>JALCUS010000026.1:0-611161 GCA_022963125.1 Ustilago nuda | reverse complement strand
CCTAACCCTAACCCTAACCCTAACCCTAACCCTAACCCTAACCCTAACCCTAACCCTAACCCTAACCCTAACCCTAACCCTAACCCTAACCCTAACCCTAACCCTAACCCTAACCCTAACCCTAACCCTAACCCTAACCCTAACCCTAACCCTAACCCCTGAACAGAGTGTCCACAGAGGTCAGCCGTAACCTACAATAGTATATACAACGAATGCCACCCGCCACCACCACGCAATCTGATAGTCACCGAGTGACGTAGCTCACCAAGACAATAGATTTCGCGCAGTTCAATAGTCACCGAGTATCTCGACAGACCGACCCGGGTTTCAGGCGCGAGACCTCTGACAGAGGATTAGCACTAGCAGGTTGTGGAAGAAGCAGGGAAAGAGTTACTTACAGAGTACCAATGTTAAAGCACCTCCAACACTGCCAACTAGGCCAGGGCATGCAACCCTCAGTGAGGCGCAGCATAACCAGCCTGTGAAGGCGGCGCTCAGGCAAGGAACTGGTGGGGACGTCCCAATCCAAAGGGAAGTATCGGTCAGCAATCTGAGCCATGAGCTCAGCGACAAAGAATCTCTCGGACCACCCAGTGATTTCCCCATTTGTTGGGAGATGGCGGTCAGGAGGGGGAGGAGTTCGATGCCCCATCCAATGAGGAGGAGGCGTCAGGGGTTGAACCTCAGGACAGAAAACCAGAGTACCAGTGCGGGAGATTTGCAAGACTGCATTGATGATATCGTCGGCGGCAGGAGGAGGAGTGGGAGAGCAAGCCAACTCGGCCTCCCACGCCACTTGGTGCTCTGGAGTCGACATCCCTGGTACCAGACATCTCACGTCCACCTCATATAGGTCGATCTCCAGGGAAACTGGAGAATAGTCACTCCCCACAAGTGCAGGAGGAGGGACCAGGAAAGGGGAAGGAGGGGGGCTGGGGATGACTGTGTCGTCATCCATCCCCAAGAAAAGCGGCTCCAACGGTGAACAAGGAGCTAGTGGGGAGGCCAGGGGATCAGCCACACGAGTTGGCACTGGTGAGGCAGGAGGTTCAGTTGCAGGAGCCATGTCCTCGCGAGGACGCAGCCGAGCAATGATCCAACGATGGCTGGGGAGAGGAGGGGGTGCACTTGTAGCTGCTACCCATGAACGTGTATGGTAAGGAGAGGTCATATCAGGAAAAGGATTGACTCGATGATGGCAACAAGAAGTACAAGAGGGATGGTATAGCATAGACAAGAAGCAAGGCTGGCCTTGACAGAGCTCGGCCCTTAAGAGGGGGGTAATGTCATGGGCTTGACGGCACAGAAAGCAGGAAAACCCGACAGTTGATATGAAGGTAGCGCAAGGATCGGGTGGATTGGTGGATTACAGAAGAATTCAGTGAGATCGGTAGTAGACCCGGTTCTATGACAGATCCTAACAGAATCTGCCATAAGTACGATAGTATGGTGGATTTCGCGGAGATCAGTAACAACGACGTTTGTACAACGATTTCACATGCGAGAGGAACTATGCTCACAAGCGAGGAGGATCGAGCACTGCCAAGACAGGGACCAAGCTCACAAGCGTGTAGACAGTTACCGCTCAGGGGCTCAGGAGATAGACAGACAAGAGAACCACTGCCGGTTGAAGGAAGAGGAGCTGTGTGACGGGCATCGGCGAACAAGTCATGAGGAGGAGCAGTATCGATGGAGTCGATACAGCTCAGGAAAGACAGGGGCGATGTGGTTCGTTGAGGGGGAGGAGTCTCAGTAGAGACTTTAGCACAGTACTCGGTGGCAAAGGTACTCTCTGGAGAGAGAGTCGGAGCAGTGTTGCAGGCGATGCTGCGAAGAGGTATATAACCATACCTTCTCGTCACAAATGGTCGAGTGGATCCCATCCACTCTACACCATATAAACTAGTCATAACTTTAAGCATAAGTATCATTAGTTTCAGTCAGCATAGTAGCAATCCATCAAGGTTGCTCCTCATTGTAGTGCATGTGTTGTATCACCACTCACTGACGTCTGAAGGTGGTTCATAGTAAACCTGCAGTCCGGATAACAATAGAACCAAAGGCAGTCGTCCACTGCAGTCCAGGGATCACCTCAAGCATTAGTCGACACACTGGACACTCGTGTTGACACCATCAATCAATACTCACACCAGCCCATTGGTGTCAACATCAAGTTCACTTAGAGTCATATCATATTTGATTGTGCTGAGCTACCTCTGGATGGAGTGTCCACAGCAGTCAGTCGAAATCTGTCATAATGACAATACAACTACAGATTCCAACAAGAAAAGTGACAGGGACGGCTCTGTTGCATAATTCACTAAGAATCGTAATACCATTAGCACTGTTGCATAACTCGACAGAATCAGTAGTAGTATCAGTACTACTACAGATTTCAGGTTTCAGGTGCGCGACCCCTGACACATTACATCTACCATACACTAGTACGAAAGGAGCTAGAACGTGGCCCGCACGTAGAGGTGTATCGCATAGCTTCAACTGTTTAGCATGATCTCTAGGTACGCAGCTCTGTCTCGCATTGATCGTGTGTTTGCTACTGTGCCCTCCTGGTTGTCCCCTTATGCTTAGCTCCTGAGTCATTGCCATGACAACCAATATGCATCTCGCATGCATGCTGTTCATTCACCGTCCTCGCTTCCTATGCACCTCGGGTAAATCAATTTCCTCAACTATAACTCCCCGTTGATGCATCCTCTTCCTAAGCCGTTCAGCAATTTCGCGATTTCGTCGTTCCAAATCGTCTCACTTTCCCGCACCAAGAGCCTTGGTCATTGTTGAGCATTCATCAGGTGTGTTGAGCAACGGTTGTAGTCATCGCTTATGGGCCGTTGACTGGCAGGCATGACACCGATGCTCGGATGGTGGGTAAATACAGTACAGTAGGTGAGATGAAATGGCGAAGGCTAATTTGTGATGATGGAGAGCAAGAGGATCGTCAGGCCGTTCCTGCCCCGCCACTTCGGCTTTTGCACCAGCGACTTTCGCTTACAGTATATCCACGGAAGTCAGGCTAAACATGAGCTGTAGCAAACCTACAGTCGTTTGCCATTCGGGGGACGGGCTTGTCGGTCGCGTTGAAGGGTCCCGCAAAATATGCAATCAATCGGGACGAGAGTCTCCGACCTTCCCTCTCAACGAAACGCCACCAACGCAGGATCGTAGGATGTATTGTAGGACGTTAACAAAGCTGTGGCAATGGATCACCGAAGACCTTCCCTTTTATAGTGGCGCAGCTGTTGGGTTGCTACGCGAATCATGAAACGGTGACGCAGCCCACTTCAGTTGGCGGCAATCTGTAGAAGAAGTGAGGAAACAGTTGGATCAACTGCGGTAGGATCGCTATGTGATTTGGTCCCGACCGGAAGTTGCACAGCTGACGGTGGTGGGCTAGCCGCGCCTGGTTGCTACCCATTGTCGCGCTTGAGATGAAGTGGGACAGGGGCCCCCCTCAGCCAAAGACCTCTGATCAACACCGTGGTGCGTTGACGAGGGAAAGCTTTTTGATATAAGCAGCCCCCATCTGACAGCAAGGAAGACCGCCATCCCCTCACTTCACCTCTTTTCCATCCACTTCACCTCTTTTCCATCCACTTCCCCCGTCTCCACGGACTCCACCTATCTTTTCTTCTACTATGAAGCTTTCGTGCGCCCTTGTCGCCGGTATGGCTCTGGCAGCCGCCATGGCCGAGGCCATTTCCGGCTTTGAACGCCGGCAGAGCTGTGATTTGCCTTCCACCTACCGCTGGACGTCCTCTGCCATTCTCGCTCAGCCCGTGAAAGACTGGCGTTCGCTCAAGGACTTCACCCACGTTCCTTACAATGGAAAGCACTTGGTCTATGCAAGCTACCGAGACTCGAGCAAGTACGGCTCGATGGCCTTCTCTCCTTTCTCTACCTGGTCCGACATGGCATCAGCTCAGCAGACTGCTCAGACCCAGGCTGCCGTTGCACCTACGATCTTCTATTTTGCTCTCAAGGACGTGTGGGTCCTCGCTTCTCAGTGGGGCGCCTGGGCCTTCTCCTACAGGCTTAGCCACGACCCAACCAACCCCAACGGCTGGTCTTCGCCCCAGCCCTTGTTCTCGGGCAAGATCAAGGATGCCATTGATCAGACCCTCATTGGTGACAGCAGCCATATGCATCTCTTCTTTGCTAATGACAATGGCAAGATCTACCACTCCAAGATGGCCATCGACAGTTTCCCTGGCGACTTCGGCACCGCTGCGGAGGTCGTGCTTAGCGAAGATCGAGTTAAGCTCTTCGAGGCCGTTCAGGTGTACACCGTCAAAGGTCAGAACAAGTATCTGATGATCGTCGAGGCTATGGGCACTACCGGCCGCTACTTCCGTTCATACATTGCTAGCAGCTTGGACGGTCCCTGGACTGTGCAGGCAGACTCGGAGAGCGCTCCTTTCGCCGGCAAGGCCAACGTTGCTGTCTCTTGGACCGACGACATCAGTCACGGTGACCTGATCCGATGCAACCCGGACCAGACCATGACCATTGACCCTTGCAAGCTGCAGATGCTCTACCAGGGCAAAGAAAAGAATGCTGAGCAAGGTTCTACGTACGACCTCGCTCCTTACCGCCCCGGTCTCCTTACCCTGCAGCGCTAATCGATCTCCGTTCGGAGTATTAGAATGAGCTCCGATGTTGACGCAATCATGTTCCTCATTGTAGCACACTTTTCACAGCATAGAGATTGGTCTGGCAAGTTCAACGGCACAAGGAGGTTGCAATAGAAACCAAACAATTTTCTCATATCGAGTGAGGTAGACGCCTCATGGTGTAACGACGACCAATGGCCGCTCTTTGTGAAGTATGTGAGCATGAGCACTGAGCGAAATGGTGTATCTGCCTACTTTCTCATTAGAAACCACAGCTGACGTGCTAGCCTTCTGAAGGCGGCAACGAGGAACTCGAGATCACGGCAGCCATTACCTTCGTGATATTGCAGGTCGCAAATCCATCGCTTTGAAACCCCAGCGTTCGTGGAAGCACTTGCCTGACAGCCTTACAGCACTCGTGGAATCCTTTGTTAAGCTTCTACCGCCCTCCCTCTTCTTCGGACATTGGAAGGCAGTTCGTAGGTGGAATAGGCGCCGTCGTGGGAATTGCCGCCCGCTGTCCGCTCTTCGGATTTCGGAACGTGGAGGAGAATTCGGTGTTTGACGTGACATGGTTTGAATTCTGATCTTCCTTGAGTTCTCACTTTCCTATCTCGACATTCTCCTGCGACTATCAGCTCTCAGAAGTGGCTCCAGCTTAGAGTTCACCAAGATGGCAAGGTCAGAGTCTCCAAGAAGCCAAATCTCTCATTCTGCCTCTCGCTCACCAACTCCTAGTCCTCCTATGCAAGAGGCTGATGCAGCCACAAAGCTGGGCCATTCGAGACGCAGGTCGCAGTCGTTCGACACGACCGACTCGGACTCGGATTCCAACTCAGACGAAACACCTGGGCCGGAACTTGCCCCTGTGAGCAATGAACAGACCGCAAACGACAGTGAGGACGACGATGTCGGTCCGCCACCGCCCCCATCACAAGCTGGCACGGACGGTCCCCACACTTCTAATGCAACAGATAGTCGCTTGACAAAGCGACCGCAAGAGACACTGGTCGACGCCATCCAACCTTCACAGAAGAAGCGCAGACCTGCCCTGCTACCTCATGAGAAAACCTACCTCTCCAACCTTCCTTCTGCAGATCGGTACTTCAAGTCGCTTATGCACCGAGATACCGTCAACTCTGTCACGGTTACTCCACGCTCCAACTTTGTCATCACAACCAGCATCGATGGATGGGTCAAGTTTTGGAAAAAGATATCCCTTGCGCCCTCAAGTTCTTCGAACTCCTCTCAGCCCGCCAAGGATGCGGCGTCGGCTTCCTCATTGTACAGCGGCTCTTCGGTCGTTGAATTCGTCAAGCAGTATCGAGCTCACTTGTCGCCCATCATCGCTTGGAGCTGCTCAGCAGATGGAGCGTCTTATGCCACGCTCGATGCGGACGCCAACGTCAAGATCTTCGATGTTGACAACTTTGACATGATCAACATGATTAAGCTTCCTTACAAGGCGAGGACCCTCGCTTGGGTCCATCGCCCCGGCAGCCCGCGCACGCTGCTTGCCATCACCGACGAAGGATCCAGCAACATTCGTATCTATGATGGCAGAAGCGCTCCTACACAGTCAGCACAAGCAGACGCTCTTTCCCTCGAAGAAACAGCCTTAGGGGATCCAACAACAACAGCACTGCTGCAGCGAAAGTCAAACACGGCTTATGAACCCATCCTTACCGCATCAAAGATCCACCGAGCACCTGTTCACATCCTAGCATTCAACGCGCAGCACAATGTCGTCATTTCATGCGATGTCTCTGCCTTCGTCGAGTACTGGACCCCTGAAGAGCCTTTCTCGGCTCCCTCGCCGACCAAGGTTCCTGGCATCTTCGAGTTGAAATCGACAACGGATCTGTTTGACTTCAAAAAGACAAAGACCGTTCCTACGACGCTCACTTTTTCGAAGGACGGTGAAAAGTTTGCCATCTTTTCCATCGCCGACCGTCAGATCCGCGTATTTGACTTCCGCAGCGCCAAGATTGCACGGAGATACGATGAAAGCCTTGACGCCTTGCAAGTTGTTCAAGCTCAGTTTGCTCCAGAGACTACCTCTGCTACAACCGACCCAACACACAATCCCGACCAGAGCGACGTGGAAGACGCATCAAGACACCAAATCGACTTCAAGCTAGATCAGATGGACTTTGGACGCAGGATTGCGCTCGAAAGAGAGATTTCGGCCTCCAGTGCACAAGGTCCCCTCTCAGGGTTAGCCAACGCGAGTTCAGCGTCCCTCTGGAATGTAATGTTTGACGAGTCTGGCCACTTCATCATTTACGCATCACTACACGGCATCAAGTTCGTCAACCTCGTTACCAACCAATGCGTCCGCCTTTTGGGCAAGGACGAAAGCGTCCGTTTCATGAATTTGGCCCTCTTTCAGGGCGCGCCAGACAAGAAAGTCAGCTCGCTCGCTGCCGCTGCATCGGAGAATCCGCTGCTCGCCAAGCAGGGCTTAGTGGACCCGACCCTCTTCGCGACCGCATTTGGACGTGCGAGGTTCTACATGTTCACTAGAGTCGATCCGGATTCCATGAGCGGATCAGGCGAAGGCGGCACGAGTGAGAACCGCGACGTCTTCAACGAGAGACCCACTCGCGAAGAGCAGACCATAGCATCGGCCACAGCCGCCATCGGCAATGGTCGCAACCGCGGTGGCGACGACAGTTCTTTCAAGCACACCACCGCCACGCTGCACACTACATTAGGTGACATCCAATTGACGCTGTACACCGAGCTCGTTCCCAAAACATGCAAGAACTTTGTCGGCCTGGCAAAGAAAGGCTACTACGACGGCGTCATCTTTCATCGTATCATCAAAAAGTTCATGATCCAGACGGGAGACCCACTGGGCGATGGAACTGGCGGCGAGAGTCTCTGGGGTGGCAACTTCGAGGACGAATTTCATCCGAGTCTGAACCACTCCAAACCGTTTACATTAAGCATGGCCAATGCCGGATCAAATACCAATGGCAGCCAATTTTTTATCACTACCGTACCGACACCTTGGCTTGATCGCAAACATACCGTGTTCGGCAAGGTCTCAGCGGGAATGGATGTAGTCAAGCGTATTGAAGATGCCAAGGTGGACAGGAACGACAAGCCTCGTCAAGATATCCGCATCGTCAATGTAAGCCTCCGATGAGATGGTCGGCATTTTGTAATATTAGAAAAGAGAGCAGTACAGTGTGATGGTGATCTAGGTGACTCAGGGATGTGTGTCTATGAAAGTGTTTTAATGCCGGCGTCAAAAGTACCAAGGAAGACAGCGCCGCCGAGCCCGATCCACATTGTGCGTGGCAGGAAGCCACTGAAGAGCATCTTGACACCTTCAGTACGGCCGATGTGCAGCAGAGTGGGGATGATGTCGGTGTTGACACCACGCGGTAAAGTCTCAGCGGCAGTGGCAGCGGCATATATTGTTGCAGAAGGGCTAGGCGCCGATTGCTTTGTGTGAAGCATGATACGTGTTTTGACGACGTCGAGTGGAGTGGTGAGACCAGCAGCAATGGCACCAGCAATGCTACCGGCAAGACCGGCTTGCCAGGTAGGCAGGTTGCGCACCAGTTCCTGATCCGAAATGGATCGCTTACGGTCACCTTTCTCGAGAGCAGAGGCCGAGGCTGACTGAGAATTAGCCCTCGATCGAGCCATCTCGAGTTTGAGCCTTTCATACAAGGGGAATTGGATGCAAGTGAACGGAACCTCACGACCGACCGTGCTACCGAACCCTCGATAGTATCCGCGAATACCTGCTTCCTGGAAGACCTTCTTGAACACTTGGAAGGTTGTGGTACCCTTGCCATATGTCATTGTCTGTTGACGCGATTTGATGATCTCGGTAGGAACACGGATCAAGCACGCGGCCACTTCTGCGATCGATGCCGAGGTCATGTGGACGCCAGCTGAACCTAGCAACCCTTCCGAGCCAAATACACTCGGCATCCAGCGAACCAGAGCCGGCTTCATCGATTCGTATGCGGTGAAGAAGACAGCAGCGCCTGGCGCAGAACCGACGGCCGTAGAAGCCAGACCTCGATAAACGCCGGTGAATCCACCAGCTGCCCAGAAGCCTTGTGCCGACTGCAATCGCGTTTTAATCGTGTCAATTGGGAAGAATAACAGGTCCACGGTCAGGCCGGAGAGAGCGCCGGCGGCAAGTGCAGACGTAAATGACGGACCGTTGGTCTCCGTGTGAGCTGCATTGGTGACTGTTTCAGCCTCTTCCAGAACGGAAGGAATGGTTCGATGAGACATGCGGGCTTGTGTCTTGGCGAGATGCTCCACTGCTGAGCCAGCAGATGCTGCCTTACCATGCGTCGCTTTTGCGGCTGTCTGTCTGGCTTCGCTGATAGTGTCTTCAGGTAGGTTCTCCACAGATACAAAGATGGTCGACTTAGAAGGTTGCAGCGATGATCGAGACGCTGCTGCAGAACTTGGCTGCTTTGTCAGATTGGCTAGTACAGAGGGGACTGGAGGTGCAACGTTTTGGTCCTTACGAGCGGAATGGAGCGCGCGAAGGTCGGTTTGCGATCGTCTTCCCTTCAACCTCCTGAGCGTGTCAGCCGCGGCGCTCTGCCTTTTGCTTGTCTCTGCGTGCGATGCGACGCCAGGTGCTGATATCGAGATCGCGCTGATCGAGGGTTCCGGCATCTCCAAGATGGAGGGCGAAGTCTTGGGGAGGATGGAGCTGAGTCGAGGATTGAGAGATCCGAGCGAAGCATTCGACCCAGTTCGACGGCGAGAGGGCGCCGGGATGTGCGTGGGGTTCGCCGTTGCCAATGCGTTGAGGCTCTGCTGGCTAGTGGTCAACATGGAGGGAGCTAGAAGGCTAATGCTCGAAGTGGAAGTAACAAGTGCCGGGGTCGAGCTATACATGCTAGCAACTCGTGGCCTCGGGCCCAACTCTCCTCTTGCAGACTGGGAAGACGAGGCGGCTCTTGTACGACAGGATGATGGAGCAGAGAAGTAGTCGTCCGAATCAAGATCTGTGGTGTGCTGCCCATCTCGCCTAGACCCTGGCGGGAAGAGCAGAGATGGTGTCACTGATACCACACTTGAAGGTCGCCTGGGTCTCCCTACGCCTAGAGAGAAGCCCGTACGTACACTGTCAGTCGGCGAAGAAGGTTCAGCTGATCCAATGCCGGTGATGCCAGAAATCAAAGCCATGGAGCTTGAGCTAACAGCGCGACCGTACTTCTGTCTCACCGTGTTGGATGCAGACGCGCCGGAGGACAGGGCGGTCTGGTGTTCCCCTGATGCCGACACGGAGGCTACTGCAGCTTGAGGAGGAGCAAAGCCTCTCGAAACGCGCATGGTGAGCGCAGGGCGTGCATTCGCCTCCATTTGCTTCGACGTCTCGACGTCGGCAGGTGCGAGATCGCGAAGACAGTCTCTGGATTGGGTCTTTGCTCGAGGCGACTGTGTTGTGTCCGCCACGCGACTAGCAGGGATGTGTGTCGAGTCAGATGCTTGGATCTTGCGACGCTTGTAGTCTGTTGCAACGGAAACATCGAGACACTCTCGCGCGCAGCTTGACAAATCGCTGAATAGCTGCTCATCGTAGATTCGGTCAGACGTGTCACTGGCTCGTGCCAAGACACGAATCATGTGAATCGGATCTGGGCATTGTACAAATCGGTGCGGTTTAACGGCTGCTGCTTTGGACCATGCGAGTTGTGCAGGCTTGACATTCTCGGCGTAGGGTTCGAGGGTGAGGGATCGTGTGAGTTGTATCGCTCGGAGAACGAGGAGGTGGAAGCTGAGGCTCTGCATGGTGGTCAAGAGTTGCTGCTGCTCTTCGACTTCGTCGGGCCCCTCTTGTGAAGGGAGAAGAGTGGTAGCGCGTTCTGCTTCGAGACGGACAGTCCAGCGTTGCACAACATCATCAAGCTCCATCCACAATTCTGGCGCCTGTCTCGCCGACTGGGTATGACTGGATCCACCACGAAGCGCCCACGTGCATTGAGAGTCGGAAAGATCATCGACGACGGGAAGGAAGACCGCGTTCCTCTGATGGGGATCGAAAGCGCCCACGTCTGAGCTCAAGAGACCGCGGACGAGCAACTGACTCGCTTGTAATGGACCTTGCCAGATCTGAGTGAGACGGAGAGAGGGCATGGATGACGAATGCGCCGCTCTGAATTGAGCTGCCAAACGGCGCTCATACAGTCGAAGCGCCTCGAGAGTCCAGGCTAAGCTGCGGGGAGCATCGCGGTAGATGAGCGTGACGACTGGGGAGACGCCGCGTGTAACGCCGTAGGCATACAAGCTGGCGAGCTGTTCGCACGCATTCGCCGATCCAAGCGAAGCAGCGCGAAAGAGAAGCAAGATGGCGAGAGGATACGAGTGGTGCAACAGAGCAGCTTTGGCTTCCCATTCGAGTTTGGCGACGTTGTTGGCTTTCATGACACGGTCGCGCAAGCTTTCGTGACGTGTCCAACGCGCTTCAGCATATCCGCGAAGGCTAGCTGGTTTGGTCGAATGTCGTTTCGGCCTCCTTCCATCGCAATGTGCAGTGTTGATCAGATGATCGAGCTCGGGCGTAGGTCGATTTGCGATGAACAGATGGCCGATGCTTTGCTTCGATCTTGTCGTCGCTTCGACGTTTTCGACTTGACTGTCGAGCTCAGAGACGTCGTGAAGCTCTGCTTCTGTGCCTTCATCTGCCAGCCCTAAGCCGCATTCGCTGCTCATATCGCGAGCCTTGGCTGCCAAGATAGTCTCGTGAACTTGCAGGCCGATTGACGAAGCGGAGGAGCCTCTTCGTGCCATCGCTAGTCTTTGATCTGCTTGGAAAGAAGTGTGACGTGGGAGGAACATGACGCGCCGTGCCTTGCCGGTGGTCCTATGCGTCCTTGTGATCGCGGTAGCTGTGTAACCAGCTGGTCGTTCGAATGCGCAGCAACGCAGCAAGCTGTTGATTGCGGGTCGGGCTGGAAAGGGCCGGGAAGGTGGACGGAGGAGAGTGATGCGATGATGGCAAAGCAACCAAGCCGGCTTTCTTCGGACCCTTTCTCGGCAATGAAGCGAGCAAAGTCAGAAGGTCTTTGGCTCGATGCTGTCTGAGCTAGACCGGCTTTGGGAGGAAGCAAAGGCCTTTCGGAGTTCTGCAACGCGAAAGGTCGAAATGGAAATGTCGAAAATCGAACAGAGACCGTGCGTAGCTTGCTTTCTCCGGTGACAGGATCAACGTTGCTTCTCATTCGGCCGCATAAGATAGCAAACAGGTGATAGAGGTGTGAGCTCTCCACCCAGCCAAGACCGCTTCACGTCCTGCATCACGCACTCGAGCCATATCAGCTCGGCTCGCGAGCATCAGTTCTGTAGAGTGGATCGAATGAGAGTGCCTGATTATAGTACAGCAAGTGTGGAGTCTGTGAAGCATGTCAATTTGCAAAAATGAGGTCAATATCATGCCTGTGCAACGCCAAAGAGACCAGTCAAGTAGCCCTCGTAGTCGTAGACAGCATCTTGTACATCCTCGACGCGCACCTGAGGCATGGCTGCTTTCAGATAGTCGATTGAACCCTGCGGCAAGAGTGCTAGACGCAGATCGAGTTCGGTAACGTAGGGCTTGTCGCCAGCGAGGCCCTGGAACGCTTCCAAAAGCTGATCCGGTGAGGTGGTGTCTTCGGTAATCTCTCGCAAGAACGTGAGAAAGGCGTCGTAGGAGACGGCGCCAAAAGTCTCGCATAGTTGTAGATGGATCTGCTCGATGTCGTCTTCGGTGTAGATGATACCCAGACTGGCAAGAGCAGCTCCAAGCTCGGGCACTGTGAGCGTGTTGGATGCGTCCTTGTCAAAGTAACGGAAGGTGGACTCGAACTCTTCGAGCTGTGCTGGTGTGAGGTTGGTGTGCTGCCTGGAAACGATTTGGTTCTCGATGAAAGCGAGCTTCTTAGAGACGCTGGCACGCACAAGCTCCCATTCGAAAGCCAAATCGCTCAGCGTAAAGATGGTGTGATCGTTCTCTTCCACCTTGGCGTCCGCACATTCTTGTTCGAGTGCAGAGATGGATGTTAGACGTTCCTTGATCGGGTCCAACTGCGCGAGCAGATGCTTGACCATATCAAGCTGTACTTCCAGATCGCCTTCAAGCGTACCGATACCGCCTGCGACTTCTCGCAGCTGCCGTTCGAATTCATTGGCAGCCTCGGCAAACTTGATTCGCAAATTTTCCTTGGCATTGCGAATCTCTGCATTGATAGAACGACTGCGACTTGCTTCGGCCAGCGCAAGTGTGGACCAAGCGGCATCCAGGTCAGCTTGCCTGAGACCCGGCTGAGGGAGCCACTCAGGAAGGTGGTAGGTCTTGAGCTTGGTCTGGATGTTGCCCAGCAGAGCTGCGAGGTCGGTGCGTTCGCGTACAAGTTCACGTTTGACGCCAATCTTGTATTCGTTGAACTGGGTCAACTGTGCTCGGGCATCGGCATATGTCCCTGCAAAAGTCGCTGCAGTCCAGCCGTTCTGGAGGTGCTTCATTGCATCGACGAGCTGACGAGCTCTTCTCTCGTAGTCTTGCTGCATGACCCAGGCGCCTTGCATGACGTCGGCGAAAGTAGCAACACGGCGACTGACGACCTCGGCTTGCTCCATAGAGCTGAAGGCGTGGAAGTACTGGGCGACGTAGGTCATGACACTGCGTTCATCTGGTTTGGAACGATCGCAAAGATCTTCGACGTCGAGGAGCTGAGGGATACCGAGGTGCTCTTCGGCTATCTGAAAAGCTGTTCTTGTGCAAGCATGGGGGTCGGATTTGGGCAATGCGTCGTAGTTGAGGAGATCAGGTCGATGTCGATGGATAAGGGCGCAGAGCGCAAGACCATGCTTGAACGATGTGGTAAAGTTGGTGACGTCGACTTCTTGATACGGCGCTGTCTTCCTTTGGCACCAAAGGAGTAGACCTTCTTTGGCAGTGACACCTTCTTCGCTGATATCGGCGATGGTGAAGCGGAGAATCAAAGTCCAGATCATACCGAGGATGAGTTTGAGATTGCCATCGACGATGTCTTCTGCTCCAACGTTGGTCAGCACAACGCCTCTGCTCTTGATGAACTCGAGTGCGAGATTGACGTTCTCGGCCTTCTGCACACGCATGCGTGGGTTCATGTAGAAGCGACCGAGAGAGGTATCGCCCATGATTTCCATCAACTGGACGAGCTTGACGCCATCCGAGAGATCTGTTGCCAAAGATCGCATTGGCGGGATCTGCCTCGACTCGAGCTTGGTATTGAGCCTGTGCAGGAAGAGAGAGATGAAATAGAAGGTGGCAAGCCGACATCAGTGGAAGAACGCGCAAATCAAGTCAAGAGAAGCGAGTGTGCTGATGTGCTTACCATTTTGTGAATGTCTTTGCCTGCACTTCTTCCCAGCCACGGTCCTGATCGGGCAAGCCGACGAGAACAGAAGACCTCTTGTACGCCATCGCTTTCACTCTCCGCGGGGGGCGCGCTGTGATGGCGACTGTTGTGATTCGACTGAAAGACCCTAGAAGCTCGCGAGGAATAGAGGTGGCGTGTGGACGGCAGATTAGCAGCTCGGAAATGCCGAGGGGGATGTAGCAAGTCTCCGTTGATGCGTGGGAATGTGATGGTGAGAGATGATGCTGTGAAGGAAAGTGATCTTATGCAAAGCAAGGTTCCGTCATTTGGCGCAAAGCGAGACCAACATCTCCACTTTCGACAGAAGAGTAAGTGGCATTCTGCACTGCCCTTTTTCTTTTTCTTTTTCTTTTTCTTTTTCTTTTTTTTTTTCTTTTTTTTTTGGCTGTGTGTGTTGCTTTTCGAGAATTTGTTATCCTGCAGGGACACTCTGTCCGCCCGCCCGCCCGCAATTTTTCCCTTGGAGCTTCAATCCAACAGCGTAGAGTGCTGCGAATTTCGAGCCAGATTCTACGCGTGTGTATGTGTGAGAAAGCGAGAGACCAACACCTGAGCGTGTCCTCGACTCTGAAGACCCTTGTTCTTGTTGTTGCGTTGCTGCTGAGGGTTATGAAATCGGGTCCAATTATCGGCAGAGCATCCGATGCTCCCATGGTGGCCTCACATGCAGTAAGTAGCTCACACACTTGATGAACCAACAATACCTCCTTTGAACCTGGCTGCCACCTGTCGGCAGCTTCCGAAGTGGAAAGCTGAGGGTCATGGCTGGTCATGCTGTTGATATCGGACTGGTCGCAACGGCAGCGATGAAACTCTCACGCTTCGGCACCATCGGCTCGCTTCCGGCCAGTGTTTTCAAGAAATAAACCCGCTTGGTTCTTTCGAATGAAGACAGCAGAGAAGATGTGGGAGAGCTGGAGGCGGGAAGCAGCAAGCGGCAAGCGGCAAGCGGCAAGCCCGAGGCTGAGCTCGCTCCTCAACTGGTGCTTCGACGCAAGGCACCAAGCTTAGCATCTACATACAGTGACGCTACAGTCTCATATGGCCAGCGACAACTCTATCAAAGCTCGGTAAAATCCACAAAGACGCGTGCAAAAAGTCGCGCCGGTTTAGCGCTCTTTCCTCTCTCTACAGAGTAGAGCAGCCGAAAAATGCGCACACCTGCACATGTCGACGCCCACGCCAAGACAGCCCGCCACAAAGTCGACCCAAGGTCGCAAAGCAAAGGCATCTTTGAACATCGTGCAGCTTTGATCACCATCACCATCCCTACTGCCACCGTTTCCGTCATCGTTAGCGCGTGCGCTACTACCACTTCCAACCCCGTCATCATCGACCCACCGGCTGGTCCGGCCATTCCACTTGCATCTTCGCTCTTGGTTCCGGAGCCTTGTCCAATCACTCAGAGGTTCCAAACCGCCGTCATCATGCCATCCTTCTCACAGACAACCTGAAGCTTTCAACACTCGCTCCCAGAGAGTCCATCTCGCAGTGTCTTCGACGTGACACTTCGCATCCCCAGAAGCCAGACGTTGCTGATTCAGAATTCTGCCTCCTCCGATGAAGGCAATCTTCTCTACCTTCGGCAGGCGTGCCAACGTCGACAGACGAGACGAAGCTCCCATGACCCACTTCAGGTCGTCGTTCGACTCACCATCTACGAGAATTGCTCCCACCACTCAGCCCTCCTTTTCGTCTTTAGATGCTGCTGGTAGAGGCATAGGAGATGTGCCGACAATTACTTTCCATCCCTCCTCCAAGACCGCTCCCGCAAATGGCGCTTGGACAACGAAATGGTCAGCCTCGCTGCGGAGTCCCGATGCGCGGCATAAGGGCTCGCACCACAGCGTCACAGAAGTGTTGCCGGCCTCAGCAACGGGATCGAGCACCACAACACCGGCCATGCGCTCGCCACATCCTCCATCTAGCTACAGAGAGCCTCTGCAGCCATCGACATCCTCCGGTGGCAAGACTCGCAGTCTCGTCAGAAAGTTTTCCACCACCAGCAGGAGAGATTCTTCAACGTCGAATGATGCCTCAGATGCACCGTCGCACTTATCCACTTCGCCTCTCAGGCAGCCTCCTGCGGCTCCTGACCTCTTGTCGGCGTCGATCGACGACAAAGTGATGAGGTCTCCTCCCGCGCCAATCAAGACCGATCTCTCTGCAACGTCATCGGCAAAGCTGGCTTCCAAGCTCAACGAGCTAGCTGTAGCCAATGCCGACGGCCTTCTTTCTGATGATCAATACCGCACTCTTCGTCAAGCTGTATTCGACTGCATGCTGCACACCGAAAAACATTCTATGGCACCACCTTCACCCAACAGTCTGCCAGGCCCCGGCATGCCGCGACATGTTCGAGACCTGGACTCTGCGAACGCCTACAGCGTAACTCCCAGCGCGCTTCCATCTTCACCGAACACATTGCTCGCCCCAGCAATGGGCCGTTCGCGATCAACGCTAAGTCACGGCGAACGTCGGGCTTCTTCGATTCGCAGCGGTCAGAGTACCAAGTCGTCTGGCTTTCAGAATGTCGCTGACATGTTTAAGAAAGGTACCAGGCGCTCCAAAGACATCTACTCGCAGACAAGTCAAGATTCGCAATCCAGTCAGGAGCATATCCAGCGCGACATCAATCATCCAGTTCGTCCAATACGTCGTGACTCGGAGGGCGTCTCCTCTCAACTTTCCAGCGGCGATGGTCATTCTCAACGTGCTCCATCTTTCCGCACACAATGGTCTTCCGCTGCCAAATCCTCTCGCACATCGACGTTCGGACGCCTCAGAGCTGGTAGCCAAGCAAGGCGCGTCGAAGCTGAATTTGCAGCTCGTGAGATGGAGGAAGCCTTTTCAGCCGAAAGGACCGCTCGCTCGCTTAAGGCCATGTCCATCCATGATGCTGGTAGCACGTATGGCATCACGTACGATCGGTCGCCGACTTCGCTGCGTGCCGAGATGGCTCCCTCGAGTATGTACGGGGCAGAGTATGGGGACAAGTCCTCTGCAGAGATCCAGGCTGAGATGGGCGTCGTGCAGGCCGAAGGTGATCGGATGCTGGGTACCTTTTCAACGCTCGAGGAGACGTTGCTGGCGAAACACGCTGTGCTGGAACCAGCCGTCATGAAAAGAGCGGTCGAAAGAGTTCGAGAGTCGCACCCACTAGCTTCCGTCACTCGGTTGGAAGACACAGACGCAAGTCCTCGCGGCCAGAGGCCACCACCTCCTTCCTCCTACCGTACGCCTCGCCATACTAATGGCGGATCGGATGGCGATGTCGTGACGGCTCAAAATGTTGCAACCTTGGAAGCAGAGCTCACGCACATCTACACACAAAAAAGTGCGGTAGTGAAGCGGTACCAGGATCGCCTGGCATTCCTGCAAAGCAAACTTCGATCTGCCGCCATCCGCGAGGGTCTCAAATAGTTGTTGAGAAGAGATTGTCAGGAGATGGACAATATACCAGCTTCGCTCCGACCAGAATTGTTTGCTGGGCGGAGCGGGGCATCTCAGTTCTTCAGTAGCCCGACTTGCAAGGCTGTTCCACTCTGTATTTGTACTCAGAGCAATGAAAGCATTGTTGCCACGGGCGATTCCTCCGAGTGTAGTCGCTGGCGAAACTGAGAGCATCATCGTCTGAGATGACGTCGATAACGAGTCTGGTCTGACATTCCGGCTCGTTGTCGCAACACACGCCGTGGCTTTGTCAAAAGCGAGAGGCATTGAGTGCTCTTTGGATCGTCACATTGCATTGTCATTGCTTAGCTGATTTGATTTTTGATTTTTTTGCGTGGCTTTGAAGCGAGCTCGCAAGGGATAGTAAACAACATTGAAGGCGTGCATTGCTGGGTGCAGAGCGCATCTAGAAGGTGGATCGGCTGACTTTTTCCAGAACAGTCTCGTAGCTGACTTCGGAAAAATCGGTACCCTGGATCTCGGAAGAGATGCCGACGAGCGCCTTTCTGAGAGCATCTTTTGACGAGGCGAAGACCATTTTTTGCTTGATCTTGGCATCATCGGGCGACCAGGTGAAGAAGCAGATCTTGTTCCTCTTGCCCTCGTCACCCTTCTCGTACTCGAAATCGTAGATGGCGTAACGGCACTCGGCAGGTGGAAGCTCGGCAATAAAGTCGTCGTACGAGGAAGAGGTGGAGGCCTTTGCGACGACGATCTCGGTGTTGCTCTGGTTGAGGGTGTAGATGATGTACTTGATCTTCTTGCCAAGCTTGAGCTCCTGGAATTGAGCCAGGCACTCTTGAGAGACTGCGACACCGGAAGACTATCGTTTAGAAGACGTCGGGGGCGTTGAGAGGATTGAAGACGAATGTGAGGTCGAGCATCATCCAGCGAATGTGAGCGAGAAGATCGTCGAGGGCAAGCAATCCGTGGAACCGGCGGATCCGGGAGATTTTAGAAGAGCATGTCACTTTGCAATTAGTATTCTTATTGACGACTAAGGCTAGCTGCCTCGATCCTGATGAGGCTGCTGGTGCACTTACCATTTTGACGAGACGGGAGACTGAGGGTGGGTTAAGACGAGGCGGACCGGCGGGAGATATGGATATGAGAGCAAGGAGCAAAGATGGTTGCTGTGTCCGAAGCGATAACACGCTCGGATCAAGGACGTGCGGGCTGTGTTGTGTTGCGCTTGCTTGCTTTGCTGGGAGTGGAGTCGCTGCTGGCTCAAAACCAACACCGCGTGTGGTTCGCTCAGAGGCTTTGAAAAAAGAGATGGACGCGGCTAACGCTCACGCCAAAAGGCACGATCGTATCACCGATTGAAACTCGAATACAGTCAGGTCCTTCTTGCAATTCAACGAGACGCGGATGAATTCCAAATGGTGGATACATGATCAACCAAATAATAGGGGTGGACTAAGCAACTGGAGGCAAACCAATTTCAAGCTTTACTTGCTTCTCAAGTTCAGAGTTAACGCCTCTGTGCCGAAGGAGGCGATCCGATATGATGATGCATGCTGATATAAACACAATCGGCGATCAGATGGAAGGGATCTGTCTGGAGATCGGATGCAACATAGCCCCTCGCTCGTTGTCAAGCTAGGTCATGGAGGAGGATTACTCGCACATTCGGCACGCACCTCGTAGTTGTATATATATCAAGCTGAGGACACTAGGTCCTCAGCATGTTCTTCAGCCAATCGAGTATACATGTTTCTGCCCTAAAGTAGTAGTAGTGACATCGTTGCTGGGACTCTCCTCGATCGCCCGTATCGGGACCAAAACTTCTTCACCTCTATTAACTCTGTACACGATTTGTTATGTTATGGAGAGAATGAATGTTAGGTCCAGAGTCAAGATTTGGCTGTTAGATCGAGGAAATGGTGCACCCAACTCGACGATTCAGGTCATTTTCTCGTCCGAGTGATCGAAGAAGCGGTGCCGAAACTGAACCTCGGAACATTGTGTTCTTCCGAAATCAACGTAAGCGAGAATGGGACGCCAAATGCCAAGCCGAACGGAATGAGGCATTTCCATTGGCATCAGTTGGTAGCCCCTAAGCCTGACATGAGCGCGAGAGGACGAAGGATATAGATAGCCTTGGGCCACAGCTTTGAGGTGGCTAACAACATTGACTTGCTTGTCATCGAAAGTCTTTCTCGTTCATATTTTGTCGACACGCTTTGGATTGGGCGTATTTTGCAGAGTTTGGCCATCTTGACCTGCTACGAACTGGGAAGCGTTAATGAATCTGGGTTTGACGCCTACGGAAGCGAGCGTGGCTTGCAGCGGAAGTGTCGACTCGAAATTTGTGTTAAAGCGACCTTTACTCTCAGGAGGCGAGCGAGCTCAATCCTCATCTTGGCCTTTACTGTTTCTCAGTTTGGTGCTGCAACTACACCAACTTATCATAAGTTGGCCATAGCAAGAGAGGCAACCTAGAAAAGCCGCACTCCGCGTCGCTTCTCCGGTGTTCTTGACTCTTCTCTGTGCACTGTCCCTATCTCTCCTCTGCAAGGTTGAGGTTGCCGACCTCGCAATGTTGGCAGGCGTGTTGAGTGATTCCAGAGAAGAGAATTCCAAACAACTCTTTGGGTTTGTGCCTTGCCGTGCCGGGCAATGGAACCTCTTATCAGTAGCCAAGAGAAGTTTCTATTTTTGGCCGGCAATGAACCGCAAGGAAAGACAGCTTGAACTCGCATTGAATTGGACATCGTGATCGCAAGCCTCTACCGAAGCACACGGGGTCTCAAAAGCGGTGTTTTGATCTGACGATTGCCTAGTGTGGCCCAGAAGCTCGCTTACAAACAGCGAGTCACACTTGCAGACGCTGTGTCGCCGTATGATATGCGCGTGACAGGCCCGCATCTCTGCCAGTCCAAGTCCCGTGCCCTTCTTAGCCTGATTATGGACATCCACGGCACACAGGTTCGACCACATTGACAGGTAGTGTGACATGCACCTCAAGCGACGTTGAGGCGATGCGGATGTGCGCTTGCCGAAACTTTGCTGTCCCTGATCGCATGCAACTAAATCTAGACTTATCATGTTGAACGACCCTTTCCCATGGGTGCTGCATGACAAAGCAAGCATCTCTCTAAGCCTGTGCAACGGGAATGAATCCGCTTTGGACGCTCCACGACGTGAACACGTCCATCACAAGGCCACGTCATCGACAGCGACCAGCTCGAGACAGATCCTACTCGCGAGACTGAGGCCTGCCAAATGACATGTCACCCAGTCCTCTGCCTCAGCAGTACAGCGGCCATCTCTGAAAGCGAGAATGCCATTCTGCATGCAACGATTAGATGCAGCAACATGAATGTGACAGAACAGTTTGGGCGGAATCAAGTGATTCAAGTTAACAGCAAGGCCCGATACTCCTTTCCCCGCGCTGTCAACCACCGCTTCCGTCGGAGACACCATGCAGGTTGCCCTATATGAGGCATCGCTCAGCTTCGATAGGGTGACCAATGATGGCAGCTGCATTAAAGCTTTATTTTTCAGTATCAGAGGCTATGATCACAGTTCTCTCCGAAGGACACGCTAGATCTGACCCACGACAACAATGAGAGTTGGCCTGATCCGGGGGCGTTTGAAGCTCGAGATCAAACTGCCGGGCTGCAGAGTTAAAGCAAGTGGTCGCCGCCGTGCAGATTAAGATTGAGCTGCCTCGAAAGGAACAATGCACTGCTGCCGTTCCAAGCTTTACTGTGTGAGACGGAGGAAGTAGAACAATGGACAGCACAATGCAGATTGACTCGCGAAGCTGGTTGGTGACGAGGCTAGCGAATCTCAGCAATGCACTGACCATGAAAAGGGATGGTAGACGACGGCACAAGCTGATATTTCTAGGCCATGTGTATGAGGGACGGACGACAAAGAAAAATTAAGAAATATGCTGCCTTCCACATCATCTTCCTTGCGACGTGTTCTGGATTCTCAATTATCATTGCTTATTCATAAGTTGCTTCTCAGATTTTGTGTCACATGCGCAGGTTATATGCACGTTGTAACTGAGTAACCAAGTGGATTAGTTGAAGTTATGTGATACATGTCAGGGGTCTCGCGCCTGAAACCCAGGTCGGTCTGTCGAGATACTCGGTGACTATCAAACTGTGCGACAGCTATTGTCTCGGTATCAGTCTCGGCGAGCTACGTCGCTCGGCGACTATCAAGTTGCGTGATGACAGTGGGTGGCGTTCGTTGTATATACTATCGTAGGTTTCGGCTGACCTCTGTGGACACTCCGTTTGTCACAGAGCCAGCGCAGGGATATCAAGCAGTTGTGCTGCGCAGCCGAAATGAGCTCGACGTATCAGAGGCGGAACTGGTCGAGACCCAGGGGCACCGACCAACTTCACTGAGAATGGTCAGACAATGAGCTGAGGGAAAATCTCATCGAGAATGGTCAGGACGGTGGGTACTGGGAAGTTTCACTGAGACTGGCCCGAGATGAAGTGGATCAATCAGTCCACTACCAGATGAGGGTGTCCCACCGAGAATGAAGGAACGACCAAGGAAAGGCAGGGGACCAGGGACCTCACCATCAGATGAGGTGGGAGGAGGCCCCTTGGCAGGATGAGGTTGACACTGGAGGAACATTGCCTCAGCAAGGGAGTAGAGATAGGACGGGATAGCAGGATGGGTCAGATAGAACAGGAGGGGGGGGAGGCCATATCCTGTAAGGAAAAAGGGGGGGAGCAGTGAGGTAGACACCATGACATGAAGGTATAAATACACCCCTCTGTCATAGTGAATGAGTGGATCTGGCATCCACTCTACACTTAACTAAACTATACTCTACTATAACGTATACTTAGTTGTTTCCATCATAATAGTGCAATTGCAGGCCATTGCTACTAAACCAAGCAGGTATGTTGTAACACCTCTCCTTGATGTCATCTGTAGGCAGTAGTACTGTGGTCCAGATATTACCTCACCAAAGGCAGTATATATATATTGTGGTCCGGCTTCTCTTATTGCTTCACTGGTTGGTCACGAACACCTCAAACACTCATGTTGAAGAGGACCAACCACATTCCTATACTAAGGGTTCTGCAGCAAGCTGGACCTGACTGTGCCGTGTTACTACTGAACGGAGTGTTCACAGCGGTTAGCCAAAACTCATTGAACCACCAACCCTTCAAGCAGTTTCAGTGAAAGTGGCTGGCAGGTGCATTCCCAAGCGTGCTCACTGAACTTGGTCGAAATTCCCCAGACCAGTAGTTCTCGGGCTCCAGGCACACGACCGCTGACAGATGACTAGTCTTGGTGAAGAAGCTTCAGACTCTTAATCAGTTGAAGTTATGTGATACACCTCTTCATCTGGGCCATGTTCTAGCTCCTTTTATACTGGTGTAAGGTAGATGCAATGCTTAGATTCAAATTGACTAAGACTACAGTAATGTGAGAGTATATATACCTTTGCTCTGTTTGTGTGGGTGGTTATCTACACCCTACAAACTAGGTGTGTCATGAGGAGCTTCAGTGTTTTCCTCCTTAGTCTCGGCATTCCTCTCTCTTAAACATGTGCTGATTGGTTGCCATTGAATTTATTATGCATGCATGATCCTCAGCCTGTTGGTGGCTCGGCTCTCTTGCATGGTTGTCATTCTGGTGCAACTTCAACTGGATTGCGGGAAAGGCAAAGCAACGATGAGAATTCGAACGCTCTCGTGCAACATCTATTCGCACGAGAGAAAGTGCCCAGGCGTGACACTCTGGCCGTCGCAAAAGTTTCAGAGCGAATTGCTTTCGGTGTTGATTCGAGGTTGATTGGTGACGGTTGTGCGGGTCGATCATGGCAACTGTCCGCCTAGCGTGGAACTAGGCGCAACGTACATCTGTGCACTGGCTTGACTACTGGAGATCCTCAGACGCAAAGGCAATTCATGCCGGACCTCTCTCTTCCTTGTCCGCTCGACGCTTTCATCTTGATGGAAAGACCCTGAGCGATGGCGCCATCACTTGAGCACCATGTCTCACCGCACCAGGCCAATGAGGACAACGCTTGTCGCACCCGATGGATGCAAGCGCATGATATTCTTTCCAATCCATGCATCGCCTGTTTCACAACAAACCGACGATCTTTGTCATTAGTGTAGCCAGTGTAGCCAATGTTTACACGAGATGACGATCAGCTTCATAGTTGACAGTAGTGCGCAACGATCATAGCGAAATGCAAAGCTTGTTTGTAGAGCTCTCGTTGCAACGGCCTATTACGCTACAACGAGGTGTATCGCTGGTGAACTGGATAGGAAAAGAGGAGGAGGAGCCGAGTGTTGGCACCTTTAGTTTTCCCCTAGCGAGCGAACGCAGAAGCATCCGAAACCGCACGGAGAAGGGTGTGCGTGTCATTGCTCGATTGCTGCAGAAAGGGTTGCAAACTTGTCTCTGACGAGATACGAATGCCGTGGGTTTTGAAACAATGTTTTCAACTCGGCCTGCCTCGTGGCGATTCGACCCGTCATCCTTGGCCCGTGGTAGCTGCAATGGTTAGCGGACCGCGTCCAGCTGCCATACGCTGTCGTCCCTTTCAAACGATCCATGGATAGGATGACAATAAGAGCATGAACGCATGAGCTTCCAGGGCCACGTTCTGGTGTATTGTAGGCCGGCCTGGATGTGCGGTATGTTCATGCTGCTTGAAATGGTATGCCCTAATGAAGGTTTTGCATTTGGTGTAACTTGGCTGGAGATGGGGATGAGTCTTGCATGAATGAAACCGGCATGGGAACGAAGGAAAAAGTGGGGATACAGGAGAGAAGGACAACAATAAGGAGGCTTGCATGCTGTTCCGCAGAACCGCAAGCACGTCACACATGCACACAGCCATCCTGCGAGCCCGGCATAATCCACTCGCTAGGAACAGGATCGGGACCTCAAAACAGCATGAAGCGCAAAAAGAACAAGAAATGAAATGAAAAGAAACGAAAGAAAACAAAACAAAACAAAACAAAACAAAATAAGAATGGTAGAAACTAGAGACGTTTCGGTCCCGATACTGGCGATCGGGTAGAGTCTGAGTACGATGTCACTGCTGGTTTGTAGACAGAAACAAATATACTCAATTGACTAAAGGGGGTATCAAAGTTTTTGTGTTTTTAAAAACACGGGTTTTTTCGAGGGCGCGTTTTTGGAGTGAATTTGAAAACCCCCCAAGGAAAAGTGGGTTTCCAAAAATGCAATGAAATCATACAGCCAATAAAATACATAACCTAACAGTGGGCATATGTTATTTGTCACTCTCGTTGCTATTACCCATTGCTTGCTTATATCTTGCTTTCCTCTTCACACAATGCACTCAATGTAATGTTTCATATGGTGGTGTGAAGTGTTGTATTGAACAGCAGAAGAGAGAGTTCCTGTCAGATTGAGAATGGTTGTGACAAGACTTGTTCCTGTCTCTGAGCTTAAGCACTTTGAGTCATGGCATTGTTGTCCACAGTAGTCCTCTCATGATGTCGAGAAAATGCAGTAGTGTCTTCTTCATTGCACCCAGTGGATCTGAACAGTGCCTGGAACAAATCCTCTCAAAGATCATGTGCTGCAGAACTTCGAAGTCTTGACACTGCATACTGCGACATTCCTTGTGTTGCAGAGGCAAGGTCCAGTTCATATCCATGCTGGCATTTTGGATGATGTCCGCAGGTATAGAGAACTTGAGAGTGTGGACAATGTTGTTGAGAATTACTTGCTTGTTGCTGTAGTGCACCATGGCTGGAAGGAGGAAGGGGGTTGGAGAGGGAGCATGGAGAGGGGGGATGGCAGCAGGAGCTATGCCAAAAGGTTGCAGAGTGGAGTGGTGGTAGTAACAGAAGAGGTGTGAGAGTGATTTATTTTGTTTAAATGCTTTTGAGCTCATTATGTGACTGTGCTGCACATCATTTTTATTCACCTCATACTTGCACTCTACAGAAAAACACTCAGAAATGACTTTGCATTGAGACTGGATGATGGTACATGTAATGCTACAAAACAGGAAGATTGAATGAAGAGTCTGTGTTGTTGTTGTTGTTGTTGCTGGTGTTCTGACGAGCATCCTGTTCACCGCTGGCCTGAGAAGCAAGGAGGCACACCATCTCCATCACCATGTCACAATCACACATGTGAACACATCCATTGTGCTCTTTCTCCTCCCTCTTGTGCTGCATATGCATCTCTTCATACTTGATACACTCAGCCTCCAGTATTTTCTCATGTCTGGTGCATTCCTGTTCAAGCTGCAGGCAGATCTGAAGGGTATCAATGGAAGAACGATAGAAAGCTTCAGCAAGTGTGTTGTGCTTGTGATCATGGGCACCAAGCGGAAGTGAGGTGCCAGGAGAGAGCTGGGCTGAAGGTTGAGAAGAGGTGGAATCAAAGACATCCAAGCCACCAGCAGTGGAGGAAGGTGGTTGAGCCTGCAAAGGTGAAGGCAAAGGTGTGTTAAAGATGTCATCATCACCAGCACCAGCAAAGGATGCACCAGAAGTGGATGCAACAGCAGCCAGGGGGTTGGTGGGTTTGATCAAGTTGAGAATAGGAGGCAAACCACGGCTGTGAGCACTGTGATCGTACAGCTCACTGCCACAAATATCCATGGGTATGTCAGCTGAGCTGTTCAAAGGCATGTCAGCCTTGTCATCACTGGTTAAGTCGAGACTGGGAGTTGTGATAAGTGCTGCAGGATCAGCATAGAATCAGCCATTCATCATCTCGTGCATCCTTTCAAACCAAGCATACTTTGTTGACAGGGCAATGCAAGATATGTAGGACTGTTTAAAATTGAAAGTATGAATCAGCATCCAAGCATACCATTGCAAGCAACAAAGATCACCAAAACTTACTGGGTTGGAGGCATCCATGTCCTCCAGCAGCATACCAGCTCCAGTGAGTGGAAGCTTCTTCTTCTCCCTGTAGTATGTCTCTAGCAGCCACCTCAGCTTGGCCTTGATGTGATTGGGATCGACAGATGTGCCTGGGAAAATCATCTTGGAGATCTCCTGAAAAATGGGATGTTTGTGAAGTTTGAGGGCTGGATCACTCTCAGCCGATTCTCAAGATGGCAGCAGAGCACACTGGTAGGAGTTGCTGTTGTAAAGGATTGTGACAAGGTGAAGAACATTGGCACCCGACCATGTGAAGTTCTTCTTGCCTGTGGCAGATCTAGAGGCTTGAGTTGGACAGGAAGTGCAGATGTCAGAAGCACTTGTAGAACCAGAATGAGACAGTGCAGGCACACTTTCAATGTGAGTTGTGGAGATTGTAGGTGCAGAAGACTGGCATAACAACTCTGCAGAGATGTCACAAGAATCATGAGTGGAGGAGGTCATGTTGAATGAGCACAAGGAAGAGGGAGTGAGCAAAAGTGCAACGAGAGTGAGGAAAGGAGAGAAGATGTGGAGTGATAATCATTCCACATTTCACAATAGCATCTCCTGAGCTGTGTTTTTAAAAATGCGGTTTTTTTTCCTTTGTGGAGCTTATGTAAGCTTTTGTGTTTTTTTTGAAAAATGCACTCTTGAAAAAACCTGCATTTTTAAAAATGCAAAAACTTTGATACCCTCTTAAGAGAAGAACATGGAGAGGGCCTTGAGCACTCTGCCTGACATACTGTATATACAAAGTGCTGGTTCATCCCATATGTGGTAGTATCACCCTCAATGACAGAGTCCAACAACGGGTGGGACCCAATAGCGTCCATCCTTTCTCTCTGATCGGCTCTGTCTGATTCCCGATTAGATCGGATCTATTCTCTCTCCGATTAGCTTGGGTCCATCTGCTCCTCGATTAGATCTGCTGAATCACCATCTTCAACAAAGAAAAGAAATTTCAACTGATTGTAACTCTTTTCCATTTGCCTGCCGTTGTCGGGTGTCGGGAATGATCCTGAACGTCGCAAATGCGGAGACAATAGGGAATGAGAGACAATCAGAAGCGCCTTCAAGATCTCATCATTGGACATCGCAGCCTCTCACAACAAACGACAATCCCCACACACACATGCACATCGGGGTCCGGGATGAACACAAAGATAGAGAAGCGTGCCCAGCAGAACAATGGCTCCCATCTCGCATGTAGATTGGACTGATTTGCACCAACTGGTTCGAGAAGCATAGCATCGGAGAGTGAATTTCGGATAAGGAAGCTGCGCTCCAGCATCAGAATAAAATCGAATAATATATTGCGACTTTCAGCTAGCGAGCCAGGGAGAGAGAGAGAGAGGGAGAGATTGATTGCTTCCATGCCACCTGACACGTCCGTTGCATGGAAAGTTGGCTTGGAAACAGAAGGCCCGAATTTTAATTAGAAAAAAGAAACGGGAAAAAGAAAAGGGTCTGGATTTCGGCTATCAAGTATCACGCTTGCAAGGTCTGACTGTTGTCTGCTTCTTGCGCAAGAGCAGCTGAACAATGATTTCTCCCTCCGCGCTTCTGCTTCTCTTACACAGCAATGAAATCAGCTTCTGGTGAGGTAAGTTGACTGTTCCCTGAGTCGGAAGTGGGGTGACTTGCGCTACGTTCAACGCATTGCGGAACGCGATCCGCAAGACTTGACCCAGGTTCGATGCATATGACCCATCTGATCATCATCAGCAGCGTCAACATCATCCGCATCAGCAGCCTAACCCTCCTCCTCCTTCTTCATTTTGTGCTGGATCCACACTTGAACGTATAGCAACCCATCTTACGACGCCTCCGCTCATTCCCGCGCATTCAGCATTCGTTTTATTTATTTATCTTTTGCTGTCGTCAACCCATATCTCCCTCTTGCTTGCTTGCGGGTTTGATGTTGTTGTTGCCGAACTGATGCACATGCTCTGCGCAGTTCTATTTAGAGAACGTCTTTCGTCTCCCTTGCCTCTCCTGCCCTTGCCGGTGCAGTTTGGCATCTCACAAGGGAAGCTTTTGTTGTTGGTTTCGGCCATGTCGTTGGTGAATTCTGCATCTCGTCTGTCTCGCTAAACTCGACCTAGACGTTTTCGGTTCGCTTTCACCCTCCATGTCCCTGCCGCTGCTGCTGCTGCTTCTGCTTCTTGCCTCTCCTTTGGCATTTTCGAGTTGTCTGTAGCCTGCTCTTTTCACTGATTTCTATCGTTCTCTTCCTGCCATGAATGAAGGCAGTTGCTGCTGACAAGCAAAAGAGTCTTGGCTGCCGTTGATCTCGAGAAGCCGACCTGCCTAATCCCCTCCTTTCCTCAAAGGCGACGCACCTCCTCGACTGATCTTCCTGTTTCCCTTGCCCAGATATCCGCTCTCTTTCCTTCATCGTACCATCCCGACACTTTCTTCTTGACCATCATAACCATCACCTCCCACCGCATTGAACGCTGATTCGTATGTCATTAGCAATCACATCTCGCGCCTCGTTACCACTCACCGATATCCAACCAACCGGCGGCTCTTCCCAACCCAGCTCTGCTTCTATACTCGTCTCATCGGACAAACGCCGTTTGCTATCACTAATCTCACCAAAAGTCTGATCACTTGCTCTTGGCCACAACACTCAGCTCTAACAGAATCATCACAATGTTTCTCGACAGGTCCTCCGAAGGCGAACGCAATACGCTCCCTCCCATCTCTTCACTTTCTTCTCACGATGACCATTTCCGCAGATCCAATCCACATATGAGAGGAGAGGATAACTCAGCCAACCGATCATTGCGTGCTCCTCTTACAAAAGCAGAATCTATGTATGACGATCCTATGCGGAGGCCTTCGTCGGCACTAGACCACCATCGGTCTCCTCTGGATGGCTTACTCCCACGTCCCCAGCGTGAAATGGAGCCCATTCGCAAGCCATCTTTCCCTCAGTCAGCTGAAGAGGCTTACGGAGCATCTGCAATTCCGCCTCAATATGCTCGCTCTGGCCCACCGCCGCCGCCCTTCCACCGCGATCTCGAACGCGGTTCTCCTGTCTCTGACGATGGTCCTTGGCGATCTTCGCACGAAAGGCCCGATCCACGCTTTGCTCCCAAAGATGCTTACAGCCCGCATATGTCTTCGGCACCCTACGCTGCCCGAGATGAAGCCAGACCTGCTTTTGGGCCACACTCGTCCGAAGATCCACACCGACCTCGTATGCCAGCTCCTCCAAGCAACATGTCTGACGATGGTCCGTGGAGGGTCGCATCGACGTCTCGTGACCGCGCCGACATGCATCCCGACGTCCTTGCACACCAACGCGCAAGGGAGGAAGAATTGAGATGGCGTGAAGAGCGTGGTGGCCGTCCCATATATCCATACGATCAAGGTTCAGGCTACCCTTCCATGAGTCTTTACTCACATGACCCGCGAAGTGCAGGTCGCCCACTCGATCCTGCTCTCATGGACGATGGTCGACGCATTCGTCGACGTGCGACTTCCAGCTTGGCCGATGACGATGCAGCTGCTCAACGATATCCACCTCCCGGTGCTCGTCCCTATGGCTCCGACACCTACAGTCCGCCCGAGTCCAGAAGCCACAGCACTGCACTCACCCAAGCGAACATGAGGCCGGGCATGCTGGCTGGCATGGAACCACCTCGACCTGCCTCGACACTCGGTGTCATGCCCACTGCATCTACGGCTGCTTCTGCGACACCAGTGCAGCCAGCTTCAACCACCAACGCAGTCAATGCCAACAGGCGAGTCGCTCATCTTCTCTCCGAGCAAAAACGTCGCGAGTCAATCAACACGGGCTTTGAGGACCTTCGTCAGGCTATCCCTGCATGCCGCGATGGTCAGGACAGCAAAGCCAGCATTCTCAAGCGTGCACTCGAATACATTCGAGAGCTCGAGTGCGTCGTTAAACGTCAACATCGTCCTTCCTTTGAGAACGGCGCTATTGGCGGTGGTTACAGCAACCGCAGCCCGCCTGATGACAAAGATGACTTCCGTCGCTTTGGTCGCCCCAATGACGATGAAGAGCGTCGTGGTCCCAACAGGAGGATGACCGGTAGCAGCAGTAGCAGCAGCGAGGCTGGTCCCGGCCCAAGAATCGGTGGTCTGCCCTCCAACGCCTACGGTCATGGCGCTGCCAATGGTTACCCTCCCATCCACGGTGGTTCACACCATCTCAGAGGATATCCTCAGTACGGTCCGCCCCATCTTCCGCCTGTGCCTCACCCTTCCAAGAATGCAGCCAGGAACATGAACGGCGCCCCTGCGAAGCGCTGGGCGGAGGATTCGGATGAGGGTCAACGCTCGCCTTCTCGCCGACGGGTCTCGGATGGCGAGGAAGACGACGTTGAGCGTTCGCCTGTTGGAGCCAACTATGTCACTGCCATTGCACCTCCACGATCACCTTTGCTACGTTCGCCCGCATTAGGAAAGCCAAGAGATTGGCACCGTCTCGACAACAAGTCGCTAGTCGACTCTGCTGTTCGTGTTTGAGGAGCTGCCTGCAGTACATCTGCTCGTTAGGCTCCGTCTCTTCTCATCGTTCCTGGGTCTCCTCGTTACCGTCTGTTACCATGTTGGCTCAGCTGAACGTTCATCATCTCGCCCGTTCTAGACTCTCCTATCCCTAGTCCTTCTCATGGTCACCTAGTTTGCTGATGTGCTAATCATGTAGATTTTAATTGCTTTGTCGATTCTCAAGGCCTCGGGTTGTCCTTCGTGGTAGCGCGAGGATTTGTTTCGATGTATCACCGCCTGTGGTTGTTTGTTACCACTGCGAAAGCATGTCTTTCAGGTTCATTTCGACATTCATTTTATGTCGCCTTTTTAATGTCCGATTTTACAGTACACACGCGCGCAAGGCTTTTCTTTTTTTTTTTTTTGGTTGCAGAGAGAGGATGCAAACCTGTCTGTGCGCAACTTGGGCCCAGTTTCGGACGTTGACTTGTAGAGGTAAGCTGCAAGCTCGCTGTTGCAGAACGTGCGGCGAATAACGGCGAACACTGCTGAAGATTACGATCCAGTGAGACGCTGAAGGATGACGCAGAGCCGATCTGGTTAGATGACCGATCTCACCAGAGATCGGGTACAACACAGTCTCGCTCGTTGTCAAGCTAGGTCATGAAGTAGGATGCTCCCACACTCGGCATGTGCCACGCTAATGTATATATATCAAGCCGAGAGCACTAGGCTCTCGCCACATTCCTTTAGTCAATTGAGTATATATGTTTCTGTCTTTTAGCAGCAGTGACATCGTACTTAGACTCTCCCCGATCGCCAGTTATCGGGACCCAAACTTCGACAAACACAAGTAGCGATTGCGATGGATGTAAGAGAACCAAGTACAAGGCAATGACAAGTATATATATCTCCCCAGCATCCTGTGCATGCGTGTGTCAAATGAGGTCGCCACGGGCGATTACATGCTGCTACAGTGGGACAACATTCTACCGATCCAAGTGAGCGAAGGTGGCGAAAATGTGAGATCGAAATAAAGGTCATGTAATTTCACTCTCTCACTGCCCTTTCACCATCCTATCCTCTTCCCACAGAGCATCCGGTTTCTACAAGTGCAGCTGTCGGCGCTACTGACACAATCGAAGAAGGATGGTCACTCTTACGCTGCTTCTACAGACGACTCTGGTCCTTGCTCTGCTCCAGCAAGTCGCTTCCGCCTCCGCATCAGGAAGCTTAACGATCCAGGGTGCATCCGATGCTTCCCTTGATGGCATGGGTTGGGCGCCAGTCCATCGCAAATCCGCCAACGCTGAGTCCTCAACCTTTCACACCTTCAGACCTCCTCGTTCCAAAGCAGGTCAAAGTCGCAAAGTGGCCATCATCGGCGCCGGCCCCTCCGGCACATCAGCAGCCTACTTTCTCAAACACGGGCAAGATCTGCTCTCCTCCTCCAACACCTCTTCCGACACAATCGAAATTACCATCTATGAGCGCAATACTCGCATTGGAGGTCGAACAGCCATCACTCACCCCTACGACGACTCAACACTAGAGCCAATTGAGCTCGGTGCGAGCATCTTCGCCGATGTCAACTTCAACCTTCGCCGAGCGGTCAAAGACTTCTCCCTCGAGACTGGCGCACATGTAGGCTTGTCTGGTCAGACGGCGATTTGGGATGGTCAGCAGTTCCTTTTCGAAGGAGATCAGAGTAGTTGGTGGACAAGTGCCAAGTTCTTCCTTCGATACGGATATAGTGCGATTACGGCTGAAAACATTGTCAAGAAGCAGCTTGGGTACTTTGCCGGTCTTTACAAGCCGAGTTTCTTGCATTCTAACAAAGCTGGTCAGGCGAATGGATGTGGATCAAGATACCCATGGAACTCGATCGAGGATCTAGCTGATGCCATCAATGCTACTGAGCTGGTGGGTACGACCGGAATGCAGTTCTTCAAAGAGAAGCGGGTTTCTGAGCTGTTCATCGAGGAAATGGTCGAGGCAGTGACCAGAGTCAACTATGCACAAGATACGGATAGGATCCATGGATTCGGTGCGCTAGTCAGTCTCGCAGCATCAGGGGCAACGGGTGTCAAAGAGGGCAACTACCGTATCTTTGAAGAGTTTGCACGTCGATCCCGCGCACGTATCCTTACTGGTGTCGAGGGGGAGGTCACTGGTATCGTACGGTTCGAAAGCGTAGATCGACCTCCAAGGGGCGAGACAGATACCAGGGAGAAAGGTCTGAAGACCAAAGTTCAGTGGTACATCGGCGCCAAGAATGGCGAAGGAGAAGTGTACGACGCCGTCATCATCGCCACTCCGTGGCACAATGCTGATATTACTCTTCTCAACACACCGGAGAGGGTCAAAGGCAAGCCGTTCGTTCATCTACATGTGACGTTGTTAACGACAAGTCGACCCAGTCCCAACCCAGAGTACTTTGGTCTTGGATCGCAAGACGCCGTCCCAACCACCATTTTGACTTCCGACGAGAGCGTTCGTAGGGCTAGCGAGAAGAAGAAGCCTACCGATGACCATGGTAACAAGCCTGCCCCTGAAGATCCTGGCTCAGAACCACCTCTGCAAGCCCAAAAGCAGCTCAAAAAGCCAGTACTAAACTTCTACTCCCTCAACTATCTCCGTTCCGTCGAACCCCAAACTGCATCCAACAAAGACAAAGAGTACGTTGTGAAGATCTTCTCCGCAGCCCCGATCTCCGATTCGCAGCTCGATCGCCTATTTGGCCTATCTACCATCAGCTGGGTGAAACGACACGAATGGGACTCTTACCCACTCCTCACTCCCACAGACCGATTCCCTAAAATTGAGGTGGATGAAAGGTTGTACTACTCGAATGCAATGGAAAGTCTCGTTTCCACCATGGAGACGAGCACTGTTGCTGCTAAGAACACTGTTGGGCTGCTGCTCAAGAAGTGGTACGGAAACGACTTCGTTAATGGCAAGGACTGCGAGTATGGTATTGAAGACGAGGCAAAGGATCCGATGAAGAACAGGAATTGGGCTGGATGGGGTTGTGATTCTGGTTAGACCCCAGCCCTGATGTTTTGTTGGTTTGCAACGATCGGCATTCCTCTTCTTTCTCCTGTGTGACCGCGTGAAGCTTTCTAAGGTTTCCTTTGAGTCCACTCTATTAGGGGTATCAAAGTTTTTTCGATTTTAAAAACACGGGTTTTTTCGAGGGCGCGTTTTTGGAGTGAATTTGAAAACCCCCCAAGGAAAAGTGGGTTTCCAAAAATGCAATGAAATCATACAGCCAATAAAATACATAACCTAACAGTGGGCATATGTTACTTGTCACTCTCATCACTATTACCCATTGCTTGCTTATATCTTGCTTTCCTCTTCACACAATGCACTCAATGTAATGTAATGTTTCATATGGTGGTGAGAAGAATTGTATTGAAAAGAAGAGAGAGTGCCTGTCAGATCGAGAATGGTTGTGTCAAGACTTGCTCCTGTCTCTGAGCTGATGTGCTTTGAGTCATGGCAATGTAGTCCACAGTAGTCCTCTCATGACATTGAGACAATGCAGTAGTGTCTTCCTCATTGCGCCCAGTGGATCTGAACAGCGCCTGGAACAAACCCTCTCAAAGATCATGTGCAGCAGAACTTCGAAGTCTTGACACTGCATACTGCAACATTCCTTGTGTTGCAGAGGCAAGGTTCAGTTCATATCCATGCTGATTTGTGTGTCTTGTCCTCCTGAGCTCTCGTGTATCCCTGGCATCAAGTTGGAGGCTTTGAACAACCTCATTCACCTCATCCTCAGAGAAAGAGGGCAACAGCAGGTCAGCAATATCAGCAGGACAGTCATATTGGCTTGCAAAGGTGTGGGCGACAATGCAGGCTTGGATCATCTTGGCAGCAGTGATACAGTCCTTGAAATGATAGATGTTACCATGATAGCCTGTAAGGCACTGGAAGTGGTTCTTCAGGTATGCAATGGCATGTTTGACTTGTACTTGGACTCAAGAGAGCATATAGTTGAAGTGTCAAAGGTCTCGACTCTTGTCGGCAGCAATGTGAGCGAATGGTCCAACTGTGAAGGCAGAATGGCCATATCCACCATCAACCCAGATGCACTCACCTTCGTCAAGATACAGGTGAGGCTTCTTGAGGATGTTGCTGCCTGAGGCCCAAACCTTCAAATCCTGAATGTTGCCAGGCTGTCCAACAACTGATTCAACAATCTGCAGTGTGTTTGGCAGGATCACCAGTGCTACATTGATGCTGTGGAAGCCTTTGTAGCAAAAGTGCTCTTGACTGAGCACTCCTGGCTTCCAGGCAAGAGGGATGTGTGTGCCATCCACCACAAGCCAGCCCTTACCCCACTCTTCAACCCCAGTTGTATTGTGCACCCAGGCAGAAGCATGTTGTCTCTCTCCCTCCAAAGCAAACTGCATGACCTTGTTGTTTAGCTCAAGGAGGCCAGCAACTGTGTGATTGGTGTATCCAACAATGCTCCCAACACTGCAGCCACATTGCAAAGCAGCATCACGTTCACCACCTCCATTTCCAGAACAGCCAAGTCTGTACAGAGCCACCAAAAGAATCTCTTGCACTTTGTTGAGAGACATCACACCTGAGCTGCTGTAGTTCCACTGGAAAGCCTCTGTTTGCTGGAGTCGGATGGCAAGATTGTTGAATGCTTTTTTTTTAAACAAGTCCAAGATACATCATATGATTTCTTGATTCGTACCTGTTGAGAAGGTGGATAAGCTTATCAGTGCAGCCAAGAGGAGTGTAACGTGTCATTGTGTACCTTCACTTGCATATGAAAGTGTACAAGCAGACAAGGTGTCATGAGAGTGGAATTGGGTTGCCATTGTTGTCCAAGTTGTTGATGTCAGTGCTGCAGGAGTGCTGCACTCTGTCGGTGTTTTGGATGACCTCCGCAGGTATAGAGAGCTCGAGAGTGTGGACAATGTTGTTGAGAATTACTTGCTTGTCGCTGTAGCACACCATGGCTGGAAGGAGGATGGGAGTTGGAGAGGGAGCATGGAGAGGGGGGGATGGTGTCACAGGGTCGGCTGGCCAGCGCAAGAGAGTGCGCCAAATGATCAGCGGCAGTTAAGGTAATGTCGCGTACAGAGCAGTATATGAAAGGTGTGCAGAAGATCAACATATGAAGGGTGCGCCAAATTGATCAGAGCCAAAAACCATCAGGGATCAACAAGATTAATCGGGTTGGCAGCACATATGAATCACGAGATCAATCGAACCCTGGGAATCTAGATCAATCTCATGGGATCAGTCAGGGTCAGTTGGATCTGCATGCCTCAACTAGTTGGCCGATACGAACAAGTACTCGGAACTGTGCCAACATGACCACATGACCAAGGGGTTGGGTCACAAGGTTGAATAAGTGACTAAAGGGGGGTCACACGACAAGTCGTGACAGAACTGGGCCGACGTGACCACATGACCAAGGGGTATGGTCACGAGGTCAACAAGTGACTAAGGAGTTTCACAAGATAAGGTCGAGAGGAAGCTGTGTCAAAAGGGGGGCATCACACATCAGGCAGAAGGAGAGCATGAAGGCGAGAGGGCAGTGTTGCATAACCCTTGCGCTGTGCAAATGGTAGGAGTGCAGTATCGAAGAGGTCGGTGCCAGCAGGACAAGACAGTGCCTAACAGGGGACGGAGGCCCCTCAAGAGGAGCAGGATAGGTGTTGAGGGAGAACACCAATCAGACACATAAATACTCTCATTCTACAATAGCATACGAGTGGATGGGCATCCACTCTACATACTACATACTTTATACTTTACTTACTTACTCGGTTACATATCATCGCAATAGCAGTGCTCTTGCAACGACTCTCAACGTGTGTGTTGTATCACTGTTAGTCGACAACTGTAGGTGGTGTTCTTCACACTAGCAGTCCAGTTCATTACTGTAGGCGGTGTTGCTCGACACCAGCGGTCCAGTCAGTTACTGTAGGCGGTGATTCACACCAGCGGTCCAGTAACTCCTGTCCTTTGTAGGCGATTAGCATATCGTGGTCCAGACGACATCCAAGAGCATTATCAACAGTACTACAAACACTCGTACTGTAGGGGAGGGTGTATCACCCACTCACCAACAAACAACGTTTGTGCCACGCAACCTCTGAACGGAGTGTTCAAGGCAGTCAGTTGAGACTTACTAGGTGGCGACGCTTGGTTACGTTTAGGCAAAACATATTGAGTAGACCTTACTCAATCAACCTCAGTTAGTCTCTGGCGCGCGATCGCTTACAGATGGCAGCAAGAGCGATGCTGAAAGGTTGTAGAGTGGAGTGTGTCATGGGACGGTATGCGCAGGAAGCAAGAAGAACCGTCAGTTCATATGAAGGCAGCACAGGAATCGTGGAATCGGGCAGATTGTAGGAATTGCAGAAGAATTCAGTGAGATCAGTAATAGATACGACTCTCTGACAGATCTCGCCGAGACATGCATGAACGAGACCAATATCACAAATCCCGGCAAAATCTGTAGGAAGCATGATCTTGTGGCAAGATCCCATAGAGATCAGTGACAAGGACACCTGTACGACAAGTCACACACAGGCCGAGGTTAAGCTCATGTACAAAGAGGACCAAGCTCTACTGGGCTGGGGACCAAGTCTTGCCAAGAGAGGGACCGAGCTCAGCGACACACGGTCGGTTACCACTCAGGGGCACACAAGATAGGAGTAAAGGAGAACCATCACTGGTCAAAGGAAGGAGAGCTGTGTAACAGACACTGACAAGGAGAACATCAGGAGAAGGAGCAGTGTTGATGGAGTCAACACAGCTCAAGAAGGACAGACGGGACAGCGAAATGAGGAGGATGAGTCTCGTTGAAGACTCCTGTATAGTACTCGATGCAGAAGGTACTCTCTGGAGAGAGAGAGCAGGAGCAGTGTCACTGGCGACACTGCAAAGAGGTACATAACCATACCTTCTCGTCACGAATGGTTGAGTGGATCCCCATCCACTCTACACCATACAACTAGTATTACTTCAAGCATAAGTATCATTAGTTCATAGTCAGCATAGTAGTAATCAATAGATTACTCCTCATCAAAGTGTGTGTGTTGTATCACCATTTCCTGACGTCTGAAGGCAGTTCTTAGTAAACCTGCGGTCTGGATAATGATAGAACTGAAGGCAGTCATCCACTGCGGTCCAGGGATCACCTCAAGCATCAGTCAACACACTGGACACTCATGTTGACACCACCAAGCACATCACTCACACCAGACCTTGGTGTCAGTACCAGTTCATATCGTTTTTGATTGTGCCGAGCTACCTCTGGACGGAGTGACCAACAGTGGTCAGTCGAAATCTGCAATAGCATTATCACAACTATAGATTCGAGCGAGAAAAGTAATAGAGACGGCTCTACTGCATATCTCATCAAGAATCACAATACCACAAGCACTGTCACATAACTCGACAGAATCGGTAGTAGTATCAGTACTACTAAAGTTTTCAAGTTTCAGGCACGCGACCTCTGACAACCAGCAGTGGAGGAAGGTGGTTGAGCCTGCAAAGGTGAAGGCAAAGGTGTGTTAAAGATGTCATCATCACCAGCACCAGCAAAGGATGCACCAGAAGTGGATGCAACAGCAGCCAGGGGGTTGGTGGGTTTGATCAAGTTGAGAATAGGAGGCAAACCACGGCTGTGAGCACTGTGATCGTACAGCTCACTGCCACAAATATCCATGGGTATGTCAGCTGAGCTGTTCAAAGGCATGTCAGCCTTGTCATCACTGGTTAAGTCGAGACTGGGAGTTGTGATAAGTGCTGCAGGATCAGCATAGAATCAGCCATTCATCATCTCGTGCATCCTTTCAAACCAAGCATACTTTGTTGACAGGGCAATGCAAGATATGTAGGACTGTTTAAAATTGAAAGTATGAATCAGCATCCAAGCATACCATTGCAAGCAACAAAGATCACCAAAACTTACTGGGTTGGAGGCATCCATGTCCTCCAGCAGCATACCAGCTCCAGTGAGTGGAAGCTTCTTCTTCTCCCTGTAGTATGTCTCTAGCAGCCACCTCAGCTTGGCCTTGATGTGATTGGGATCGACAGATGTGCCTGGGAAAATCATCTTGGAGATCTCCTGAAAAATGGGATGTTTGTGAAGTTTGAGGGCTGGATCACTCTCAGCCGATTCTCAAGATGGCAGCAGAGCACACTGGTAGGAGTTGCTGTTGTAAAGGATTGTGACAAGGTGAAGAACATTGGCACCCGACCATGTGAAGTTCTTCTTGCCTGTGGCAGATCTAGAGGCTTGAGTTGGACAGGAAGTGCAGATGTCAGAAGCACTTGTAGAACCAGAATGAGACAGTGCAGGCACACTTTCAATGTGAGTTGTGGAGATTGTAGGTGCAGAAGACTGGCATAACAACTCTGCAGAGATGTCACAAGAATCATGAGTGGAGGAGGTCATGTTGAATGAGCACAAGGAAGAGGGAGTGAGCAAAAGTGCAACGAGAGTGAGGAAAGGAGAGAAGATGTGGAGTGATAATCATTCCACATTTCACAATAGCATCTCCTGAGCTGTGTTTTTAAAAATGCGGTTTTTTTTTCCTTTGTGGAGCTTATGTAAACTTTTGTGTTTTTTTTGAAAAATGCACTCTTGAAAAAACCTGCATTTTTAAAAATGCAAAAACTTTGATACCCCCTCAAGGGAATGTGGCAAGAGCCTAGTGCTCTCTGTGAGATATATATACATGTGAGTGGCACATGCCGAAGGTGGGAGTACTCCTACTTAATGATCTACCTTGACAACAAGCGGGACTATGTTGCACCCGATCTCTGGTGAGATCGGCCCCGCGTCATCCTTTGGCGTCGCACTGGATCGCAATCTCCAGCACTCTATTCCCTCGTGGCCGCATCACACCGTCACATCACGCAAGTCAATCCGGAGATGAATCTGTATTGCTGGTCATGAACTCGTGAAATGCTGGTATTGCCAGGACAATGTTGGCATATAAAGTGGCATTCAGGGTCATATTTGAATCTTATGCTAAGCAAGCAACCAATATCGAACCGAATCACCGCTGTGCAGCGGCCTGAACCACAACACTGCAACTCCTCAGCCCGAGCATCATCACGCCCTGAGTGACAGCTCCAAGACATCCTCCCACAGACCGCAACTCTTCCTTTGTCTCCTCTGACATCTTTTGCTCGTCGGCGTGCATTTTTTCCACCTCCGCTCTGAACTCTTTCGGACGCTGATTCCACTTTCCTCGACCCATGAAGACCATATCGCTGTGCTCGTCAAGCAGGGGAAGAAGAACTTTGGCCATTGTCTTAACTGGTTTGTTGGAAGTTTCAGAGTTGTTGGGCAAGTTGATGAATACGATTCCTGCTTCTGTGTGCGGGGTGGCTGGCTGGATCTTGGCAGGAGCTTCTTCTTGAGGGTCGGAAGGAGACTCGGCAGGTGCGTTGCTGACAAATTCTTCTGGAATAGACTTGATGGTCGCTGATGCATCCTGCTGGTGGAAGAGGAAGCGAGCATCGACTCGAGCAGCGTCTTGCTGATGGATGGTCTGCAAGTTGATCGAGTTGATGTACTCTTCGTCTGCTGCCAAGGTGTCAGTCGGCATTGCCGCCGCTGCTGTCGCTGCTCGCAACGTGTCTTCTGCGAACAACCTTTCACCGCTCTCACTTTCCCCGTTTGTGAATGCGAGGACCAACCCCTGCACACCGCCGTCCGAAGTCGACACGATCTTTTGCAAAAGCTCAACTGCTGCGCGGTCATCTGCACCTCCAAAGAAGGGGACAATGATGCGTCTGACCCCAGGCGTCCTGCGCAGCCCGTGGCTTCGCTCGAGTTCACGTCGCAGAGCAGTCAAGTCTCGATCAGATTGCGGCATGGCAGAGATGCGAGACATGCTCGGATCGAGGAGGACACCTGTTGAGCACTGCTTGCGAAGGCTGCGGAAGAGCCGAGCGGGCAGCGATTGGGCGTCCGAGTTGGCCTGCCAGAAGCTCATAGCTGCATCTTCCTCGTTCATCGTCTTTGAGAAGGAAAGACCACTAGCAGCAGCAGCTGCGCCTAGCCATGACAGACCTCGACCGTAAGAGTGATGCGCTTCCCAAGTGACGAGCGCCAAGCCTTGTCCAAGCTCAGAAGACGTTGGTTCTGAATGACCTAGCCTATGTTGCGCTTTTGCATTCTGCTGTCCAATCGTCTTGATCATGTCGTGGCTCGGAACGATGAAGGTATCGGGCGGTAGTGCAGTGTCGGGGTCGCTCCTGGTACCAGGCATTGTCGCAGTAGTAGACAAGTAGCCAAATCTTCTTTCGCGTGCTAGCATGGCGGATGTGGGTACTCTACAGAGCTGCTGAACCTGCTTCAGACTCTCCATCATCTCGTCACGATGGCGCTCCTCGGAATAGTTGATCAGCTGCATAATGGACGATGTTGTATACTCGATCGGCAGCAAGCGGAGCAGATCGACAGCGATCTGACTTGTAGCACTGTTATCGTCGCTGCTTATGCTACACGTGTCAAGATGCGCCTTGAGCTGATGCTGACCAATGAGGTCGAGGAGGAACATAAGTGTCTTGGTTGCTGGACTTGGCGATGCGATGGCGATAGTAATCGGGAAGTCGGAGCGATCCGGCTCCTCATTCGATCCACGCCGAGATTGTAGCTTCTCGTCATTCGAGTCTGTGTACTTTTCGTCTGCGTGACTCCTCTCCGATGCTGCACCTTGCTCTGCAAGGCTGGAGAAGTAGACATACCTCGAGAGTGGTCGAACCGACATGGTGGTGCAGAGAAAGCAAATGACGAGCATGGCAAAGACTTTTGGACTGACCACCTCGAGCTCGAGCGCCACATTGAGGATGATGATTTCGATGATACCCTTGCTCTGCATGAGACTTGCAACGCACATTGACTCGCGCCATGTCATCCCGGCAAGCTTGGCAGAAACAGCGGTGGCGCTGAACTTGCTCACAAAGATACCGACGACGAGCAAGACGATGAGACCCCAGGTGGTGCCATCGTCCAGTAGCTTGAAGTTGGTGCTGAGACCGCTGGCGACGAAATACAGAGGCAACAACACGAGCATGACGAGCGTTTCGATACTCTCTGTGACCTTGACGGCAAAATTGCCATGTGGACAGCACACGCCAAAGCTGAAGGCGCCGACGATAGGATGTACGCCCACAGCATCGGTGAAGAAGGCGCTGATGAGCGCGCCTAGAAGGGCGATGACAAGAAGGTGTTCTGGGACGCGGTCTTCAGCTCCTGTTGTCATGTCAAATCCGCTGCGATCGATGAGCCTATTCATGATGGGCCTGAAAATGAACCAAAGAACGGCAATGTATCCTGCAGCTGCGAGCAGTTGGTAGAGCGCGTTGATCTGCTTGCCTCCTGTGCCCAAAGCGGAGCCGAGTGCGAGAAGGACGTATCCGATGAGGTCGTTGCACACGCCAGAAGCGATCGTGATGCAGCCAAGGCGAGTGTTTAGGATGTGCATTTCGGCCATGATCCGCGAAAGGACCGAGAGTGAAGTGACGGCCATGACGGTACCGACAAAGAGGAAGAAGGTGGTGAAGTTGACGGTCTGATCTGTCTCGAGCTGCCAGATGAGCCTGGAGATACTAACCGCGATACCAAATGGGATGGCCATGCCGGGCATTGTGATCAGGATGACTTTTTGCCAGTACTTAGCCATCAAATCCGTATCAGTCTCGAGACCGATCAGGAAGAGGAAGAAGGAAAGACCGATGTTGGCCATGAGCTTGAGGAGGCCGAGCGCTTCTTTTGGCACGATTGTGTTGGTGAAGCTTGGAATGTTACCGAAAGCAGTTGGACCGAGGAGAACGCCGGCGAGCAGCTCGCCAACGACAGCTGGCTGACCGATGAGTTTGAACAGCTTGCCGAGTAGCTGACATAGTATGATGATGATGATGATCTGTGTAAGAAAGAGACCGAAACCATTGGTCATGAAGATGTAGTTGGTGGGATCGAACACCAACGGATCGCTGTGGCTCAAAAAGCCATAGTTGAAGCCCATCTTTGTCAACTTGGATCGAACAGACTAGCCGGCTCGGTGCCTATGAAGGCCTTGTCTTCGATCAGTGTTGTTCAACGTTGAGGAGGCCGGCCAAGTCTGAGCCTCAACTCCCATCGATGTTGAGAACGGAAAAGATGGTGGTGTTGAGAACGGAAAAGATGGTGGAAAGGTCGTAAGCAAACATTGCTCTGCCTCAACTAAGCTGTGAGGAACCCATATGAGAGATGCAGCTGGTGAGATGGCTTGATTCGGAGACAGAGGAAAGGATCGACGAGGAGCGTTATTGACAGCAGATACGTCCAGTCAGGGGTCGACAACAGCGAGGTCAAGGTTAGCGAGCCCACGCAGGGTCTATGTTGATTTCAGACTGAAAAAGTGAAGCGGACATGCGTGTTGCGCAACTTGCATCTAATTTTGCGGATCCCGTCTGGACTCATTCGCACGAAACGAAACAGAAATGACTATACTAACACGCTGAAAAACAAAGTGGATTGCAGGCAAAGACCCGTGAGGTCCTCGAAGTTCCCAGCCCGCCATAACAGGGGCCGGCCGAGTGCAGAAACGAGCAGCAAGGGAGGGTGTAAACAGGGAGGGTGAATAATGACAAACCAGGCTGCTGATCGTATGAGTTGAAGATTTGTCGGCATTTCAAAATGGTCACGGGGTCTAATCAATTGACGACTCGGCGAAGTCATGCATAAGCGATATGCATGTGGGATACATGAGTGTCGCCATGGCAACGAGTCTGGAGCGTTACCACAGCAACGAGTATGGAGTGCAACTCAGGAGCAGCCTAGGAGTTGACTCACCTCAACATGGAGTGTTCATGATCATTTCTAAGACATATATATACATCCACATGACCTCACTCATCCATAGTAATACAAGCATTCAAGAAGTTGTATGTCTGTGAACAAGAGCTTGCTAGTAGTTCCAGTCAGTCGCATTGTACTTGCAATCTTCAACTGATTAAAAGTCTGAAGCCCTATCGACCAAGCTAAGAAGCTCCATTGACGATTATGGCAGAAGAAACCGAAACCCCAACTAGTGTTAGCAAAGCTAAAGGAGGCAGAAGAGGCAAGGCAGTACAGCCGAAAGGTGGCAACGAGGCTGAGGCTGAAGTGCACGGTGACAATGCTTGTGAAGACACTGACTCCGACTCAGATGATGACAGCAAGCCATACAACTTCCAAACCCTGGCGAAACTCTTCGAACCAGTCCCTAAACTTACATCACTCAACTACTATAGTTGGAGTGCTCATATCAAGTCATTCCTTAGGACTGTGCCAAACACCATGAAGCACTTGGAAGGAACTTACGATAAAAAGCATCCCAAGTGGATCGTACGTTCGATGACGCGCTAACCAATGCCCTATGAGGTGTCATGGGCCTGAATGCTCAGGAAGCAGGAGGGTCACTGGTTCATATGAAAGGAGCACAGGTATCAGAGATCTAGTCGATACCAGTGATCAGCATGGTCGTAGTGCAGTCTCCATGGAGACCATGGACTCCTACAGACTTACATGCTAAAGGAGGACCGGGCCCATATGCAAGGAGGGTCAAGCACAGCCACGAGGAGGACCAAGCTCAAGGAGCATGCAGACGGTCACCACTCAGGGGCTCGAGAGACAGGAGTCATAGGAAACCGATAAGCAGGTCACTAGGAGGTGGAGCAGTGTCAAAGGAGGTCAACACATAGTTCGAGGAGGACAGGAGGGTACTGGAGGTACCTCTTGTACAGTACTCGATGAAGAGGGTACTCTCTGCAGAGAGAGGGTCAGAGTAGCATCACAGGCAACACTACAAGGAGTGTATATAAGCACACCCTCTCATCATCAGTGGTCGAGTGGATCCCCATCCACTCTACACACCATAACTAGTTATCACTTCAGCAAAAGTATACATTAGTTTCAGTCAGCATAGTAGCAATCCATCAAGGTTGCTCCTCATTGTAGTGCATGTGTTGTATCACCACTCACTGATGTCTGAAGGTGGTTCATAGCAAACCAGTGGTCCAGATTAAGATAGAACTGAAGGCAGTTGTCCACTGCAGTCTGGGGATCACCTCAAGCATCAGTCAACACACTGGACACTCGTGTTGACACCACCAACCCTATCACCAACACCAACAACCTCATCATCATCAACACTCACACCAGACCTTGGTGTCATCATAACCTTAGTATCGACATTGATTGTGCTGAGCTACCCCTGAACAGAGTGTCCACAGAGGTCAGCCGAAACCTGCAATAGTATATACAACAAACGCCACCATCGCCACTGCGCAACTTGATAGTCACCAAGCGACGTAGCTCACTGAGACTGATACTGAGACAATAGCTGTCATGCACTTTGATAGTCATCGAGTATCTCGACAGGCCGACCTGGGTTTCAGGCGCGAGACCCCTGACAGACGTCCATATGACGAGCCACATGCAGGCCGAGGTTAAGCTCATGTACGAAGAGGACCAAGCTCTACCAGCTGGGGACCAAGTCTTGCCAAGAGAGGGACCGAGCTCAGCGACACACGGTCGGTTACCACTCAGGGGCACACAAGATAGGAGTAAAGGAGAACCATCACTGGTCAAAGGAAGGAGAGCTGTGTAACAGACACTGACAAGGAGAACATCAGGAGAAGGAGCAGTGTTGATGGAGTCAACACAGCTCAAGAAGGACAGACGGGACAGCGAAATGAGGAGGATGAGTCTCGTTGAAGACTCCTGTATAGTACTCGATGCAGAAGGTACTCTCTGGAGAGAGAGAGCAGGAGCAGTGTCGCTGGCGACACTGCAAAGAGGTACATAACCATACCTTCTTGTCACGAATGGTTGAGTGGATCCCCATCCACTCTACACCATACAACTAGTATTACTTCAAGCATAAGTATCATTAGTTCATAGTCAGCATAGTAGTAATCAATAGATTACTCCTCATCAAAGTGTGTGTGTTGTATCACCATTTCCTGATGTCTGAAGGCAGTTCTTAGTAAACCTGCAGTCCATATAATGATAGAACTGAAGGTAGTCATCCACTGCAGTCCGGGGATCACCTCAAGCGTTATTCGACACACTGGACACTCGTGTTGATGTCACCAACTTCATCATCAACATATACTCACACCAGACCTTGGTGTCACCATACCCACATATTGATATTGATCGTGCCAAGCTACCTCTGGACAGAGTGTCCATAGCGGTTAGTTGAAACCTGCAATAGCATTACATCATCCATATATACACCTGACAAGATCAGTGTAGCATCAGTACTACCACTGACCTCAGGTTTCAGGTGCGCGACCGTTGACATCCACAAGGATGGGAAGTGAACAATAGAAGTGTTCATGAGGTTAGGAGCATTCACAAGATAAGGGGAAGGGGGATTGTGTCAAGGAGACCAACACATCACCCAGGAGGAAGAGGAGCAGTGTCAAAGGGTTTGACACTGTTCAGAAGAAGGAGCATCAACATTCAGGAAGTGTTTACACTTCCAGGAGGAGCAGGAGCAGTGTCATGGACAACACTGTGCAAACACATATACACTTTCATTCCATCATAGCATATGAGTGGATCCTCATCCACTCTATCTATCACTTAGTCTAGTCTTTACTTTTTTGTACAATTTGCAATTGCAGAGCATTGCAAAGTCATCTCAAGTGAGTGTGTTGTATCACTGCTAAGACAACAACTGTAGGCAGTGTTTACATTGTGGACCAGTCATCCACCAAAGGCAGTAATCATACTGCGGCCCAGCGCTCCAATTCCATCAGTTGGCAGTAACCTTATTGTGGACCAGACACTACTCAATTATCATTGTGAGACTGTCAGCACTAAGAACACTTGTGCCACAACAGATGTCGACCTCCAGCCTCTAGTCAGTATAGACACAACAAGTCTACCTTAACCTTTTGAACATACCACATAGCCTCTGGACAGAGTGTTCAAGGTGGTTAGTTGGAACCTACTATCACACAGCCCTACAGCTTATCTTGTGGAGATCAATCATAAGGGAAACCTTCTGCAACTTTTGGGGAAATCAGTTATATTAGGTTCTTATAACAGTTTTCAGGTTTCTGGCGCACAACCGCTTACAAATATGTTAAAACTGACAATAACATTGTGGATTTCCTCACCAAACCAGTATTCCAACATCACTTGATTCGCACTTGACAACACCTAGGAATGACCAACATTGGACTGCTTATTTGCTCAGTTGGCGAGGGGAAGAGTTGAAGCATGTGATACAAAGAGCATTGAGATGTATATAAACAGTCGGATCATCCTGTAGTTAGCAAGCATCCTTTATCGCAATCGACACTTGTGATCAACGACATCTGACGCACGCTCTTCAACTTCCACATACGTTCACCGATCGGTCAAGACGGTCTGAAGCTAGTAACAGGAACGAAAATTTGTGCTGACATTTCCGCGTCGTCTCGTGCATATGGCAAAGCTGGTATCGTATTGTCTACAATGTCAAAACCTCGCGCAGAGGAAGAGTGCATGTGTTTTTGGGAAATTGGGAAATGCTAAGATTGCTCGCAATTCTGAAACGTATGGATCGAGGAAATGTTTGTGTCGAATAAAAGAAAACGGTGCTGCGTCGTGCGCCAGAACCACGATTGTGTTGTTGAGTGTGAAGAGACAATGGCGGAAGCCGACATAGCTTCGACGCTAGGCTAGCTTTCTACGCTTTACTTGTTCTTGCCGGATGTCTCGGTCTCGTTGTCCACCTCCATCTTGTCAGACTCTTCTCTAGAGCTGGCTGGCTTGGCGTCCATTCGAGGAGACTCGACTAGCCTTGGCTCTTGCTCAGCACTTGCGTCAGTGGTTGTAGTGGAAGTCTTAGTTTTGGCATCGCCATCGGCCTGAGCTTGTCCCGAGGTCTCGGACTGCTCGTCTCCGCTGTCATCCTCGTCAATAACGTGTGCTTCGTAAACAACTTCACCTTCCTCCGAGCGTCCGCCAGGACGGAAAACAATGCCAGCACCGGTGAGAGCGCCGGCGAGATCGCCCGGCAATCGAACTTGTCCTCCTGCCTCATCATCGTCATCATCGTTGCGCGGCAAACTGCCAGACAAGAGCGACTTAATGCTGACAGGGCCGTCAATGCCAGTTTTCTGACCTCGCCAAGTAAATGGTGAGTTCTTGAAGACGGGCGCGACATCCTTAGGTGTTACGCGGTAGCCGTCTTGTAGCACTTCGATGTTCTCCTTGATCCAGTCGTACCATTCCTGCTTGGTCCGGCCGTTGAGCAGTGCTACAATGCAGACGGTCATGTTGTCGCATCCGATGCCGCCGGTATCCGAGTCTGGTGCGAGACAGCGGTCCATGAGGTCCTCGCAGATGTCTTTGAGCTCTATGCCGTTGGCGATGGATCGTCGAACAATATCGACAACCTCCCGACTGCTGAGACAATCCCAGATACCATCGCAAGCAAGGACAAGGAACTCGTCTTGGCCTTCGAGGATTTCCATATTGCGCACTTCGGGGAAAGCGGTGACGATCTGCTGCTCTACTGGAAGTCTGAAGGTCCTCTTGAACTCGAAATCACCAATGGCTCGGCTGAGAGCCAAGTTGCCGTTGACACGACCCTCACTGACGTAACCCCCTGCAGCCTCGATACGTTGTCGCTCCGAGCTCAAAGTAGGCTTATGATCGGTACTCATGCCGATGGGTTGTCCTGCTCGCGAGAGAACACAACGAGAGTCGCCGGCGTTGGCGCAGAAGACTCTTTCAATCCGCTTCGAATCTTTGTCGGTCTGGATGAATGCGGTGACAGCAGTGCATCCCGAGGGATCATTGACATACTCTAGGTCTGTGAGATAGAATTGGAAGGGTGCCGGAAGAAAATGGCGAAAGAGGGTTCGAGTTTAGTCAGTACATGGACGTGTTCCTTGAATGGCCGAGGTAAGCAAGCGCTCAAACATACCTTCCTTGAGATCTTGGTCGACTTTTAAGAAAGCCGCCTGTAATGCAGATAGATAGTGGCCTTTGTTGAACGTTTCCTCAGAGGTGAGGTTGTTGTGCAAGTTGCGACCACAGTACTGGGCGACAGACGAGCCTGACGATCACGCAAGGATGTTGAAGGAAAAGTCAAAGGGTCAGATCTGCACTTCGTTTGAATATCGCGCCAAGAGGTAGATGGGGCAACTTACCTCCATGTCCATCGTAAACACCGAAAAAGCTGCCAACAATGACACCTTCAGCATTCTTAAGGTCGAGGATTGTAGCATGCGAATCCTCCATGCTGATACGCCAACCCTGCATGTCGGAGATAGCATAGAGAAGAGAGTCATTGCCGCCGGAAGAGGTGGTCTTGTCGGTAACGGGCTCTGATAGTGATTGACCCATTGTGTAGAAATGGAATTTGTCTGGATCGAACTGGTTGGAAGAGTCTGCGAATAGAGGGGCTGAGGATTTAGATGACAGGCGAAGAAACGCAATGGCGATTGAGTGGAAGGTGTGGATTGAACGATCAAGAACGATCGAAGGAAACCAAGAGATCGAGAGTGGTAGTGTGAGATGCGGAGATGCGACCCAAGTGGTTGAAAAGGGGAACGTCGATGAATCTCGTCTTGGCCAACAGCTTGACAAAGTCTGTAGATGCGAGCCGATTCGTCAGACTGAGATCCTTTCGTTGCTTGTATAATACAAGACCGAGGAGACAGCAGCGAAGGGGACGAGCGGTAAGAAGACGCCAGAGGAAGATGAAGAGAAAACCCGAAAGAAGGAGCGTCGACGGTAGGGAGGACGGAGGGTAGATGATGGTGGTGACGAACGACAGGAAAGGAGAGCGGAAGAAGGGTTGACGACGGATCAAAGCGGTGGAGAGGCGACGTCTGCTTGAAGAGTCAGAATTGGGCGATTGAGTGCGGAAAACAGCAGCAGCAGCAGCAACAGCAACAGCAGCAACAGCGGATGGAGGTTCATCGGACTGGGACTGACTGACTGTATGTGTGCGCGTGTGTGTGTTGTAGTGCGTACTTTCTGTTTCTGTTTCTGTTTCTGTTTCTGTTTTCGTTTTTCGTTTTTTGTTTTTTTGTTTTTTTGTTTTTTTTTCGTGTTTTCTGTTTTCTGTTCTCGTTTTTCGTGTTTCTGTTTCTGTCTCGACCACAGACAGCGAGAGGGCGAGAGTGCATCGCGTCAGTGTGTGCGTGCATGTATGTGTGATCTGATTGAAAGATAGGGATCCCTTGGGTCTGGGTCTAGATTCCAGGCCTGACCGTGAGTCTCACTTGAGTGTCAGTCAGAGGCGCGACGACTGCAGTCAGCTGTTTTGATTGCGACCGGGGACTGACTGATCCAGTGCTCGGGAGATGCAAAAATACTGTGCCGTTAGAGAATGGCTAGGTTATACTTTGGAAAACCACAAGCGACCAGTCTCTTCCTCTGTGGATTTTCAACCAATTTCCCTCTGGCTTTTGCAGTCAGTAGTGAGTGACAAATGTCGCTTCTTCCCAACAAGCACATAGAGTCTGCAGTTCAGCTTTGGCTCGTCTTGAAGTGTCTAGAGATGAAGCAATCCGATATCGCCGCCTTCTGATTGCCATAAGAAGAGTATCCGAGTTCAAAGGTGTGGAAGCGAGGCCAGAAGCGAGTTGAGGCGAGCAAGAGCTCGATTTCTCATCAGAAGAACCCGGAGGTTCAGGGAAGCAAATCGTTCTCAACCAAGGCGAGGAGGTGACGCGGCCTCGTTCTCTGGTTACTCGCACGAGTGGTACCTTCGAGGTGCAAATACAGAATCGTGCCTTTTGAAGACCGCGTCTCAAGAATTTCAAGTCCGAATACAACACAAATTCTATTTGCATCTTCAACTCGACTGAGGGCTTGACTTCAAAAATAAGACATCGACCTCAAAAGTCTTGAATCTTGAGGAGGAGGGAAAAGAAAAAAGAAATCCTCCTTTCCTTTGTGCCGCTTCACAAAGACCCCAATTCTCCCTGTGTGAGAAAATCAAAAACAAAGAAAAAGCACGACACATAGGCAGACTCAGCCGTGCCTCACACCGCGCTGTCTTTCTTCCTCTTTCTTGGCTTTTGGCGCTGGGCCAAAGCCCTGTCTGAGTACTTTTTTCGAGATCTTCTCTTGGCCGTTACCGCGCTTCAACTTTCGATATCTTCCAGCTGTTCTCCACCATCTTTGATCCACCGCTGACATCTCATCATGGTATGTATCATCTGCAACTGCACTCGACAACGCTTCATAGCACAAGAGCAACATTCCTGACCTCATCTGCATTGTTTATATCGCATCTTGTCTCATGCACCTCGACTTTTTTCGACACTCAATAGCGGCCCATTCTCCTCTCTGGACACGAGCGTTCGCTCACCCAGGTCAAGTTCAACCGTGAAGGTGACTTGCTCTTCTCCGTCGCAAAGGATCCTGTCATTAACGCTTGGTTCTCTCACAATGGCGAGCGTCTCGGCACCTACGAGGGTCACAACGGTACCGTCTGGACCATTGATGTAGACTGTGAGTTTCACTATCACTTCCGACAAGAATGCGCGATCTGGCTTACACTTTACTGACCATCTCTATCACCGTCACCTCGTTGCCAACACACCATCACCATCAATCCCCTTCAACTACCCAAAACACCTCGCATCTTCGACCTCGCATCACCTCTCGACCTTAATCTGCCCATTGCACCGACCTTCGCATTCTCGCACATCAGCCACCTCCACACTCCTCATCTCCGGATCCGCCGACAACCAGATGCGTCTTTGGGAGGTGGCTACCGGCAAGTGCCTCTTCACCTGGGAGTTCACCACCGCTGCCAAGCGTGTTGCCTGGTCTGAAGATTGCACTCAGGTTCTCGTAGTCACGGAACAGCGTATGGGTTACCGCGGATCGCTGCGTGTCTTCCGCATCAACCGTGACCCCGCCACATGGACACAGCAGGACCCTGAACCCACCCGCACCATCACCTTCTCTGGCCCCAAGGCCGTTGTCGCTGCTTTCGCCCCTTGCGACCAATACATCATCACCGGCCACGAGAACGGCAAGGTTGCAGCTTACTATCACGACGAGAAGGAGCCCGAGAGCGGTATCGACGCAGAGCTTGAGGAGCAGTCCACCGACGCACACCCTGGCGAGATGATCTCGGACATGCAGATGAGCGCCGACCGCACATACTTTGTCACCTCTTCCAGAGACAAGACCTCCAAACTCATCGACTCGATGACATTGCAAGTGATCAAGACATACGCCACCGAGACACCATTGAACAGTGCTTCCATTCATCCAACCAAGCCTTTCGTCATTGTTGGTGGTGGTCAGGATGCTATGAACGTCACAACCACTTCGGCACGACAAGGTCGATTCGAGACTCGATTCTGGCACAAGGTCTTTGAGGAGGAGTGCGCACGTCTCCCTGGCCACTTTGGTCCTATCAACACTATCGCCATTCACCCCGCCGGCATTGCATACGCCTCGGGAGGAGAGGACGGTTACGTTCGAGTCAACTGGTTCGACCGTGGCTTCTTCAACTCCAAGCTTTACGGCGCTGACCTTGAGCTTGCCCTTGAGGACCAATAGATACCGCAATCCCGACACCACAGCATCACCCTCGTCTTTCATCCAAAAGGCAAGTCAAAGGAAGGGCTTTCGCATTCCGCCCGACGCCGAGCAGATCAGCTCCAGCAGATGGTCTTTGTTATTCATGTAAATTAGCCAGCTAGCCAATCTTTACCTCCAGCACAAACCCTAAGGTAGATAAAGAGACAACTGCGACTTGTGGAGCACACTTCTCGATCGCATATTTCTTTGCCTCTTTTTTTTTTTTTTGGCATTGTCCCGATGGAAGATCTAGCCGATCTCTGTGATGGCTGTCCTGATGCGATATGCGAGACGACCAAAAAGAGTTGAGCCATGACGATGACGATGAACCTGGCTTCACTTGCGATCTCACAGAGCAGCTGGCTCAACGAGGATCTCATGCACACAAGTCAAGAGTCCTACGTCTCAAGACACAAGTCGTCTCTCACAAGTTTAGTTTGATAGTATACAAACATTGAAAGTATGCAATTGCAACAGAGTTGCGAAACGCAATAGGAATTTGCAAAGCCGTGACAAGGACCGAGCGGGTATGTATGAAGGGTATGATGGCTACGCTAAATAACAAGTAAAACCATGACAATGAAGAATCAAACTCAAGACACCTTTAAAGGACCTTGGGAGAGGACAACGGCGAAGTAGCCAAAGAAGAAGGGGGACTGCTAGATCGACCGCTGCTACTTGTGCTGCTCGTGCTTTTGTCCGAGTCCTTGCTAGCTCTCTTGATCCAGTTGCTTAGTGTTGGAGTGAGTGACAACTTGTCCAAAGAGTTGGCGGAATTGCGTTTCTTCTTGCTTGACCTTGCGTCGGCGTCCATTGCGGCTAGCTCGACGTGGGTGGAAGCAACCGCGGCAGCAGCACCAGATCGAGTTTCGCGTCGTGTTGGCGAAGAGGATCGCGTGGAAGACTTGTTTGCTGAAGAGGATCGTGTGCTTCGAGAGCTGCTAGTAGCCGCGGCGGTAGAAGTGGAAGGGGGTGGCGAGGATGAGGCAGCAGCAGGTTTGACACCGTTCTCGAGCAGGTGAAGCGGCCAGGGCTTTTGAATAGCTTGTGCCATTTCGTATCGTGCGCGAAGTTCAGCTGCTTTTTGTGAAGATGGTCGTTCAGAACGGTGATGTAATGAGGAGCCGCTAGAGCGAGCTCGGAAGGAGGTAGAGGCTTCTGACTCTGGCGACTTTCGAGACATAAGCAAAGGCATATTGTGCTATGGTGCGTGTCTCTCGAAGAGCTCCACGAAGTCAACTGTAGCTGCAAATGGGTCTAGATGTTTGTGGAAAGTGTCTGCAATGTCGAGCAGCGACTGTGGGAGGGCGGATACGGGGCATGTTGAGCAGTTGAAGATGGCGAGGTAGGGATATATATCTTTCGCCTCAATCAAACCCAAAAAGATTCGGCTTCGGTAACGCTCATCCAGCAGCAGCAACATGAGGCATGAAAGCGCATTATACAGAGTCCCGACCAAGACTCTGGTTGATGGCATACACATCCTACATACACTCCTACTGCCATACAACTACGGATCGACTTTTTGTGGTTGGGCAGCCAAGGGAGCAAGTTTCTTTTCTTGGCATTGAAATCGCATCTCTCTTCTAGCTGGCCAGTCAAAGAAAAAGGAAAAGATATAAGCTTGAAAATTGTACATGGAAAAGAAAAAAGTAAAAGTAAAAGTAAAAAGTAAAAAGAAAAAAGAAACCAGAGCTGTCCGACTTGGCAAGGCGCACACTACAGCGACACTGCAAAAGAGTGAGTGCCGGGTCAACCATCCCAAGCTTCTTGGCATCACCACCAGCGCGGGCGCAATTTGGCTATTTCCACGATTCTTGGCAGCAAACGGGTGCTTGGCAAAACCTCTCCTCTCCTCCTCTCCCTTCCTTCCTCCCCTCCCTCTTCATCTCTTCGCAATGACTTGGTACCAGCTTATCCTTCAAGGAGTGACGAAACATCGTAACAGCTGCTTTCAGGGTCTATCAGCCTCCCGGGCTTGAAGGGTTCACTCAAGCACACCTTGTGTAACAGCTGGACAGATTTCACTTTCAGCCTCCGCTCTCCCCTGTCTCTGTGACAGGCAGCCAAGGCTCTTCGAAGCCCACACCCGAGGATAAGACAAAGAACAAGGCAGGCTGGGTGGAATAGCCCGAGGGTCTATCAGCCTTGCCTCGCACGTGGCATCCGGATGCCAAGTTCTCCTCTCTCCTCATGAGCAGTTCTCACTTCTTGGCCCGTTGTAGTGAATGGTGTTGAGGAATGCAGTATGCAAGCCAAGCTTCAGGCTCGCACTAAGAAAAAAAGGAAAAAAAAGAAAAGATAAAAAAAAAGGTGTGGAGCTGTTGAAGGCAACTCAAACCTCTCACCTCTCACAATTTGCTGCGCCAAAACAGCTTGGCTCTATTTCTTGGCACCCCAAACCCACGCTAACGGATCATTCTCTTGGCTGCCTCAACCTTATCTTCTCCATCGAGCAATTGAGCAACATCCAGGGTCCAAGCTATCATCTTTGACTTTGAACAAAGCATCACCTTTGCCAAGGTGCGGACAAAAGAGACGAGATAGTGATTCTCGAACCAAAGACCGAGCTAGCCTCGGCTACAGTATAGGATGCGGTCATCCTCCAAACCTTGGCGAGACCGTCAGTCGAGCAGGTTTGTAACAGTTTGACACGTCGCTGCGGGCTTCTGGCATGTTTCGGGCTTCAACAGCCAAAGGTGGAGCCCAGCTTTTCCCTTTTCACATAGAACATGCTCCCCTCTCTCATGGCTACGTTCTATTCATTGTTTTGGCATCACAGTTGGACAGCACAGAGAATTGCTGATGCAGCATCTCAGTCTAGATCCAACAGTAAAATGACAGTGCAATAGGTATCAAGTTGTGACAGAGTGACAGCGGCTGCCTTAGCCGAAAGTAAATGTCGAATAAGAAGACGAAGGTGTGTAACGGATGGCATCGCATCGCTAGGGTGGATAAACCTGGTATATTGATTCGATTGTGTAGAACCTATCCCTCGCCAAAGTGGCCCTTAGCTTCCATTGCCTCGCTCCGCTTGCCTCATCGCATCGAAGCGAAGCTAGCAGACCAAGCAGTAAACGCAGCCGCGTTATCATCTCTGAAGTACAGATACTCGCTATCCGTCCTTGTAGTCCACGCCTTTTGATCTCTCAAGATCATCGCCTGTTGAGCACCAAAGTTCCTTCCATTCCAATCAAAGGTTGAGCGATGTTGGTGTTCCAACCCTTCACCGAGGACGTCGAGATCGCTCATCATTGCCACGAGGGAAGCGATGGTTCGTTGGTTAGCGGCTTCGCGGACACGGCGATGGTTGGAGCGGTGAATGACAAGCGATTTACGCTTGGACTGGTTGGGTCCGTTGAGTGCTTGGACTACCGTGTCGATGATGCGACGGGTTTCGGTGATGACTTTGAGTGCTTGGCCGTAGTTTTTGCGCGAGATGAGGAGGAGAGATCGGGTGATCATCTCAGAGACGAGCACTTCGAGGCGTCGGCGGGTGACGGTGGGTTCTGCCACAACTGCAGCCAAGCCGGGTGGTCCATTGGTGAGTGGATCGGTCGAGTGAGTATCAATCTCGAGTGTTAGAATACCTGGGTTCGGCAGTCGTGAAGTGATCATGCCAGTGGCGGGATCCTTGAAGCTCACATCGGCTTCAAAGATCGCGATCTCTTCGACCATCTGTTCGAGGAAGCCATCGGCTCCATCCGAGTCAGCCAAGCTGAGATCTTGGATCCCCATCCTTTGCATGAAATCGTCCGTTGCGCTGCCTTGCTCGATGGGACCGGGACCAATACTCTTGCCATCCCTTCTGTTCTCCATCAGGGTTGGCAGAAGACTTTCCAGATCCAATTCAAGCTCGACCAGCAGATCCTTGGCTTCTCCGAACTTGATCTCACCAATGTCAATGTCGACATCCTTGCCCGAGCTCGAAATGATAGCGCCTGGCAAACCGGCAATCTTGCGAATCCTGAAACAGTTGTCCTGAGGTACGCCAATGTGCACTTTGACATCGGTCAGCGCAACTGACATCATCGAACCCAAACAGCCCGCCAGACACTCTCGCAACTGATACCACTCGCGCACAAAAGTGTATGAGCCACGAGTATGGTTGGAGATCAACCAGAGCGATGAAGGGTCATGTGTCTTGCCGTAGCCAAAGCAGTGAATGGCAACATTAGCAGCTTCAGCACGTGCCATGACGAGGTCCATCTGGTTACGTTTGGGACCGTCAGAAGTGTCATTGACCAGCATCATGCTTGTGACTGAGTTCTTGGTTTTCCTGCCGAGCACAACGTCAAGACCAACGTTGACGGCGGTGACCGAGTCGATGCGCTCGCTTGAGCCGCCGAGCTTGCTGAGATCGACACTGAAAGGGTCACAGTCTTGACTGTCCGAAGGTCGGCCAATGTTCTGAACGAACTCTTCCAAGAGCTGACGGCTGGCATCGCGATGAGGATTGAGCAAACCGGTGCGCTTGACCTCGCCATCGATGCCAACAGTGAAAGCGACGAGCGAGATGCGGTCGATGGGGCCGAGGCTGTGGATGATAAAGTCGAGCGAGGATCGGATAAGGCGGAGCTTGAGCGCTGCAGACGAGCTGATGGAACCCGAGTTGTGCTCAGGTAGCACCAAAGGCACCGAGATCATCAGCACGAGGTCGATGGGAGTGTGCGGCAGCATGCTAGGTGGCGGAACACGTGGGTCAAGACCGCCCGAACTGGACCACTGCTGGTACAAAGATACAGTGTCGCTCGATGCCGAAATTCGACAGCCGGCAACAGAGCCATTGCCGTGATGGCTGTGGTAGCTCGAGGAGACGGCTGACAGATGTCGACTATTGCGCGAATGCATGGCAGCTGCTGACCCATGATGAGAGCCAGACTTGCCACTCAAGACGGATGCGGAGCCACTCGCCAGTGGCTGCGTGGCGGTAGGGTGGTTGGGAGACAGTCCTGGTACTGCTATCGACTTTTGCTGCTCGAGCAAATCATTCGAAGACTGCGCAACGGGAGTGGCTGCAGGGGCCTCAAAAGCGGAGATGGCAGGTGAGTTTCCTCGGTCACCTTCGGTCAACTCTGTCAATCGGGCTCGCCATACGGCCATGGTGCCGGTCTCGCGGAAGCACAAGACGAACTGATCCAAGTCCTCATCATCCATAGTGATGCTGAGACTGTGCTCGCCGGGAACGGACGAGTGGAGAACACGTCGGATGTGACGCAAGTAGATACGACCTTTGAGTTTGAACGCAGGTTTGCCGGTCTCGGCCTCGTTTGGGCCAACACTGTTGGCAGCGCCTCCATTGGAGATGAAGCGACCCATGCTCTTGCGTCTTTCTTCAGTAACACAGAGTAGCGCCTCTTGAAAGAGGTAGATGTGGAACTCGCGGACGACCGAGTCCTGTCGAATGTTGAGCAAGTCGTGGAGGACGAGAGGACCAAAGTGCTCGATCGAGTGACCCTTCCAGTCAGCTACACGCTGTTGCAGGTCATCCAGGATGGCACGATTGGGGTCCATGGCTGGAAGACCGGCAGGAGTGGCGCCAAAGGAAAAGCCTGGCTCGTCGGGCGAGTTGATTGGGGCAATGACGTTGTGCTTGTCACCCTGTTGGGTAAAGCCGAGACGAGCTTCTGGCATAGGGCTTGGGTTGTAATCGATGGTGGCGGCATTGTCGGAGATATTGACGTGCCAGCCAGAGCCACTTTGCTTGAGATCATCCGAGTAAGAATCGTCATTTTTGCGAGCGCCATTGGTGCTGTTGTCTTGGGCATATTCGTCCGAGATGGTAGCGAGGGCGTGGTCGCGGATGTCGGAAGGAGAGCGACGGCTTGGCACCTCGATGGAAAGCACTGAGACAACGTTGAGCTTGGCGCTTTGCTTGCCGTTGGGCTTGCAGTAAATGGTGGGGAACTCGGGTCTAGCTCGCAAAATGGGCAGCGTGTGGTTGTGGGACGAGGTAGATGAGAAGGAAGCGGCTGAGCTGATAGTATGCCTTGTTTGCTTTGACTGCGACTGTTCGACGGGATCGTCCATGTGCGTCTGAGAATTCTCACCATCGTCGGAAAAGGAGAGGGTGGAACGAAGCTTGGGCGAATCAACGGCGATTCCATTGATGCCTGCAAGCTTGTGAGATTTGTTCGAGTTGGCATCACCGAGAGCGATGGGCTTGCGGCAGACACCGCACATGCCGGGAGGTGCAACACTGTGTCTGGCTGAAGGTCCAGGACCACGCAAACGACTGCCAGGGCTCTGAGCAGCTAGCAAAGCTTGGGGAGGACCGTAGATAGCAGTGAAGCAGGCATTGTGAAGGGCGTGGCCGCAAGCGGGCACGACGTGGGGCTTCTCGCCAGAGAGTCGATGCGAGAGCGGTTCAAGGCAGACTGGGCAGTCAACCTCGGACATCTCGGTGAACTTTGTAGCACCACCGACAGTGTTGGAGATCTCAGAAGAGAAGGACCTGGAGTAGGAAGAGTGAGCCTTGCTCATTTCAGAGACGGATTTGGTCCTACTGATGGCGGGGCTGCGGATGGTGGACTGGGAAAGTTGATTGCGGTGGTGATAGGAATCGACTAAAGGTTGTGCATGTTGGCCGTAGGCTGATAACATGTGACGATCTTGACGGCTGACAACGTGGATCTGAGGAACACCAGCACCCATCATACGCTCGAGCTTGGACTGCCTTGCTGCATCGCTGGAGGTGATGCCCGAGAGGCTGCGCTTGACGTTTAGAGTGTTGGGAGCATGCTGAGACGCAGAAGCATGGTTCGCAGAGAGGAAGTGTGTAGAAGCACCGTGACGTGAGTCCGAGTAGATGCCGAGATTGGCAGCGAACCTGTCATCGTTCTGACGTCGTACTGGCTTTGCATCGTCGTTTGCTAGATCGCGTGGGTTGGAAAGCTTTTTGCTTCGGAGGGGGCCAACGTCGAAAAGACGCATATTGGCTAGTTAATGGTTGTGGTAGCAGGTTGTTAGGATCGACTCTGGGGAAAGGGATGACGGAAAGGGATGGCGGAAAGAGATGGTCACGACGATGTCCAGAATTCTGAAAATGCTCAGAAAGCTGGTTTCCATGCCAGAGCGGCTCTTGAGGTAGCGGCGATGTGGCTTTTGCGAGATACGTGTTGACTGGCAGGGTAAGATGTGCAGATGGGGCTGTAAAGAAGGGGCACGGATGAGCAGAGAAAGCGTGTAAAAGAGGCTAGAGCTGTGGAGCAAAGGGGAAAGGTGGCTAGAGCGTCGTTCGAGCGCTTGAGCTCGTCTGATTCTGGAAAGGCGACTGAGAATAACCTGGAGGGGTCCAAGCTTGCAGAGTGTGGCGGGGCAAGGTATGCGTGCAGAGACGAGATGCAGTCAGCTTATAAGAGGTATCTAATGGTTCCGGATGATGAGGATCTATTGCCGTCGAACCGATTGAAGGTATCCGTGTTTGCTCGGTAGGAAATCGGTGCTGAGGTTGTAATGCGACCGGAAACAATGCCTTGACAGTAGCCGAGGTGAGGTGATGTCAATGAGGGATGTGGGTGAGAAACGTTAATCTCGAACTTCGCTGTAATGGTGGTCAGATGAGAAGGGAAATGTTCCGCAGGACAAGGAGTTGATGGTGTGAGAAAGGAAACGAGGTTCGAGGGTGCGCAGGGGTTCTGAAGGAAAGAAGGAAGCAAGGCCGATGGAGCAAAGTTGCAGGCCGAACGTCGAGGTTCGAGGTTCGAGGTTCGAGGTTCGAGGTCGAGATCCAAGATGCACACGCGTGTCGGCAGTTTGGAGCGGAAGCTGAGAGCCAAGGCCCAAGAGGCACGAGACAAGGGACAGAAGCTTTCAGGGTGGAACTGACCTAACAGGTGTCCAAAATAAAAGTAAAATCAAAAATCAAATCGAACAAAATTTGGAGAGTCGGGCACAGGGCTGGATCTTTGCACCGCCAGACTGTGTTTGCTTAGCAGCGTAAAAGGCACAGACATGGAAGACAAAAAAAGCTTTCGCCTGACGGCAAACTGATTCAGAGTTATGTGCTTTGGCTCCTCTTTGGACCCTCGCTTATAATCGAGGTGTAGCAAGAGAGGCAAGGTCGACCTGCCTCTTTTTGGCCTTCTCGCTTTCTAGTTTAACCGTCTCTGTGTCTCGCCTAACACATACAGCACAGCACAACGCGACACGACACAACGCGACACGACACGACACGACACAACACGACACAGCAACCTTCACTGCACTGCAATGAGCGTTGCAACTTGTCGACACGGCATCTGCACATCCAAGCGCCTTGTCGGCACCACCCATTCCAAGCCAAATTGCCATGGGAACAGTTGAAATGAATGCAATTTGAGGCAAGAGTCTCAGTGCTGCTCGTTCCGTTGCTCCTCTCCGTCGGTGGCTTTCATTCAAAGGCTTCCGTTGACTGCTGCCTTCCCCCTTTCGCCACATATCCAAATCATGCGACATTTGCAAAGATTCTGCTGCTGAAAAGGGGGGAGGGGCAGAGAATGGAGTTCCGGCAACAAGCCTGGAAAGCAATCAAATCAATGCATTAATATTGCTGACGTGCTTGTGCGGAGCCTCGATGCAGCCTGTTGGACAGCTGAACAGCAGCAGCATCATTCATGTAACAGCATCTCGCAGTCGAGCATTGATTCTGTTGCTGTATGCTGCAACACTGGTCAACTCTTTCACGCAACATGCCCACCAGCAGTGCCGCGTGCCGGTGCAGTATAACAACCTCTTCAGCCGCGATATCATCTCTCAGTAGACAGGTTGCTCAAACCTGGACATGGTTGCCATGTAGCGGCAGCTACAGCAGGTTACTTGCCATTTTCTTGGCTGACAGCCAATCGACCTTGGACAGATAATGCCATCTCGCCCACTGTGGCGTGGGCTTTTTTGGGCGAGCTTGTGTGGGACAAGCAAGAAATAAAGAGCTGTCCAATTCAATTTTTAATTTTTAATTTTTAATTTTTTGGCGATTGTTGTTCAGATATGTACAACTCAAACTATCCGGCCACTCTAGAAGTTCTCACCCGGAGCCAACTTCTCAGACATTCAATCAGTCAGTCGAACATCACAGCAACAAGTCATACCTAGGAGGCAGTGCGAAGAGAAACAGACAAAAAGTGAAGGAAAAGTGGAACCCGCGACTTTCAAGCGGCTGTTCAATTACACTACAGTTGGCGCCCAAAGACGCAGCCCCAGTTGGCAGTCCGCCTCGCGCCCTGGGAAATTCGACAGCTTTTCTTTCTCTTCCAAAAGCATTCGTGTGGTCAAGATCTTGCCTGAACAGCGGTGTTGGCCGACACAAGCAACAGAGACAGACGGAGAGAGAGAGAGAGAGAGAGACAGAAAGTTTTTCATTAATGCTCGGCTAAAGCTTAAGCGCGACCCGCCCTGCCAAGCTTTTTAAGCGCCGAGTTACGCGAACCAGCTTCCAAAACGCGTTTTTTTGTTTTTTGACATCGAAGAATCTGAAACAGACATTTGCTGAATCGGGACGAGGCGTGAACTGTCTGACGTTTGAGTCCCGATGACTGACGATCGGGGAGAGTCTAAGTACGATGTCACTGCTGGTTGTATACTCAATTGACTGGATAAACATGGCGAGAACCTAGTGTTCTCAGCTAGATATACTGTATATACATCTTTGAGGCTGATACCGAGTGTGGGTGCTATCTACTTCATGATGATGCCTGACAACGAGCGGGACCTGGCGAACTTGTCTCTGCCTAATCTCCGAACAGATCTGCTGTGCCCGATCTCTCTCGCATCGCCTTATGTCTGCTTCCATCACCTCTTGGCGTCGATCAAGCGGGCAAAGGATTCGGCAGTCTCAGGTCGCCTTCTCCACAACATATCATCTAGACACAGCAGGTCACGTTGTTGGAGAGGCATCTAGAGCTCGGGCCAGCAAAGACAGAGAGCGAGATAGGAAAGCCGCTCTGCCTTTGAGATGTGTTGTCGAGTGTTGGTTCTCTCTTCTTGTACTAACTCTCTCGCACTTTACACGCCATCACAACGCGTCAAGAAAGCGCGTCTTCAAATCAAGATCCGAATTCCAGCTTTCCAACTCGGACGAGAAGAGCGGCGGAAGCAAATCGTTTCGAACAAGTCAAATTTCAAGCTTCGGATTCCAGTTCAAAAACGCAGACACGTCTTCCCAGTGCGAGATTCGAGATTCTTTTTTTCCGTCACCGCGTCTTTACCTGCCTGTCTCTTGGCTGGGCCAGCGCCATCGCGGTTTGACTCAGCCTAGGAGCGCGACATGCGTTGGTGTAAATGAGTCAACGCCAAGTTGCTCAGCTCAACTGCTTCTTCGCTGCCTTGTAAAGAGTCGCAGAGAGCAACATACAACATGGAATTTTCCTCCCCTTCAGAGTAGCACAGAGACTCGCCAACATATAATGCTCAGCCGTGCTTCCCTTGGACGTCTTGTCCTTCTTCCTCCATCGTCCCACTCGTCCTTCTCCACCTTACCCCCTTCTCCTTAGCATCTTCCACTTGTCATTCACTCCAACACCGTGCGCACGTCTCTAACCCCCCTTCATCACCGCGCGCTTTGCATTGCATTTCTTCATCGCCCATCGCCACTTTGTCCCATTCCATATATACCACCAGCATTCTGCGCTGATTGACATCGCCGTCAGACTCACAACATGATCTATGTATACAAGCGAGGTAAGCATCATCGCTATTGCACGGCCCGGCACCTCTCGTCCCCGAATATCTAGCTGACAACGCGCTCTTTTCCCTTGCTCACTCTCAATAGACGGCCGCAAGGAGGTGGTCAAGTTCGACAAGGTCACAGCTCGTATCTCCAAGCTCTGCTACGGCCTTGACCAGAACTATGTCGACCCCATCGAGATCACCCGCAAGGTCATCGACGGTATCTACGAGGGCGTTACCACCGTAGAGCTCGACAACCTCGCTGCCGAAACCGCCGCTTACAAGACAACAACGCACCCCGACTACGCCGTCCTCGCTGCCCGCATTGCCATCAGCAACTTGCACAAGGAGACCAGCAAGAACTTCAGCCAGGTCGTACAGGACCTTTACGAGTACGTCAACCCCAAGAATCGCAGACACAGTCCCATGATCTCTGATGCCACCTACAAGGTCGTTATGCAGCACAAGGACCAGCTCGACTCGGCCATCATCTACGAGCGCGACTTCCACTACAACTTCTTCGGTTTCAAGACCCTCGAGCGATCCTACTTGCTCCGTATCAACGGCAAGGTCGCTGAGCGTCCCCAGCACATGATCATGCGTGTTGCTGTCGGTATTCACGGCCAGGACATTGAGAGTGCTATTGAGACGTACAACCTCATGTCGCAAAAGTACTTTACTCATGCATCGCCAACGCTCTTCAACGCCGGTACCCCCCACCCTCAGCTCTCCTCGTGTTTCCTTGTCACCATGAAGGATGACTCGATCGACGGAATCTACGACACCCTCAAGACCTGTGCCATGATCTCCAAGACCGCCGGTGGTATCGGTCTCAACATCCACTGCATTCGTGGTACCGGCTCTTACATTGCCGGTACCAACGGTGTCAGCAACGGTATCGTGCCCATGCTCCGTGTCTTCAACAACACTGCTCGTTACGTCGACCAAGGTGGTAACAAGCGTCCTGGTGCCTTTGCTATCTACATTGAGCCTTGGCACTCGGATGTCTTTGAGTTCCTCGACTTGCGCAAGAACCACGGTAAGGAGGAAGTTCGTGCCCGTGAGCTCTTCTACGCTCTTTGGGTCCCCGATCTCTTCATGAAGAGGGTCGAGCAGAATGGCGATTGGTCGCTCATGTGCCCCAACGAGTGCCCCGGCCTTGCCGACTGCTACGGTGACGAGTTTGAGCGTCTCTACGAGCGCTACGAGGCTGAGGGACGCTGTAAGCGAACCGTCAAGGCCCAGAAGCTCTGGTACGCCATCCTCGAGTCTCAGACCGAGACCGGTAATCCTTTCATCCTCTACAAGGACGCTGCTAACCGCAAATCCAACCAGAAGAACCTCGGTACCATCAAGTGCTCCAACCTCTGCACCGAAATCATCGAGTACTCTGCCCCCGATGAGGTCGCTGTCTGCAACTTGGCCTCCATCGCCCTCCCCACTTTCATCGACCCTGTTACCAAGGTCTACGATTTTAAGCGTCTGCATGAGGTTGCCAAAGCCATCTGCAAGAACTTGAACAAGATCATCGACATCAACTATTACCCCGTTGAAGAAGCTCGTCGATCCAACATGCGTCACCGTCCCATCGGTATCGGTGTTCAGGGTCTCGCCGATGCATTCATGATCATGGGTTATGCCTTTGAGTCCCCTGAGGCGCGTCGTTTGAACGTGCAGATCTTCGAGACCATCTACCACGCCGCTCTCGAGCGATCGTGCGAGTTGGCTCAGGAGCACGGCACCTACGAGACATACCAAGGTTCGCCCGCTTCCCAGGGAGAACTTCAGTACGACATGTGGGGTGTCACTCCCTCCGACCTCTGGGACTGGGCTTCGCTCAAGGCTAACATCGCCAAGCACGGTCTTCGTAACTCACTTTTGTTGGCACCCATGCCCACTGCTTCGACCAGTCAGATCTTGGGCTTCAACGAGTGCTTCGAGCCCTACACTTCCAACATCTACTCTCGTCGTGTACTTGCTGGTGAATTCCAGGTCGTCAACCCCTGGTTGCTCCGCGAGTTGGTCGAACAGGGACTTTGGAATGACACAATGAAGAACCGAATCATCGCTCACGGTGGCTCCATCCAAAACGTCCCCGGTATCCCCGACCGTATCAAGAAGCTCTACAAGACTGTCTGGGAGATCTCGCAGAAGGCCATCATCGACATGGCCGCCGATCGAGGTGCTTTCATTTGCCAGTCGCAGTCGCTCAATATCCACCTGTCCGCTCCTACGTTCGGTCAGCTCACTTCGATGCACTTTTACGGATGGAAGAAGGGTCTCAAGACGGGTACCTACTACCTCCGTACCAAGCCAGCATCCAACGCTGTTCAATTCACACTCTCCGTTGCTGAGGTCAACGAGGCAAAGGCAGCAGCCAACAAGCGGTCCCCCACACCCTCCAAGAAGATTGAGGACGCTACCCTTGCTCCCACCTCTCCTGCTCCGGCTTCTGCTGCTATTATCCCTCCCCAGTCCTCCATTGAGAGTCTCACCTCAGGTGTTGGTCAGCTCGGCATTGACGGCACAGTCACCAAAGACGGACCTGGATCTGACGAGCTCAAGCGCATTGCTGATGCCCAAGCCGCCGCCCAGACCGAGGCCGCCAAGACTGCACAGCTCGAGGAGGCTGCAGAGGGTAACGAGGTAGATCCTGGTTTCGCTGCGGCACTGGAGAGGCAAAGGCTGCGTCAGCTGGAAGCTGATCAGTTGGTATGTTCGATCGCTAACAAAGATGCGTGTTTGATGTGTTCTGGTTAAGGAACAAGCATCACTATGCTTGATTCCATCTGTATATCTGCTTTCCGAACTGTACTTTTAGCTGCCTTTTCCAATGTTTCGCCATTACATGTATTTAGTCGCATTTTGAATGGCATTGTCCTCTCTGCTGATTCTTGACTGACAGAGGAGGCTTTGTGTAGGCCCTTGTTGGTGTCCGCCCACTTACAAGTCTTACTGGAACGGCTGCAGTCGTAGACCAAATCCCTTGGGCTGTGTTGTTCCGTTCACGTGCGTAGATGTTCCGTGACCAAACGGAGGTTGGGTTAGGGTTAATTTCGGCTCTTCTTCATAGCACAATTTTTTTTAGTCAATGTCAATATCAATTCCACACTCTTGGAGAGAAGAAGCAGGGCTTTCAGACAATATCAGACAGTGTGGCAATACAACTTATAGCTATTGAGCATTAGAGTGATGTATGGTGACATGTAAAATTATGGGACAGTTTACCCGCATGCTGTATATCAAGCTGGGAGCGCTAGGCTCTTGCCATGTTCACTTAGTCAATTGAGTATATTTGTTTCTGTCTAAAACTAGCAGTGACATCGTACTCAGACTCTACCCGATCGCCAGTTATCGGGACCAAACTTCATCAGAGCAATGGTGGTGGGTGATGATGAGTAACGACGGAGAGCGAAGTTGGTGGCAATGTTGGAAAGGAATCGAGGTCATGTGACCTCACCAAAACAGCTCCGAGTTCTTGCAAACACTCTTCAGACCGCACCAAGAAAGTTTGAGATCCGCTGCGACAATGTCACCATGTGTGCTCGTAGAAATCGTTCCTCACCAAGCCAAATGACGGACATTTTCAAAGTTGAGACTCGTCCGACCAGAAGCCTGCACTTTGAGAGTTCCGATGAGCTATGGAGACTCTTTTTCGTGTAGCTCATGACGAGTGTATCACTGTACATCGAAGTCGTTTGTTCGTGTTTCCCAAGCTCGCAGCCATAACACTCTTCTGCACAGAGGAATACAGAGATGACATGCACCAAACTCTCCCGAGACGCTATTTGACGTCGATCCCCAATAGCAAAGGATGAGACCTACGTTGTTGTCAGTCCCTCCGTGTCCAAGTGGAGACCACGCACATTGCAGGATGAAACGAATTGCGCCGGAGCGCCGGCTACCAGTGGTTGCCAAAAGCCGGGAACGACTCTGCAAGTGAGGACGGTGTCGACCAGGGGCCGGTCAACCATTCCTTCTTCACAACGCTCACACAGTCACAGTGCTCGCTGGTTACAAAGTTACGCGGCCAGAAGCACACAGACACCAGCAACAACAAAGAAGGAGAACATTACGAATGCATGACAAGAACGGAATCGCGTGATAGATGATAGGTGATATGAGATATGTATTGAGAGCTGTCAGAACGCAAGAACTAGCGAGCCCATAGAGAAGCCCATAGAGCATAGGCCCACTGGACCAGCTCCAGTCTGGGCAAAATTAGCGACGTTTCTGGCAGAAGCATCGCTCCTCCTCCTACAACTGCCTTGCCGAGCCCGCCAGCAGCTTTTGCAGCCGCGAAGCCACCAGCCCGCGTAACGCCCTGAGCAGCACCACCAAACTTCCCTCCTGCTACGCTGAAGCTCGTGAACCTGCTGCTGTTCTTCCAAAGGCTGCCCATCCCGCTTCCAACCAGTCCGGCCACCGCCAACGCATTGGTGCCCATTAACCCGCCTAATGCGCCTGCTGTGGGATCGCGGTTGTCATCACCCGGATCCTCAACATCACCTGTCGACGGAGCAAAGTAGAATCCAGCTACTAGTACCATGTAGCTAAGAATGCAGATCGTACCTCTGTAGTAGTTACTCCTACTCTCAATGTACGTGTAGGTGAGCAAGAATACAGAGAAGATGATCGCGATGACATCCCATCGCGGGAAGATGAGGGTGAAACTGCGGTGAATAAGGTTGTCGTCTAATACTCCGGCATTGTAGTACGCGCTAAAGACGACCATAGCGGGGATTTGGATGAGACAGACTTGAAGTGCGTAGGCGGAACCGATTTCCATCGAGAGGGCAATGTTTCCGTTGATAGCGAAGGACATCGCGTTCATAAACTCGGTGGTGTTCGGTACAAGAGCGAAGAGAGTTATGCCGAGGAACTTCTCGTCGATACCGGATCCGTCCAGCACAACATCGACTACATCGACGAGAATCTCGGCAATGATGGCGTAAAGAACAGTGCAAGAGAGTAAAACGGTGAGAGAGGTACCACGAGACCACGAAGGAGCATCGTGTCCACCGTGACCCTCCGCCTCTTCACCAGCTGCATCTTCGTGCATAGAGACATGCTTGCCGTGGTTTCCTGCAGCGCTGATCGAGTTGTGATGGTGAGCTCCCCGCTCGGTGGTGTTGGCGGCCTGTTCGTGCTGATGTTGCTGCTGAAGCACGTTGTGGAATGCCGAAGCGGTAAGGGCCACAGCTCGGTCGTACTCTTCTTGACTGAAGTGCTCGGGGAGGTGCAAAGGTCGTGGTGCCCCACCCTCCTGAGTAGCATCTGTTGGCTGAGGCGCGTGACTAGAGGAGGGACCTTTCACAGTTCCAGGAGCAGAACCAGCTCCACTGATCGCAGACGAATGCCCCTGAGCCCGGTCTCCACCAGCAGGATGAGTAGTCGGAAGCAACTGTTGCATCACAGCAGCCGGTACAAGTCGCTTGTAGATCGAAGCACGTTGCGCAGAAGGCAAATGAGCCAGAGTTGCCTGATTGACGGCTATACCATGACCCTGCTGCACCGGCTGAGGGTTTTGCCAAATCTGCGAAGCATGCGTACGCAACGAGAACCAAAGACCGACACCGTACGAAAGCACCAAGATGACCGTACATGTGTACATCAACCCTCGCACGTTCTGCTGGAAGAAAGGATCCGTTGCCGGTGGAACGTGCTCGTAGAAGCATCGCCTGCAGCTCCAAGAATCACCTGGAACATTACCCGTCGGGCAACCCTCACAAGTCAACTGGAATGTACCGTAGATCTGATAGAAGAGCGTCGGAGTCAAGATTCCAATGATGGCCATGATCAGCATGGTACTTGTCACACCGGCCGACCTAGCATTGAATCGCTGCTCCTTCCTTCTCGTCGCACCTGAGCACATCGATAGACCAGGCATCAGCAGGACACCTGCCAAAATCGATCCGATCAACGAGCCTTCAACCAATCTTGCTTTCTCTTGCGTCAAAGCAATAGCATAGAGGATAATCTCGATGATCGAACCGAAAGTTGCGTTGATGACCGCACCCATACCGATACTACTCTGAGCGCTGATACTGGCGACAGCCATACCAATGAAGTACGACAGCGGAATGACACTTGCCAAGGCAAGCATGAAGATGACACCTTGGCCAGAGATGAAGGCCAAGAAGCCGTGCTTGATCTGGTGGTGCTCGACAAAGCGCTCGATGAGGAAAAAGTCGAAGATCGTGAAAAAGACAAGAGGAAGTGTGTTGACAAAGAGGATGTTGACACCTCCGACGGTGTACTTGTAGTACTGGCTACCCACAGCTCGGTAAGTGCAGAGCAGGATCTTGCTTCGTCGCTGAAGTGTTACCTTGCCGGCGTTGATGGACTTGGGACGTGGGGCAGGCTCACCTGGCTTCAGTGGGAGGAAGAACTTCTTCGCTGCTCCAGCGATCTCGTTTCCGTCTTCGTCGTGCGTCTTCTCAATACCAGGTGCAGAGCGGAAGTGGAGTGCCAGCGGACGAGTGGCAAGGTTCTTGAGCAGTACCCAGGTCAGCTTAGCCATAGGAATGGGGAAGACCATACCCCAGCATGCAAGACAAACAAGACCCATCAGCGGGAAGAGCAAGATAGCGTAAAAGATGCCAAAGGCAGTTCGACCGCCAATACGTTGAGTAGCACCGACATTGCGACCCTCATCATCCTGGACGTAGCCATAGACACGCTGTTCAGCTTCGATACGCTCCAGGTCGGTAAGCGGTCGTCCAGCTTCGTTATCGTACATGGCACCGTAGCCGTTGGCCTTGTTCTTACCCTTGAGCGAGCTTGTCTCATTCTGCTCCTGCTGCGAAGTAGAGCTGGATTCGCCTTGCTCAGAAGCACGAGGAGTAGACCTGCGCGCTTCCGAGCCGCTGGACGAACCAGCATCGGCATTGTGACGAGCGCCATCATCACCGCCACGGATGGTTTCGTGTTGGCTGCTGTTGAGCTTTTCGCGAGGAGTGGAAAGAAGGGATTGGGGACGAGAGTTGAAGGGAACAACATGGGAGTGATCGTGAGGGAAACGAGCTGCAACTGGGGTGAACGAGTTCTCGATCCACTGCGAGTCGGCTGTGGGGTCGGCAACGTCGGCGTTGGATGCAGTACGGTCGGCGCTGTCCGGGCCCACCTCTACCTCGACATACTTGCCAAATGGCCAGAAGAGGTATCCACCGAGCTCCCAAACGACTCGAGCATACCTCGAGCCTCCAAGCGGGATGAGATTGATGAGAATGGAAGAAGCGTAGCAGATGAGTGAGAGCCAACAACCAAAGAAGATGGTCCAGAGGATGTTGCCAGGAAGCAAATGACGCTCTGCAGCAGCACTGGGGATGGAGTGAAGAGCAATCTCGGCGTTGCGGGTGACAGAGCGAGACTTTTTGTAGAGGGCTGGTTTCCAGATGGGCAGACCGAAAGGATGTTCGATGTTGATGGCGTCTTGACGATCCTTGAGGGTATACTCGACATCCTGGTCATCAAGAGGGTCATCGTCTTGATCGTCATGTCCGGCGCAGTTGCCATACTCGGGTTGACCGTCATCGTCATCGACTTGGAGCCTTGTGGCATCCTGATCATGGACGTCGCCATGATCACGTCGACGTCCACCAGCTAGGCTAACGATGGTGTCGCGCTCTTCGTCTTGGTCAAAGTGGTTACTTTCGCTTTCTGCCAAGCTGGAGCTAGCGTCAGTAGTAGTGCGGCCGCTGTTGGAAGCAGCGCCAACGGCAGAGAAGGGGTCGTGGTTGGCAGCAGCACTGGGAGTAGCTTGGTTGGTACTTTGTGGACCTACGGTGCTCTGCTGGCCATGACTGAGAGCGCTGAAACGATTCTGTGCGCTGTTCTGGTTGGAGCTGGGACGACGAATGTGGGCGTGCGGTGAGGGATAGGCAGGAGCGGAGGAGAGCCTGCTACCAGCACCTCCAGGGCTAGGAAAGGCGGGCTGAGAAGTGGGCGAAAGAGGGCCGAATTGGGCAGCGTTTGGGAAGGAAGGAGGTGGGAGCATGATGGTGGTGGGTCGACCGGATCGATCGGGTCTGGGTGAAGGTGAGCTGGGACGCTGACCAAGGATGGCAGAAGTAGGCTTGAGGCTGGGTGAGAGAAGCGCAGCAATGGCAGATCCACTCGGGTAAGCAAGCGACTGTCGAGAACGATCCTTCTCGGCTTTCTTTCGCATAGCTTTCTCGCGCTGACGAGCCTTGATACGACGACGAACGAGCTCTTCACCTCTGTCGTGCGGCTCAACTTCATCGTCTTGTTCATCGAGTGGGGAATAGCGACCGTGCTCGGCGGCATCGAGATAGTCATCGTCGCCGCGATAAGCACGGCTCTGTCTGCGTGCTTTGCTCGAGTCTCTGGTGTTGGCGGAGGGAGGGCGGGGCTTGTGGGAGCTAGCGACGGTGATTGTGCTAGCAGAGCGAGGGGTGGCTAAAGTCTCTACAAGCAAGCCAGGTCGGCCGATGGAGGTGCCTTGAGGGATAGCGTTATCAGCAGAACGGCCTCTGTTCTGAGATCGACGACGCCAATGGTCAGCGTCGTCTTCAGCACCCGAACTGTACTCGGAAGCAGACATGGCTGAGAGGGTCTCAAAGTCCGAGGTAGCGTAAGAGAGGGAGCGCTGATTGTGAGAGCCTTGCCTGCCGAGTGCAGGGCGTGTTTGCGTTGTGCCTAGCGTGGGCTACAGAGGCGATTGAAGCGGACAGATGAGAAAGCAAGCAAAGTGTCAGTATCGTTGTCGGTGCGCATAGAGACGGAAGCGTCGAGCCAAGTGGTGTGTTGCGGACTCACATTAGCTTGACCACGACCGATAGTGGAGAGATTGCCATCATCATACGAGCCTACTGGTCGGTCGCTGGTGGTCGAGCAAGACTGGCGCTGAGGCTGAGTCGTGGAGCAAGGAGTATCTTGCGGGATGAGCGGACGAAGAGCAGTGTTGGCTCTCAGCGTAGATCCAGCCGGTTTAGTGGCAGAAGAAGGATTGCAAGGGATGGCTTGAAGATGAGATTGTGTGGCTCTTGTGCTGAGTGATGGCGTGTGACAATCGTCGCTGTGCCTCTGCTCGCCCGTCGGATGACCCGATGACGAGGAGACTGCCAAAGAGCGCTTCTGCGCATCACTGCGAGGATCGCTCATCGTGGATGCCAGTCAGCAAGGGCGGATGATCCGAAGAGATCCTCTGGCAGTCGTTATCAAAATCGACTTGGTATACCAAGTTGACTATGCTCGTGGCAGCAAGTGCTTTTTGGTGTTGCTGTGTGCTGCTGCTGATGATGATGATGATGCTGTGGCCGTGGTCGGTAACCAGAAAGGAAGACAAGAGAATCTCCGACTTCAACCTGAGTTAATGGACGTGGTAGCTGAAGGGTAGAGCAACTGTTGGCCGATCAAGAGGCAGGGGCGTTGGCGCCCTGTTCTCTCTAAACCAAATCGGCACTTCCGTTGTAGCTGCGCTGGAAAGTGTGGAGCTGCGCCCGAAAAGAAGCAACACACACGCAACGCGCTTATGAAAAGAAAAGTGTTGTTCTCCTGCCGCTCAAGTAGCTTTGGCGGGTGTTTAGGGGCCGCAAATTTCCAATCCATAGGCAGTGTGCATTTCTCAAAAGGGGCAAGACTGCAGTAAAATTCCTTTGGTGTGCCGCCGCAAAAAAATAAAAATAAAACATCTCTCCTCTCGCGCCCAGCGTCTCAGTTAACGATGGTTGTTGCACCAATCTACAGTACTCGACCCTCACGCACAAAGAACATCGGAAACAAGCCGGAGTGTGAAATCGGACAAAAAGGGTCTCCTAATGGCATCATAGAGCAGCACACGATGACTTGTCGCTGACAGCTTTGGTCTGAACGTTCAAGTCTAGCCCATGAGCAGTCGCAAGATTGTTTGCTCTCGACTGACTCCAATCAGAGGCAAATAAGCTGAGAAATTGTGAAAAAGTTGTACCCGATCTCTGTGCCCCCCGATCTCTGTGCCCCCCCATGTCCCGATTCCGCTTATGTCAGCACGTATCATCGTATTGCATCGCTTCCTTCGGCATAAGCTTGTCTTTTCCTTTTTTTTTGCCACATCTCAAACAAAAATTTCGGTAGGCTATTCTTACCGCTCTCATCGTCAACCAGCTTTCGAAAGCGTCAAAGATGGTCAAACGAAACAAGCTCAAGCGTGAGTATCTTTCTTCCATATTCTTACTCGCTGCTCTCCTCATCTCACTGACTCAGCTTCCATCGTTGTACAACAGGCGCTGAACGGAGGGCACCCGAACCAGCTATCGAAGTCGACTTTGAACCTACTTCCACCACCGAGAAGCCTGCAGAGCCTTACAAGCCATATCAACATTCACAGCAGCAGTCGTCCGCACCGAGGAAAAAGGACGGATCAGTGGCGCTAGGCAAGACAGCAAGAGCGAAGAAGGCAAAAGCGATCGAAAGGGCAGACAAGACCAATCAGAAGTTCGTAGTCAACAAAGCTAAGGCTGAAAGAAAGAAGTTGATCAAGTCCTGAACGACATCGACCAGAAGTGCAACTTGGCACATGGAAACAAGAGCTCTCGCAACAGCTTCGATCTTGCAGTATGGCGTCGATGCCGATGTGAGAGATCGTTGAGTAGTCGCAACTGCTTTGCCTCAGCTCTCGCAGTTCACGGAGCTTGTCAGAGCTATACGGTGGCATCAAAGCATCTCGTCAGAACTGTCAATCTCTCCTTCTCGCTCAAATCAAACTCAACAGCTCACAGCGGCCACAGTCATACACTGATTCAGCCAGCAAAACAACTGCATTACAGTATACCCTACATTGCCAGCATTGCAACCATCTGTATACTACTACTTGCGCCTCCTCTCGGCAATCCAAGCTTCAATTTTTTGCTTCAACTCCGTATCAGGAATCACATCTTCAATCTTCAAGGGCGACCTATTGAACGGATCCGTAGAATCACTCAGCAAATGTGCCTTGATCGTCGATCTATCCACCACCGTCTTACTCCTCGGCAACAACACTGGATCTTTCATCACCGTAGCCATCAACGGATCCAAATATTCATCCGGCGCTTGGCCCAAATCTTCCTCTTCATCCTGTTCCATCTGTCTCTTTTCCTCCACTTGACTGATCATTCCAGCCCAAGCATCGAGTTCGGGTGGGGATTTAAGCATGTATTTCGCTGCGATACCACCTGCTTTCTCGAACACCGGTTTCGAGTATGAACGACCGTCGCGGGCGATGGCAGCGACGAATTCGCCTTTCGAGCAAAGGTTGAGGTAGACCGACATGATCATTCGAAGCAGGTTGCGCGGTTCGAAATGCACTTTATTGGGATCTTTGACTTTGAGGTTTTGACATTTGGGTCCTGCCATTAAGTCCAGGTTGTAGTCTAGCATTGCTGCTAATCTGTCGACAACTTCTGCAGTCATGAAAGCATCAGCTGTCTCACCCGTAAAGTCGATAAGCAGCCGCATGAACTCTGTTCCCAATTGCAAATCAGACTTGATCGTCTGTTCCACACCACGAATGTGTCCTTCTCGCTCCTGTTGTTCCTGTGCAGAGCCTCCAGCTTCTTGCTCGGATTCAGACTGCTTCGTGTGCAACTCTTGCAACTTGTCCAACGCATCATCGAGCAAGTAAGTCACATCGTTCATCAATCGATTGATGAATACAACAAAGTCCGACTCGCTCGCTTGCGCTTGCCGATGAATCTGCTCCTTGTGCTTGCGATTACTCCAAATCGACTTGAAGATCTGCGAGAGATGGTAACGGATGTTGAACTTATCGTAGAACTGCGTATGACTGCCCGTATTTTCAGCTTCAATCCAGAAGCTCATCAGTGCAGGAACCAGATGCTGCAGAGCCAAACCATGGATGTTGAGTGTATCGCTGAGAATACCGTTCGTGTGGCGGCCCCAGGGAATAATGTTGTAGAAGAGGATCTCGGCAAGTTTGGCTTTCAAGAAAGGGTTCTTGATGTACCAACCAGAGCTCAGAAAGGTAGTGCAGAAAGTGACCAAATCGTTCTTGCCTGCTTCTGATAATGGCGCACTGACACGAGAGACGAAGAGCATCACATCGCAAATGTCCTCAAACATGTGCTCTGGAAGCATACGGAATCGTGTCGGCACATCTTGCGGCAGTGGAAGCGAGACTTGCGGGTGAGGATGCGTCGCCTTGGGCTCAGCGACACGGATGAGCCAAGTCATGAGGAAACAGTTGAACGTGATCACCTTCTGCAAGAAGTCAGGCGCCATCAACTGACTCTGAGCAGCGTAGATTTCGCCATGCAGACGATCCACCTCAGCTTTGGCTCGCTTGAGGAAAGTCTCATACTGCGGTGCTTGTGGCAAAGCAGACCACATCGCCCGATCAGCTTCCGTCTCTGCGATGCGCTTCTTGAAACGGCCCATCTCCTTCTCTTTTTCGTTGATGCGGCGCACTGCTTTGCCAAGACCAAGATTGTTAAGCCTGACAGCCAAGTAGAAGACTTCAGTGATAAAGTTGGCAGGTGCACCTGCTGGCTCTGCCCGCCCTCGCTCTGTCCATTCCTTCGCTTCGGCTTCCGTGGCATTGATGCGGGTGAGATCGGTTATGTCGAATCGCATCTGCTTGCGCAAGTACTCCAGGTCAATACGGTTGATTTTGGTCAACCCTGCATCGATGAACGGATCTGCAAAGCGTAGCAGCATCTCGTAAAGGTTGACCATGTATCCGTCACTAGCTACAAGCTCCTGTTGCACCTGCATGGCTCCTCGCTTCGCATTCAGGGCGCAAGCGTGACCCCAGTAGGCCAGCACCTTTTCACGCGCCTGTGGCCCGGAACGAACAAGAGCGTTGAAGATGCGGAAGTTGAGCGTGTGGACGATCTCCATAGTTCTCTGGATGCTGCGGAAGTTGCTATCCGCCTCTTGCTGGTTTTGACTAGCCGCGTTCGCAAAGTAGTGCTGTACGATGCTAGGGTAGGCGTCAGGGAATGCAGAGAGACGAAGCATCGGTCCGAAAAGCGAGTCGAGCTCGATGCGAGAGCCGATCGTGTTGGGCGGGTCAAAGTTAGGCAGATGCGCTAGCATGCTAGCAATGGGCTTGATCTCGACTGCCTCAACGACGGCGTTGACATATGGACGCCATTCGAGACCAGCGATGGTGAGACCTTCGTTTGGTTTCTGGAATGTTCCTTGTGGACCGGCACCTGCTCGTCCGCCCGGGATGCGACCTGCCAGAAGATCAGCGAGGACTTGTTGGACATTGTTGTTGGCCACAGCTTGTCCAAGCGCAGCTGCATCGACTCGACCGTTCCCGGGTAGCGCGTTGGTTATGGAGTTTGAAGGAGCAGGAGTGTCCGGGCCTCGGTCCCCGTCTCGAATCCTCCTTGTCAACTCTGTGAATGCAGGTCCCAGAATCTCGTCAAGTCCCTCGTCATTGCCGAACCTGGCAGCGAGCTCGTTGAGAAAGACGGAAAGATCGTCTCCATCGACTGTCTCGAACTTTGTTGTAAGGTCTGTGGCGCTGTGTGATGAAGAGCTAACGTCGGAGCTGGAGAAGCCCAAAGAGGAAATGGAAGATGAAACGCGCGTGAGGCTGTCGACCAGAACCATCGGCGAGAGCGGGGTGCCGTTCGGCTTTGTGGCGTTGGGAAACATGTCGGGAGTTTGCAAAACGAGACCTGCGTATGAGATGAGAAGAGCTCGGATCTCTTCCAAGGCTGCAAGCGCCTTGGGCTGGTCAGCGGGTGAGAGCGTCTTCCGCACGCGGCTTTCCTCTGTCCTTGCCTTCTTCCAACAAGCGATGAGGTAGTCCCATGAGGTCTGTCCCTTCGGTAAGCTCGCAAGTATGAGGATGTGTTCGGCATCGTCGCTCATGACATCACCATTTGGGTCGAGGGAGAGTCGCGCGATGAGGATCTGGTCAGCGATTGAGGAGGAGAGCTTGGGAGTTGACCCTTGTGTTTCGGAAGAGAGCTCATCTGCGAGCTCTTTGAGGTAAGTTTTTTCCCAGCCGCTCGCCTCTGCCTCCGACCGGCCAAGAGTGACATTGAAGATGGTGGAGACAGCTGCGTGCTGCCACTCGTCGAAGGAGGTTAGCATGGCGGCAAGGACTGGCAATCTCCAGACGTAAGGCGAGGAGGATCGTCGCACAGCACGATTGCGGATCCAAAGCCTTGCTGAACTCTTTCTGCCTTTCGTTGATTTGTAGAAAGGATCTTTCGGCAGCGGAGTACGCAAAAAGGCTGAGAGTGTTGTGAGAGGACTGGTAAGCAGCAAGAAGTTCAAGAGATGGTCTGAGTTAGTGACGGTCGAGTCTGTTGAGCGTCGCAAGCGTCCTTCTCATGCGCCGCACGGACCCTTGTTGGACTGCGCTCTTCAGCCGACACGCGGGCAATTTATTTTTGGGTTTTGTTAGAGAAGCGAGAAGAAGCCTCTTCTCCCACGCAGCGGTTTTTGTGGAGGTTCTTGTCCGCGGCAAGCATTTTCGACGCTTCTTTCGCTCCTCTTCAACCTTCTTCCTCGACCTGCACCATGCACAGCGACATATTGCTTCAGAAGTTAGAGGAACCAGGCCAAGATGTCAAACACGGCAAAGGACAAGATCAAGCCCAGCAACTATTCCGACTCGGGCAGCGACTCCGAAGACGACGACTTTGTCCCTGAAGATTCTGGCCAGCCATCTCTCGGCGAAGCAAGCACATCCGGAGCAACAGGCAAGCGTCGATCCAAGGCAAGAACAGAGGTCGACGGCGATTCGGGATCAGAAGACGATGGATCCGACGATGAAGCAAAAGGGGCAGGCGTGGCCGCTCAGTCAGAGGAGATTGACGCAGACGAACTGGAAGCGCTGAAGCGAGAACGAGCAGAGCTTGTGGCTGCTGCTGGAGGAGAGGATCATCTGGGGAAACGGAGGCGTTTGGCGCAAGCAACGAGCACCAAGATAACAGCGGGGCCAGCAGCGAACGACGAGGCAAACGTACTCAAAGCAAATGCCGAAACCGAATGGGCAGTGATGAAAGACTCGGACAAGGCATCAACACGAGCAGGGACATTATTAATAACATCGGCTGAACGCACACCAAAAGACGGTCTGCGCCAAGAAGAGATGATCTCAATACCTCATACTTACAAGTTTGCAGGCGAAGTTTACACCACCACACGCTTGCTACCTCGCTCGCACCCAGACGCTGTCAAGTATCTCACCCAGTCCTCCGCCGCATCCGCAAACTCTTCCTCTGCGCCTTGCCCGGCATTGTCGTCGACACCCGCGACAAGCACAGCTCCAGCCTCGCGTCCACCACCAGGCCCTCGACGCAAGAAGGGATCCTCGCTAGCCGCCTTATCCGCAGCCGCCACTTCCAAGCCGACCAAACTGAACACGCTCGAGAAAAGCAAACTCGACTGGGACCAATACAAAGGCAACTCAGCCCAGCTCTCCCAGCAAGAGCTCGATGAATTAGAGAATCAGACGCGAGGAGGCGGTAAAGGATTAGGTGATATGAAAGGCTATCTAGAACGCAAGGACTTTTTAGACCGAGTCAAGGATCGCACCGGTCAACCATAGCGCAGTGTAACACAGAATAATAATGGGGTTCAACGTAACGTGTGAAGATGCTTGAATTGCAAACTGCAACGAGTGAAAGTGCGAAAGAAAGAAAGAAAGAAAGAGAACCAAAAACAAGTGAGAGCGAGAGAATATATGACAAATGCATAGTGACAAAATCTCTAAGAGTGAAAACGAAAGAGGGATGCAACTTGGTCGGGGCCTGGCATTTGGTGATGGCCGGCCCAGCTTCTAGTTGCGATAAGAAAGAAAGGAAGAAAGCAAATAGTGTCCGTGACGATAGGAAAGTGTCTTCGGATTATAAGCACTTATGAAGACGCAAGGTCCAGTGATAGTCCGTTGAGAGCGAGATTACTCTTCATGCCAAGTAGGCTTCTTGCGATCGCCAACATCGCGAAGGTCCTTGCCTTCAGCAGCGAGTTCTTCTCGAAGCAGTGCCGAAGCACGGGAAGTTCCGCCTTCACCTGGACTCTCGCCGTCGGCACCTGACGATTCGCCTGCTATTCCTGGTGCGAACTCGGGGTTGCGCAAAGCGTTCCTGAAAGCATCGGCCATTCTTGACGCTTCATCCGAAGTGAAAGGCTGTTCCTCCGAGAATCGACTTGACTTGGAATTGCTGGCCATCATAGCAGCGCCACCTGCAGCGCCAACACCTGCGGCGCCTGCTGCTGGGTACATTGAGGCACCACCGCCATCTTCGGCCTCGAGCATATGAGAAGTCTCTCCAGCACCGTATCCTCCATCATGAGTACCATGTCCCGCCAAAGAGCCAGCAGCGGCTGCCATCATGGGCGAAGAGCTTCGATGACTTCCGTCACCAGCCTGGCGCTGTCGACGTCTTCGCAAGGCAGCCATGCTGAAGTAGGCGCCTGCGATGGCTGCAGCGATGGCGAGGAAGCCGAGTACGGCAATGAGGACAATGGCATAAGTCGGAAGCGCAAGACCATTCGAGTTGCGAGAGTTGGCACTGGCTCCTAGACGGCCACCGTTTGCCTGTGCTGTCGCGGTGACTGTGATGGCGGAACCATTTGGAAGCGTCGCTGTGGTGGTGCCCGCGAGGGTTTCTGTGCCGCTGAGACCGGAGGCACGCAACGAAGATTCGAGGGCTGCGCTGAGACTGGACTGTAAGGCAGATGCAGCGGCAGCACTGCCTGTTATTGTTGCAGTAGCGGTACTTGAGCCTGCCGAAGCAGCACTGGCTGAAGATGCTGATGCGGCAGCAGCAGCACTGGAGGAAGAGGCTCGAGCCTGAGCTATCGAGACGGGCAAGGTGGTTTGTACTGCTGTGAACGTAGCCAAGCGCGAGGTAGTGCCGGAAAGTGGTTGTCCCGAGGCGAGAACAACAAAGTAGAACGGCCAGGAGATGTTCTGGTCCGGCTGAATATTGTTGGCCGCAGGACGATTTGCCCACCAGCTGTCGGTAGGCTCGAAAGATAGTCGACCTTGTCCATTGTCCTGTGAGATCCAAGAGGTGACGAGACGGTCGGTGTCCTGTTGGAAGAGATAGACATCGACGTAGCCTCGTTGAGCGAAAAGCGGGTAGTTGGCGTTCCAAATGAACTTGCTCCATGTGTTTTGAACGATGGTGGTGCCGGCATCGGGATAACAGCTGAGATCTTCATTGCCAACATAGCACCTCTCCTCTCCTGCGGTTTGACGACGCTGTATCGGGCTCTGCTCTGGTTGGTCTACAAGTTGACGCTTTGATCTTTGCCTCAGGATATCCCGCTTGATCTGCACGACTTGATCCATGTCACGCGCCCAGAAGGGCCCTAGGATCTCCTCGCGTTTCTGTGCTCTTTCTTGGTTCTGGGAGAGACGCTTGTTGAATTCGTCAGCGGGCACCAGCCTGTGCTCGGGCTCGTGCGGACTTTGACGTGTTGGTGGTGTTGTAGGTGCTGGTGCTGGTGCTGGTGCAGGAGACGGACTTGGGGCACGTTTGCGCAGGTCGTTACTGCCTGGCGCTCCGAGTGCTGCAGCATTGCGTTTGTCGTTGCTCTGCAGCTTGGACCTGCTGCTCTCACCGACGAGGTGCATGGTAGTGTCGATAGTGTAGGCGATCAGGAGGGACAGAAGCTGATCTAAAGGATCGGGCAGGGTTGGTGGGGAGGTTAGGGTCGATCAGATGTACAACTGAGCAATAGTAAGGCGTCTGTTCGGACTAAGACAGGGTGACAGGAAAGAAGTAGCGGGTGATCCGAGTTGGAAGTTGGCAGGCTGAGGTGGACCGTCGTGCGTTCAGACGATATTGATCGTCAGAGGTGCTCGCTAGGACTACGAGAAGCGATGTCGGATGAAGCGATATCACCTGGAAGCCTGTGGACGACGTGTAGGGCAGAAGCTGAATACAGTGGACAGGAGCTAGTCGAGGCCTTGACCTTGTTGGAAGGATGGAAGAGTATGGCACCTCTACAACACCAACACGCTTTGTCGGCGGTAATGTCAGACGGTGATGGGTCGGACAAGCCGATAGGTGTGGATACAGGAAGAGACGGCGAAAAGGTTAGGTGACGAGCAAAGGCAGAGATAGCAGGCAGAGATAGCAAAGAGGTGACAGAGATTTGATGTGCCACCGATTCAGTGGATCCAGTACCGAACAAGAGGCGAGCGGCTGTGTGTGATAGAAAGAGAGCAACAGAGTGGAATTCATCGTGGAGCGCGGAAGACCAAGACGAGAGGGGCAGACAGACAACAAGCGATTCCTCGCCAAGGGCTGACAGAATCGAAATTGAACACCAAAAAAGTCTCACACACGCAAAACAGCGCACACGCCTCTCCTGCTCCTTCAAAAAGTCACGCCGAAACGAGAACTGAGATTATTATTTTTTAAGGAAAATTAAAAATTAAAAAATGTCCCCGAGCAAAAGAAAAGACGCAAGACTTGGAGGCTTGGAGGCGGCGGCAGCAAGATCCAGCATCGAACAAGTTCATCCCTTTCGGCAGGCGCCAACTTGGATCAGGAGTCTCCAAGGCTTAGTGGAATGGTGGGGACAATGAGCGCAAGTCAGCTGCATTTGTGAGACCGCCATCCATTGCCTCAATGACTTTCTTCTTCCTCTTTCAATCTGCGCTCTCACCCTTTTTGGGTCTTCGAATCATTGGAATCGCGGCTGAGAGCGTTTGCCAGTCTCCCAGCTACTACCACGAGTGCAAAAGGGACGAGCTTGATGAACAAAGCTTGCAACGAGTTAAGCGAGGAAGCCAACGAAGCTCCAAGATGCTGCTGAATTTCGAAGACGTGTGACTTTAATCCTGGACATCGGTTGATGAGAAGAGCATGCAAAAGCCATCTCGCCTCTCTCCTTAAAATGATGCGCTTCGTTCGCTTGACTGACATCTTTTTTTTTTTTCGGCTCGCAATCGCGTTCCTTTTTCCTGCGCCTTGTCGCACACCAAGCTTGGGGATACAAATTTTCGGCGTGAGAAGGCACAGTTGCTTTGCCCATCGATATTTTTTCTCGTTTTCTAAGAAACAAAAGAATTAAATAAAAGCCAGAATATGTTGAACTGTGAAGAAGTTTGGTCCCGATAACTGACCATCGGGGAGAGTCTGAGTACGATGTCACTACTGCTTTTTAGGGCAGAAACATATATACTCGATTGACTAAGTGAACGGGGTGAGAACCTAGTATTCTCAGCTTGATATATATACTTCTATGAGGCTCATACCGAACGTGCGAGTAGCCTACTTCATGACCTAGCTTGACAACGAGCGCGACTGTGTTGTACCCGATCTCTGGTCAGATCGGCCATTTGCTCCATCTCCGATCAGATCGGCTTCCCCCGATCCCTTCCGGATCGGCTTACGTCAACCTGTATCATCATATTGGATCGTTTCCTTCAGCAGAATATTCTGTTCTCGCACCTCTCTTGCACCTCTAGCATGCTCACACACAACAACAACAGCAGCAGCAGCAGCAACAGCAACAGCATCATCATCATCAGATTCATTCGTCGCTTTCGACCAACATCTCGATGCCCACTCGACTCGGTGGTTTGCTTCTGTGAGACTCGTCGTGCCTGTATGTCCTTCTGACTTGGGAGCAGGCTCATCTTGCAGCTCGTAGTCACTCGAGAGATCTCGAACCTTGTCAACCTTCCTGATCCGCTTAATGGTGTGCGTGGCCCATACTGGTCGAAAGGCTTGTCATCAATGTGAAGCCAGCTATGGCCTTCTCGCTTCAACCTCATCTAGCAGACCAGAGCCTTTCTTCAGAAGCTATACCCCTAATCTAATGGACCCACGCTTTGACGGCGAATGGATGCCCAACCTCCTCGCGTGCTATAATTCTCTCAAAGATTTTTCTGCAGCTCTACGAGGCCAATAGCCGAGTTGGTGCATCCCACTACCAGATGCAGCGAGCCATCACCCCGCACCTCTTCTCATCCGCAACCACTTACTTTGAGTGCGAGGTTCAAGCTCTCTCCTGCCATTGTCTAACCGGAGTTCCGAACGGGATCTTGTATGGAACGAGTTTCGGAAGCCAAGAAGCAGTAGGAGCGGGAGGACAGAGGATTGCAACACATCCGCTTGCCCATCGTCCAGCTGAAACGGACATGTCGATCATCAGAATTTCCATTTTTATGCGGTCAAATTGGGCACTTTTATTCTTTTTAGTGCATCACGTGATCAGTCATGAAGGCCTGTCCGTCTGCGCTAGACTCAACAATCGACCGTAGCGACTCTTCTGTGTTGTTGTAACGCTTACAGCATCGTTCAGGTTCGACCAAGTAGGCCAAGATTATACCGCCTGCCCTGCCACTCAATACTACCCCCCAACCCTTTCTCAAAAGCATATGGATCGATCTCCAAACCTTCGGCTAGTCTGCTCAGTACCAAGTTCGAACCTAACAAACTCAAACTCCCATACTTACTCCCCGTCTCGGTTCCCTCAGCTCCCTTCCGTCTCCGCCGTGAAGGCTGCGGAGAAGGATGGTACACATACCCATTACTCGAATCCACTACCAGTTTCTCTGGCTGGAAAGGCTCTGTCAATGTTCCTGCCCATTTCAGCATCCCGTCTTCTTCACTGAGCTCACGATAGACGATGGGTGTATCTTGACTTCGGAGCAGGTTGAGTTCGGGTCCACAGGGCGAAATCCATTCGTATCCCTCGCTGTTGCCTAGTTTGCATGCTTCTTCGTAGAGCTCATCGCGAGAGCTAAATTCGCATGAAGAGATGATGCCGTTGTACGGTGTAACGTCGCTCCAGTCTTCTGGTAGAGGGCTGTTGGGTGCAGATCGTAGGATGTCATGGCGTGAAATGGTGCCTGAGTGAGCGTAGTCAGGGTTCGCTGTTATTGAGGCCGGGTTAGGATGTATGCGCTTGAAGAAGAAGTCGAGCAACTCGGTGTTCTTGAAGCCTGGAAGATTCACCTTGTTCAATGTCAGCAAAAGTCGGTGAGACGAAGGATCAAAGCAGCACAGATCGACACTTACAGCTAGTCAGGTTCTTCGGTATTGTGTCGTGCAAGAATAGCTGGCCGTGGACGTCGACCACGTATCTGTATACTCGAAAGGGTGAGTTCGTTCCTCCTGATGCATTGATACTCTCAGTCTCTGGTGGCTTTGAAGAGTATCTTCGACCCGATTGAACCCCTTGGGGCAGGAGCGCAGCTGCTCGTGAGCGACCGCACTTGAGCATTGACGAGAAGCTCTGCCGCGTCAATGCAGGCAGCTGGACCGCCCGGCTTGTGATGGGCATCTCAGGCCACCTCTTATCTCCCCACTGTGGACCGATACTGGCGATGGGGCTGGACCCTGTATACAGCTGCGAAAGTTGGATGAGCTGGAAGGCAGAAGGAAGCTGGTCTAGCTGTCAAGAACATCGTATCATGTAGCATTCAGGTCAGAGTGGAGGTTTCCTTTTGCACAGCCATGTGAATCAAGAACGGTCTAACAGACCCAAAATCTTGACTCAAATCGGATCCGAATCGCACCGAGTTTTTTGTGGTTTACAAGAAGAACCTCCATACTGACACTTTCTTCACCCCAAACCTTTCCAACACCATCTTCTCATTGGCATCACATCTTTACAACCTCTTCAACTCATCATCTTCGTAGTAGCGCACATAACAGCAAGTCGACACTCATCATAACGTCACAATGCCGCTCCACGCAGACCTCTGCACAATACTGCAAAACGCCTCCCGAGCACGCCTCCGCTCCATCCCTATCGCTTCCACAAAAGACAACCTCTCCATTCTCTCCATCCTCCTCCAACGCGGCTTCATCCACAACGTAGTACGAGGTACTCAAACAGGCCCCTCGCCCATCTCATACACACATGCTAGCCATGCAGCACGCCGATTTTGGGTCGACTTAAAGTTCAGACCTGACGACCGACCAGTGCTGGAAAAGATGAACGTTGTTTCCAAGCCTTCGAGAAAGCTGACGATGGACAAGGACGAGCTGCTTAGGTTTGCAACCGGTAGAAGGGCGAAGTTCGTCAAGCCATTGGATATGGGTGAGATCGGGATTGTGGATTGTGGGGAGAAGGGGTGGTGGGAGGTAAGGGATGCGATTAGGAGAGGGTACGGTGGCGAAGTTGTTGCTAGAGTGTCGTAAGATCAAACTTGTTTCCCTCACTCCTATGTCTGCTTCGGCTCGAACATTATCCACAACTCATCTTACATCGCATGGTCGACGAATCCTCCTACCCATTTGCTAGTAGGATTTTCCATTCGTTCAAAAGCCTCGATGGCGCCTAGCTTCCACCTTCACAACTCTGTATTTGTACCTGCGTAGCATTCATATATCACCATCTCCTCATATTCGTGTGCCGTCTCGCTGTCCTTGCCATCGTCGTTGAGCTTGAGACTTTGACATCCTGTCTAGTGTGCTCTCTGTCACAAGCCCGTAAAAAGGGCCGAATCTAACAAAGGAGAAATTCGGCCGTGACACAGACCACCAAAGCTCCACACGAACCTTGGGCTCTTGCGTGTGTTGCTTTCTTCTTGTCGTTGCTGTCACCCATTCACTTCAAGGGTCAATACCACCTCAACACAGCCAGCGACCAGCCTCTGAAAAGCACTGCATTTGCCACTTGCTCAGCTGATTGATCAACCCTGCGTATCCGTAACAGCTCAATAAAGGACGTTGAACTCTTCAATTGGCAGCCTCTCGGCATCTCCCCCAAAGCTCTGTTTTGAACTCGTTCATTCGCAACTCTTGCAAGCTCGCAGCATACAGACCCACAGCCCCTCCAGCAGCATCACGCATAGTAGCTCACAATGTTCGGCCTAGGCTCGGCGTTCTATCTGATCCTATTCATCACAAATGCCCTTGCTGTGTTATCAGAGGAACGATTTCTTGCACGAGGTAAGCTCCCCCCTTTTACCCTCTTCTCTTCACCCTAGGTCCTGCTTCACTAACACCTTCCTCTCGCTTCTCTACTTCCCGCTACATGGGTGTCTGGAGTGTAGTCGGCTGGTCATCACACGCACTAGCAAGCCAATCGCATTCTTTCGATCAAGGTTTCGGCTCTGCGTCTCAATCCAACCCCTACGCAGCGGATAACGTTACGATCAAAGCTAGACTCATCAATCTAATCAGCGCTGTTAGGACTCTGATGCGAAGTAAGTCCGCAACCCTGAATCTCCCCAACAGATGAAAGTTAAGAGTACTGATCAAGCTGATTCTCTCTGTGTGTGATGACAGTTCCGCTCGTGGTGATTAACATTGTTGTCGTAGTATATCTCATCATTCTGGGCTAGATAGGCAGTCAAAGCAATCAAAATCCCGTTCAAACGCATAACGCTAAGACGACTGGATCGCTCTCTTGCGCAAACCTCAACTCACACGTCAAAGATGCTCAAACCGCTGAAGAACGACGCAAATGCACGCAGGACATCCGACCATTGAAGACTTGGGGACTTTTGAACATTGCAAGATTGAGATTTGATAATGATGTTGAAAACTATTGCAAAACATAACTTTTCCAACTATACTGCTTCGGTGACGAGGGTTACCACGAACGACTTCCGTTATACTTGACTAGCGGACGGTTCGCCTAGGGAGCCAACACCTTCCTGACCCCCTCCCTCTGTGCCCAAGTCAACGTCTCAGGCAGTTGCACGCTCCACTCCACCACCAAATCACCTTTCCTCTTTCCGCCAGTCTTACTAATTGGCATACCTTCATTGGCCAACCTGGTCGTCTTTCCCGGCGTAACACTCGTCTTTCCTCCCGTAGGCTGAGGAATGGGGATATCGATCTTTCTCCCATCCAATGTTAAGATTTGCTTTCTCGATCCCGGAGTTCCAGCCTTGGGGGGATCCAGTGCATCCACAAGGTTGAGAGGTATTGTCACCCTGAGATCGTCACCATCGCGCCTGAAGTGTGCATGAGGCTTTTCGTCGACGATAAAGACAACATCTTGGAATGAACCGGGCGAGACTTCGTGTCCTGCACCACCGAAGCGGATCTTAGTACCCTTTTTCCAACCGGGCTTGACTTCAACGGTAAGGATCTTTTCCTCGGAACCACCCGAGGCGAGCTTGCGGCCGACTTTGAGACGTTTGGTGGTGCCCGTGTAGAGGTCTTGCAGGGAGAGAGGAAGTTGCTTTTCCACATCGGATGGTTTCTCGTCCGCTGGAATGGGGCCTCCGGGGCCTCCTGCACCTGGCCCTCCAAAGTTGAATCCGCCTGGCATTCCACCCGCGCTAGCGTTCTTGCGTGCTCCTCCACCGCCGCCAAACATGTCTTCCATGCCTCCCATACCACTAAACGGACTAGCTCCACCAAAAATGCTAGCGAAGATGTCATTCGGATCACTAGGCGAGAATCCACCCATACCACCGCCCATCCCCGGTCCACCACTCGTAAACGTGAACGTCCTTCCTCCTCCGCCACCAGGGAATCCACCAAATCCTCCAGCTCCACCACTAGGGGACCCTCCAAATCCGGCGCTGTCAGCACCAGGAGGAGGTCCACCACCCTTCAACCCTTCCTCTCCAAACTGATCATAGATCGCCCTCTTGTTCTTATCGCTTAGGACCTCGAACGCTTCACCAACTTCCTTGAACTTCTTGTTGGCTGCTTCGACGTTGTCCTTGTTACGATCTGGGTGCCATTTGAGCGCAGCCTTCTTGTAGGCCTTTTTAAGGGTATCCTCGTCGGCATCTTTGGAGACACCGAGGATCTTGTAATAGTCTTTGCCCATTGTGTTGCTTTTGGTTCGTTGCCTCTTGTGAGGTCGTGTGTGGTTGGTGTGAGAGTTGTGGCCGTTAATCTTGGGCTCGGTTCGAAAGCGGATGTGCTTTTGATCTTGAAGGGGGGTTGGGGAATCAAAAAATAAAAATAAAATAAAAAATAGCGGAAAACGGAAGTGCAGGAAGCCTAGCTTATGCTCTAGCGGTCAGGATGTGAACTGGCTTCAAATGAAGACAGCAGTCAGTGGAGGTGAAGAAGGAATGCTGTTCTGATTGAAGGATGCTTAATGAGTGTGAGGAGTCGAGATGGAAGTGCGAGGAAGATGGTGCTGTCGAAACCAACGACTCGAGATGCTTCACGGATGAAGAAGTGTAGTGCGAAACTTCGTATATGTTGCTACGATGTTAGCAGAGTGTCTTGTGATGAGAGAGTGAGACGCTGAAGAAGGTAGTGCACGCTTAGTGGTATATAGTGATGGTGAGAAGATGATGTGCGGAAGAAGAGTTGGGAGGGAAGGATAGCAAACCAGCTGGAAACTGAACAGCTTGTTGCAACGTGCTCTTCTTGACTGTTTCGGAAGCGGAAAGAAAGACACTGAGGAGCGCATGGAAGCGCAATGAAATTCCGAATTGACTGTGCGTCATGCTGCTGCTGTTTCCGATCCTGCATCCTCCACTTTCGACGCTCGTCTTTAAGCTTCTTTCGTGCTCTCGTTTCCTCGAGAATCTTCGGTTATTATATGAAAGTGTTATGCCACACATTGCTCACACACAAAATCCAGGCAAAATCCGTCACAAGAGTGAAATCACATGACCGCGTACTCATGCTCTAACACGGCCGCAAACTTCACTCAGCGTCGCCACCCATCAGCTCCCGCCAACGCTCGACATTGTCCACCAACGCTCCTATCTCATTCGGCAACAGCACACCCTCATACGTGTCACCTCATCTATATACGCACACATCAACCGACAGTAGAGGCATATATACTTCTGTCATTGCTTTGTACTTAGTTCCCTTTGAATGCTAACGATTCGCCACTTGCTTGACCGCCCCTGATTGTGCTTTCCTCAACAACAAGGTCGACGTACGTATCGACGAGACAGCTGCTTTGAACCTTTGAAGCGCTATGCGTTTGAAATAAGTGATGATCAGTATGCACATGATCCATTCCATGTAAGCCAACCAAGCTAAAGTATAGCTATGTATGTAGAGCGACGTGCTCATCAGGAAGAGTTGACAGTCGAAGCGCCGCCAGGAGGAGTGACAGCAGCTGTAGCATCGGGAGGCACCTGCGTTCGCCAGTTGTGGATCGACGACACCTTTGGATCCAGCATCATCGTCATTGCGCCCGGTGTTATCGGTGCACCAATCTGCGGAGTACCAGCCATCATAGGCATCGTCATGGCTGGTGACATGGCTCCCGAAACGCCAATCTGAGACCCGGATGCCATCGGCGATGCTCCGCCCATCCCCATCGGCATCGACATGCCTATTGGCAAGCCAGACGAAGGAGCTGGCATGCCATCCCACTGAGGCATACCACCTATCATCATCGATCCAGTCGTCGGCAGACCGATCATTGACTGTCGAGGATCAGCCATACCCATGCCTCCAAATCCACCCATGGCTCCCATGCTTGGCATTCCGCTCATACGGCTCAACATGACCGAAGGACGCATATCCATGCCGGACGGAGACAAAATGCCAGAACCAGATGGTGAAAGCCCGGCCAAGGGGGATTGCCGTTGCTGTTGCGGCTGTTGCTCCTTTTCTGACTGCAGTTGGCGGATGATAGCAGCTTGCTCGGCGATGATGGCAGCTTGCGGGTGCACATAACCCAGCGGCTTATCGTCTTCGCTGTCATCATCGTCATCGTCATCGCTCGCGTCGTCGCCGCCATCTTCCGTGTGGCCATTTGCATTCACCTCTGCCTTTTCCCCATCTGCGCCAGCATCGTCTGTGCTCACTTGGCGTGCAAGCTTGGCAGCCCGCTTCTTTGCCCTTTCAGCTTGCTTGGCCTCCTTGAGTTTCCGCTTCTGATTTTCCAAGGCTGCACGCATGGTCAAGAGAGCCGCGTCACCTCCAGGATGTCGCTGTCCGAGAGGCAGGTCCTCGTCAGAATCATCGTCGTCTCCTGCATTGGCCGCTGTTGCGTACGCTCCCTGTGCAAGAGGCGACCTGGCTCCATCAGGGGCAAAGCTCTCTCGAACACTGCCGGAATGAACTGACGGAGAGGCCAAGTTCACCGCCAGGTTTGCGTTCTTGGTTGGGCTCTGATTCATGGAAGAAAAGTCGAGATTCAGCTTTCCTCCGCCCAGAAGCATCGACTGACGAGTACGCTTCTCCTTCAGCGCCGCTAGAGGCAGCTCTTCGTCGGACGACTCGCCATCGCCTGCCTCATTCGGCTGCAGCGAGAGGCCAGCAGCCAGCGAGACCGGACGCGATGCTACGTTCTTCTTGACCTGAGAAAGGGGAATGTCATCGTCGCTCGAGTCGTTGTTCTTTGCATTCTCAACCTCGACATCCGAGGAGATGAGCCACTCTTCTGCGGCCATCTCCTCTCCGGCAAGTAATGCGGGCGTCCTTCGACCTCGCTGACCTTCGATGAGCTCCTGATCGGCGTCTCCGATATCCAGTGTGATGACAGGTGGCTCCACTGGTGTTTGAACTCGAGTAGGCAAACCAGCCTCATCCGTGTCTTTGCGCTCGTGCGAAATTGCCTGAGATGGAGCAAACGAAGGAGCACCAGCGTTAGAAGCGACGACGCTAACGGTGCTGCCAACAGCCGAAGTGTTCGACATGCCGAGCACGGTCTCACGCTGCTTCTTGTTCTTCTTGCCAATTGTGAAGAGGCCACGCTCCTTCTTGCTTTTCGCAAGAGCCTCCGCTTGCTGCTGAGCTGCTGCCTCGGTCTGAGCCCTTGCTTTGGCCTCCTGCGCCTCGCGAGCCTCCTCTTCCTCTCTCTTGGCCATCTCTCGCGCCCAGATTTGATCAGCACCAAAGACAGCCTCCATACGCTCACGTGTGTCATTGTAGCCAATTGGCTTGTCTCTGAAGCTGCGCGCAACGCTCGGGGCCACCGACGCTCCATCGTCGTAGACAGAAGAAGCACCATTGCCTAAAACACCATTGCGCTGCGAAACGGCTTTACCGTCATCTCCATCGACCTGAAGCATGGTCGTCTCTCCGTCTTCAAGCTGAACCTGCCCGTAGAATCGAGCCTTCGACTTGCGCTCGGTGTTGCGTTCGGTAGCCAGGTCAAGAAGACTCTTGCCATACAGCTTGCCGGCCGGCTTTCTGTCATCGACCCAGCGCTTGTCGTCATCGCTAGCCCAGAGGTCTGACTCAGTGTCTGTCTCGGTACCCTCCTCTTCGCTAGTAGTGCTGCTGAGATCGAGATCCTCGTCTGGACTGAGCTCTTCGACACCGACTTCCTCGAACGACTTGCCCTGCTTGAGTGCCTCCTCACGCTTTGCGCGTCGGATCCTTCGTGCAGCTTTGCGTTTGCGCTTCTCCTTGGCAAGGCGTTTGGCAGCGCGTTTGGCAGAGCGACTCTGCTTCTTGATATCTGCAAGCGGTATGTCATCGTCAGAAGAATCGGTATCCTTGTCAGGATTGAAGATGTCGTCGACACGCGTGCCTGCCTCCCAGCCCCAACCCTCGCGCTCGTCATCTTGCTGGACGAGATGGTTGCGGAAGAGAGCAGTTGTCGGCGCGGCAGCTCGCCTTCCAATGCCTCGGGGCGCGGCTGCCGGCACTTGCACCATTCGCCCAACTTCAACAGCCTTGAGCTGAGCTGGAGTCTGCTTATCTTTCTTCTTGCCGCCTTTCACTGTGAATAGGGGTTGAGGGCCGTTTGCACTGTGTACAACGAGGCTGCGCATGGGTGGCAATCCACCTCGACTGTCATGCAGTACAAAGCCATCGGGTACGTGTAAACTGTGACGCTTGGTCTGCACTGGACCTTCCATAGCAGTAGGCATGGCATCGGTGAGGCGAAGTTTGGGAGCGAACTCAGTACCTTGCAAGGGTTGTGGCATGATGATGGTCTTTGGCATGCGAACAGCTAGTCCGCGGGGACGAAGTGGACCTTTTCGGGGTGGGCTGATGTAGTCATCGTCGATGCCGTCCGAGTCGTTGTCGTTCTCAGGTGCAACGGCCTCAGCTGACATGTCGGCAGCTGGCTCGGCAGCATACAGCTCTGAACGGTCGCCACCATCTTCTTCCGTCGCCTTTGGTTGATCGACCGCTGCAGCAGTACCATGGAACATCTCGGCATCAGATTCGCCGTCTCCCTCTGCACCATCTGTGGCTGTCGTTTTCTTCGGCTTGGATGGCTTGCCCTTTGCATCCATCATCATGCTGAGACGGAACCACTTTTTGCGAGGCTTTCCCCAGTTTGCTGATGATAGATCTGGTGCTGCTCCGCCACCAAGTTGAATCTCAAAGTTCTCACCGCCAGTCTGCGCGATGTCGTGGGCGAGCGAATTGATGTCGAAAGACGACTGGCGCTTGCGCTTCGAGACCGGACCAATCTCGTCGCCTTTCAGCAGCGCATCTGGGCCTTCGATCTCTTCCTCTGCCAGCAAATCACGATTGATGCCGAGGAAGGAAGGGAAGGTGGAGTTGCGCGCCACGTTCTGCAGCTGGCGAGTGCTCAGGCTGTTGAAGTTGATCGAAGGAGAGGCAGCAACATTAGCACCCGGACCTGCATCGTTGTTGCGAAACTCGGCGAGGTTGTTAAAACTGGGACTGACGGCTTGAAGCGCAGCTGCAAATGGGCTGGGACCCAGACCAAGATCATGTTCGGCAAACTGATCTTGAACCCATCCTCGACTAGGAAGCCTGGTGTGGTTCAAAGGGGACGGTGCTTTTGGTACGGAAGACTGAAAGGGGGAGGAGAGTATGAGGTTCGACTGTTCTGCGCCCTTACCTGCCAACGGGCTAGTGCTGAGGCCGTGCGGGTTGAACATTGGCCCTCCCAGCAAGGAGTTGCGTCGTGATTGATTTCTAGAGTAGGAGCCGATACCGACCATGTCGAAGACCTCTGCGTCGCCGGGTTGTTCTGCTGGAGCCATATGTCCTGATGTCGGGATGGGAATAGCCTGACTCTGCGAAAGGTTCATCGTCAGTGCGGGGGTAGTGTCAGAGGCATGCGCGGGGTCTTGTGACGCTGCTGGCTGAGCTTGAGCACCAAGAGCGTTAGCTTCGGAAGTTGAAGCTAACGGAGGATGCATTGTGGTCGCAGCTTCGCTGGGCCCAGCGTCAGGTTCAGGAACAGCGACTGTTTCTGATTCCTTTACGGTCGGCGCTGCCAAGAAGGCCGAGGAGGAGGTTGAGTCGGCGCGCGAGGAAGGACGGGGTTGACTTGTGACAGAGCCTGTGATGTGAGTGCTCTGCGTGAGGCCGTGATCCTGTTGAATTGCAGTCGTTGTCGATGCAGCGGGAGCCTCGCTCAATTCTCGAGAAGCTTGTCGAAGAGATACGCGCTTGTTGCCATCCGAGCAAGCGATGATATGTTCGACGACCTCGTCCTTAGTGGCTGTCGGGCCGGGTCCATCCCATTCCGAAGGAGGGAGGTTCTCTTGACGTTCTCGATAAAGCTTGATCTTTGCTAACAATTCAAGCTTGGAATCCCGGACAGAGCCGTTTGCGGCAGTGGATGCCGATGCGCCGAGAATCTCAGAACTGGCTCTGTTGGGCACGGGTGGCGATTGAGGAGCAGCTCGATCGATGTCTAAGGACTTACGAGTTGTGAGCGAAGGTGTGAGCTGCTCGAAGGAAGAACGTGTACCGTTGCTACCGGCAAGACTCTGAGCACGACTGCGTTGACCTGCAGCCATTCGCTCTTTCTCCTCTTTGCTAAGAAACTTGTCGACTCCCCAATCGGTGAGAGCGTCCGCATCGACGTCAGCGGCATCCGCGCCTTCTGGGTCCAAGAGACTTGCAGGGCGAGATCCAAGCTTGGAAGTACGACCAAGGACCGAAGTAGCAGCATTGGAGAAAAGACTGTTGCTTCGACTGCGAGGACCTTCTGTGCCAATGAGACCAGCAACACTGCTGCCAGAACGGCTGCGGGCCTTTTGTTCCGTGGGAAGAGCAACGCCAAGGAAGTCGATGCTGGGCCGCCTGCCATCATCGTCGGGATCGATCAGGCGAGAAAGACGGGTAGCGGTGCTCCATGTTCGAACGTGACGCTTGACAGCGAGACTCGCGCCTTCCCTGAAGGGAGCAAAGATGGCACTCTGGCTTGCGAGTGCGGGTTGTGGAGGTGGTGGTGGACGGAGAGGTTGGATCGTCTGTGGTGGATGGTAGATGTGCCAGAATTGAGCCTTTTCAAGGATGCGGTCGTTGTCTGCTTCGATGAGGGCAGCTGCGAGCTGAAGACGAGCATTTACACGCTTGGTGATCTTGGGTTTCGAAGGATCTGTTGGTTCGGTCTGACTGTTGCCCAATGCTGGTTGTGATGACGAGCCGACCTCACCGATCAAAGCCGCGTCCGAGACGCTTCGATGGCGGTCTGTTGGCGGACCGCTGCTCGGAGGGACATTCACTGCATCAGCGACCGATTGATACAGCGCCTCGGCGGATCGATCAAAGCCCGTATGCTCCTGTTGAGCCCGCTCAAAAGCAGGGAAGGCGAGGATGCTCATGGTTGCTTTGCGTATGCTGTGATGGTAGAGATTGCCAAGCCCTCCTGCGTTGCTGACGTTCTGATCTGAAGTTGACTTGGTATCAAGGTGTTGTCATGTTCGTTTCGATAGTAGCATTCTGGTGTGAAGCAAAATTGTCTTGAGTGTCGATGCTATCTAGCCGTGGGGGCTAACGATCTCGAGTGTGTCGCTTGATGTTGGTTTGAAGCTGAGCAAGGTTTTTGTTTTTAGCCAGGAACGCAAACCCAAGTGACTGCAGCAAAGAAGAGATTTGAAAGCGTGATGTGGTATGCTGAGAAGGGTCTGTGCAACCTAACGCCGAGTTGTAAGTTAGTGTTGCCTTGCTTCGTGTGAGTTTGTGAGGAGTGTGTGTAATGTTGCCAATTGTGCAACTCGAGATTTGAGGAGGTGGAAGCTGCAGCTTTCTCCTTTCTTTTGTGTAACACGCCGGTGTAGCGCGTGATTTCCTGAGAATCAAAAGGAAAGCGCGCAACACTGCTTATACAACAGACCGAGGCATTAACGTTACACAACAGCGGACAGTCTGGAATTTGGGGTCCCCCTGTTTCAGCGGTCGATTGTGCGAGAGCAAGAGACAGGAAAGTGTTGGACTCAGAAGCACGCTTGAACCCTCTTTCTTTTTTTCTTTTCTTCTTTTTTTTCCGCCGATTTTGAGAGGTATGTCTCCGTGCGGCGAGACTTATATCAAAATGCTGTTGTCGTCGCCTCATGCTAACGATTTTAGCCACTCTTCAGCCAGCAAAACCATCTTTTCTTGATTTCTTATGTGTCTTACCTGATACAAAGTGATGAAGTTTTGTCCCAATAACTGACAATCGGGAAGAGTCTAAGTACAATGTCACTACTGTTTTAGGGCAGAAACATATATACTCGATTGACTAAGAGAATGCAGTGAGAGCCTAGAGCTCCTAGTTTGATATACAGTACACACATAAACTGTCCCAAGTTTTTACATGTCACCATACATCACTCTAATGCTCAATAGCTATAAGTTGTATTGTCACACTGTCTGATATCATCTGAAAGCCCTGCTTCTTCTCTCCAAGACTGTGGAATTGATATTGACATTGACTAGAAAAAATTGTGCTATGAAGAAGAGCTGAGTTTTATTTATTTATTGTGGGACAGTTTATGGAGTGCTCCTCGAGAACACCTTAGTACTTTGTATTCCCTCCTTTGGCCTTCAGAACCACCATGATGCAGTCTGGCATGCTCTCTATTAGTGTCCTACATGTCTCTGGAGTGATTGCTTTCCATTCAGCTTCACATCTCTTGAGCAGTTCTTCCCTGGACTTTGCTATCACACTATACTGCGAAAGTTGCATTTTGAGATGGTGCCAGAGGTGTTCAATTGGGTTCAAGTACAGCGACTGCGCCAGCCATTGCATAACCTTAATGCTATTGCCTTCCAACCACGTTTTTGTCTTCTTTGACATGTGTTTCGGGCCATTGTCTTGCTGAAACATGATGTTGGTGTATGCATGCTGAAGCCGCAAATCTGAGATTGTTTTCAAAAGCTTGTCATTCAGGATATCAATGTATTGGTCTGAATTCATTGATCCCAGCACCAAGTGTATACCTCTGAACCCTTCCCACATCATACAGCCCCAGAACATGATGGAGCCACTGCTGAACTTGACCATCAGCCTGACAAGCTTGCTGTTAAAGCCAGCATTCTTGATCCAACAGAACTGTTTTCCATCCAGTCCAAAGAAGTTGATCTTGGTCTCATCAGACCATACCACAATCTTCCAATTCTCAACAGGCATGTCCTTGTGCTCATTAGCAAATTTGTGACAGGCTTTGAAATGTTTCTTGAGTAGCTTTGGTTTTTTCACTAACCTTTGTGCTTTGTAATGACAGTAATGAAGTGCTTTTCTTACTGTCATTGGGCATGCTTTGATTTCAAATGTCTCCTGCAGTGCATGACATGCTTTCCTGACTGTGGAGGTTGAATTAAGCTCGAAATAGTGGTCCAGGAAGCGAACATGACAAGGCTGGAGTTTTCTCGGCCAGCCGCACTTTTGCTGATGCGAGACACTATAGACTTGCTCAGACCGACTTTCTCTGCAACTGAATGGGTAGGTTCTCCATTTTGGAGGTGAAAGAGTGCTGATCAGCACTTCTTGGGAGTGGTTTTTGTCATGATGGTATAGATATGTGTCAGCAGTCGCGCGCCTGAAACCTGAAATCTGTAGTAGTACTGATACTACTACCGATTCTGTCAGGTTATGTGACAGCGCTAATGGTATTTCAATTCTTAGTGAATTATGTGACAGAGCCACCTCTGTCACTTTTCTCATTGGAATCTGTAGTTGTATTGTCGTTATGACAGATTTCGACTAACTGCTGTGGACACTCCATCCAGAGGTAGCTCGGCACGATCAAATATGATACAAATCTAAGTGAACTTAATGTTGACACCAATGGCCTGGTGTGAGTATTGACTGATGACGTCAACACAAGTGTCCAGTGTGTCGACTAATGCTTGAGGTGATCCCCAGACCACAGTGGACAACTGCCTTTGGTTCTATCGTTATCTGGACTGCAGGTTTACTAAGAACTGCCTTCGGACGTCAGGAAACAGTGATACAACACACATGCTTTGATGAGAAGTAATCTATTGATTACTACTATGCTGACTATGAACTAATGATACTTATGCTTGAAGTAATACTAGTTGTATGGTGTGTAGAGTGGATGGGGCTCCACTCGACCACTGATGACAAGAGAATGTGTTTTTATACCCTTTTCGCAGTGCCGCCAGCGACACTGCTCCAGCTCTCTCTCTCCAGAGAGTGCTTCTCTTCCTCGAGTACTATACAAGAATCTCCAACAGGGCTCCTCCTCCTCATTGAGCCCTGTTGCTGCTAACTTTCCTGAGCTGTGCTGATTCCTGTTGACACTGCTCCTCCTCCTCATGACTTGTTTGCCAGTGACCACCACACAGCTCCTATTCCTTCAACTGGCAATGGTTCTCTTGTTTGCATATCTCCTGAGCCCCTGAGCGGTAACCACCTGCATGCCTTGTGAGCTAGGTCCTTGTCTTGGCAGTGCTCGATCCTCTTTGCTTGTGAACGTAGTCCCTCTTGCATGTGAAATTGTCATACGAATGTCGTTGTCACTGATCCCAGTGAAATCTGCCATACTATTGTGCTTACTGCAGATTCTGGTAGGATCTGTGATATCGACTTTGTTCATGCAGATCCCAATGAGATCTGTCATAGAGCTGGGTCTACTACTGATTCCACTGAATTCTTCTGTAAATTCACCAATCCACCTGATCCTTCGATTCCTGTGCTACCTTCATATGAACTGTCAGGTCTTCCTGCTTTCTGTGCTGTCAAGCCCATGACAATATGCTGGTGTCAGACTGGAATTGCTGCTGGATTGCTCACAGTCATCTGATTGAGCTGAACCTTTCCATGTCACTACTTTTGATGTGTATGAAGGTGCCCACCAAGTTACATTGCAAGTTTCATTGTAGTCAAAAGCCCACAAGGTCAGGAATGGAGTGGTGTCACTATTTGGGAGCATGCTCCATAAACTGTCCCACAATTAAAAAAAACTCAGCTCTTCTTCATAGCACAATTTTCTTTAGTCAATGTCAATATCAATTCCACAGTCTTGGAGAGAAGAAGCAGGGCTTTCAGATGATATCAGACAGTGTGGCAATACAACTTATAGCTATTGAGCATTAGAGTGATGTATGGTGACATGTAAAATTATGGGACAGTTTACGTGTGTACTGTATATCAAACTAGGAGCTCTAGGCTCTCACACGCCGACGTTGCATCCTCGACATCTCCAAGAAATCTCGCTTGTCAGTTCGTAAGTGTCGAAAATGCACCTTGTGAACTATGACGATCTGACAGTGTCATCTTTGACAAAGCTCGGAAGTCGGCGAGAAGCCTCCACACTTTTGGCAGAACCCGGCATTCGATCCGGCCTCGTCATGACTGAGCTTCTTGAGTGTCACAGTGTACATATCAGCAACACCATCGAGGGCCTATCCCCATGAGCAATGGGCCATCAGCGCATGCCGGAACTTGAACATCATGCCGAACGGACGGCGTCGAGCGGACTCTGACAAGGCTTCGGTGGAGGACAGCTCCTCGCCACCTCGATCAAAAGCACGACTTCCCCTCCACTTTGCATCCGCATTCGAGTACGCAGGGGAAAGCAGGGCAGGCAGTTCCCCAAAAACATCCTCATTGGTGGTTGCAGCGACTATAACGACGCCAACCTCTGATCAGAATATCTCACTACGCCGGAGCTCCCGCACAAGGCAATCAAGGTACGCGGATCTTGAAAATATTCTCACCCATGATAGCGACCACGAACCTACTCAACAGAGACAAGCATCCTCTTCAGGCCTAAAGAAAGCCGAAGCACCTAAAGTCGGCTCGGACAACTTCTATGACCAAGGTTTGCCTAAGAAAAACGGCACCAAGAAGCCGCGCCAAAGAATCCGCCGAACCAGAGACGACCCCACCTCAGCAGCCGGGAGCATATATGCGCATCTCAAAGGCTTACCCGATCTCTTTGCTCCGCACAACGACATAATGTTCTGCGGGATCAATCCTGGTGTCAAGTCTTCCCAATCAGGTCACCACTTTGCCCATCGCTCCAACCACTTCTACCCGACCCTGCACTTGGCGGGGATCACGGAGCAGAGAATGAAGCCGGAACAAGATGTTGAGTTCCCTTACCTTCAGCCCTTGTCGCTTGGGCTGACAAATCTAGCGCATAGGCCGACGGCAGAGGGAAACGAGCTGCTGCCAGGAGAGCTGATTGCTGGTGTGCCGATCCTGCTGGAGAAGATACGCAAGTGGAAGCCAAAGACGGTTTGCTTTGTGGGGAAGGGCATTTCGGAGGCTTTCCTCAAAGGTCTGAAGCAAGTGGGCGCCATCGATAAGGGCAAAACTCCTGGACAGCGACAGACTTCAGGCTCCACGTTCAAGCGCAGTGATAGCTTCAATGGCCCGGGCTCGAGCATCAAGGCTGAAGATCATGAAGCAGTTTCAGCATCGGGTCCAGTGAAAGCCCAAGGAAGCGAGAGTGTAGGACGCACGCTACTCACAGCAAGCATCCCGTCTTCCATTCTCTGCGCACATCCTGCAGCGCTATCTGACGACCGCGTATTCAACTCACCAAGTCGAGCATCACCTTCGAAAAAGACTCCACCATCACCCGAGAAACCAAAGAAACAGCTCTACACCAAAGGCAATTCAAAAGATGACAGCGGTTACGGCATCTTACCCCTCTGCGTACCTCACACAAAAGATCACCACGATACACTCAGCCTCGACGACGTCACGCTGTTTTTTGTTACGCCGTCAAGCTCGGCACGTGTAACGACGCACTTCTTGGACGACAAAGCACGCATTCTCTCCAGTCTTGGCACACTGGCTCTGCATCTCCAGTATATTTCACTCCATCAGAAGAGTGGAGGAGTCAAGCTGGAAGAGCAAGTGGGTTTTGTTGATACATGGACGGTTGAGTTGGAAGTGATTGACGTGAGACGATATGATATTTGACTTGGTGGTATCGGTAAAATCATCCCTGCTTCGGTTCAGCAATTTCAAGGCACATTCGTAGGGATTTAAATCATGAGTGCTTGCCAGCGTGTGTTTGAATGCGAGAGTGGGCAGCGATCTGTGGAGGTGCGGAACTTGCGCAAGATAGGGGATGATATGCTGGAAATGGACCGTGTCTAGAGGGTGTTGAAACAAGTGATAGACTTGGTAGGGCGCGGTAGTATTACGTGTGTCGACGGTGAACTGTATGTACAAATCGATGAATATCAAGACGGAGAGGAACTAACTCGGGTGCTTTTATACATCGTAGCTTGGACATGATACAATGACATGTTGGTGCGGAGGGAGGAGTCTGAATCTCGATGAGACAGTGCAGAAGGGCCTATACAGTGACAGGGTCCAGTCTCTTATCTCCTGCCGACCTTATCTCTTGCTGATACGGTCGTCGGAGGGCCGAGGTGTGTGGCTTGATTCGATCTTCGGGTGGACCGAAAGTGTTCGGCCCGATAGGAAGACGTCGGTCATCCAGGAAGAAGAAGGCGGTACAGACTTGGGTCGCTCGAAGAAGAGAAGGTATTGTGTTGCTAAATGAATACAACGCCAGCCTCCCCCACGCCAATATGGATCGGCGGGGACCGAAATGCAACATATCGCCGCTTTCTGTACGCTCCATAGGTCCTAAGCCAGTCACTCGGCGAGGTTCGATAGAAGGTGCATCATGTGCGCAGGGTGTGCATATTCGCTTCATTCCGTTAGGATCCAACATGTCACCAGACTTCGAATGCCAATCTTCGTGAGAGCGCTGTGAGCGAGAGGCCAACGGACAAGTTGTTAAACTTGGTCTTTTTTGCAGGTTCGGTAGTCGGATTGTATCGTCGAGGGCCGATTTGATGTACATGGTTGGCATGAACGAAAGGATCCACCCGAACCAATTTCTCTGCTGCGACTACATAGGTGGACAGAGTTGGGGCGAATTTGGGCACGAGGCAACATGGAGAGATCTGGACCCTTTTTCGGTTGGTGCATTTAGACACGGCGACATGAAGGTAGGAAAGTGCTGTGGTGCAAAGTGCCGAAGCTACCGACAAAGAGAGTATCTTGATATTGTAGGAAGGCTGTGCCTCTATCGACTCGTATCGGTCTGGTCATCGGGATGGCCGATGTTCGTATCGGGCCAAACACTTCAGTCCATCCGATGATCGTATCAGGCCAAAGGCCTCAGGCTGTCGGATGACCATATCAGGGAAAAGATAAGGGCCTGAGCTCTATCGCTGGAAGTGCTCTTACACTGGCTCGTCATGTTTCAGACTGATCCTTCGCCTCAGCATCTTACTGAATCGTTCACAGGGTAAGACGTATAAAAGCACCATAATCAGTTAGCTTGATTCTCCGTTAGCATCCATCCTTTGACATCCCCATCATAGAAATCATAAGAACACATCTTTCGCCACAGCCTGTAGCGTCTTGGTATATTATTGCGAATCGCCGGATCTTTCAATCGAGCGTGATTCCCATTAGAAGTGCATGCTCGGAAGCCTATGAGATGCAAGTCGAGCTGTCAGTTGTGCACGATGAAAGCCCACCAAACACGAGAGTGCTGTGCAGGACCGTTGAAAAAAATTGCGTCAAATCAGTGAAAATTTGCTGCCGCTGAGCACAGCAAGGCGACAGGCAAGCTTATCGATTTTGACATCAGGACCATCCATCCTTCCCTTTTCTTTTTTTCTTTCTTTTTTCTTTCCTTTTTTTCCTTCTGTCCTTGAGTAAATGAAAGTCACCTGGCCTCTTTTCATTCTTTCCGCCGCAAAGGAGGCTGCCATATGCATCAGAAGGATAGCTTGCAGGATGCAATCGCAATCACTTGAGATAGTCAGGCGAATGGTAAGAGGGACTGGTTACCGACTGTTGTAGCGGGAGATCAATTGAGAGCGAGGAGCAACAATAAAGATCCCACCGAGGATGTCGTAGCGACAATATCGATATGCTGGTCATCACAATGGATCAGAGTGACAGGTCGGCAAGAAAGATTGACCTTGTTGTCGGAGGTCGGAGGGTTTCATTAGCGGCTGTCCTGTTCTGGGCTTGAGGCTTGGCGGGAGGAAGACTTACGAGTACATGCTACAGAGCGTGTGATGCAACGACGCAAGGACGCCAAAGCTTCGAGGCGAGTTTGAACATTCATAAAACATAGTCACAGATTTTGGACCCTGCATCTCGCTAGGAAACTTTTCCTTGCTTGTCAAATAAACCCTTCGGTTTGCTTTCCGCTGCGGCTTGAGCCATTCCGCCAGGCCAAAGCCAGTCAGCCTCATCAATAGAAGATCGCCATGTAGCATCACGATAGCAGTGGCTACTTTCCAAGCTCGGACATCCCCATCGAGAGAATGGTGTAATTACGGTGTTTCAGGGAGTTTGATGGAATTCGCCGAGTGGCGTCTAAAGCTAAAATTGGCCGTTCAGTTCGGTGTCTCGCCAGCTTCAAGTCAAACGCTGCCGATGCTTGTCTTGAAAGCTTATCGACGGCCAACTCTTTGTCGTGCCCGGAACATCGACTTGGAAGGGCCTTATGAAGTGAGGAGACACACACACAAGATTGCCGAGATGAGCTGATAGCGCTTGTTGGCGCTGCAAGGAAACGCGATCGATTCGGTCTCAAAGACAACGAATGGCAGTCATCGGATTAGGCACGATTACAGCGACTGCAATTTTAGACTGGGCATTCGCACGCATTGCATGTTGTGGTTCAATTAACCACACAAGCAAAGTGGGAGCAAAGGGTTGTGGGAAAGACTCATCCCGGGTGGTAGCTATCCTATCAACCGTGTCTGTGCTGTGCTCACACTTAAGTTTTCTTGATTGCCCTGATTGCCCAGGGTTCTTCCGAAATTTTGGCGGACCCACCGATCCGCAAGCGAACAAAGCTATAAAAAGTTCTTTTTCCGGAAAGGAAAAAGAAAAGAAAAGAAAAAGAAAAGAAAATAATAAAATAATAAAATAAAAAACCCACCCTATGGCTGGAACAACTCCACTTGACTTTTGATTCGTTCTCTGCCGCTCTTCTTCACGCGACTGAGCCATGAAAGGCAAGGAAAGGGAAAATAAATAAATAAAAATACAAATTGTTGAACTTTATCTCTGAGTCTGAAAAGTCGCTTTCCTGCTGCAGTACGCGTCAAGATCGCATATCCCCTGCAGAAGATCAGCATAAGCAGACGCGATTCACTTGAAATCGCTGCTGCTGCTGCTGTGGTTACTGATAAGGTTGCAGCTCAAGGTCAGTCCCACCAGCGATACAGTCACAATAAACCAAACGCAAAACACCGAGCATAGCACAGTCAATGCTCTCACCGACGCTCTCTTGATCAGATCTTCATCGTTGGTCAAGGCTCAGTCACGATTGCAGACCGCATACCATCATCACCTTCAGTCACTTCCTTAGCTGAACATTCCGCTATTCACCTTCTGCTCTCGACGGATCACTTCCGGACTTCTTCTTCCAATCAAGATCACACCAACCAGCCAGGCCTACGCCTCCATAGAGGATCCTTCGCAAACACTGCCTCGCACCTTTTCTTCCTTTTGTCGCCGCGACACCACAGGTCTTGCTTAAAGCTAATACAGGGGCCGTCGATCATCAACCCTCCAGCCATCGAGCCCTGGCTGATCTGCCACCACTGCCACCATGTTCAGCTCTATTGTCCACCATCCTTGCGAGATCTCGCTTCACCTCGTCTCGCAAGATATCTTTGTTCATCCAGCACCTCCCAACACCGAGTATCCTGGCGATGACAAGACTCTTCGCGGCCTCGTCGAGATCAAATGTCCCAGCGAGCGTCATATTCAAGGCGTGAGGATGTCCCTACAGGGTGTGCAGACCCTTGCTATCCCAGAAGGTTCTTCTGCCTCTGCTGCTTCCATCCGTTGGGAGGAAAAGGTCATCATGGAGAAGACGGTCGAGATCATGAACGACGGTACAGCAGCCGCTATCCCTGTCCGCCAATCGCGGTCCAGCAAGGGCAAGGAGAAGGAGAAGAACTGCAACCTAAACGAAGGCATCCATCTCGACAAGGGCATCCATGGTTTCGAGTTTGCTTTTATCATCCCTGCCTCCACTCCACCCTTTGAGCGAAGCAAGCATGGTCGTGTTCGCTACATCCTCACAGCAACTGCTCTCGGTGCAGGTCGTGCTCGCAATAACATCTCAACCTGGAAGGAGATCTTTATCATGCTTCATGTCAACTCGGACGGCGGTCCTGCTCCCCTCGACATTCAGTATCACGACGTACACGAAGCGCTTGGTCCCCTTTCCGTCTCCCTCACATCAGCATCACTAACCGTAGGAGGCACAGCAAATCTCAACGTCTACCACCCCGATCCACCGGCAGGACTCAACGTCCACGTGATCCGCGTCTTCCTCGAACAGACTTTCGAGCTCTACAGCGAGGTGCGCAAGGGTTGGCTCAAGCTTCCCACCGAAAAGCTTCGACTCTGGGAGAAAGGATACATGCCATACAAGACCAAGCAGCACACAGATGCGCAAGGACCCGAGGATTCCATATGGATTGGTGACACGGAGAACGGCGCCACTGGCCGACCCGGTCGTGGAGCTGGACCTGGACCTGCCAACCTCTCACCCTTCGGTCTTCCACTCAACGGATCAGTCTCGGCTCCTGTCACTCCAATGGAGCCAAGTACACCCATGCATGTCGAAAACGGATACAGGATCAAGTCGGTCGTTCGTCTGCCAGACGACAACATCCTTCGACCCAGCACTGTACGAGGCTCTCGAGCAGAGATCCGTGTCAGCCACGAGATGGGTGCCGAAATCTTCTTCTCCCGCAAGGATGTTCTGGACACAAGAGAAGAGAGCGACAGCTTCGGCAAACCGAAAGTGCAAGTCTTCTCCATGCGCAGAGCCACCACCATCCCATCTTGCTGTTGTACATTCGACACCATTCATCTGCCTCCTTACTCGCTCGAATCGCCAGTCAACTCAAGGCCTTCTTCGCCAACACCGCCTTCCTCACTACGCGACTCGCATCCCGAACTCGAACACTGGAAGCGCACCACCACTCTCGGCCACTTGCTTCCCAGCTCAAGAGGTAGTTCTGCTTTCAACTCCGCCGCCAACTCTCGCGCTGGTTCACGCGATACTTCGCCCACACGCCATGGCTTTGCTGCCCACTTCCCAGGTTCGGGACGCAAGAGCCGCAACTCGAGTCCAACACGCAACAACCGTGGTCGTTCGGGTAACGGTATGAGCAGTATCGGTCTGCATGCTCTCACTCCTGCTTCTGCAGGTCACATTGATCAGAATGGTAGCCATCGCAATCACGGCTACTCGACACCGCGTTCCTTGCCGGACAACGTGCCCTGGGCGGTCAGCTATCTTCCCGATCGAACCGGTACATCCCACGCGACTTGCAACTGCGGCCGCACGACAGAGGAGCTCACCGAAGCAGAGCAGAGGCTGTTGGAAGGTGTCCCCACCGCACCAGGTGCCTGGGTTGAGAATACAGATGCAAATGTTCCACCGCCGCCTTGGGCTCCTCCTTCGCGTGCTAGCAGTCCAGTTCAAGGATGGCATCACGGTCCAGGTGCGGCCAGGGAAGGTTTCAGGCCGAGAGGAAAGCTGGCTGAATTGGAGACTCCCTATGGCAGTCCTTCGGCGTGAAGTTGGCAGCTCTTTCAAGTCCCTTACTTTATCATTCAAATAACCCAAACACATCTTACACTCTTCGTCCCAGTCACCAGCCTCCACTCATTTGTACTTTTATTGCAGCTCAATTACATCATCTTCCCAAACTTCAACCACAAAACATGAACGCGAGCACAGCACGTAGATAGGTGAAAAGGAGATCCTGGATTGCATTTGCCTTCACAAAGAGAACCTAACCAGAGACGTCGGTGGTAATAGTCTTCATAATCTGATACTCGGCCATACCATGAACACTTCCCTCCTTTCCATATCCGCTCTCCTTTACACCTCCAAATGGACTCTCGCAAGCACTGAGCATTCCCGTGTTGATTCCGATCATACCCGTTTCGATACTAGTCGACATTCTAGCTGCAACCCTTAGATCGTTCGTGTAAACATACGCACCTAGGCCGACATCTGAATCGTTTGCAAGTTTCAGTGCCTCCTCTTCCGTGTCAAACTTTCGGATAGCTACTACAGGACCAAAAGTCTCTTCTGTGCAGATTTGCATATCGTCTTTCAGTCCCGTTAAGATTGTTGGAGGGTAGAAGTAACCTCCTGAATTGGGGAATGAAGAGGGTGGTTTGGGGCCATAGTAAAGCGAGGCGCCTTTTTCCAGTGCGTCTTGGACATGAGAGCGGCATTTTTCGACAGCTCGATCGGTGATGAGTGGACCCAAGAGAACTTCTATGTCTTCTCCATCGCCTTGTTTGTACGTTTTGATCTTTTCCGCAAGGGCCGAGAGGAACTTGTCGTGGATTCCGGATTGGACTAGGATTCGATTGGCAGCAACGCAAGTTTGGCCTGAAGTGCGAAGTTTAGCGAGAAGCACGCCGGTGATGGCTTTGTCGAGGTCGGCATCGTTCATGACAATGACAGGAGAGTTTCCACCCAACTCCATGCTCAGCTTCTTCAGCGTACTGGCACTTTGAGCAACAATGAGCTTCCCCACCCGAGTAGACCCGGTGAGTGAAACTTTACGAATGTGCTTATGCTCACAGATCGCCCTCCCCACCTCCGCCACGTTATCCAACGTCGTAACAACATTCACACAACCATCCGGATAGCCAGACCTCTTCACCAACTCCGCAAATGCCAACGTCGACAACGGTGTTTCACCAGCTGGCTTCACCACACAAGTACACCCCGCAGCCAACGCCGGCCCGATCTTCCTCGTCGCCATAGCCAGCGGCAAATTCCATGGCAACAAACAAGCCACTACCCCGATAGGCTGCTTAATCGTGTGCACTCTCATATTCGGATTCGCAGCTGCAATCGTCTCCCCCTGCGCTCCAACTTCAGCTAGGTTAGCGAACCAGGAGAGGAAGCTAGCGGCGTATTTAACTTCCGCTTCGGCTTCAGTGCGGGTTTTGCCGTTCTCACGGACGATAAGGGTGGCGAGATCATCGATGTTAGCGAGGGTGAGGTCGTTTAGTTTGCGGAGAAGGTCAGATCGCTGGCGAGCGGTGGTGTTGCGGAAAGTTTGAAAAGTGGAGTAGGCGGATGAGACTGCATCGTTGACGTCGGTGGTATTGCATTCGGGGATAGAGGCGATTGTGATGCTTCGATCACCTGGGTAGATGACGTCGAAAGTTTTGCTAGAATGTGAGGGGACGCGATTTGAGCCGATGATGCATTGTGTGATGAAGAGTGAAGGGTCTTTCAAATGGGAGGCCTCGGTTTTGGTGCCGTTGAATGACATTTTGAGTAGTGAGTGGTGTTTTCTTGTGCGAAGATTGAATAGTACGGTTGTGTTGATACGGTGATGAGGAGAAGTGGCCGGCGAAGGTGATATATATATCTCTTCCTAACCCTCCTCTCCTTACGTAGGGCGATTGTGACCCCGCATCTCGACCTCCAGCTGCGGTCTTCATACCTCCCCGAATGAGAAGTTGCTTGGCCATCTCGGCCTCTCTCGACATCACAAGGTTGCGCGACGAACCAAGCAGGTGAGAGAGGAAATGGGGATTAGGGGCAAAGCTCCGATATCGCTTGATTCTTCAAGAACCTCAGTCATCTATAGTAAAAGCCGTATATCCGAGCGCTCATCGGGCGTTGCAGTTAGAGCCCCTTCCCCTTTCACTTGGTAACGATAGCCGCAGCAGGCATAACTCACAAGAACACGTAAGCATCGTGACCTGGCAAAACATCAAGTCCAACGGCTTCACTAGCTCGCATCAAAATTTCCCAGAAACCTCCGTCTCAACTTCATCTGAAAGACTGAGACGACGACGATCTCTACGATCCACCTGTGCGGGATCAGTTCAACCTGATCTCGCGGCCGATCGGTTCGGTTCAAGGTCGACAGATTTGACCACCTTTTCTTTTTACGGGGTGAGGAGTTCACTGCAGTGGCTCCCTGGGACACTCTTTGGAGTCGTACCTTGGGTTAATCAAGTCATTGTTGTTGGAACAAATGACAACTTGAGTGGTAGGACGCGGTCGTATTACGTGTGTCGACGGTGAACTGTATATACAAACAGATGGATGACAAAACGGAGATGAACTAACTAACTAACTCGGGTGCTTTTATACATCGTAGCTTGGACATGATACAATGACATGTTGGTGCGGAGGGAGGAGTCTGAATCTCGATGAGACAGTGCAGAAGGGCCTATACAGTGACAGGGTCCAGTCTCTTATCTCCTGCCGACCTTATCTCTTGCTGATACGGTCGTCGGGGGGCCGAGGTGTGTGGCTTGATTCGATCGTCGGGTGGACCGAAAGTGTTTGGCCCGATACGGAGACGTCGGTCATGCCGACGAAGTCGTCGGCTATCCCGTCGTACCCCTCCTTCAGTTGTCTGCCACCCTGCCCTGGACGGTCACTCGTCGGTCAGGTACGCCATCTCGGCTGCCGGAAGGACACAATCTAACATAATATTTATAAGGTGTGTTGAGGCACGAAGCGAGAATCGTCTTGCGGAGTAAATACATTTATCTCACTTCTTCCGTGCGTGCATAACCCAAAGTGCGGAAATACGCTTTCCTGTTTGCCGCGCGCTTCCTCGCTTCGACCCGATTCCGATCTTCCTCGACTAAGCTTAGGATCGGCGATACGGGAATTCGGAAGCGAATCAAATCTGCCAGAACCGTCGCATTGCTGACATTTCGCGCGTCTCCCTTTTCCCAAGCGTCTCCTTACCATCGTCATCACCATCTTCACATGCACCTCGAGGAGGTAGAGATCAACACAAGATGTCGCTCGCACGAACAATCAACTATATCCGAAAGGAAGGAATCAAAAAGTTCTGGAGGGATTTGAACTACATCGGTGACGCCAAATCCGGTCGTCTTGTCGGTGTTGACAGGTAAGCTCGACCACCCCATCCTCATACTTCTCGTCTCGGAGCTTTGCTGACATATTATACGATGATACGGGACGATAGGAATGGCAATAAGTACTACGAGAACCATGACGAGCTCAACTTGAGACATCGTTGGGTCGACTACGCTGCCGATAATGAATTCAACGCATCGCAGGTGGATCCTTTGTGGCACTCTTGGTTGCATCATATTCGTCAATTGCCACCACATGAAGATCCTGGTATTCAGAAGATGAGTCAGAGCTGGATGACCGTAAGTGCCAATTGCCCCCAACTGCACGCAAAGGGGTATGTTTGCGAGAAGAGCAGTCAGGCTAACTGTTGTATTTGTTGTGATGATGCGAAACAGACCCCACGAGAGAACATCACAGGTACTCGAGGCGGTTTCAAGACTTACAACACTGTCAAGCCTAAGACCGTACGTCATCACAATACTACACCACAAGTACGCTACTGGAAGAGAGCAACAACTAACCTGCTCATGATTTGATGTTTGTCCACATGACAGTCGGCATGGGAGCCAAAGGTTGCTGAGCGAGGATGATTGTCGCCACTTGACCTGTATCAGCTTCTGCAATTTACGTTACATTGATCCGCTCCTATCGATTCCAAATGCGACAGTCCTACCTCTCACTCTTGCTCATGATCGCCACACGCCAGCAGATGGCCAGTATCAGCCAAGCAGGACAACGTCTCTTAAATTCTCAGGCTCAGTCTCGTTGAGAGAGCGGCAGCAACAAACGCATTGACACGCAACACAGGAGCACATACATTACAGGCAGATGGTTCCAAAGGATAATAATGATTGGTATCTTAGCAGGGTTCATATTTTTACATGCGAGCCAAAGCTCGTAACAAATCGGTGGGATCACTCTCATCCGGTTCAACTGTAGCCATGCTTGCGCTAACATCTGCAACACTCTGATCCGCCGCATTGACCGCCAAAGGTTGCGAGATAGAGCGCGATTCTCGTACGCCGCTGAGTAACACTTCGAGACGCTCGCTGCCGCCGTGACCGTTCTTGCTGTCAGTTGCAGACTTGCGACGTCCATCTTTGGCGCTGGAGGAGGAAGTGCCGGCCAGTGCACTGGAGGATGAGGTACGGTCGCGGAGTGCTTGCGCTGCGTGAGCTGAGACGGTTCGGACGTATCTGCTTGCAAGAGATTCGAGTTGTGCAAATTGATGTGAGCGTGAACGCAAAAGATCAACGTTGAACTCAACATCGGCCCATCGTGGATCGTGCTCTGTTCCCTTGGGTTCTGCGCCATGCTCTTGTCGTGCGTTGGCAGCTTTTGACGTGCGTCGTTTGGAACGCGGCTTGGCTTTCGGGGCCTCTGCGCCCTCACCATGTTCAAGTTGCCGTAAACAGTCGATGGCTGCCTCGGCATCACGCAACTGCTGCAAGCCAACTTCGTCTAAATCATTGCGATCCCATGCAATAATGTCGCCTGTTTCGGCAGCGCTGTTCTCCTGCAACAAGGCTTCTAGCCTGCTCGTTTCCGCTTCGTAGTCTTCCAGTCGAGTTTGTTCTTTGCTCCAAGCTTGCGACTCGTTGCGCATGTTTTCGACAATTGCTGACAACTGAGCGGCGGCTTTGCGGTTCGACACGTTCCGTGGATGTGGTTGAAGATGCTTCTTGTCTGTCTCGTTGGATTCACCCATCCAGCTGATGCCGAAAACGCCGTCATTCAGGTCTGAGAGGATCTGATCTAGCACCGCTCTGACTTCAGCTTCTCTTGATCCGAGGAGCTTTGACTCGGCGTCTGTGAAGACTGGCAGTTGGTTGGCTTCTTTCGCCTTGCCCTTTGCTTTCTTTGCTGCATCTCTCGCTCTAAGGGGCAGTTGCGCTTTGCCATGTGCAATGTCAAGAGACCGTTTGACAATCCAGCCAACCAAATGTTTCATGCGTACGACGGGAGGCAGCTGGTCACTGCAATGTCGGAAGAGTTCGTAGTCTGGCACATCGTCATGAGGGTATGCTGCAGTTCCGTCGCGTAAGGACGAGACACGGCGTTGGCCTTTAAGAGTGAGACTGGTGCGACGAGATTGTTGCTCGGCTTCACGACCGGTGGGAGGCCTTGGCTTATTCTCCAAGCCTGCTCGGAAGGCTTGATTTCTTCTGATGATTGGTGTTTCGCCAGCTGCAGCATCCGGCAATGGCTCGTAAACGGTACGGCTGGAGAAGGGTATTGTTGTACCATTGGGAGATTGCTGTGCCCTTGCAGCTGCACCGCTGCCTGTCGCCGCTGCTGAGGCTGAGAATGATGAAGAGGGTGCATTGCGTTGGGCAGGCTCACGACTGAAGATGAAGTCATCGTCAGAGTCATGGCCCAGAGCTGTTGATAGGTAGGAGGGAGCAAGTTGGGCCTTAGCTATCAGAAGAGTCGAGCAGGACTGTTCACTGAAGGATTTTATGTGCTTACTTTGACGAAGCTTGCGTTTCGCCTTGGCTGGTTCTTGGCGTCTGTTGGTCGCTTGTTTGAGCTTGCGCGCAGCAGCCTCGGCATTTTCTGTGCTCCTCTTTGATGCGGTCTTGAGGGGTTGAAAAGCGCTCATGCTGATGTCCATTCTGCGAGTATCATCTGCTGCAAAGGTGTCGTCTAGAAGATCTTCGAGACGACGCTCTTGTCTGTTGATATTCTTGTTGGAAGCATTGCGCGCGGCTACTGTTGGAATGACGCCGGAAGATGCAGTCGAAGATCTATTGGATGAAGATGCAGAGCAAGAGGAGGCAGCCGTCTTTCTTTTAGAGGAGGTGGAGGTGAGATGCTCAGCCACATCGGACGAGGCGGATGTGCTGAGCCGGGTCGCTCTTTGTGATGATGTGGGCATGCTGCCTTAGGTGAGCACGCTTAGTGATAGTGTGATAGAGTACAGGAGCGGCGTGAGGCGTAGCATCTGTGACTGATCAGCGGACAGAGTTGTCGAGTGTTGGTCCTGAAGGCAGCTGTCGACCGTGATGGCTGCGCTGTCTATCTGTCGATCGGAAGCTGCCGATCGATAGCAAAAGCGAAACTGTAATGCTCGTCGTGGTATGGCTGCTGAGCTGCGATGGTCGGAGGTGCCGAAGCTGATGCAGCCTGCGTCGTTATGAAAGGTGGAGAAAGGATGGAAGCGAAAAGCGTTTGACCCGACGAGGCGACAGACGGATGCTCTGCTGCTCAGTCCGTGCTTACGGAACAGCCGACTCTGCTAGCAGCGAACGAGTCGTTGGCGGGTGGTGATCTTAGGGGAGATAAGGGAGGAGTGATGGAGGTTGAGAAGGCCTTGTGGATTTGGCATTGTTAGTCGCACAGCTCGTCGCGTGATTCTACATAAGGAGGCTCTCGATTCCGCCAGGCGTGTCGTTGGAGGAAAAGCGTGTTTTGATACAAAGAGCCAAGAAGCTGCTGCACCCTCGCTGCCAGTCTCGAGACGCGTCCGTTCGGCTTCTACAATTTTTACAAAGCAGCAGAGATGTTAGGGTAGGACTTTCTAACAGTTTCAAGAAAATTGTGGGTGGTGCAATAGCCTCGCCTATCGAGAGCAGGCACGACACTTTTGACAAGGTGCCTTTTGCCTTGCCTTGCCTTTGCCTTGCCTTGCCTCTCTTTCTCTCTCTTGCGCTTCGCGCTTTTTTGTGTGAATCAGAAAGCGTTTTTGATTTTGAATATTTTCTCTTGGTCCGCTTCCATCGCTCTCTGCTGCCGCCGTTTTCTGCCGTTGCTCTCGCTTCACAGCACAGCAGAAGCCGAGCCCCGGAACCTCTTTCTTGGTCTCTCTACGTTTCGGCCTTTGCACGCCCATCACCTTTGTGCGACCTTGACCTTCCCATCATTGACCTTGTTCCTACCAACATAGCCGACCGCTCTTCCAGCATCCGCCAACTTGTCACAGCCTTGTCGGTCACGTTACTCACTCAATCTTGATTGACATTGTTCTGACAGCATTCGGATGGAGTGATACGCGCAGACAAGCAGCTACTTCCGCCTCATTTCCATTCCTATTCTCTGCATCGTCAATATCCATTGTCAGCGCACAAATCACCGAGTTGTCCTGTCTATCAGTGCGCCAACTCATGAGCCTGTCTCGGGAGGCCCACCCCCCCGCAACACATGTCCATCCTTAGGTAGCACATCCACTGCGATCGACATCAAGACAGTATCGGCCATCATGACCCAGATCAGGGCCGATGCTGCTCTTCTTGCAGAGGCAAATGGCCACCGTGCTCATGATCAAGATGCTTCAGAGTTCCCCGAGGTCTCATTCAACTCAACACTAACCGACGACCAGGACACGGACTTGGCCGTGCCAGCGTTCTTGGAAGCATCCACCTCCGACCTTCTTCCTGTGGAGCTAAGCAATGGTGACAACAACGCTTCATCGAAGTACACCACTTCACAAGTATACGCCGACCCCGATGGCCCCTCGCAGTCTATGAAGCCGGCCAGTTCGCACAAGGCCAAGCAACCCAGCAATGGTCACCTCATCGAACAGGATCACCACAAGTCAGGCAGCCTACTCACCACCATCGACGAGACTTCCGCAGCTAGCGCTTCCTCCTACGCATACGTAGACCCCTATCGCTCCTCAGCAAACGGCTACGTTCATCACGATAGCAGCCGACCCTATGGCGGGCATGTACGAGTCGATCCGGCAGACATGGACGAAGCACCGTACTCACCAAGCACCTACCCACCAACGAGCGAAGAAGACTCGGAAGCAAAGCGCGTGCAGCAGAACTTGGAACGCTGGGCAGCTGAAGAGCGACAAAGACGCAAAGCGCAACGCTCATCCAAGATCCTGTCTAATCGCAATTTGACCATATCTAGTGGCGGTGGTCTGACACAACGTCTATCTATACTGCGCTCCGCTGGCTTCAACAACACCAAGACCAACAACCTTGGCACCGGACCTTCCTCCGAGAGACTAGCAGATGGTCCTGGTGCAGATCCCAGCATTCCATACAACTCCAACATGGGAGACCGAAGCAGGGATTCGACTGCTCGACGAGGGTCATTGACTTCATCTACGCGTGGCGTCCAAGACTTGCAACGATCTCCCAGCTCGTCGTCATTTGATAGCTCGCAATCGCTCGGCTCACTGGTGTCTGACGATCATCGTCCAAATCGAAAACTTCCACCCATCGGCTCACGCGTGACCTCTGCGAATCACGCAAGAGATGGCAGCGGAGGAAGTTCAAGATCGTTCAACGGAGCTGGCTCTGCTCGCTTGAATGGAAGTGCGCGCGATCCCTTCCGTGATCCTTCGGACCGAGGCGCTGGCGAGACATGCCTCGATCTCTCAGGCAAGCGTTCGTCTCTCCGACCCACACCGACTGCTTCGCGGCCGATCGTGGCGGTCGGGCGCGCCTCCAGCATTCAGCGGAGAGCACTGGAATCAAGTTACAATTCAAAAGGAAAAGGAAAGAGCCAATCGATGCCAACCATTGTCGCGACAGACACTGAGGCTGAAGCGGACGAGTTGACTTCATGGCGTCCAGAGAACCCTTTTGCCTCTGTTGAAAATCACCATCGGGGCAAAGCGGCAATCTCGACAACGATACATCAGGGAGGACTGGATGAGGAAATGGCAATGGAGATAGCTGGGCGAGGAGCAAGAGGCCTAGATGATCATGGCGACTTGGGCGAGAGCACGCTCGATTCGGACCATGTGATCCGATCACAGCCAACAAGAACATCAACAAGCAGCTCAAAGTTCAGAGAGCTCGGCATCACAGAAGGCCAAGACTGGATCGAGACAATGGGCAAGACGCAAAGCAGCCGGAAGATGCGTGTCACAGAACACGCACAGGAACGACAAGAGGCTCGCAAGCCGTGGTGGACTGAACTTGTATGTGGATGCCAACATGACTATGACGATGACGAACAGGTAAGTTTTCATTCTCAACGACCTTCCTATGGACACGTTAAATGGGATGCTAACGATCTCGCCCTCCTCCCTGCTGCTTGTTGCGTACACCTTGAACAGGCTGGACGCACAAATCCTATGGAATAGATTCGGACGGAATCGACACAGTCTTGACCTTTTCTTTCACCCCTGCAATGCCACAAGAATCGCAAAGCCTCAAACACTTGCACCTGGTACGGCAATTTCTAATGCGGATGATTCCATTCCCTCACGACCGTGATGACAAAGGAATCGGCGCCCCGATCGCATGGACGAGCATGGACAGAGATGGAGTCGAGCATGTGACACGCAAAAAGGACCGACGCCGCTCCGTGACGGCGATGCCGAAGTTGCTGGCAAGGCCTGGCGCACGAGCAATCAGGCGGCACACGCGATTCTTGCGCCTGCGAGCTGCGATTCTGCGCTCAACGAGAGTGGAGGTGTCGAGCTGAGCTGATGTGCACCGAGCGAGGCGGCTCTTCCGACACAACAAGACATGCCTAGGAATTATCCTAATGGATGAGCGACTTGACACATTCCAAGCTCACAGCCAGACTGCTTCTGAATCTGTTGCTAGCCTTGAGAAAAGGAAATCCGACACCTCGACGACTCCCAGGACTATTTCTGCTTAGCCAGCCATCCTTTTTTTCCAGCAGCGAAAAGTACTCCACCACCACCACCATTACCCACGCACCGAGGACTATCGCAGCCGTACCAACAAAACAACTTTATCGGCCCGACTCATTTGCCAAAATGGCACGTTCAACTCAAAGGTCGACGAGGTCCAGTCAGCGTCAGCACTCCCCCCCTCCTCCGCCTCGTCTGTCTTTGTCTGACGACGAAGAGGAAGATGACACTGACTCTTCCGACGATGGCATGGACGTCGACCAACGAGCCAGGGCTGCATCCTCATCATGCTCTGTGTCGGACAGCGACAAGCCCATGGATGATGACTTGATCAACGATCCTGCCTTCTTCTGCGATATTTCCAAAGCAGCAACGCAAGCGAGCCAGATTGTTGCGCAGGCTGAGGGGCCTCTAAGGCTCAGTCTACGCAAAGCAATCAACGCCACAAGCCCGGACAACCTGCAGACTCTCTATGCCATTCTCCTCGATTCTGTCAGACGCTCCGACTTGCTCAGAAAGGAATTCAGCGAATTTGTGCCGCAGGACATGCGCCGCTCGCTTCAAGTCCCAAAAGCCATCAGCAAGACGTTCATCAAAAAACGCGCACAGAAATTCCTCAACTTTGTAAGTATCACTCCTTGCCATCCATCTGAAAGCCACTCCAACAAGTTATTGACCCTTTGCTTCTCATCGACACACGTTCTTACAGTATGGCCACTACGTCAGGGCAACGCGTCTTCGCAATGTAGATCAAAACCTGCTACGCGTAAGTGCCTTTTCACATTGCTCGTACTAGGCCATGAACTAAAGACAAGGTTGCTCTTCCCTTCTTCAGGGATTTGAAAAAGCTCTCGATGAGCTTATGAATTGCTTCGACCATTCCAAGGAAATCATCGGCTGGAATCCTTTCGCCGCATTTGCGGATATCGTGGAAGCCGGCGCAGTCGTCCGGTCGCCCGAGATCGTACAGAGCTGCTCGCGTTTGACACTCGGCGCCGATTGGGCTTTACTCTCCGAGGAGGACGAGAAGCGAATCGGTTCGACCCTAGTCAAGCGGCTTTATCTCCTGCACCTCTGGAGGCTAGCTGAGATTGATGACCTCTTGGCACGTTGGTCCGGCAAGTTTCGGTCCGCTTCAACTTGCACGACCTGCAATACGGACCCGTGGGAGATCTTTCTCCTGACCCTTTTGGTCGGGTTGAAGAAGGAGGGCACTCGCTACGTCGACGTTGAAACTGCATCAGACACATCATCTGAGTCGGGAGACGACGAGAACACCGACGTTGACATGAACGACCACACGCTCGCTTCCGATAGTGACGAAGAGGATAATCATGCTAGGCAGGCCTCAGACGATGACGATGGCAACGAGTCGGAGGGTGACATCGATCCGAGGCTCAGGCTTGCACGCCTTCCGTACGACGACTCGGAAGAACCACCTCGACCATCCACGAAAGGACTGGTTTGTCGACAACGCTACCTTCGCAACTACGGCCCGAACGCCTACATCCTGCGCATCATATCTATGGACGAATTTGGATGCGGAACCTTCAAAAAGAGCCCAATGAAGGTGTGCCCAGATTGTGGGTTCCGCTTCGACGGACAGGTTGCCTTGCCAGAGAGCAGGTTTTGTCAGGATATCAGACGGGCGGTGCAAGTAGCTAGGCAACAGATCTCGGAGACGCAAGAAGTGATCGATCTGCCTTGAGCCAAGGCGGAATGGTGGAAGGGTCTTGTTTGCGGTATGGTGTGACATGGCTCGGGCGTGGTCGTTATGGTTCTCGGTGATATGCCTCCTCTCCATCGGTCTCTGTTCACAAGTAATTGCATCGTTCTTCATTAAGGCTGTTTGTCATTTGTCGAGACTATGGTTGGCCGAGCATGTATGCGTGCGCAGAAGCAGAACACCTGCTTAGATTGTCACTTGATCGCGCCAAGTACACTCAATTCAATGGCGAAGAACCTTTACAAGCAAAATGAAATTACATACAACGCCTCGCGCGTGCTTTCAAGCACGAACCCAATAAGAACTACAGAGAGTGAGCGAATGGAAACCAATAGGAGGAGGAGAGTGGAGGCGATAAGGATAGAGGAGTTGAGCACTCTCGAATGAGGTCAACGACCAAGGAATGGATCTTGTGAGTAGTCCTGATAGAGCGGACGATTGAGTGAGTTGACAGTCACTTTCTTGTCCATTTCGATATCGGCGATCAGTGCGTCTGTTGGCCGAGCAAGGTGTTGACGAAGCGATAGCGAGTCATGGCGGCCAGCGATGATAGGCGGGAGGCGTGGAGGGTGATGGTGGTGAGTGAGCGTGATCACGGATGGCGACAGACGTTGACGGGAACGCAAGAGTGGTGGCGGCGACGGGGATGGCAATGAGCGATGATGATAGTGCAGATGATGGCAATGTGTAGAAGAGCCGGAGCCAGGGGTAACAAAGTTGGGCGAAACGATGGACGGCGGTAACAGCGGTTGTTGGTAGGAGTGACAGAGAATGGGTTCAGTCGCAATGCAGAAGAGACAAGACTTGATCAGCGATCATGCAAAACATTTAGGAGTGCCATTGGCATAGCACAGCAAAGGAGTGTACTTACCCATCGACTCGTAGTTGTACTCAGGTCGTACGTAGCCAAGTACCACAACGCGAATCTCGTGATCGTAAAAGTCAGCGCCGAACTCGTGAAGAATGTGGACCTCCTGCGTTTCAGAGAGACAACAAGTGAAAGAGTCAGTATGCGAACACAGCACATTGGAGGAGGTGTGATAATAGCGGTGTGCTACTTACGGCAGTCTTGTGTGCATTCTTGTAGAAAGGGTTCCAACCGACACTCATGACCATTGGGAAAACGTGCGAGTCCTCTGGTCGCAGATGGACGCGCTTGGTCTTCTTCGGTCGACCAGCGGAAAGGCTGCTTGAAGATGAGGAAGAAGATGCTGTAGCTCCATGCAAGGAGCCAGTGGGTGGGTCGCGGGTGCCATTTCTGAGCTCGGACCGGCTGACTTGAGCTTCGTTGTGAGGACTCCTTGAGTCTGCCTCGAGTACGGAAGCTGGACTGGGCAGTGCACGGCTAGCCTGACGAGGGCGAGGCAATCCACTGTCGGCGAATGCCTCATCAAGATCGCGGATCGGACTTGCTCCGAGAACTACTTGATTGTCTTCATCATCGAGCGAGTCTGCAGCGCCGGGGTTCTGCGCAGCGTAATCTGCATCGACATCTTCGGAATCGGTGAGAGTGGGGTCATCAGGATCTTGAGGCAAGACACGGGCAAAGCCAAAGTAGACACCGGTTCGTGTGAGAGGAGAGGCGGGACCAACAACCTTGGAAGGGAGGTTGGCGGTGGGACAGCCTAGATCTTTGGAGCCACGACCAAAACCCTTTTCGACTTTGCCGCGAAGATAGATAGGGTATGGTCGCTCAGGAGCGTGAGGACCGCAGACTTCGGGACGGCTATTTGGGTTAGCTGGCGACTTGACTGCCTGTTCTGATGTCGAATCCGACATTGTGAGCGCGGTGGTGGTGTAGATAGAGGCAGAGGTTCGAAAGCAAGGGGAGTGGTGAGAGTGAGAGAGGAGGAGAGACAGAGAGAGTTGCAGCTGCGAAATGAACAGGCGCACTGACAGACTGTCCGTGCTCAAACAGGTGGCAACCCGGTGAATTGGCTGAGCAACTGCACCCAAACCAAGCGTTGTTGCAGCAAATTCGGTGGATATTCTGAACGCTTCCAGAGCAAAGTTGCCTTGCTCTCCTGTTTGACAGCGATTGAGTCAGAGTTGGTTACATCCACATCGTCAGGCGAATGAGAGAGCATAAGCCTGCCCTACTCTTGTGCGCCGACAAGACTGGCTTGCAATATCTGCTGCGACGATGGAGCGGCGCTCCTCATCCATGTCTCTTTCCTTCTAGGCAAACTTGCTCTCTGCCCCTTGCTTAAACTGAATCAGATGAATCGCCATCTGACAATCAGACGATCCATTCCCCTTGGCGTTTGACTGCCACATGGTTCTGCTACTGTTGGGCAGCACCTTCCTACTACGCCCATCGGAGCAATTGCCACTCACACGACCGATGCTAAGAGGCCTCAGCACCGCCATTCGCGACAAAGTGTCAACAGTGATCCTTCTCTGCAGCTGCAAGCGATCCTGGTGATCCGTTGATGTCCTGCCGCTGCTGCTGCTCATGTCTCGCAACCTGCGGCTACAGCGTCGGCAGCTAACTTATCGACGACCATCAAAGCTCTCGACTCGACTCATGCTCGCTACACATTATCACCTTCTCACGCTCGAAATTCATCGACATCCTGAACCATGTCCATCTACACTGAAGCTGCCGCACTGGCCCCCGCCGTTGCCGCCGCCGACTTCTCTTGGTCCCGCAGATAAATTGCGGTTGCCCTTCCTTGTACTGCGAATCACATGGGCATGTGAAAGGATCGGCGATGCTGAGTTTCGGTCGGAGTTGGGATTCCCTTGGATTGACCTCTAAACCAAGACGTGGCAGCCTAAGTCAAGGGCAAGCTGTCAACTCTGATACGCCAGCCCAGATAAACTCGATGATTGCTGTTTTCCTAGTTTCGCCGTCTTGTGCTTGTGCCATGTGAGCAGGACACAGATGATGGCTGTCCCTTGTTGAGTCATCGGAACTCTATGCCACCGTATGATCACCATGTGCATTCTGCTGCATGGCACTGCCACTCGGATGTCTCTAATGCAGTCGTCGGAAAAGCCAAGCAGATCGAGTCACGATGTTCTGCATGGCTTCGCATAGCCTTTACGTCCCTTGCACGCTAGTCTGTATAAGACAAACACGGCAGAGCAATGCGCCGAACAAGTTCACCGTCACAGACTACTCGCTGTCTGATGAATTGATGATGAAGCTTGGGCATCTCTGCTTTTAGACTAGGTTGTTGGAGATTGCAATCCAGTGCGACGCCAAAGGATGACGCCCCGCCGATCTGATCACAGATCGAGCCGAGCCGATCTCACCAGAGATCGGGTGCAACACAGTCCCGCTCGTTGCCATGATAGATCCTTAAGTAGGATACTCCCACCTTTGGCGGTTGCCACGCTAGTGTATATATATCAAGCCGAGAGCAACTAGCCTCTCGCCACATTCCTTCAGTCAATTGAGTATATTTGTTTCTGTCTATAAACTGATAAGTTTTGGGTCCCGATACTTGTGATCGGGGATGGTCTAAGTACGATACCACTACTTGTTATAGCAGAAACATATACTCAATTGACCGGATGAACATAAGGGGGTATCAAAGTTTTTGCGTTTTTAAAAACCCGGGTTTTTTCAAGACCGTGTTTTTCAAAAAAAACGCAAAAGCTTACATAAGCTCGGCAAAGGGGGAAAAAACCGCATTTTCAAAAACACAGCTCAGGGGGCGCATTTGCGGAAACACGGTTTTTTTTCACTCCACATCTTCTCTCCTTTCCTCAGTCTCATCACACTTTTGCTCACTCCCTCTTCCTTGCACTCATTCAACATGACCCCCTCCACTGATGATTCTGGTGACATCTCTGCAGAGTTGTTATGCCAGTCCTCTACACCAACAATCTCTGCAACTCACATTGAAAGTGTGCCTGCACTGTCTCAATCTAGTTCTACAAGCACTCCTGACATCTGCACTTCCTATCCATCTTGAGCCTCTAGATCTGCCACAGGAAAGAAGAACTTCACATGGTCAGGTGCCAATGTTCTTCACCTTGTCACAATCCTCTACAACAACGACACCTACCAGCGAGTTCTGCTGCCATCTCAAGAATCGGCTGAGAGTGATCCAGCCCTCAAACTTCGCAAACATCCCATTTTTTGGGATATCTCCAAGATGATTTTCCCAGGCGCATCTGTCAATCCCAATCACATCAAGTTGAAGCTGAGGTGGCTGATAGAGACATACTACAGGGAGAAGAAGAAGCTTTCACTCACTGGAGCTGGTATGCTGCTGGAGGACATGGATGCATCCAACCTGGTAAGTTTTGGTTATCTTTGTTGCTTGCAATGGTATGCTTGGACACTGATTCATACTTTTGATTTTAAACAGTCCTACATATCTCACATTGCCCTGTCAACAAAGTATGCTTGGTTTGAAAGGATGCACAAGATGATGAATGGCCGATTCAATGCTGATCCCACAGCACTTATCACAACTCCCAGCCTTGACTTCACCAGCGATGACAAGCCTGACATGCCTTTGAATGGCTCAGCTGACATACCCATGGATATTTGTGGCAGCGAGCTGTATGATCACAGTGCTCACGGCTGTGGTTTGCCTCCTATTCTCGACTTGATCAAACCCACCAACCCCCTGGCTGCTGTTGCATCCACTTCTGGTGCATCCGTTGCTGGTGCTGGTGATGATGACATCTTTAACACACCTTTGCCTCCACCTTTGCAGGCTCAACCACCTTCCTGCACTGCTGGTGGTTTCAATGTCTTTGATTCCACCTCTTCTCAATCTTCAGCCCAGCTCTCTCCCAGCACCAAGCACAAGCGAGGTGCCCTTGATCACAAGCACGACACACTTGCTGAAGCTTTCTATTGTTCTTCCATTGATACCCTTCAGATCTGCCTGCAGCTTGAACAGGAATGCACCAGACGAGAGAAACTACTGGAGGCTGAGCATACCAAGCGCGAGGATGTGCACATGCATCACGAGAGGGAGGAGAAAGAGCGCGATGAATGTATTTGCACATGTGATTGTGAAATGGTTATGGAGATGGTGCACCTCCTTGCTTCTCAGGCAAGTGTCCAACAGGACGCTCATCAGAACACCAGCAACAACAACAACAACAACAACACTGACTCTTCATTCAATCTTCCTGTCTTGTAGCAATACAGTACCATCATCCAGTCTCAATGCAAAGTCATTTCTGAGTGTTTTTCTGTAGAGTGCAAGTATGTGAATAAAAATGATGTGCAGCACAGTCGCATAATGAGCTCAAAAGCATTTAAACAAAAAAATTCAGTCTCACACCTCTTCTGTTACTACCACCACTCCACTCTGCAACCTTTCTGCATCACTCTTGCTGCCATCCCCCCTCTCCATCCCTCCCTCTCCATCCTCCCTCTCCATCCTCCCTCTCCAACTCCCATCCCCCTTCCAGCCATGATGCGCTACAGCGACAAGCAAGTAATTCTCAATGACATTGTCTGCACTCTCGAGCTCTCTATACCTGTGGAGGTCAACCAAAACACTGACAGAGTGCAGCACTCCTGCAGCACTGACATCGACAACTTGGACGACAATGGAGACCCAGTTCGGCTCTCATGACACCTTGTCTGCTTGTACACTTTCATATGCAAGCAAAGGTACGCAATGACACATTACACTCCTCTTGGCTGCACCAATAAGCTTATCCACCTTCTCAACAGGTATGAATCAAGCAATCATAGGATGTATCAAGGACTTGTTCGTATGTCGCCTGAAGCATTCAACAATCTCACCATCCATCTCCAGCACACAGCAGCTTTCCGGTGGCACTACAGCAGCTCAGGTGTGATGTCTCTCAACAAAGTGCAAGAGATTCTTTTGGTGGCTTTGTACAGACTTGGCCATTCTGGAAATGGAGGTGGTGAATGTGATGCTGCTTTACAATGTGGCTGTGGTGTTGGGAGCATTGTTGGATACACCAATCGCACAGTCACTGGCCTCCTCAAGCTAAACAATGAGGTCATGCAGTTTGCTTCAGAGGGAGAGAGACAACATGCTTCTGCCTGGGTGCACAATACAACTGGGGTTGAAGAGTGGGGTAAGGGCTGGCTTGTGGTGGATGGCACACACATCCCTCTTGCCTGGAAGCCAGGAGTGCTCAGTCGAGAGCACTTTTGCTACAAAGGCTTCCACAGCATCAATGTAGTGCTGGTGATCCTGCCAAACACACTGCGGATTGTTGAATCAGTTGTTGGACAGCCTGGCAGCATTCAGGATTTGAAGGTTTGGGCCTCAGGCAGCAACATCCTCAAGAAGCCTCACCTGTATCTTGACGAAGGTGAGTTCATCTGGGTTGATGGTGGATACAGCCATTCTGCCTTCACAGTTGGACCATTCTCTCACATTGCTGCCGACAAGAGTCAAGACCTTTGACACCTCAACTACATGCTCTCTTGAGTCTGAGTACAAGTCGAACATGCCATTGCATACCTGAAGAACTGCTTCCAGTGCCTTACAGGCTAGTGTGGTAACATCTACCATTTCAAGGACCAGATCACTGCTGCCGAGACGATCCAAGCCTGCATTGTCGCCCACACCTTTGCAAGCCGATATGACTGTCATGCTGATATTGCTGATCTGCTGTTGCCCTCTTTCTCTGAGGATGAGGTGAATGAGGTTGTTCAAAGCCTCCAACTTGATGCCAGGGATACACGAGAGCTCAGGAGGACAAGATGCACAAATCAGCATGGATATGAACTGGACCTTGCCTCTGCAACACAAGGAATGTTGCAGTATGCAGTGTCAAGACTTCGAAGTTCTGCTGCACATGATCTTCGAGAGGGTTTGTTCCAGGCGCTGTTCAGATCCACTGGGCACAATGAGGAAGACACTACTGCATTGTCTCAACATCATGAGAGGACTACTGTGGACTACATTGCCATGACTCAAAGCGCATCAGCTTGGAGACAGGAGCAAGTCTTGACACAACCATTCTCGATCTGACAGGCACTCTCTCTTCTTTTCAATACAATTCTTCTCACCACCATATGAAACATTACATTACATTGAGTGCATTGTGTGAAGAGGAAAGCAAGATATAAGCAAGCAATGGGTAATAGCAACGAGAGTGACAAGTAACATATTCCCACTGTTAGGTTACATATTTTATCAGCTGTATGATTTCATTGTGTTTTTGGAAACCCACTTTTCCTTGGGGGGGGTTCAAATTCCCTCCAAAAAATGCTCTCGAAAAAACCCGCGTTTTTAAAATCGAAAAAACTTTGATACCCCCTATAGCGAGAGCCTAGCGCTCTCCGGATGGTATATATATACATCTTTGTGACATTCCCCCACTAGGTGACTCCTATCTAATGATCTATTATGACAACGGGCGGGACTATGTTGCAACCGATCTTTCCCTAGATCGGTTCTCCTGACCCTATGATAGAATCGGGCTGTCCCGATCCTTCCACTATCGGTTCGCGTCACCTCTCATTATTATGTTTGATCGACATCGTACTTAGACTCTCCCCGATCGCCAGTATCGGGACCACCCCGTCTTCACTTTTCAACGTCGGTAGCTATCTGAATTGATGTTTCTGTTGCTCCAAGGTAGAATCAGTAAGAAAATATCGAAATATCGAAAAAGGAAATTCCAGCCAGAAAAAGAGCCACGAAAATTCATTCGCTCTGATATTAGGGAGGTCACGTGCCGGCCCGATTCTTCTCGGAAAATGCACGTGCAGCGGCTTCTCCAAGGAAGAAAGCGTTTTTCCAGTGACTCACGCCCAACTCTATTCTTGGGCATGTGATTGCCCTGTGCTCGCATTCTGATTCTGATTACAAGGCATCACTTCCTTCCTGCCTTCATCGACTCACCTTTTGTTCGCCGCGCACGCATCATGAAATATCTTAGCACAAGGGGAGGCCCCGAACGTCTCACCTTCGAGGAGGCTGTTCTCACAGGCCTTGCTCCCAACGGTGGTCTCTTCATCCCCGCCCAAGTGCCACAGCTCCCTGCCAACTGGCAATCCGAATGGGCCAATCTCTCCTTCTCTGAACTCTCTCACCGTGTAATCTCACTCTACATTCCCGACGACCCGGCTCAGGGTGGAATCCCATCCGCCGACCTTCAGCAAGTCATCAACAAGTCTTACTCCACCTTCCGACACAACGATACCACACCGCTCGTCCGCCTAGACGATAAGGAATGGTGTCTCGAGCTCTGGCACGGTCCTACTTTCGCCTTCAAGGATGTCGCTCTCCAGCTTCTCGGCAATCTCTTCGAATACTTCCTTCAGCGAAGAAATAAGGGTAAGCCCGAGCACCAGCGCGAGAAGCTCACCATCGTCGGTGCTACCAGTGGCGACACTGGCAGTGCTGCCATTCAGGCTGTCAGGTCCAAAGAGGACATTTGCATCTTCATTCTCTTCCCAAATGGCCGTGTTAGCCCTATCCAGGAGGCCCAGATGTCCACTGTTCTCGATGACAATGTAAACAACCTCTCCGTACAGGGCACTTTTGATGATTGTCAGGACGTTGTCAAGGCTCTCTTCTCTGACGCCGAGTTCAACGCCAAGCACCGCCTCGGTGCCGTCAACTCAATCAACTGGGCTCGTATCCTCGCACAGATCGTCTACTACTTTTCCGCATACTTCAGCTTCCGCAAGCAGCTCGGTCTCTCCCAGTCCGAACCCACACCCAAGGACCTCGAGTTTATCGTCCCCACAGGAAACTTTGGTGACATTCTTGCCGGTTACTACGCCAAGCGTATGGGTCTTCCTATCTCCCGCCTCGTCGTTGCAACCAACGAGAATGACATCCTTCAGCGATTCTGGGCCACTGGTCGATACGAAAAGTCCAGTGCTGCCAGCACCTCCACCACCGTCCCCTCTTCAGCACAGACCGAGCCAGCACAAGGCTCCTCCGATGGCGCACAGCACGGCGGTGTTCGGGCCACACTCTCACCCGCAATGGATATCCTCGTATCTTCCAACTTCGAGCGTCTGCTCTGGTACATTGCCTACCAGTCTCAAGCCGAGCCTAACGCAAATACCTCGCAACTGGAGAAGGAGGAGGCAGCCGGTCGCCAGCTCGCATTGTGGATGCAGTCCTTGAAGACTGAGGGAAGAATCACCGTGGACGACAAGCAGCTCAGCATTGCTCGCCGCGACTTTGCCGCTGAGCGTGTTTCCGACCAAGAGATCCGCGATGTCGTCCTGCAATATTTCACAAGAAAGCCCACATCGGCCTATCCATCTGGCTCCTACCTCGTCGACCCTCACACCGCTGTCGGCTTCAAGGCTGCCGCCAATGTTGCTCCCAAGGACGGTTCAAGGCCACACCAGATTGTTCTCTCAACCGCACACCCTGCCAAGTTCGCGGAAGCAGTCACATCCAGTCTCGAATCAGCGGGCGCCTCCTTCGACTTTGAGCGTGATGTGCTGCCCAAGGAGATGATCGGCTTGCTCGAGAAGGAGAGGAGGGTCATTAGTGTCAAGCCAGAGGGTGAGCCTGGCCTGGATGGACTTATCACCGCGGTCAAGCATGTCATCGAGAAACAGGCTGATGTGGTCAAAGCCCGTGCTCAGACGCCCAACACCGCCAGCGTATGATCTCTTTCAGCATTTGTTCTGTCTGTACAATACAATCAAAAAGCTTTCCCTCACATGCAAGCTCCTTCTCTGCTAGCCGAGGCCGTTTTGTCTCGCTCCAATGATTGCTGACCGACCCGTAGTAGGTGTGTTTCGGAAGTCCTAAGGGGATACAAGGTCGGATGAAGGTGTATTATGTAATCCTTATTCCGACCATCTCTCTGTCGCCCGCAGCAGCCCCCTTTTTTTTATAGTTAATTTTTTCCGCCTTTCTTCTTGAGAATGGACAGCTGACAAGAAAAGATTCGATCGGTGTTTCATGTTCGTCCACCCTTGTTTCCCCTCCATCATCAACAAGGTGGACTATACCGACCCCAACCATCACCAAGCTACTTTATGTCAGCAAGTCAGACAATTCGCATGTGCATGGATTATTTCAGTCCGCCTAGCTCGCCCAGCCTCACGGTTCCGTCCCGTCCACCTCGTGTCGATCCTGCATCTTCTTCCAAGTCCATACCACCCACTCCCTACCTTCAACGCCAAGCGCAACAGTCTGCATTGACACCTTCCTGGTCCAACCCAGCTTTGAGAACCTCAATTGATTCGCTTCCTCGCTCCTATTTCCCTTTCCCTTCCTCCACCCTCTCGCCTCTCTTCGCTGGCTCATCAGACGAAGTTGGCTCTTTCGAAGCCCCATAACCTAGCCTCTCCCCACCGTCTCTTTGAAGATCAGGGGATTGCAGGCTGATAGGTTGTTTGAATTGATTCATTGGGGTCAAAAAGTAAGCCTAGATAGAAGATAGCAATATTAAAGGTCGTGTGTCCACTAGGTCTACAACGGCCCAAAGGTCGATGCACACTACCCAATTGCTGCACATTGCTGCTCATCCCTGCACCTTCCTACCAACCCACTGTCTCTCTCCTTTTCGTTTCACCTTGAAGCTTGGGCAGTAAACATCTGAAGTCGAGTGTCACCCATGCAATTTCAATGAACATTTCACTTCTATAGGAAAGCAGAAAGGACTGTGTGATTGAAAGAGTATGGCCAAGGACAGTGGATTATCTACAGAGCGCTTAAAAGAATGAAGATGATCACTTCAAGCAGAGCGCGACCTGACAAATGCATATCTGAATAGAAGTGCGCGGGTATAGCGCAAAAGGAAGAACGGAAGATAAGATCGTTGAACAAGAAACGGTGCTCTGGAAAGGAGCGAATCATCGGCTCAACCAGCACCATTAAAGAGCATTGTGGCGCCAGAAGCGCCGCCGATTACGCCCAAAGCTTTCGACACCGTCCACCCTTTTTTCGCCACTTCGGGTGCCTGGCCGGACATCCCCTTTACGCCAGGATTCATGTCCGCAGCTTGTTCAGCAGCAACCCTTTGCTGCTGCCCCTGCATCTCCGCCTGACTGAGCTGACGAGTTGATGCGGACCTTGCCAAAGTGGCGGGCGTCCCTGCTCTTCCTGACGCTCCTCCAAGATCGGAGAGCATGGCAGGTCGAGCAGATCCTACAGCAGCTGGGTTGGGTTGGTAGATCCTCGCAGCAGTACTACCCTCACCAGCCATAGAGGCTCGACCGAGTCCAGCGAAGCCGGCTTCTGAGGCCGCTGCTCCACCACGTACGCCTGACAAGCTGCTGATGCGGGTGGCGGGTGCGAAACGAGAAGCTGCACCTGCTTCAGATAAAGCAGCGCTTCTACTGAGAGCCGATGCTGCGCCAACTTCAGCTTCGACCATGGGGATGCCTTTGGTGAGCAATCCAGCAGCCGTCTCTGCCCTCATCGCTGCTCTTGCGAAGAACAGAGGCACACGCTTTTCAAGTCTGGGGGAATGGCGCTTCTTGAGAACGGGGTCCGCTTCACCACCTCTGCCCACGTCAGGAGCATTGGAACTAGCGTAAGTACCAGTGTTAGCGCCAAGTTGAGAGCCGACCGGAGTCTGATCATAAATCGAAGCGGGAGCAGAAGCAAGCGCCATATTTTGGCCGGTGATTGACGCTGGCGTTCCCTTAGCGAGACTTGTTCCAACATCACCGAACGCGTCGCCAGATGTCGATAGAGGTCTCTTCGACTGCAGATACTGCGTGTACAATTCACCACCAGGAACCATTGGACCACGAGTATTCGCATTGGGAGTTACGTAAGGTACCGGCTTCTGCTTTTCCTTTTGGCCCACGATAATGTTGCCAGCAAGTGTGCCGAGGAACATGGTCGTACCTGCGATTGTGAGGAAGGAGCCGACACCAGGTGATCGCTTCGACAGCGATCTAGTCTCGGATTCTTGATCAGGAAGGCCAGAGATGTCTCGCTTCTTGAGGATACTACCGCTTGCGCTGCCGCCTGCCGAGGAGTAGCCAGCAGCAGCGTTAAGCGCCGCGCTCGCTGACGAAGCACCTCCTGTGGACGATTCAGTACCAGCACTGGAGGAGAAAGAGCCTGTTTCCATGGAAGGAGGATAAGTACTGCCTGAGGAGCCGTAGGCACCGCTAGGGAAGGTAATACCTCCTCCATCTGACGAGGATACCAGCGGAGCGGATGCTCCGGAAGGCGCATAGCCCAAACCAGCCGACTGAGCAGTTTGACCCTGCGCTAATGCCTGTTGCTGTTGCATCAACAGCTGCTGTTCTTGCTGCTTCTTTCGCTCCCGTTTCTTCTTATCTTTTTCTTCGTCTCGGTCCGTCGGGAACATGGTGGCTGACTGAAGATAGCCCAAAGCAAGACCAAAGACGGTGAGGCCTCCTCCAATCAGAATGCCTTTGGCGCCACGCTTATCCAGACGAGTCTGGCCTGCGTCGCCGAACACCGGCTTGGCAGATACAGCCGAGGATGCATCGATGCTGCGACGTCGCAGCACAGGATCATTGCTGCCCGCATCAGCCGCCGCGACACCTACACCACCGCTGCTGGACTGCGCTGCGATTGCCTGTTCGGTCAGAGCATCGCGTGCTTGGGCCTGCGTAGTGGCTAGTTGCTGCTGCTGCATTGCAGCCTGCTGCTGTGTCTGTTGTTGAGCAGCAAGCTTGGCAACGTAGTCGCTGTACCCTGGCATAGCTTTCGTCGCCAGCTGTCCTGGAATGCGCTTGGGGACACCAACGGCGCCATACATCGGCGTGTCATCCAATTCTTTGAGGATGTCGCGGTCACGCGGTTGCCCTTGTCGCCATCTTGAGTGCGAGACACCCTTGTAAAGAACATAAAGTATACTGCCAAGGCCTACAGCGCCTGTCACTTTGCCCATAGGTCCCTTGCCGAACAAGAAACGCTTTTCAAGAGGTTTTGATGACTCCCTCTCTTGGTGCTCAATTTCAGTGCTGTGTTTAGCCTCTACGGATCTCTTGCGGAGAACTGTTTGAACCTCATCGGATGTGGATGCGGTCGAACTTCCCCTGGCAGGCACATTCGCGGAGCCGATGGTACTGCCTTGTTGAGCGGTCGCAGCCGTAAGCTGTTGCTGCTGCTGTTGCAAAATGCTCGTAGCAGAAGAGCTATAAGCTGATGAGGGGAAGACGATGTTGCGAAGCGAAGGTAGTCCGTTCGAGGAGCCACTCGGAGCAGGCTTCCCCATGGGCAGAGCTGGCAATGCATGATCCGGATCAGCAGCAGCGACAGCGAACGGATCCTTGGGTTTGAGGACGTTAGGATCATAAGGATTGAAAGGAGTCTTGTCCACTTCGGGCTTCCACCCCATGACAAGCGAAGGCATACCAGGTGAGATGGCTCCTCCCAAAAGGAGCCCGACGGCCGCAGCTGTGACGAATCTCTTCGACAGCTTCGGAACGTGCTGAGCCTCATCGAGCTTTTGGGACTGTTCCGTGTGATGGGATCGTTTGCGTTTGACCATGCGCTTGTGAGCCGGAGGCGCAGTTGCACACTCATCTGGCAGACTGCGTTTCTTCCTAGCAGACTTTGTATCGTCTGGTTCTTCAGGCAAAGGTTTCAGCTGATACTGCTGGCCATCCCAGCGTCCAGCCGTATCAATTAAGGTAGGCGGAGTTGGGGGCGCAGAGAATTGTTTCGTTGCTAAAGCAGTAGTCTTGGCCGCGAAAATGAAGTTGGCGACGTTGGCGATTGCTGCAACGATACCGATAAAGCTGCTAATTCTCTGAATACGGCAAGCCATCAAAAAGTAGGAATACAAACGTCAGCGACTGGGATAAGCGAATAAGCGTCAATACAAGCCTGGATGCTTACGGTGACCATTGGGAACTTCGGAGGTACTGCGCCATGCTTGGCAATTTCAATGATATCTGCGCGCTCGATCTCGTGTTGCTTCTGTTTCTCTATTTCGAAGTATGTTTTCTCTATACCACCGATTTTGGCTCGAAGTTTGGATTCATGTTCTGGAACAAATATCATTTTGGTATCTTGCACCACTTTCGCACTTTCAATCGACAGACCTCTGGTGTATTTAAGGTTGTTGCCATGGCCAGGATGGGAAGACTTGTGGTGATGGTGCTTAGGATGTCGGTGAAGACGTGGTCCAGACTTCGGTTTGTGCTTGTGAGGCTCGCTGTCGCGCTGCTTATGCTTTTGCTCCTGTAGCGCGTCTTTGGCTGAGGCCGGAGCTGTCTGCGCTGTGAACGCAAGGCAAGCCAAGCTAAGAAAGAGCAAAAGCTCGAATCGCATGATGAGGTTTGGACTGCTGCGTGGCGGTCAGCTGTAGCAGGATGACGAGGCCAGCCTCTGGATTGTTATCGTGACCCTTCGGTATTGTTTGCGAGAGTGTCTTGAGGAGGTAATGTCCAGCCTTTTAAGGTGCGATGGTGATGGGTTAGGAAAAAAGACGCATCCTCGAGGGACACTAATGTCGAACAGCTAGCTGAGCCACCCAACTTCACGGCTGCGTCTCCGTGACAACCCACATTGAATAAGGCATGGAGCATCATTAGACTCGCAAGCTTCCCAGAGATGCAATGGAGATGAAGAGCGAAAGTTGCCCCACTTGTGTGCTGCACTGCCTGGCCGGCCCGTCGGTCCAATTTCGTTTGTGCTGGAATGAAACAGTGACTTTACGTTCGTGAGCATCACGGATGGATACGTAGTGGTCAATATTGTTGAAACGAGTGGCAGACTTGAATGGTAGGACGCGGCTTATTACGTATGTCGACGATGAACAGTATGTATAGACAGATGGATTGGATGCTAACGGAGAACAAACTAACTGAACGTGGTGCTTTCATACGTCTTACCCTGTGAATGATTCAGTAACATGCTGAGTCGAAAAATGGGTCTGAAACATGACGAGCCAGTGCAAGAGAACCTCAGCGATAGAGCTCATGGCCCTTATCTCTCCCCGATATGGTCATCGGACACGCCGAGGTCCTCGGCCTGATACGAGTCGATACAGGCGCAGCCTTCCTACAAATATATCCATGCAATGAGGCATAGCACAGGAACGGTCGTTTTCGCAAACTTGATAGATAGAAGCTCCACAAGGCTCATCTTCGACATGCTAGTCTGAAGACGACAATTTTTCGTGCTCTAAAACGATGTCGATATGCATCAGCGGACATGTGGGTGCGAATGAGATGGAGAACAACCTGTTCGAAACGAACTAGAATTATCCGAAAAGTTTGGAGCATCAGACGAGACACTGACCTCGATCGCTTCTGTTGAAGTCCTGGCGAGTCAGGACAGCAGAGCTCTTGGTCTTAAGAGACTTGGTGGGAGAGGGTCTCGTTGCTGCGACAACGTTGGACCACTACCACCAACCAGTCCCCACCCATTTCATATCTGTGTTGCAACCATTTGTTGCATCAGGACCGAGCGGCCACGTCGCTGACTTCATCTCGACCACATTGTCCCTCATTGGGCGCATCTTGCCCACCACCTCGCACGCATCCCAAAGCAAGCAGGCCGCTATCGCTCTAGATACTGTAGGGTGGCGAGTTGTCGAGCCTCGATTCAAAAATTCCCAGGCTCATGTACGCAATTCCCACGAGCTTGCATCTCATTTGCGTTTCTCAGAGAGCGGTCACGGCTGAACGTGGGCTGTGCCTATGATCTTCGTCTAAACAAGGGCGTCTGGGCATGAGCAATTTTCACAGGGGTTCACGGCAGAGTTTTGGCGACTACAAGCAGCTCCATCAAGCATTTTCCAGTGACGCCAAGCCTTTTGTGGCAACAGGTGTCGCACCGATATTGCGAAACGATTGCACAGGATTCGCTGTGTCAGGTCTATTATACGAACTAAATGAGCTACAATTGCGACTGGCACCAACTTGCTACTATACTACCACATACTCCGGCTTCCTGATCTCTCTTTGTCTTGGCCCTTCACCTTCCTTTTCCATACAGTTCCTCCCCTTCCTCCCCATTTCACTCCGGCTACGATGGCTAGGCTCTTGAAAGGCCTCAGTGTGGCGCTGGTCGCCATGCTGTATGTCGTGTTTCTCGTCACTAATTACGCTTTAGCAGATCTAGTTCCGCGCTCTCGTCGCCACTCTCATCGAACCTTTCATCGAGCATTCGTTGGCAAGCGAGCATCTGCAGAGGTTCAAGACTGCCCAGAGAGCAAGAGTGCCATAAATTCGTATGTTGGTGATGAGATTAAGAAGCTTTCTTCGGCTTCCCAAGAGAAAGGTGGCCAGGAGCAAGTAGCGGAGAGAGACCTGACCGGAACCGCCGGAAACCCACATGTACAGGTCAAGGTGAAATCCTCGACCCGTCCAAATGGATCCTCTCATTCTTGGTCATGGTCGTCGCATTCTTCTTCCTCATCCTCGTCTTCATCAACATCGTCAACAAATGACGGCTCCAGCCTTGGCTCTACCAGCCCATATATCAGTCACTTAGGCCAGTCGGACCAGCATCAGAAGCCACCCACACAAGGTCAGCCTTCAAAAACATCACAGCCACATCAACCGCTTCAAAGATACACTGAGATTCGCTCGAGCCACGGTCAGGACACATCTGACAGTACTCATAAAACAACCAAGTCAGTTCAGAACAAGGATGGCCGCGTCGTCGATCATACTGTTATCGCTCGATCGCATTCTTCTTCGGCTCATTCGTCCTACAGCCGCTTCTCGAATGTCTTCCATTATGTCATGGCCGGTCACACTGAACCGTCCAGCAACATCGCACCTTTCTCTAACGCTCAGGTAGAATGGATGCGTTCGCCTGCTCAAGCTGTCGCTCTGTCAGCCTTTGCCGAGATTGGTGAGCCCATCCCTCGTCCTGCCAGAGCCGAGATCTGCAACCGTCGCTTCCCCTTCACTGGTCGGCAGTACGCATTCGAAGAAAAGGACCACCGCTTCAGCCAGCCATTTTCCAAAGAGGCTCTGGACCCTGTTTCCAAGATCGCGTTCGATCTGCATAACAACGAACGTGCTCGCTACGGTCTCCGACCACTGCAGTGGAATGTCGAGCTAGCCAATATGGCCGCATGTTGGGCTGATCTCAAGGCATACGGTCACTCCCAGGATCACTTCTGTGCTACGGGCGAGAACATCGCCATGGGTCTTGGCGACCCTTGCTACAGCAACCCATTGGAAGGCATGAAAAATGCCATCATGGCTTTCCTCGACGAAGATCGCAACTGGGCACAGAACCCTCAGATGAGCGAACGCACCGGTCACTGGACGCAGGCTGTTTGGAAAGACACACTGTTCGTCGGCTGTGCAGTAGCCCAGCGCAAAGACTTCATGCAAGGCTACGGCACAAATGAGAAGGCCGCCATGTACATTGTTTGCGAGTACTACCCGCCAGGAAACGTGCAGGGGCAGTACGAGCATCAAGTCCCTGCAGTTCGCCCTATGCCTCAACTACGCTCCACCTGCTCTGCCAATGAAAAGCACGGCAGTTGAAGCAAGTGATTTGGTTTCTTCGCTCTCTCTGTCAGCTCCAGGAACACCAGCTGTCTTCACTCTCCTGCATCTTTCTTCATCATTGTTCAGTTTCACTTTATACCTCTTCCACAATCCGTCAGCGGGCTGCCCGCCTCCATCACACGCTCTTTTTGTTTTGCTTCCATCTTTCGCTCATGATCTTTGTGCAAGCCGGGTGCGTTGCGGCATCTCTTCTTTTGCTGGCGCGGGCGCCAATTTTCTTCGCGTTTTTTTGGTCTCACTGCGTGTTTTGCAAGCGTCTGGCGCGAATGCAAGGCTGATTCGTCTGTATTCTAAGTAGCGCAATGCCGTATGAGTGCAAGCATGTGTCCCAATTGTTGGGGAATACACAAGCGAGGGGTGGCACAACAGATAGCAATCGTTGTCGTTAGAAGAAGGCGACTAAGTACAAAGCAATGCTAGATATATATGTCTCTACTAATGGTCAGTGTGTGTATGTGGGGTGAGGTGACACGTAGGATTGCGTGCTATCGTGATAGGGGTAAAGAGGCGTTGTCGTGAATGATGAGCAGCGTTGGTGGGTAATGATGAGCGTTGGTGGTGATGATGGGCGTTGATAAACGTTGGTGGTGATGATGAGCTTTGATGAGAGTTGGTGGGTGAAGATGAGTGACGACGGTAAACGAGGTTGGCGGACATGTTAGAGCGAAGAAAAGAGGTCGTGTGATTTCACTCCAATAACGGGGAAAAAAAAATGGGTCTGGAGAGGCATAAGAAAAAATGATTATATTATATCCGAAAAATACTTTATCAAGAACAATTCTGTCCCGGCTAGCTCAGTCGGTAGAGCGTCAGACTCTTAGTTACAAGGGTTTCCGAGCATGTCTCGGAGTTTATCTGAATGTCGTGGGTTCGAGCCCCACGTTGGGAGTTTTTGATTTTATTTTTTATTTTTGGCTAAGGTCACGCGTAAGACAGCGTGTGTCAGCAAGGGTTCTTTTTTTCTTCTTTTCTTCTTCTTTTTCTTTCTTTTTGGCCAAGCCTCCACACCTGCATCTGCAAGCAAACTAATTTCGACTCAGCAACATTGGAACCTGAAAGCATGACCTTCTCGACTTTAAAATGTGCTCAGCAACAACCACGAACTACCAACACCGATTGCCACACTCACTACTTATGACCGGCATTCTTTCAAGATAGGATACTTTCGCTAGCTGGTCTAGCATCAGACGCTAGACGCTAGCACCGGCTTCTTCCTTTCGGCGGCGACTGAGGCAAAGGTTTCATCATGCGTGCCTCATCGGTTTCGCATGGCATTCGGGGCATCTTCCCACTCATTCGAACCTTGGTGCCGAATGCGATATCACCGCCCTTTGCACTTCCGGCGCTTCAGGGCTTGCGGCTGGCCATAGATGCTACGCTGCTCGTACAACGGCTTCACTTCGCCGACGACCCGCATCCTTCCCGACACGTCATCGGCTTTTACCGCCTCATCTTGTCACTGCGCCAACATGGCGTCATGCCAATCATGGTTTTTGACCACCCTCACAAGAGACTAGCTTTGAAGGATCGAGAGCAGGTCAAGAGAAGGAACAAGCGCGAACTCGACAAGATTCGCAGCAAGCTAGAACACGAGCGACGCGCCCGTCTGCAAGAGCTTCAGGCACATCTGGACGCCTTGTCAACACTGCAAGAATCCGAGAGGCGGCAAGTCGGAGACCTACTCGATGAATGGCGACAGCAATCACAACAAAAGCTGTCCGAGAAGCTCAGTCAACCATCGACCTCCACGGCTCCGCCATCACAACCACAGTCAATAGCTTTGACACCACCACCACTCCCAGAAGCACCCGCAAAACCACAGTCGGTGGCTTACAGCATGCACACAAATTGGCTACAACTCGAAGAAAGCTTGCGTAGTGGCGTCTCAAGTCAGTCAAAAGGGCAGAAGGTGCTGGCTGAAGCTGAGCAAGAGATCTATCACACGATCGCTGCCCAGCTCAAGTCTGGCGAGGCGCCCCAGCCGCTGCCACCGATACAAGAAGGGCTAGACACAGCGATCGGAACAACAGATGCCACTCCCTTGCATCCTCTATCCTCGCTGAACGCCATGCACTATTCTCTAACAAAGACGTATAATCGAGCAACATCACCTCTGTCCGCTTCAATATATCAAGACTGCGCCACGCTATCTTCACTCATGGCAGTCCCTGTGTTCTGGACAGGAGATGGCACACGCACAGGCGGAGGAAGGATTCATGAAGCAGAAGCCTACGCTGCCTCTCTCGTCCGATCAGGCTTTGCTGATCTCGTTGCGAGCGAAGACAGCGATGTTCTTCTCTATGAAGCCCCTCTCTTGCGTGGTCTGATGGGCGGCGTTCGCAGTCCAGGAGTGCTGACTCGTGAAGCTGGGAGGGGAAAGCTTGAGGTTGTCTGCGGAACACGTGTCCGCACAGGCCTCTTTCCCAAGCCTGAAGTCGAAAAGCTCATGCAGCTTCATACAGGGAGCGATAGCACCGCCATGACCTCTGGCAACGCCGAACCGTACGATCGAACGACTCGCGCCTTGATGCTCGACTTCGCTCTCCTCTGTGGCACTGATTTCAACCGCACCATACCAGGAATCGGACCCAAAACAGGCTTGCGGTTGCTCAAAGAGCATGGCTCAATCTCGACCATACTTCGCAAAGAATCGAAAAAGTTCCGTCCACCAGATGATTTATCGATTAGGGAGTACGAGACAGAGCTGAGACATGCAAGGTCGGTCTTCCTTATGCCGCCTAAGGTCAGGGCTGCTGCGAGGTCTATCCTGGGTACAGCGGCCAGTGGGGCAGCGGCGAAGATGGTAGGGCAGCAAGGTGTGGCTTCTCCTGTTGAACGTACATTGTTTGCGGAGGCCACGCCGACGCCAGCAGAGATCTCTAATGAAATACATATCGCTGCTGCGGAAGTGACGAATACTGCTTGCTCTGCAGAACCAGTGGTCGAGTCAAGCTCGGTGCTAGCAGTCGCTTCGACAATAGAGACGGTATCAAGCGGCGAAGACGGGGCCTTAAACTCTTCTTCCTCGGACGTCTCCCCGGACTCAGCAACGACAGCAATAGTGTCATACGATCGTCAAGCTGTACACGAGTTCCTCCGTTCACATGGCGTTTTCCGTTCCACCCTCTCCTCCGATGACGATCCCGACTCGCCTTTAGAGGAATTCAACAGCCTCACTCGCGAACAAGAGTGGCGTGATTTGTTGGATCTCGAACTTGGCTTGACTTCAACTACCAGCAGCAGCAGTAGTGCAGCCAGTCTATCCGACTTCCATAGCGTTCTGGAAGAACAGAGCAGGGACACGAAGGGCGCCTTGGGAACGGCCACATTGGGAGCGGACTTCTTTGGAGAACGCAAGGCGGTGGCTTGTTGGAACCCACAGATGGAACAACATGTCAGGGAGGAGACTACTGCTCGCCGTCATACCAATTAGCACTCCTGTATAATCATACTAGAAGTTCAAAAACGCTTGGAAAACGCGACTTGAATAGCTCGTCTATGTAGATGTGATCCAAAGGTTGTAATTGACAAACGGGTGCCAGAAGAACCAAAGCTAAAAGCGGGTTTGGAGGGCAAAAAGAAATGATTTCAGCCGGGTTCGAACCGGCGACCTCCTCCGTAAGCCTCAACCATCCGAAAACGGAATTGTTAAGGAGACGCGCTAACCAACTGCGCCATGAAACCATATTATTCAACTCAGCTTTTATTGCCTCTTTGAACTGCATTCTGGATTTGGTCCATCAAGTTGCAGTGATGTGGACAGCAAGATCCGATGTCGCAACCATCTCCGCACCGGTTTCCATGTCACTGCTCGTTCGTTCTCAGTGCATCTTTTCTCAATTCTCATTGCTTGGACAGTGTTCAGCTACAGAAGACAAGGTCCTACTTGAAAACAAAGCCGATGATCAACGACATGCTCAAGCCATTGTCCAGCTTGTTTTTGCGAGGCTACCAAAAAAATCCTTCCAATGAGTTAGGCTGGATGGGTGAGAAAATTAACTTCACGAAACGAAAACAAGCCTTTATGATGCCTTGCAAATGTTGAAAAAATAAATGCAAAAAAAGAATAACTCCCAATAGGGGGCTCGAACCCCTGACATTCAGATTAAACTAATCCAAGCTGTTGCTCGGAGACTTTGCTTTAAAAGTCTGACGCTCTACCGACTGAGCTAATCGGGATGAAGTTATCTGCTTTTGAATCTCTGATAATCTTGAACGTATATATAGAGAACCAAATGTGACCGAGAGCAAGACATCTTATTCATGCACCTTTGTTCCGGATTCTTCTGTGACTAGAGACTTGGACGCAGCGATCCAAGGGTCGGTTTCGGTGACAGACGACCCTAGTTCGGTACACGTGACTCGCTGCTCACCACGTTGGCATGCGGTGCGTGATAAGGCGTCAGAATCAGTATGGTGAGGAGCCTTGCCAACTTCCGAAGGGTAGGTGAATCGCGCTGCAACTTTAGGCTCACTGTCAAGTATGGATCTTGCTCACCAAGGTACTCCAGCCGCAGCTCAACGGTCTGCTCATCCTCACAAGCAAGCAGGCAAGCAAGCCATGAGATTTGGCCCTGAGGCAAAACCACAGTGACGTAACCACGGAAAAAACGTTCGGAAGAAGGATATATGTATCTACATGTGTATGCTACACATGCATGCAAAGACCCGACTGTGTACTATCCATCTAAAAGACGATCACGCAAGGTCTGCAGGGATCCGAAGCTCAATGCAGTAGGCGAATAAGATGCCGCTACGCTGCAATGTAGGCTGTGATGTAGCGAGAATCAAGCCTTCTGCAGTTGCTGCTGCTGCTTGAGCTGCAAATTCCTGTGAAGCTCGGTCTTGACATCGACGACTCGATCGAGAAGCTTGTTGATGACCTCTTCGCGGTTCGCCTCGAAGGCCTTGTTGAGTTGTTCGAGCTTCTCTTCAGTCTCCTTGTCTACGGTGTTCTGCGAGTTGGAGGTTGAGCCCTTGTGCTAGTAAAGATCAGAATGCAGATAAAGAGAATAAGCGGAGGGGAACGAAGAGGGTCAGACCCTGAGCGACCATTTAGATTAGTTGGCGGGTATATCATCGGATTGCAACTTACCTCCTTCTGGAAGTCGTTGAATTCCTTGTCCTTCTTGGACTTCAGCTGCTCGATCTCTTTTGATGCCTCGTTACGTGCGTCCTTGAGCTTCTGAGTTCGGTCTGTGGTGGGAAAAACGTCATGAGAATAGGCAAAAAAAAGCGACAAAAGCTCAAGGTCAGTCGATCTCAATGGTTTGTGCTGCTGAAAGCTCGTTGCTGAAACGCTTCTGACTGTGACCAAGCGCCTGCAAGATGAAGGTTGATGCATAGCAAGAGCCAAGGCTCGCGGCTGTAAGGGGAATAGCACTTACATGTTCGCGCCTTCTGTACGATCTTTGCGGCCTCCTTCTCAGCTTCGAGAAGGGTCTGGATACCCTGTGATTGTTGTGCGGCCTGTGTCGATCAGAGAGGAGCATGAGAGCAGTTCGGGCATCGAGAAAGGATGAAAACTGGTAAGTGATTGCTCCTTTCTGTAGACCGAGCCGCCCAAGGATCTAGAGCGAACGCTGATGATGCTGTCATCTTTGAGTCTTACCATTGTATATGTGTTGGTGATGAGAAGATGGATTGTGTTGGTGATGATACCTCTACGATACCAGAAGCGAGCGAGGATGGGTGCGATGACTGCGAGCTTGAGGGGCTGAGCTGTAGTGGCCAAAAGTGCGACACGCTCCTTGCCTCGTGCCTTGTGCATTCGTGCACTTGGCATCCCGATTGTTTGATTTGACTCCCGATTTGACCCCCCCGATTTGGCTCTCGTTTCGACTTAACATTACCGTCTCAGAGCCTTCTCGTTCCCAGACCACCAGTGTGAACAGACCGGAAAAGTCGAAGCCCGCCTTGGCGACGAAATTCAAGGACACTTTGGGCTCAACAGACTGATTCATTCCATCGACACTGGAAGTCTTTCTTCTGCATTGTTTCACCATCATCCCCTCTCCCTCTCACCATCATCCTCTCTCCCTCTCACCATACACAAGCTCTTAGGTCTGTAGCGCTATCTCCAGCTCCAACCAAACCTGCATCTACCAACGCTAGAGGCACATTCCACTCGTCCCGTCCATTTTCTTTTTTTATATTCGCCCGCGTTGCTGGCCGTCTCGAACCGGATCTTCTGAACACCACCTCGATCACGCTCCCTCGTTGTCTCGCTCTATGCTCTGGCACATTCGACTGCGCTGATTCATCGCTCATTCTTGTAGACGCTCTTTGGTCGCCGGCATCCGACACAAATGCCATTTACACGCCGCTTCTGCTAATCAGTCACAGCCCGTACGCTGCTGGATCTCACCACTACAGCTTCACATAGCTCGTCATCGACTCATCGTTCGTTTTCAGGCCTTTCGCTCATTCCGATACGAATTACTCGCTCCATCGGCAGTCGAAATGGCGGCTCCCGCCAACACAGATGCGCTAGGCCTGCTGAGTGCCGCGCTCAACTCGTCCGACAAGAACGAAGAAGCTCAGCATCTCTCGGAGCTATACAACCTTCTCAAGGTACAGCCAGGCAACATCCCCATCCTCTTACCATCACTTATTTCGCTTCTGCCAAAAGCCAGCACATCATTGCGAACATGGATAGCCCAAGTCATGGACCTTGCTTTCTGCCGACCTGCTCTCGCCCAAGACACAAAAGCCAACTTAGCTACTCATGCGCCGCAAGCGATACTCTTGCTCATCAAGGACAGAGATCCGCGTCTGACAAAGATCGCCTCTCAATGCTTTGCAAGCATGTATCCTGTCCTCTTCCGTCTTGCATGCAATGATCGTGCAAAGTTGAGCCTCTGGCAAATAGTCCAAACCATCAAGGCGCAAGTAGTCCATCTCTTTGATCACGGCAGTCAGGGAACCAAGCTTGCTGTCATCAAATGCTACCAGCGTATTGTGCAGCTTCAGTCGCGCGGCTCGACCGACCCTCGTGCTCAGCTCAAGAACGATGCCGGCCTCAACCAGATACCTTCTTCCCATCCTTTCCTCAATGCTGCCAGCCTCGAAGAAGAAGGTAATCGCCTTTTCGCACAGATCGTTACACTCATCTTCACCAGCGATGTCACCGATCTCATCATGGCCTCTATCAATTCGCTCGCTGTACTGGCTAAAGCACGGCCGCAACTCGGCTCGGTTATTCTTCGAGCAATGGCTACCTGGACACCCGCCAGTCTCTCGAACCTCACCCACACACAAATACGAAACGTGGAAAAGACCGTTCGAGTCTTCTACCTACACTTTGTTCGCAACCAGCTCGCCGGTCCAGAGTCAAGCTCATTACAAAAGGCACTCGAGACGCAGCAACGTCGCATGGAAGAAGCTGCCAAGAAATACCAAGCAGACAAGGAAGCCGAAGCCAAACGCAAACGTGAGAGGATCGACGAAGAGCTCGAAGCGCCCAAGAAGATCAAGCTCGAGCATCAGCAAGCTGGCACCTCCGACGGATCAGCCAATCAGCAAGGCGACCATGCTTCGGCCGAGGCTTTTCGCGATGCCTCTGTTCGAACAACAGGCGGCGTCGAACGCAATCCATTAGCCGCATTCGACGTCAAGACGCTGCCCATCAACCTCGTGATCGACCTTATCGTTGCCAATCTGCAAGCTTTATCAGAAAGCGACTTGCATTCAGCCATCGCCAACATGCGAGCGAATCTGCCTCCAGATGCATCCACGTCAGCACAGCCAGAACCATCAACAGGCAACGCAACCCCGACGCAACCACCACCGCCTCCTCCTGGTCCCGCGCCCGGCCCGCCACCCGGACCTCCTCCGATGGCGCACCAGGCACAGGCCAATGGCGATGGCACACCGCAAGCTGTCAAGGCAGAGGATGCGCAAGATACCGCAGAGGACGTTGTCCAAGATCCACTGGCCATGGACATTGCCGAGGAGGATCTTGAAGCATTGGAAGCTAAAGGTCGAGAGCGGGATGCCAGAGCCGGATCAGCTGGGCAAAAAGCAGAAGAGCAAGAAGAGCAAGAGCTCTCATTGGCTGTTATCGAGAATTTTGCTCTCGCACCGCCAGAATACCTTTCATTGAGCGAATCCGACTCGCTGATCAAAGACACCATTGCAAGGATATGCGGTTTCGGATCTGCTGCATCTTCAGCGTTGGCCACCACAACGCAGCCGGGAATGGGAACGCAAGCTCTCTGGTCTTCCTTGGTCATTCGTCTTGCAACTCGAGGATTCGCCGAGCCCATCGCCGATCCTGCATCCGCCTCCACCGAGCCTGAAACCAAGGCTGTCGGCGGCGTCGAACCAACGCGAACACTTTCAACACAAGCCGACATCATCCGCTCCCTCATGCTCGAGCTCGTCAAAGCCGACTTTGCGCGCAGAACACGTTTCGCTGTCACATGGATGGCGGAAGAGTGGTTCTGTGATCGCGTGCGACGCAGAAAAGCCGCGTCTTCCGGCGCTGCCACCAAGGATCAGTACCCGATATGGCTGGAGAAGCTCGTTCAGGCCTGGATCCCAGACATAGATGCTAAGGATCGTTCGCTCGCCATGTTTTTGGCTGATCTCCCCGAGATTCCGCCCGCAGTGCTCGACTTGGTGGCTGCACTGAGCAAGGACAAGATCAAGATGGTCGTTGGTATGTCGACCTTGCAGGATATATGCATTTCGAGACCTGCGTTGCGAGACCAGTCGGCGGATAAGTTGCTGCAGTTGACTAGGACAAGCGAAAGAAGCACACGAGCAAGGGCAATCATTGCGATCAAGCAGTGCGCCGTCACTAATAGTACGCTTGAAGCTACTATTCTTGCTTTTGCACGCAGCAACCTTGATATTCTCATCGAGACGCAGGAGTCGACTAAGAGCGTAGAAGCAGAGAAGGCCAGCACCGAGGACAAATCCACCAATGGGGACGCAGCAGGTGCAAATGGCATCAATGGATCAACTAAGACCGAAGACGACGCAGAGGCCGCCACGAAGACAAACGAGAACGGAGAGGAAGCCTCAGAGGGAGAGAAAGGAGAATCAACACACCCAATCGATGGCGATGATGTGCTACGCTTCGTCGAGTTGCCTTTCTCCTTGTGCACCAAGATCGCCGACATGCTGGATGAGATTTTTATGGCCTACCCTCGAACACCCAAGTTCGTACAAGACGCTATCGAGACGCACATTGTCAACCTCATCCGGGCGCTCGGACCCAACCATCCACGTCTCTTGACCTTGCTAGGCAACTTCCCAGACGGTGCGGACACATTGGCACTGTGCATCCTCAAGACGCTCACCGAGAAGAGCCGTACTCCTGCGCTCGTATCGTTGGTCAAGGAGTTGGTCGACACGCGTGATGTGGATCCCCGATTCTTGGTGCCGATCATGGCAGACTTGGACAAAGCTGAGATCATGAAACGCCTACCGCGGGTTGTGACGATCCTAGGATCACGCGCACCAGAGGATAGAGCTCTGATCAAGTCAGTTTTCCAAAGTATCGTTCAGATGCCACCGCAAGGATTCGGTTCGGTCTCTTCCAACCTTCCTCGCGTCAGGCAGACAGAGCTGTTGACACCCGTCGAACTCATGGGTCTACTCCACCACGCCGAACGAGATATTGGACTGAAAAACACAGTTGCAGCGATCCAAATCTGTTTCAGTATGACAGACGTTTATCGATCCGAAGTCCTCGCTGCTGTTCTCAACCAGATTTCGGAAGACCAGAACTTGCCAATGTTGTTCATGCGTACCGTTATTATGGCCGTTTCGACTTACAAGTCTCTCTCTGGCTATGTGGCAAGGAATCTTTTGTCGAGATTGATCACAAAGAAGATTTGGCAAAATCCTCCGCTTTGGGATGGGTTTATTCTTTGTGCTAAACAGACAGCCCCAAGTTCGTTTGGGGCTTTGATTCAATTGCCGAAAGATCAGTTGAGGGAGGTGGTCAGTAGACAGCCGGATTTGAGGACTGGGTTGGTGGAGTATTTGACGATGAAAGCGGGCGGGAACAGGGCGAGATTGGCGACATTCATGGATATGCTGGGGCCTCAACCTGCGTCTGAGGATGCTACTATGGCGGCGGATGGGGAGAGCGAGGCAAAGGTTTCGGCTGCATAATGTGTTATTGTATCTACAATATCATTATCCTTTTCAGACTTCTGACGTGGCTTATCAGCATACGCTCGTGTCTGTGCTCATGTGATGATTGCCAGTTTGAGTTCCAGCTACCAAGGATACATGCTATTCACTCATATCGACGTGAAACACACGACCAACACCACCGTTGCAAAAAGACGGACCTATACGATTTCCAATGTCACTTACGCGCCACACTCTCATGTACACCCACAAACACACAAACATACAAGCAGACGAAAAGAAATCCTTGTAACCTTTACAATACTACATACATGAGGGCTCTGCAACGAGAAGCTTGGGAATCAAAGTAATAAGAAAGAAATCATAAAGACATGGTAAACTCAACTATAGTAAGGCCTGAACTGTCCAGGTGCCGGCATGAAGCCTTCCTGGGGAGCAGTGAGGTAGGAAGCCAAATTACCGTCGGCAGTGTTGTAGGGAGCTGTATTACCCCACCATCCGTCCGAGGCGAAGTCGCTCTGACTGCCCTTGGGGAAGATAAGGCAGAAGAAGATGAGAACCGCAGCAATAGCGGTACCGGTGTCCAAGGCGGCACCGAGGACGTAGTTGTATCGTGTCCACCAACCGGTGCGATACTTCTTGACGAGGTAGTTGAAGACGAAACCACACAGAGCCCACGCGGTGAAGTTGATACCGGTGGCAGGAGGCATGAGACCGGTACCGGTGAAGATGACGGGCGAGTTGACCTTGCGCATGAACGAGCGAGGGAACTTCCTGGTAAGAGCCCAGATGATGACGGGGAAGATGGCACCGACGAGGAACATCCATAAGAGCTTGCCGTACTGCTTTCCGGGGGAGAAGACGGCGCCAGGGCCGATAAGACCCCAAATCTGGGAGGCGGTACCAAAGACGATGAGATAGTTGCAGGTGAAGTTGTCAGAAGCGTCGGGTGTGCAAACATTCTCGATATTGGAGAAGACCCAGCTCTGAACACCAAGGACAACAAAGGACGAGACGACGATAGCGGTAACCTGGGCAATGAACATGTCCTTAGGAGGAACCTTCATGTAATGACCAAGCTTCATGTCGGCGGTGAAGGAGAGACCCTGGTAGACAGCCATGTAACAGAAGACCTTGAACATCATCATACCGGTAGCCGAACCAGGGTGCATGTAGCCGATGATGAACTCGGAGATGACGTTAAGACCAACCTCAACGTTGGAGATGGCGTAAACGACGCCAACGGGAAGCATGAAGAAGGCACCGATGATGAGGGAAATGACAAAAGCCCAAACAGGGAAGTCGGTCTCGTAGCCAGCAGTGCATCCAACACCCATAGCGAAGCAGATGACAAAGAGAATGGCGTACCAGAGCTTGGGGACCTCAGGGTACCTCTGCATGAGTCGGGCGTGAACATCGCGCTCGTCGTTGACCGAGGTGGTGAACTGTCTGTAGATCTGCTTGCCGTGGAAGAGACCGACGTGCACAATGATGGCAGTGATCGAGGCGAAGGAGAGGGCAAAGGAGATAGCATAGGTGACTGAGAAATATTGTTCGGAATAGGCGTTGTAACCGGAGGCATCGAAATGAAGGTGGTTAGGACTTGTGACTTTTGTAGTCTTGAATTTCTCTCCAAAACGGTCATAAACGCCGCTGGTAGAAAATGGGAGATATGCAAAGTTCCAGACATTCTTGTAGTATAGGATTGGTCCGATGATGCAGTAGCATAGTACGAAACCTCCTAGAACGTTAGCCTGTGCCCACCAAGGTGTATAAATGGGGTTGCCGTTGTACGAGTACTGGTTCCAGTCGAAGGTGAGAGGGATAAGACCGAGACCTTGCTGAGTACCAAGCATCTGGTTGAGGGGAACATTGTCCGGAGCAATGAGGCAGAACCAGTTACCAACAGACATCATGGCGAAGAGATAACCTGGGACAAAGTACCAAGAAAAGGCACATGCGCAAGCGATCATGAAAAACTTGTATCGCGACATGTGGCTGCTTCCAGTGTCGACCTGTCGGTGAAGGGCAGTGAACAAGGCAGTGTTACCCAAGTTGGCAGGCCAGATCATGGCAGCAGGCCAGACGAGCCATCGACGGAAGAAACCGGCCATGGAGAAACCGATAAGCTGGGAACTGAGAACCAAAAGGATGATGTAACCGAATCCCCAATCGAAACCGTAAGTGATTCGCTGGACAGCGGAGACGTTGGATGCGTAAGCACGCTGGTATGTAACGTTACTCATGACAGTGATGAGGGTGTGTTCTTTGACATTAAAGGGACCAGGGTTAAGAGTGAAGGAACCGAAGGGGGTCTTGAAGACTTTGGTAGGAAGAAGGCGGGCCATAAAGCAGCCCATGGGGTATGCGAGCAACTGGGCGACAAATGAAGTGATTGTCACGGTGGGGTATCGGTAGCTGAGAAGCTGATTAACACCTGGAATAACAATGGTAAAAAGCATACCAAGAAGCCAAGTACGGAAAGTCATGACAGGCATGGAAGGGTCATCGACGTTGGAAACGGCGGCGCGAACTTCTGGATAAGGCGAATCCTCTTCAAGGTCATCCTCGATCTGGGTCTCAGCCTTGTAGTCGCCCTGTTCAATGACATGCTCGACGACATCGATCTTTTCGGTGGCCATGTTGGGGTCGTTGATGCGGTGGTCGAGGAAGTCGGTTTTGAGGTTTTTCTCGACATTGTCTAGTTGAGTAATGCCGGGACTGCCGAGATCCTCCTTGGAGGAATCCTTCTGGTCGGAGCTGCCATGGCTCAAAGTGGTAGCGATGTCGATATCGTTGACCATATTGTCTATCGCAACCCAAGGTAGGGGCGGAGGATAGAGAGAGTGCGATGGAAAGTGGGGGGGGGAGCCACGGAAAGTATGGGTCCACGGAAAAGGTGGGTGGAAATAAGGCAGAAGCGGCTGAGGGAGGGAAATATTTTGTGTCCTATCTTTATAAACCCTCGGGGCGCTTGATGGTCGATTCAAGCAAGAGCAGTTCGAGTAGGGGAAGGAGTGATCTGGGCAGATGCCAAGGCTGGAAGGTGGAAAGCCAGAAGATAGAGCAAGTGCCACTGAGTCGGCTTGGCCGATCTGTGGGAACAGGCAGGGATGCGAAAAACGAGGATGTGATTGGAACCCTTCTAGCGCTTCCGAACAAGGCAAACGGCAAGTGAGCGCTATCAGCAGGAGGAGGAGGCGGAGGTAGGAGGCGTAGGAGGAGGAGGAGGAGGAGGAGGAGGAGGAGGAAAAGCGGACCGACGGCTGACAATCTTGCGCAGGCATCCCACTATGAGACAGAGGGCAATGAGATTACAAGCAGCGTTGCTCTCTTGCGTGAGAAAGCGGATTGTAGTGCATTCTGATTCGTTGCAGATGTGTGGGGACAATGCAGTGAGACAGCACAAGCGAGAGAAGGAGCGAAACCAGAGATAGGCTGGCAGGAGGGCAAATAAGTTCGGACGTGGGCCATCCGAAGCAGCGCTTGTCAAGATGTACCGAAACTGCAGCTGAGCTTGAACTTTAGCCTGGGTTTCATTTCCAAAAAAATAAAAAGGGCTCCTAACCAAACAGTGGGACAGGCCAGTGTCTGAATGAACCACGTTAGCAAGTAGTTGCACACAAAATCCTCAGCCAAGGTTAGAGTAGCTTCGATTCGAGATGGAGGCAAGACTGTGACTTGCCAGGCGCCTGAATTCAAATGTATGCAGAGTTAATTGACCCTGTCGGATTGGCCCCGACGGTATACATGACCGGTGTAGTGCATTGAAGCGGCGGTTCTCCCAGTCCTTTTGCCGCAGAAATTCGAATTTGTTCTCTTGATTCGAACGAGGTTCTACGGCCATCTTGGAGCGGCGGTTGGTTAAATCAGTGAATAGAGGTGCTGCTGCTCTGCTGCCCTATTGCCCTCTTTCTCTCTCTCTTTTCACATCTGTATTTAATACTATTGGCTGGCCCCAAACCAATTTACCAACTGAACCGCACACTGGATACTGCAGGCCGCTAACAACCGCGGCAATCAGATGTTCGAATTCGATTGTCGTCCAATCATATCCAAGAGGCATGCTTCTCTGCGCCCTGCTTGGATCCCTGCAAGCTACGGATCAAGGTCTTCCGATTTTTAACCCTCGACAACCACCAAGACCACCGCTTTGCGTCCCTTCACAATGATCATTTGGTGATTGGCTGAAAAGGATCCGTCTTGATGTTTGTTCCTGGACACTATCATCAATGCTGTAGCGAGGTGTTGTGGGTTTTAGCTTATCGTGCCGCCAATCTTGAAATCGCATCTTTGCCCCAGTCCATTCGCAAAGATAGCCCAGCTGGTCCTGAGGCGGCTGTTTGCCTTGCCATACTGAGAGGGGCAACGAGGTCTTGTTCGTCAGCCACTCACCTCACTCTCACAGATGTAAAGCGCCCAGCGATTATGGGCCCAATAAGTAAGGATGCTCAGATTGGTTGCACATCCGAACAGCGTTCGCCCTGTCGAAAATTTGACCTTGTTTGGGTCCCGATACTGGTGATCGGGGATAGTCTTAGTACGATGTCACTGCTCTCTGTAAGGTATATATACAAGTGAGTGGCACATGCCGAATGTGGGAGTACTGATCTATCATGACAACGATCGGGACTGCGTTGCACCCGATCTCTACTGAGATCGACTCGACTTAATCTTCGACCAAATCGGGCATCTAACCCGATCGGCTCTGCCTAATCCCCGATCAGATCGGCTCTGCGTCATCCTTAGGAAGAAAGCTGCTGGCCAAGACGACCAACACTCGCCGCTTTGTTGCCGCCTCGCATTTGGCGGTAACTGTCACCGCTCGATGGCAGCTAAAATCATTGTTGAATGTGAGAGTCATACACCTAACCTCATTTTCGCCAAAATTGTATTGTTAGGTGTGAGAGTCTCACATTCACCTCATTTTCGCCGTCCCCCCATCGCTATTGCAGAGTTGCATTTTGCCTGCTCGGGACTCGGCGATCTCCATCTAACTACCGAGGACCCTGCAGTTGATAGCGCGTGAGCCAACTTGTCAAGTCAAACACCTTGACCATACTCAACTCACCATACTCTACTCCACCACAACCTTCAGCGACCCTTCCTATCACGTAGCCCGCTTCAGTCCCCAAAAGCAAGTCTGGAATAGACGCATCAGCAAGCAGTCAAGCCGGGCTCTGCTATCATGCCATCGTCTTCTAACAAAGAACGCCGCTCAGAGGACGACGACCTCGAAGCCGAATCCCTCATCCTTCATCGTCTCTCCACAGATGCTTCCGGAACATCACGGATACTGTCCCTTGGCGACACCAACGCAACACATCGCGTCACAGACGCCTACGATGATCTTGACGACGAGTATGACCTCGACGACAAACGCATGGAGAAACTTCCCGCTCGTGGCGTGCTGGAGGGATCCAACAATTCAATGCGTATCGATAAGACTGGGCGTCCAGCATGGTTTCGCCGTCTTCTCCAAGGCAATCTACCTGGTCTCAACTCAAGAGGTGTAGGCATGTCTACATCCATGGCACAACGTAACAGACAACAGCGAGCGAGGTGTATGCGTCTGAGTATGCTCATTGGCGGTGGGTTGCTCGTCATTGGTGCCTTTGCCTTTGCCTTTGGTCCCAAAGTCGGTGTCTCACCATCCACGTTTTACGACTATATGGGTGACAAATGGTACGGAGACAGCCGAGTGATCCCATTCGAGTTCAACAAGTCACCTGGCTATCCTGGCTTCTACACCACTGGCGTACCCCCCAACTTTGCAGAACATATGACACGAACAGCCGCAGCACCGACACAAATTATCGGTTCATCGCCAATCCAAACCACCATCCCCGGCTTCCAAGATGCAAACTTTAACCCCTTCGAGCATATGGGTCCACTAACACCCTACGTCTCATCCTCAGGCTGGGGCATTGACGATGCCAAGTACGCCGGCACACCCGCCACAACCCCCGGATCGGGAAAGTTCTGCTCCCTCACCCAGGCTCACATGCTTCACCGTCACGGCGCACGTTACCCCACTGCAGGCGGTCCTCCCAGTGTCTTGCGAAACTTCCTCGACGCCAACCCTAGCTTACGCTACACTGGCCAACTCTCGTTCCTCAACAACTACAAGTTCGGTGTCGGCGAAGAACTCCTTACTCCCGTCGGACGTGGTCAGCTCTATGATTCTGGTGTAAAGGCCGCCCTTTTGTACGGCAAACTCGTCGCATCAGATCTAGTGGAGAAGGACGCCAAGGGCAAGCCGAAAACTTTGTTCGCCCGTGCTGGATCACAACAACGAATCGTAGACTCCGGTCTAGCCTGGCTCAACGGATTCTTCGGTGCCAACTGGACCCAAACCACTTCATTTGAAATACAAATCGAAGAACCAGGCTACAATACCACCACTGCACCCGAATTTGCTTGTCCTGCATGGAACAAATCCGACAACTCTCCCGGCGGTCACATGGCCGATCGTTGGGCGGAGACTTATCTCTCTGATGCCATCTTACGTTTGAAAAATGATATCAATGGAGCCTATCTGAATTCAACGCTATTGTTCGGTATGCAACAGATGTGTTCCTACGATACGGTCGCCTTTGGATACAGCGACTTTTGCGCCTTGTTCACCAAGCAAGAATGGCTGGATTATGAATATGCTTGGGATTTAAAGTTTATGAATACCTATGGTCCTACTTCGCCCTTGGGTCACGCCTATGGATTGGGTTGGCTCAACGAGTTGCTTTCCCGACTTCAACATACACCATGGAATTCTGCTACACAGACTTCAGAGAACTCAACTCTCAACAAAGACCAAACTACCTTCCCCATAGACAGACGCTTCTATGTCGACTTCACACACGATTCCACCATCATTTCAGTACTAGCAGCATTGGACCTGCCCAAGTTTGATGAACAGTTGAAAGTGCCACATCCCGGCAAACGCGTAAGTAGGCAGAGGAACTTTGTCACGAGTAAGCTCGTTCCTTTTGCTGCCAGGTTTGTCGTCGAGGTCTGGAACTGTGATGACCAAGCCGAGGAGGAGGGAGAGCGAGATTGGGTAAGGTTCAAGTTGAATGATGCAGTGATACCGTTGAGACAGTACAAGGAGTGTGACGAGCGCAAGGATGGTTTGTGTAAGATGAAGGATCTATTGAAAGCGCTGGAGGGGAGAAATAGTCATGGATGGTGGCACCAATGTTCTGCTTAGTCTCACAGTCGATATCAACTCATCTCATGCTCAAGAAAGCCTTTCGATTGTCTCAAGAATACATATCTGTCTCACCAGAAAGACGATCGACCTCGCCAATCACAACTCTATGAAACACTCACAGCCAGGCTCATGCAAACGTGAGCTGCAGGCACACACTGTCAGAACACAGGCTTCTAAGTCTACACAAAGTGGTTTTTTTTTCTTCTTTTTTTTTTTGCATTTCAAAGTGAAATCTCTCAAAGAGTGCCTTCACTCAAGCCTTCTTACCTCCTCCCCTAACCCTGCCCCCGCACCGCCGCAGCACCTTGACCACTCAACCTTCTCATTCCTTCTCCAAGTAACTTCTCCTTTTCCTTCCCGTCAACAATCTTTCTCCTCCTCTCCTCTTCCTTCTTGGGATCAATCATTCCTCTCGTCACGCCCACTTTGAATAAGAACGCTCTCAACGCCTCCGCAATTTCGCCCGGCAAAGGATCCTTGCTCAACAGATCCACCGCCAACGCATAGAAGGCCGCACTATGCTGCGTAAACGCTTGCTCTCCTTCACCTTGGTCGAAGGTGCAAATACCAGTAAAGATCTCCGCGACAACGGGGCTCCAAGCAGCAATGTTCCTCGCCTGCGTTTCCGGTTCGAGTGGCAAGAAGCCACAGACGATGTCGTGCCCGAGTGGAACGAGTTTCTCCCGGATTTGCGATTGAAGAGCGACGTGTTCGGCTCGCGTATCGCCGTGCATGCGAACCAAGATGTGAACCAGAGTTGCAGCGGATGAGGACTCTTGTTTGAGAAGGTTGGGTAGCTGTTTCATAAATCCGACTTTCCAGAGCGCTACACGGAGGTCTTTATCCGCATTAAAGCGTTTCGAGAACAAATACGAGTCTTCGAGTACTCCAGTAAGTCGTAGAAGCTGAGCAGCGGGCATGGTTCGGTATACTTGCTCGTTCTGCAGTAACTCGTGCGTAGTCTCAATAAGAAGCAGCTGCAGAACGCATTTGACGATGATCTGCTTGAACGCTCTTCTGCGTTCCGAACCTGACATTGGTTGCTGTGGAACTTTTTGCTTCTCCGTCTCACCTTCACTTCCCGCCTCGGGCAGGGCTTGCGTTTCTGGACCAGGCGAAAGAGGATTCGGCATAGCCACTCCATTCGCCGGCGACTCTGCCAATGCACCATCCATCCTCAACGCCGGCTCAAAAAGCTGATGCGCCGTAGTAGTCCTAAACAACTGCAAAAATGTATCCACCACCAACCCCCACTTTTCCAAGGTCAACTTGCTCACATTCTTTTGCAACAATCCTTGCAAACAACTCGTTCCAATCCTGGCCAGTGTATCATTTTCCTGACAGATACATGCGCACAGCAGATCCAACAAACCAGGCAACAACCTCTCCAGAATATCAAAGTAATACGTCCACAAGTCCACCAGGTTGCGCAGGGCTTGAATGAGCGTTGTGCTTAGCCAAACAGACATGTCTTCGTGCGAAGAGAACCGTGTGACGTCTTGACGGGATCGGAGGACAGCAAAGATTGGAAAGAGGGTTTCTTGACAGATTGTATCCCAGAAATCAGGTCGGAAGGATCGACCGTATTGTTTGAGGATGGAGAAGAGACTGTCGAGTGCTACTCGGCGCACTTCGAGGTCGTCGCCCGTCATGATAATGTCGTGGAATGCGAAAAGCACTGGGAACCAGAATCGAACCATAGGATCATCGGACATGGGTGTTCTGACGGCTGGGCCAGGGTCACCACCTTCTTCGATGGGGCACTCTTTGGCGTTGAGCATTGAGGCTACGAGGCCGCGGAGAAGTTCGGTTGCTTGAAGGCTGATCTTTTGCTTGTTGGCTTTGGCGAAGTGGGTAGCGCAGATGCAAAGGTCCGCGAAAGAGCCGTTGACAATGATAGCGCCCAGATGCTTGGCGTTCAAGTGACGGACCAGATCGAACGCATAAGTGGACACGCGTTCAGAAGGAGCAACAGACGCAGCGCCGAACACGCCAAACATGGTCCTCCATCCGGAACGAACGTTGTCAGCACGTGACTGGATCATCTGCTCCAAGCACTGCAGGACCATCTCTTTCGCCTCCAGGTTGCGGTTTCTCTGCATGGTGATCTCGAACGGCTTAAGGAAGTCCTTCTGGAACTTGAAGTGCGGCAACTCTTCCTTCTCCAAGAACCGCATAGCAAGTTGACGGAGCGAGTCAAGACCAAAGGCAGAGACGTGGACATTGGGGTGACAGCAAACCATGTTGAAGTGCTCTCCTAAGATGGCCCAGATGTTTGACCATTCCATGCGGATACGACCCATGTTGTAGTACGAGATCTCGACCAACTTTTGCAGTGAGAACATGCGTGGGTGCTCGGTGAGACCTGAAGACTGAATCTCTTCCCATGATACATCGGAGAGGGCTTGCACAAAGTCCACAATCGCCGTGCCTGAAAGGGAGGCGCTGGAGGAAAAGACCATATCCGCAGCAACCGTGACTTCGAACGACGCCCCAGCTTGCACCACTTCGCTGTTCGGCAGAGAAGGCTGTCTGGCTCTGTTGCCATTTGCTCCAGCTGCATTGCTTCCGGAAACGGTTCCTCGCCTGCCAAGATCAGGAAGTTGTCGACCATCCATACCACCACCGATAAGCTGGAATCTCTCCAGCTGGCTAACACAGGTGAGCACCTCTCTCCAGCTACCCTTGAGATAGTTGCCCTCACTATGCGCTACACCGAGCAAAGTCTTGATCGCTTCAACGTTCTTGCTCTTCATCTCGCCCAAGTTGTTGAGGAAAGTGAATTTGGCCAGGGTCGTCACGAAAGCATTCCGCTCCAACTCCAGTCCGAAGAGCGAAACGATCTTAATCGCGTCCCGGAACCCTTCTAAGCACTTTTCTACCACTTCGGCATCATCGGATTCTTGCAACGGACCGGAGATGCCGGCGAGGAAAGGCATCCAGGCGACCTCAAACATAGGTTTGACGTGCTCAAAGTGGGATGCGGAGAAGAACTGTTCCGCTGCAGCCCTCTGTTGGGGATCGATACGACGTTGAGCGCGAACCATTGTCCTGAACAGAGCTTCGGTCTTGTTCGCCATTCCCTCCGACTGAAGCACGTATGCTTCACGTTGCAGGTCCCTTCCGACGGTCGCGATAGCGTTGGCCAGGCCGGACGACGGCGTGACAGGCGCAGGAGCAGGAACCTCATCCTTCATCTTAATCTCATTGTTCTGAATCTCATCATAAACCGACTTTAGATACTCCTCTGGCAAACTCTGCCCGTCATCGATTCCGGAGTTGTTCTTGATGAAATCCTGCAAGGTCATTCTATGCTTCACCTGCTTATTATGCGCATCGGTATTCAACATGATCACTGAGTACGCGAAAACATACGCAGTGTCTGCATTGGCGAATGCGTTCGGGTTGCCGTGCACGAAGCGCTCGGCGAACTTGAGCATGTATCGATCGATCTTTTGCGATTCTCCTGGCAAACGGAAGGCTTGGAGGAATCGACGGAGTGCGTCGGTGAAGCCGAGACTTTCAAAGTTCATCATATCGACAAAGGCGTGCATGATAGCATTGCTATCTGGTGTTCCTTCGCCGAGGAACTCGCCGATCTGGACTTTGCTGAGACCATCGGCGTAAAGAAGGAAACGGGAAATGTCGGCAGGCTCACGAGAAGGGATGAAGCCGTTCTTGACGAGATCGTCGATACCGCGTTTTGGCTTGAAGTTGAATTTGCGAATGCCTTCGAGGAGGACCGTCTTGCGTTGCTTGGCGTTTTCGAAGCGACTGGGGTCATCTTGGGGCTTGGGAGTGTGGCCGCGTGTGATCTCCGAGCCCGTGTGAGAACCAAGGGTGAGCGAGGAGCCCTGAGTGCCCATGGCGGGGCTTGGGTGACCCCTGGAGTCCATGAGATTCTCGCTGTCGACAGTGATGGTCTCATTGCCGATGCGGATGTCCTCGCTTGCTCGAGGCGAGCCAGTGTTGTCGCCTGGATAGTTGCTGAGAACCTGTCCCTGCGGGTCAGTTGCAACCGACGCCCGGCTGGACCATGCAACAAGGGAGCACAATACCGAGCACAAGCAGTCCAGACTCTGTCGCTTCAATCTTGCTTCCACCGACTGATTGGCAACAGACAAATTGGGCGCCGAGTCCTGAGAGCCGATCTCACTCGACGTAGCAGTGCTGAGTGTAGGCGGGATGGCAGATCCAGAACCGCTCGTCTTGGGCATCGCCGAGCCAGAAGATGACCCACCAGACGAGGCACCATCCTTGCCATCCGCGCTCGCCGAAACATGCGCCTGCGAGATCTTGGAGATGACATTCATCAAACGCTCGTAGATATTGTCCAACGCTGTCCTGTCGCAATCGTAGTTCAAGTAGATCTCCACCAACGCTTGCGGGTCCTGACAGAGTCTGATCATGACAGCCAACAGAATCGACTTTTGCTTCGCTGTCGAAGTGCGCATCTCCAAGATGGGCAGGAAGATCTCGTTGAGCAACACCTCGATTTCTTTCTTGAGTTTGGTGCGCATTCCGTCGAGAACAAGCCAGAAGATCTCGCAACTAACTTCAAAGACCTGATTGACGCTGCTAACGGCATTTCGGCTTAGACTGAGGCAGAGGTACTGCTTGACTGCCTGAACGAATTGTGTCTGTTCTCCCGTGGTGGTGCTGTGAATGATGACGCTGGGGTCGGTGAAGATGGCCATGTGCGACTGGAGGATGGTGAGGATGAGATGAAGCGAGAGAAGCTTTGATCGCATGGCGTGTGATTTGAGGTCACGCTCACTTTCGGCACCAAGAGGCTTCATCGTGAGCTTGCAGAGTGCTCGAAGGACCAAGAAGGCGTCTTTGACAAAGAGCTCGGCAGTGCTCATGTTAGCGAGACTGCCAGCATTGTCGCGTTCCGATGCACCTTCGAAGGATTTGCGGTTCTCGAGCGTCTGAAGTGTGATCTTTTCAACTTGGGCCGCGCCGGCATTCGAACCGTTTGCTGCGTTGCAATTGTGATCCTGGCGTGTGTCTGCTGGCTCTTGTTCTGAGGCCTTGGGGTTGCTATTGCCGTTGGAACGTGAATGCGTTTGTGTGACGTCAGTTGTGCTGTTGGAGGTGGAAGGCATGCCAAAGTCAGAAAGGCCGCTGTGAGGGAGGCGTGCAAAGACGTGATGGACCATCTGCGTAAGACTTCCTTGAGCAATTGCCTGATTGGCGGGAGACTTGCTCATGAGGAAGATGTTGTAGACCGTACGCACCGCCTTGAGCAGACTGGACTGGTGGACGTGCACTACGGTCGACAATATGGAAGCGAGAAGAGCCTTGATGATCTGCAGCGCAATCTTGTCGTCCAAGTTCTCGTGGTAGCAGTCGCAAACGGTCTCGGTGACCAAGTCGGCAAGCGTCTGTGGCGGCTGACCGGCAGCGACAATTGCACTGGCGACAGCAGTGGGATCATCCTCGGCGAAGAAAGCATAGCTGACAAGCTTGCCGATGCAGTCGAGACTGGTGATGGTGAGGTTGTTGCTGCGCGTCCTGCATGCTAATCGGAGAGGCTCAAAGACGAGGCGTGGATCGAGGAGAGGCTGATGCTGTTCGGCTGACTGTGATGATGTTGTAAAGGCAGCTGCGGCTTTAACCATGTCAAGCGCGGTATTAGCTGCCTCTTTGAGCGCCTTATCCTTTCTGGCCTCCTTCGAGCTGGCGAGCGTCTCGAGTGCCGAGATAACAAAGACAGCACTACCCTTGTTGAGACTCTTGAGACTAGATCGAGAGTGGACTGTAGTGGCGACTGTTGCTGTGGTTGAGACAGAGGAGGATCGACGGGATTTAGCCATGCTGACTCGCGAACTCGATGCTTCGGCAGATGGGAGCGGTGAAGGTTGATCTGCGCTTTCATCTGCAGCTGCTTGGGCGTTGGAGAGGATAGTCTGACGTGTTTCCTGCTGGGGTAATGGTTGTTTTGTAGGAGACTCTGGTGGCTGTGTGGTGACGGCCACGTTGCTTGGTGACTGCTCAGCAACAGCCTCATTGTCGGCTGCTCCGTTGCAGGCATTGTGATGAGCTGCGGCGGCTCCGTTTGCCTCTGCTCCTACTTGGCGATCTGAGGTGGGAGCGGTAGCATGTACAGCAGTGCTCTCGGAAGCTTCCGGAATGCGGATCGCTGGTAGGTCTGCGGTAGTGGTGTTGTTCTGTTCGGTCTCTGATTCGCCCAATGAGATTTCTTCTGACGCTGGTAGTGGCAGCTTCTGGTCTTTTGACACTGGCTCTGCTTCAGTTGCGTGGGCCTGTTGAGCACTTTGGTCCTCCTGATCGGCGGCTTCTCCTGACACTTGTGTTGAATGAGCAGCAGGAGTAGGTGTAGGGTCTACGAGGCTGGTGCCTGCTGAAGGAAGGTGTGGTTTCGAGGAGGCTTCTGCGGCACTGACCTCGTGATCCGCCATGATGGGCACGGTCCGTATCCTTTCTAGCAAAGAGGAGCGGTTAGTTGATGTTAGGGAAGGAAGCAAGAGCAGAGAGAGGGTGTGTGCAAAAACGTGCCGAACAAGATGGAAAGCTGTGCCGGTCAAAGCGCAATACAATTTGCCGCACGTGATTTAACCACGTGCCCATCTGAGAAGCGCGTGACGTGGCCCTGAGATCAACGCAACAACACTTCGTCCCCCTCATCTCTCTCCTCTCCACCATCTTCTCCTCGCGCTCACCACCATCGAGCGCGATATTTCCGTGTTTTTCCCACCCGATCCCTCCCTTTGTACGTAGCCCGCTCTCATCTGCGCTCGACCGGCCCCCTACGGCGGGCCGGGAGCCACAGAGCTCGCGACCTCCGGTCCCGAAACCCGCATTTCTCTCACCTCGCCTGTTTCGGCCGATACTGAGCATGAGTTTTTCGGCCGAGAACTAACTCAGACACTCACGCAGCGCTTGGATCACATTTGCTGCCATTTCTCTTGGCTCTCTCTTCAAACAGCACCAAAGCAACAGCAGAAATGCCCTCTCAAACAGCACCGCGCTGCCGAACTGCAGAAATTATTCGGCACATTTGCAAGTCTGCCTGCGATCTGCCCCGATTGCCTGTATGAGCTGCCACGCCGAGCCCGAGCCCAAGCCCAACTCCGACTCTCTTGGCGCGGAAAGAAAAATCAATCAAAGAGACGTGGAAGCTGAGCCTTGTTTATTTCTCTCCCAAGAATCAATTCTGTTGTTGATATCGGCCTAACATGTCTTCTTGGAGACGCTTGCCTTTCTCATCCATGCATCAGACGCAACACAGCCGCACCCACAGTTGCGCAGTCTATAGGCTATAGCTGGCCTAGATGGAAGCCAAAAGTAGCACCATAGGCCGAGGATATGTACAGATTAGAATAGCTGAGAGCGTCGTGAGATGTGGTGATTGACTTCGTAAGGTGTCCCAAAAAGCTGACTGTGACAACAACAGCCATCATGCTTCGCCAAGAATTGCCTCGTTAAGCTCCACTAATGGTGCCAACTCTCGTCGCTCGACCAGCTCGAACTCGGTGATGAACAACAAGAAGTGGCGGTATGATGTGTTGAGATGTGCCTCGATGCTGAGTGCGCATACTTGAGCAAAGTGGTGGTTGTAGATGTGTGCATAAACACGGAACAGTCTCCTCAAGATCGACTTGACTACTGCCGCAAAGTTCTTGGGAAAAGGCACACCGACCTTGCTTGGGAAAAGCTCCTCGTCGTCCAGCTGCGATTGCGCCCAGTTCATGAGGCAGTCGACGTATTCCGGTGCTGACATCTTGGTCGGGCGTCGGTAGAGTGCCGAGTTAGCATCTTGCCAGTGGTACTCAAAACGTGGACCAGCGCACATCACAGGACATTCTGTGGGTGTGCAGAATTCGGTCATGGTACCATAGAGCATGTTGACGTGATTGAAAAAGTCGACCGTATTGACCGCAAGCCATTCGTTTAGATCTTCACCTTCGGGCAGGACGACGGCGAGGCGGAGGTTGCCGCTTCCAAGTGTAGCCTCAGCATATCGCTTCAGCTGATACTGCTTTGTGCCCTCGGGGATGTTGCGCTTGGGCTTGAATGTGCGAGTCTTGGAGAGACCGAAAAAGGACGACATTGTCAATGCGATATCAAGGCGGAGCAAGAGTCAAAGTTGGAGTACTGCACCAGCTTCAGGGGTGTTTCAGCACTTTCTGCGGATGATTGAGTCGTGCGGGATGCACAGCTGTGCCACGACGGTGATGACGAGCAAAGGTGCCAGGATGATGGTTGCTGATCAAGTGAAACTGATACCATCCGGGATTCAGGGGCGTGTATGCCTTTGACTTGATACCGGCTCAATGGACCAACACACAATCTGGACGATGCAGCCAGCCTGCCAGTCGACGCGTCTTTGGATAGAGAACAACACCTGACTTTCCACTTTTCCTGAGTCACTATGATGATGCGAGTTGACGTAAGCAGATAAGAAAGAGATCGGGAAGTACCGATCTATTCAGTGATCGGGTACAAATTAGTCCCGCTCGTTGACACACATCGTCATTAAGTGGAATGCTCCCACCTTTGGCATATGCCGACACTTTGTATACAGCACACACGTAAACTGTCCCATGATTTTACATGTCACCATACATCACTCTAATGCTAACCCTAACCAAGGCTCGCCATCTCAACAATTTTAAACCCCCTCTTTGTTCAATGATAGCAACCCCTACCTTCCCATCCTACTTAGCTTTCGTCTTCCTCCATCTTCCAGTAGCAATTATCGAATTCGCTTCCAGAATGAACTCACTTCGGCTCATTCTCCTCCTCAGCACTCTCAGCGCCCTTTCTGCGGCTTTTGCCCAAAACTGTGGGCTGAAGTTCACCCCACTTCTCCCTCGCAATTCGGATTTCAACAAAGCTTGTTCTGCCGATTCCACCACCATTTCTCCTTGCTTCCATCATGTCTCTGGTTCGCTTCGCTCGGCCAACATCACTTTTGGTCCTCCCTATAGTGAAAAAGATGAATCAATCCTTGATGACCCTATCATCAAAGACGGTTTCTTGACCGACTTCACCTTCTTCGACACTAGAATGGAATATTATATCAATTATACTGCAGAAGGCATAGGGTTGCGTTACGAACCCGGTGGCTCCGAGGGTAGCTGTTTTTATCTAAGCGCTTGCGCTTCAGGTCTCTCCGGCTGAGCCAACACATCGAATCGTCAACGGTTCGCAGATCGTCACAAGAAGACGCGATATCCTCTATGGTTCTTTCCGAGCACAGATCGAGCCTGCTATCTCGCGCGGCCGTGGTGCTGCCTTCAAGTTCAGTGCCACATACAATGACTCCGAGACTGTCAGCATTGGCGTCTACACTTCAAACGACCCCGCCAACTCGACACTGCAATGGTCTTACTCTACCTACAACCACGGCGACGACCCCGTCAAGGTCAACATTTCCTCGCTTGGCACCACCGACTACCTCGAGCACCGCTTCGATTGGCAGCCCGAGCTGCTCCAGTGGCGCAACGCTGCTTCCAACCAAAGTGCCAACTTCTACGCAATCCAGAAGGGCGTCAACGCCTCACATCTCCCCCCTTACACCTGTACCAATCAGCTTCCAGGCCTGGTCCAACGGGAAGCCTCTCAGTCGCAAGGTCCTCCTCTCCGCGAACCTTTGCTCACACATCCGTTACACCCGCTTCTTCTTCAACTCGAGCCTTGAAGAGCGTCAGTCGCAGTTCGAGTGGCAATGCTCAGCTTCCAGCGCCAACACCGACGCGGTCTGCAGCACCGACGATATGACCCTCCGCGACAGCACCCCTTTTGTCCTCGCTGCACTTGTTAAGCAAAAGTTAGCCAAGAAGCCTTTCCATGCTCCACTGTACGGCATCATCATGATTTCAATCGCCGCTGGCCTCTTCATCATGACCATCGCTCACGGTCTTGTCGTCCGTTCCATCAAGGCCAAGGACAAGAAGCGAGCTGCTGCCATCGCTGCACAGGAGAAGGAGCGCGAGTCTGCATCCTCTGCGGGTCTTTCCACACCTCCAGGCGTGTCTGCACTTGCATCCAGCGGTTCCAGCTTCAGTGACACCCCTCCTCACACACCCTACGATGTCGAGAGCATGGACGACAAAGTCCGCATGTTCGGTCTCACGCCTGTCGGTACGCCAGGCAACATGAGTCCAACCTATGACGCCACTTCGCTCGCCACAAAACCCGTGCAGCTTTGGAGTTCGCCTGATCTGATGTACGGTTCTGACTCAGACTCAGACGACAACAGCGACGATGACGATGATAACTCGGACACAAGATCCTACAGCAGTGTCAGGGAGCTTGAACATTCCCCCAAGGGAATGCTTCCACGCTATGACTCTGTTGCCAGCCTCAGGACACCGACTCCCCTCAAAGGTCGCGACTCGTCTGCATTCAGCAATGGTGCCGAGACACCGCGTTGGATCGAGGACATGAAGCGAACTCAGGCACTTCCATACGTTGCTCCCGGCTACGTTGGCGAGCCTGCCTCCTCGGTCTACTCCCACAGCATGTCTGGTCACCGACAGTCTTTGAGCGAGGGCATCAGTGCCAAGGACGACTACAACGAGGTCGAACTCATGGACGACCGAGGCGACGACGAACACAGTCGTGATGCATCATATCTCGCTTATCCTCCTGCTGCTTTGAGTGCTGACCACGGAACGCACATGACGCATGACCGACTCTTCAGTCACAAATCGCGTCAAGCGTCATTCTCCTCGATGCGCAGCGCCGCCACGGCTTCTTCCATGTACCGCTTCCAGCACGAGGGCACCTCCCGACCAGGCTCGATCCATGAAGTCTACGGATCCGAAACTCAAGAAGCGTTCCAGCGTCCGCAGATCATTCAGTGGCAACAGCGAGATCTCAACGCTGCAGATGGTGAAGTCGGTGCTTTGGCTAAGCCTGAGCTAGGTGACGCCATGGGACGCAAAGCCCGAGATGGTGCTAGTGCTGGTGCTGGTGGTGTCAAGCCTCCCGAGTCGCTCATCCAGATTGCTCTTCGCCGCCTCAACGAACTGCTTTTCATCAAGGGCACTACCCAGCTCACCTCGACTGGTGCACGAAGGATCGACTACCTCGATGGCTTGCGGGGTTTCGCCTGTTTCTTGGTCTCGTTCCACCATTTCATGCTCATCTACTACTACGGTATCACCACGCCCCGTGCGCCTCACCACTATCCCAAGTTCGAGTTCTGGTTCCGCTCGCTGATTGGTCCTATCGTGGTCAACCAAGGTCTCAAGCTCGGTATCTTCTTCATGCTTCCTTCGTGTACCATGACCAACCGATATCTGCTCAAAGGTGGATTGCAAAGCATGGGTGATGCCACTGTTCGACGTATTCCGCGTCTGGCGCTACCCGTTCCCGGAGGCGTGCTTGCCAACTACTTCCTCATGGATATTGGCGCTTTCAAGTGGGTTCCTCGACTGGCTTCGCGTACATGGTCAACCTGGTCCTACTGGCAGAATTTTGACAATGTCATGGTCTTTGTCGATGCCTTCATCTCACTCTGGTGGTCATCACCACCTATCCAGCCTGCTCTCGTCACCGGTTACGCCACCGGTGTGCTTTGGACCATCCCCGTCATTGTGGAGGGTACATGGACAACTTTGATCTGCGCCCTCATAGCTCACGAGATCAAGAACGCATACAAGCGCTTCACCTTCTACGCGCTTTGCATCTCTCTCAGTTGGTACGCCAACACTTGGGATCTCTTCTTCATGGCCGGTCTCGTCGTTGCTGATCTTGATAGCAAGCTCAACTATCAGGAATGGGCGTCCAAGGGTGTTCCTATCATTCCTGAAGTGCTTCGTCGTGGCTTGCACCTTCCCGAGCGTGTTTGCAAGCTGCGCGTCCACGGTCAGATGTTCGCCTGGGTACTGTTCCTTGCCGGCTGGACTCAGCAGTACTTGTCGCAGATCCCAACCTCGCCAGGCCAAGGCTTCGACAACCGGGAGCATGCGATCCATCCCGATTGGAAGGCCGAGGAACTCCACTCTTGGAGCGATGGCGGTGGCAACAGCTACACCGATCCACGTGTCGCATCTTGGATCTTGTCGTTCAGCTTCCTCCTGCTCACCGACCTGTCGAGCTTGCTCCGAGCCTTCTTCCGCTTGCGCATCTGGTCGTACATCGGAAAGCACGCATTTGCCGTCTTCTTAATGCACGGTGTTGTCTTCTGGACGTGGTCGGCATGGTTATGCTTGACCATGCTCGCTGCTGGCGCACCATACTGGGCAACCATCTTGGTTGTCTTTGTCACTTCGTATGGCTTGCTATTCATGGTGTCAGAGTGCTTCACAGCAACCTTTGATACCTGGGGTGGTCTCTTGTCCAAAGCAGTTTGGAGAGCCACATCAGGAGGTCTAGGAAGGAAGTAGAGCCTGGCTTTCCATCTTCACGCATCACTCAATAGATTCACACTCTTTTCTTGTCTCTTCACATGCATCATACTTTCGCTTTTCAGTAATCCTTGAACAGAGGTTTCCGCATACAAGTAGCTCAGCTAGCTTTGCGTTGCTTGTGCCTCAGTGGGAGATAGTCATGGGGGTGCCCGTGAGAGTGAGGCAAGGTGTCTTCGGGAGGACGGCATGTTTTTCAGCATTGAATACCTTTGTGAGATTGACGTTAAATACACACCTTGGTAAAGTAGCTGTGGAAAAAGAAGGTTACAGCGTGGAGGCCAAACTGCCAGCCACTCTCCATCATATTCAGCACAGACCCTTCTGGAGCTTATATATCGGATTGACATTTGCCTCTCAAATCTGTTTGCTTGACATTACTACACCACTGAACACTTGGTAGTGTACCAACAAGCACCGACGAACCGAAGCATGCTCTCTTAATAATTCAACTCTTAATAGTTCAACTCTTAATAGTTCAACTCTTAATAGTTCAACTCTCGTCAGTTCCGAGCTCCTCGAGCACATCCGACTATACCATGGCAGCATCCAACCGCCGCTCAAACCGTCGAAGCAAGGCTTTGCTGGCGCTGCTCGTGGCAACAAGCCTCTTGTCAGTGCTTGGAGCAACACATGCCGAGCAGATCCCATTCACAGCACCATCACAAATTTCCCACGCCTCGTCTGACGCAAAGCAGATCGACGGTTACACACCACAGGAAGCTTACGAAGAAGCACTTCGCTTACTACGGAGCACTATCAAGACCAAGGCTCCACGCTCCAAGCTCAGCGCTAAAGGCGGCTCAAAGTCCGCACAATCGACTTTGAAGCAGCAGAGCGGAGCAGAAGGAAGCTCTTTCAAGGCTTTCAACATCGCTGGAGCTGCTCGTACGCTGCGTCGATGGGCTGCTGATATCTACGATGCTGCCGCCAGCGATGTTGCGGCCGAAGCAGCGCTGAGCACCAAGGCAAAGATCGCCGGCCCATCGAAGGGCGATGGAGCACATCGCTGGCAGGGTCCACCCACTGGGCCTTCTCAATATGAATCACAATGGCCTAGTGCCCGTCCGTTGCCGTTATGGCCGGATTGGGAGAGACTTCCCGAGGGTGCTCTTCCATTCAATCCAACCGATAGCCCTTGGGAAAGTATCATGTTTGGTCCCTTCAAGAGCAACAGCAAGGCATCATCGGACTTGACATTATCCGCTGGCGATGATGAAACCAGCAGCAGCAGAGGCGAGAACGACGATGATCCCGACAGGCGTCAAGCAATCTCACTACTCACCAAGGCTGGCTGGGGCCGCGAAACCATCGATTGGCAACACGAAGCCTACTCTTCGATAGCTCGGAATGCCTCCAGCCTGCTGCGAGAAGCTTTCCCAGAGTTGGCTACTTCGAAGGCGCCTGCAGCTATGGCAGACTCTCCGGCATTAGCAGATGCCCTCTGGTTGCTCGGCGAACATTCGCTTTGGGGTACTCACGGCAGCCAACCCAACCTTGCGCGTGCACGTGCCTGTTATCAGCGTCTCGCTGATCTGGGACATGACCAGTTTGGCCATTCTGTGGCTGGTAACGCTAGTGCTCATGCTCGTCTGGCATTCCTCGAAGGCAGTGGCTGGGAGTCGACGATTCGAGGCGACTGGAAGCCTTTGCCGAACCAAGTCAGCACCTCATTCTCCTTCACATCTTCTCCAACATTCCAAGACGTCCGAGCCGCTTGGAGACGAAGACGCAAGCTATTTGCACAGCTCAAGATCGACGATGGTCAGAGGCAGGCCAAGGCAGTGCTGCATTACACGATCGCTGCCAATGCAGGTCATGCCCCTTCACAGATGGCACTAGGCTTTCGCTACAAGCAAGGTATCGGCGTTGCTCCTTCCTGCTGGACGGCACTCGACCTTTACGAGAAAGCGGCAGCGGATGCATACAAGCGCTTCCAAGCTGGTCCACCTGGTGGTCTCACACTTCCTTATACCAAGATCAGCATCTCGGATCTCGATGGTGGTGCCTTCGGACCAGGCGCCTCAGTCGCATCGACGGGATATGCCGCTCTCAACTCAGCAGTTCAAGCCGCCCTCAACCGTCAGCCAGACTCAGCACGCGACCCCTCCGCGCTCGAAGACTTGCTGGAGTATCATGTCTACTTGGCCGAGCATGGCGATGTGAGGAGCATGCTCTTCTTGGCGCAAGTGTACTACCGCGGTAGCATCTATTCGGCGGGCGATGCGGCCGGAGCAGTGCGTCGTGACTATCAACGTTCGTTGCAGTGGCTCTTCCGAGTGGCGCGCGAGGTGTGGCCTCGTAAGGCGAATGAGGTCCATCTTGGCGGTCCAACAGGATACACAGCCAAGCCTGGAGACAAGGGCGAAGACGTGAGACTCAAGGTTGATGACAGTATGCTTGTCCAGGCTGGATCGGCAGCCGGCATGATCGGTCAGATGTATCTTCGTGGCGAAGGCGTGAAGCAAAACTTCACACGTGCATGGGTCTGGTTCTCTCGCGGGCAGAGCACAGGCGATGCTGAGTCCTACAACGGCCTCGGCGTTATGCTGCGTGACGGTCTGGGCACATCCATCAATATGGCCACAGCAACTACATACTTTGAAGCTGCAGCAAAGGCACGACACAGCAGAGCCAACGTCAATCTCGCCAAGATCCACATGGACATGGGTGACGTTGACAGCGCAATCAAGTGTCTCACGATTGCCTCTTTCGGTGAGCATCGATTCGAGGCAAAGCACTTGCTCGCCAAAATCAACGCCAAACTGGCACGAACGCAGCAGTCCAACCAGCAATGTCGAGCTGCTCTGGCCGGCTTCAAGGCGACTGCCGAAATGGGCGACTGGTCGACACGCATTTCGCACAAGGCGGAGCATGCATGGCGGCGTGGCGAGCGACAGAAGGCGCTTCTTGGCTGGGCACTGGCGGGCGAGATGGGCTACGAATCGGCGCAGAACAACGTGGCCTACATGCTTGACCGAGCCAACTCTCAAGCTCGCATCCTTGACATCTCCACCAAACCGCAGACGGACGGTAACTTTACCGACCGCCTCGCACTTGTGCATTGGACACGTTCCGCAGCACAAAACAACGTGGACGCAATGGTCAAGATGGGCGACTACTACTTCTACGGTATCGGTACCGGTAATCCCGGGCAACCCGCGTACGAGAAAGCTGCAGCGTGCTACTCGGCTGCTGCTGATCGAGGTGTCTCTGCGTTGGCATTCTGGAACTTGGGCTGGATGTACGAGAACGGTATTGGCGTTGCACGACAAGACTTTCACCTTGCCAAGCGATACTACGACACGGCGGTCGAGACCAACGTCGAAGCGTACCTTCCTGTTGCTTTGAGTCTTGTCAAACTGCACATTCGGGCGGTATGGGCGGCACTGTTCCGTTTGGAGTCGAGCCAGAGCGCCATCTCGCTGCTTTCGTCGTACACGTCTACAAATCGCAACACAGCGTATACTGAAGCCGAGGAGCAGGCCGCTGATCGACAGAAGCAAGCGGAGGAGAAGCTGAAAAGGATTTCCGAAGAGCAGGGCGGAGGATACGGTGATCCCAACGAGCCGGAAACGTGGGCGGCACGGGATGGAGAGACGGACGAAGGTCTAGATGACATGATCGAGTCTGGATTGCTCATTCTTGCACTTGGTGTGCTGGCGTATTTAGCATACGTCAGGCAAAACGTGCAACTGCAGTTGAGGAGGGAAAGACGACAACAGCAGGATGAGCACCAGACTGAGGGCCAAGAACAAGAAGCGCAACAGCAGCAGCAGCAGGAAGGTCCTCAGCAGAATCCTTGGGCACCATTGGGTGACGAGCCCAACGCAGTGGCCAACATAATCGCAGGCATCTAGCTTTTTCTCTCGTTCTTGAACCCATGCATGATATGTTTCATTGTCACAGCAATCTATAGAGGTCTGTCAAGTTCAACGTACGATTGCCCGCTTAGTAGTATGTGACGACGAAAGGCTGACCTTTTGCCTGAGTCTCACCATGTTACTGTAGCTTAGCAGCAGCGACATGGCTACGAGATACGAAAATTGCCGCGGCGAGGGCGTGGAGCAAAAAATTGGAGTAAAAAAATTGGACCCTTTCGACTGCAATTCCACTTTCCAAATTTTCTTGCATCACGTGATTTCATCGAAAAGGCGTGCGTGTCTGGACTGGGCTCAGCCATCGCATTGTTTACCGCTCCGCTCTTCACAACACCAGTCTGCTCTTTGCTCCTCTCTTCACTACCATCATCTCCAAAGCCAGGTACATCATAACCTGGTTTGTCGATTCTTTGTCCTCCCTGTCCTCCCTCCCTTGCCGCTCGTTTCTGCGCTCGACCGGCCCCTGTTACGGCGGGCTGGGAGCCTCCTTGTCGAGCTTCGAGGACCTCACGGGTCTTTGCCTGCAATCCACGCAGTTTATCTGCACATTATTTTTAGTCATTTCTCAGTCTCTCGTGCGGTTGAGTCTAGACGGGATTCTCTCTCTTTTTTTTCTTTCTTTTTTTTCTTTCTTTTTTTTCTTTCTTTTTTTTCTTCCTTTTTTTCTTTTCTTTTCTTTTCTTTTTTGCCTGAGCAGAATAGGAATCTCGGAATTCGGGAAACGTTTTTTTTTTGACGGTGAACAGCAGAAGAAAGCACAAAAAATTCGATTCGCCACGCTGCAGAATTGCACTTTCTTCTTCCTTTCTTGACGAAAAGGTTCAACACACTTCCACACCTACATAGCTCGGCATCTTCTTCTCCCTGTTCTCCATACCGTTTAGAGCCAGATCCACACTGCTCTCCCCGCCCTATTGATGTCAGGCTGAGCTTTCAACACTCAAATCATGGCTCCCACATCATCGCCCCAGCCAAGCAAGGCGGGCAAGAAGCCCACTCGAGAGCAGCAACGTAAGAAGGCCGACAAGAAGGCCTCCAAGGTTCGAAGAGTTCAGCTCGATGCCAGTGGAAGCCAGGCTAGCGCAAAGCAAAAGACACTCAAACAGATCAACAAGAATGCCGAAAAGGTCTCCACTCGCTTCCGGTATGCTTCCTTCAATCAGCGTCTTCAGGACGTTCATCTCGCACCAGCTGCCGTTAGTGCAAGTACCAGCTATCGGCCCTACTCCGGCCTCGACGCACCACTTGCATCTTCATCCAGTGCCACGACATCGCGCATACCCGTCCAGGAGGACTTTCAAGATGAAGAACAGCTCTTGGACGACGAGGAAGACGAGAAAGACGAGGATGCTTCTTCTTCACTCCATGCAAGGACGTCCTTCTCACACGCCTTGCAAGCCTGGACTGATCTCAACCTTTCAAACGCTTTTCACCACCTTTACCGCCAGCTCAACCCTATCACACAGTCCCTGCCACAGCTCATCCACCATCGTACCAACATCTCCAGCATCCTTGCAACGACTCTTTCGTCACCGAGTCAGTGGCTGGCATGGGACGCCGCTCTTGACCTCCTTCCCAGACTCGCCAAAGACCTTGGATCCGAGTTCTTGCCAATCTATCCACCCATGCTGAAAAGCGCTGTGCATACCACCACAACAACAAAGGACACCACCAACGGCGACGAGCGCGCAGCCGCCAACCTCGTCGAGCGCGGCTTCCAGTCAGCTGCATGGATCCTCAAAGCCATCAGCCCGTTCATTGTCAGCAAGGAGATCGCCTCGAGGTCTGGAAATAATGCCCTCCTGGATGAGGAACAAGATGGAGCTGTAGCGGAACAGGTCGATGTAGAGATGCAGGACGAAGAAGCAGAAGCAGAACAAGTCGACGAAAGGACACGACACCTGGTAGAGACTTGGAATGTCATTCGCCCGTACTTGGGCTGGAAGCGCATTGACGCAAAGGAAGCGAGACACAAGGTTCCCTCCTCCCATGCGGAGGACAGCGACGATGAGGATGCGGAAGAAGGCGATGAGAACGAGGAAGTAAAGCAGCTAGAAAGCGAGAAGAGCACTGCAGCCGCTGCATTTGTCAATAACAACGTTCAGCGTATCTCGCCCTTCACACGCCGATTCGCCTCGGAAGCCTTTGTACATCTCCTTCGCAAGACGCGTGGCCGTCAGCTCCAGAGCATGACCTCGCTCATCCTTTCCGATCTCGAGACAATGCTGCTCGACGAGGATCGCCACGCTCGCTACCGTCGTCAGCCTTCCCGTCGACCATCCGTGCGCTTCTCAAGAGGTATTGCCGGTATTTGGGTTGAAGGATGCAAGTCGCTTGACCGACGTCTCCATTCCAAGTGCATTTCTTTGCTCAGCGTTCTACTCAAGCCGACTCGCACAGCGCCCAACTCGTCCGTTGCCAACTATCGTCATCTTACGCGTCTTGTTCTCGGTCGTCTCACAATCACAGCCCTTGTCCACCACTGCAACGCTGTTCACTTTGCCCCCGTTCTCGAATTCCTGTCCAGTCTCGTCGACGGCAACCAGTCACGCATGACGACAAAGGCAAGCACCACTCTAGATGTCGCTCACCTCACGGAGTCCGTCGAGTGGCTGGCTTGCGCTGTCGGTGTTAGAAAGGGTACTCGAGTCCACGACTCCGCCAAGCCAGCTCTTTTCGCTTTGCTCCTTCGCTTGTCACCCCTATTCCTTCACGAGACCTTCCAAGCGTCCGGAGGTGCTGCGCTGCGCACTTCGCTCGTCTCGCTGCTCGCCCTCTCCATCCCTATTGGGAGATTGCAGGATCTACTTGGTCCAGGCATCAAGCTCGTCGACTCAGTTGCACCTGTTCCATTGGTCTCAAAAGCGAAAGACAGCCTCAAACAGCGTCAGGCTCTTTGGCCCGAGTTCAATGGTCTTGTCGAAGCTCTTGCACAGCCAACGCTCGAGTGGAGCGGCTTCAAACAGTTTGTCCTTCCAGCGGTTCTCACCTCGACAGCAGAAACTGTCGCATCAACATCAACATCTTCACACTGCAAGGATCAGGCTTTCACGCTGCTCGAGCGACTCGAGCAGCTTGGTCAGCTTGACGATCTTCGCAGTTCGCATCCCAGCCCCTCGCTGATCCGCTGGTCCAAGCACATTGCTGCCGAGATCGAAGGCCGAGTTGGAAAGCTCGTCTCGCTGTTCTGCAGCGCCACTTCAAAGGCAGACAAAGGCAAAGCCAAGGACGCAAAGCCGAGCGTTCTGGCTGACCAAAATGGCCTTGAGCCACTGATCCCGGCCCTTCGCCTCTCGACTGTTCCCAAGACGGTGTCGGCGGCCAGCTTCAGCAGCCAGATCGCACAGCTCCTCCTCGAAGGTCTTCTTTCGGACGCGCACTTCGCATCACGAGAACAGATGCGCGCAAGTTATGACGAGCACATTGTCAACCCAGCTCTGCTCGCCGGACTCGCCTTTGAGTCGCTTGCCATCCTGCAGGAGAGGAGCTCAGAAAAGGAGTTCGACGCCACCGCTCAGCAGCTTAAGGACAATCTGTCTGTTGAGCGTGTTATCCGATGCGCGTCTTGGCACAGAGGCACACTCCGCGGCCTGAGCAAGTACCTCGCCTCTTGCCCAGCTCGTCAGCGACCTCAGCTTCCAAAGCTGGACGAGGTCTTGGAACCCCTGTCAGACGCAATCATGTCTTCGGACCAAGTCATCCGTCTCGCCGCACTCGAGATCATATCCATGATCGAAGCGAAAGAACTTCAAGGTCACGGCTTGTTCATCGAGAAGCTCGTGGAGGTTGAGCGCACCCCACTTGGCGTGGCCACGATCCGAGATCGTAATGTCCGCATGCGCAGCGTCGGAAGAGACCTCGGCCGGGCTGCTGCCCTCTACAAGGCAGCTTATGTACAACGTTTTGCCCCGCGTGACACTCTTGTCCTTCGTTACCTTGTTGCCAATCTCAAGGTCAACTTGCGTCCAGTCTGGTCTGAGGCCATCAACACCGTTTCCGACATTGTTGGCTCTGGTCAGCGTGAGGCTGAGGATGCTCTTTTCCGCATCGCCATTGCCGAGCTCGAGGCTGGTCGCCAGCTCGAGGCTTCAGAGCTACGATCTGTACCGGGCGTCTGGGCTCAGCGGAGTGGGAGCGATGAGGACAGCGAGATGGCAGCCGAGGCTGTGAGGTCGGACGAGGTAGAACCCGATCGTGTCTTGCGAGATGAGAGCGACATCGCAGGCGTCGACGACGACAAGCAGTTCCAGGATGGCATTCTCCTCGAGCGCCGCAAGGCTGTCAGAAGCTGTATTGAGCATGCTCGTATCAGCTCGGGTCTCAAAGAGACCACTCACAGCACCACGCTCACAACGACCCTTCAGGCCTGTATCGATGCACAGCAGCCGGACGCACGACTGGACCTCGTCAACTACCGTCACCAGATCCTCAAACTCCTTGGTGAGGTGGCACCCATCGTTGAGCGCAACAATGCCCGCTTCGTCTACATCTTCTTCCGTGATGCAGGGCCGCGCAATCTCGCAGGCGTGCTGCTCTCCCCCCTTGACGATGATGGCGAGGAAGACGATGAAGCGGAGGACGATGGTGCCGCAAGGCAGAAGAAGGCAGAAGATTCATCCGCAATGAACCTTGGTAAAAAGGACCGTCAGGCACAGCTCAATGCCTATCTGGAAGTGCTCGGCAAGCTGAAGAACCCGAAGGCCCTTTCCCGCTCTGGAGAGCTGCACGACTACCTGCTCAGTCTTTGCGCCACGGCTGAGGTCTCTGTGCAAAAGCTTGCGCTCGATGCGATCTTGACATGGAAGGAGGAGGCCGTCCTTCCCTATGCTGCTAAGCTCAAGGATCTGCTCGAGGCTGGCAACTTCAGAGACACGCTGACCACCTTCACGCTTTCCTCGGACTCCAACGTCGTTCAGCCGTACCATCGTCCTGTGCTGATGCCACTCGTCATTCGCCTTCTGTTCGGTGCTTTGCTCTCGAGGCGCGGCAATCGAACTAGCGGTGCAGGTCAACGAGCTCGACGTGGTGCCGTGCTCGTTGCACTGGCCGACGTAGGTTCGGAGGAGCTTGTCACCTTGGTCGACCTCATGTTGGCTCCCTTTGGCGACCAAGCTCGTACCCCCGCGGATACCGATGGCAAGTTCGAATTCATCACCAAGGCACCTGTTGCCTCAACTCGCCGCCAGGTTGGTTACCTCACACTGCTTGGTGAAGTCGTCAAGCAGATCGGTGCCAACCTCTTGCCATACTGGGACCGCCTGATCTCTGCTTCTCTCAACCTGACCTATCACGCTCACCATGCCGTCGTGCAGGTGCACACCGAGAGCAACGGAGCCGACTCGTCGCAAAGCACCACGAAGCCACTGACTGCCCGCACTTCACGAGCTCGGCTGGTGCGTCAGGCCGGCTACAAGCGTCTCTGCAACTTCTTTGGCAAGCCGCAAGCCGCTTCTGTCTTCCAGTGGACCAAGTATCTGTCTGCCATGTTCGCTGAGCTCATCTCTCCGCGTCTGGACGCGTTGAAGGTTGAGTCGAGCCAGAGTCCGTCAGCGCTGCTCGAGCTCTTCCATGTCTGGTCTGGCCAGACTGAAACCATCCCGTTGCTCGGAACTTACGACCCGACAGTGCTACCAAGCATCTTTGCGATCCTTGCTGCGCCATACGTCAAGTCATCCGTCGTTGGATCCGTGCTCGACATTGCCGAGCGCGTCCTCGCTGCTGCACATGCCGAGACAGATGCGATGGACGTCAGCTCCGATGTCGACTACAGCAACGGCTCGAAGCTGCCCTTGGTAGATCTGCTTGTGAGGCCACACGCCTCCGTATTCCTCAACAGCGTCACTCCCTTGATCGAGCAAGCTTCGTCTGCGGTTGGACCCGCAGCTACCGCCATGGGACGAGACGATCTGCTCCGTCGCCAGATCTCGCTCCTCGCAGCTTTGTCGCCCTTCCTTACTTGTCCCAAGGATGCAAGCCATCTCGTCAAGCTGCTCAGCCCGATGATGCGCAAATCCAACTTCCTCGTGCCCGAGCGCACCAAGACCGAGCTCCTGGCCATCTTCGAGCGTCTCCTGTCGCTCATCCCTGAGTTCCGGGACAAAAACTCAGAAATGTTCAAGAGCATGTTCGCCATGTTCAGTGCTCTCTTCTCGCTTCTCCGCTCTGCCGAGGCCCGTAAGACGCTCAGTGCCGCTTTCAACCGCTGCGCTGAGGTGGACTCGGAGTTGAGCCGTGTCGCCAAGTGGTGCACGCAGTTCAATGCGCTCAGCAAGCGAAGAGTCGAAGAGCGTGATTTCGACCAGCTCTTTGCCGCCTTCGACTTGATCAACGCCGAAGACGTGGTGGTCAATGTAAGGGAATGGCACCCGCTGGTACACAACTTCCTTTTCCTCATCTCGGACCCGGAGGAGCTATCGATTCGCAGCAACGCAAATGCTTCGCTCGTCAAGTTCATCAACCAGACCGCTGCCGAATGCGACGCTGGCTCCAACACTGAGGCGGAGCTGATACAGCTGTTCATGCAGGCTGTCTGGCCCGGGCTCAAGAAGGCAGTTCGTAACCGATCTGAGTTGGTTCGAAGGGATGTGCTTGCTGTTATGTCTTCGGCTACCGAAAACTTGGCCAAGTGCGAAGTCATGGCCGAGCTTTCTGGTCTGCTTGGCGCAGGCGATGCCGAGGTTAACTTTTTCAACAACATCCACCACATCCAGCTGCACCGTCGTACTCGCGCCGTCAAGCGTTTGCCTGAACAGGCTGCCAAGGGTTGCATGAAGAGTCGCACCATCAGCGATATCCTTGCTCCTGTTCTGGGTCACTTCCTGATGCTTGGCTGCGTTGAGACAAATGATCACAATTTGATCACTGAGGTCATCACCAGTCTTGGACTTCTTGCTGGCCAGCTCACCTGGGGTCCATACAACGCACTGTTGTGGCAGTACCTGAAGCTTGCCAACAAGAAAGGTCCGTCGGAGCGTGTCATGGTGCGAACTGCTATGGCTATCTTGGACAACTTCCACTTTGGCATGGAGGAAGAGACCATCATCGAGGAAGACGATGACGATGTCGATGCGGATGGTGCCAACGATGGCGAATTAGGACAAGATGAAGAAGAAACCAAGGCCTCGACTAAAGCACAGAAGGAAGGTAAGGAGGCTGAACGAGTCAAGATCCTCGATGCTGTCACTACTCGTCTGCTTCCTCGACTCATGGCGTATCTTGAGCAGAAGGATGAGACCGAAGCTTCTACCAGATTGCCTATTGCCGTCGGTGTTGTTCGCGTCGCTCAGTGCCTTCCCGCCAAGCAACGTCAGGCACAGATCTCTAAGCTTCTCAAGACACTTGCCAACGTCTTCCGTGCCAAAGCCCAGGAAACCCGTGACTTGGCCCGCGAAACCGCCTGCAAAGTCATGTCAACGCTTGGCGCGCGCTACTTGCCCGAATTTCTGCGTGAGATGCGCCGATCTCTCATGCGTGGCCCGCAGAAGGCTGTTCTTGCTTTCACCATCCACTCGGTCTTGACGCATCTGATGACGAGCAAGGACGAGCCATTGATGTCACTCGATCAAGGAGCAAAGGAGATTATCGAGATCGCTGTCGAAGACATCTTTGGTGCCACTGCTGACGATCGTGAGTCGATCGGCAACAAGACCACCTACCGCGAGGTCAAGCACAGCAAGAGCATGGATACTTTCGAACAGGTCTCGCGTGTCGTTGTACCCAATCGCATGGCCGAAGTGCTCCAGCCGTTGCGCGATATTCTGCAACAGACCGAGATTCCGAAGGTCGTTCGCCAGGTGGAAGAGTGTCTGCGTCGCATCTCTAGTGGTATTCCTGCCAACCCGCAGTTTGACTCGAATCGTTTCCTCTCACTCTGCGCCACCCTCATCAGACGAGATGCCGTCTTCCTACAGGCCCGTAAGGCCGAGACCAAAGCGGCGTCCCGACACAAGTCGGCAACTCTGTACAACTATGCTGTCTTCCTCAAGCGCAAGGATGTCGAGGAAGGCGCTACTGCCGGCAAGGACCACTACTCGCGCAACGCCCACAAGTTTGTCGCGTTTGGTCTCGAGATGCTCGTCACATCGCTGCGCCGAGAGCGCTTTGATTTCCAGGATGAGGAGGTGCTAGCCAAGCTCAACGCCATGGTCAACATTGTCGGTGAAGCAGCCTACGCAAACGAGTCTTCAGTGCTGGAGTTGTCGTTGCGTGTCATTGCTCAGATCGTCAAGGTGCCTGTCTCACGTGTTGACAAGGCACTGCCCGTGTTCATCAAGCAGATCTTCGGCATCATCCATCAGTACGGCTCGCCACAGTCGCAGATCGTGCAGACCGCTTTCCGTACCCTCACTGCCATTCTGCGCGAGTGCAAGCAAGCTTCTCTGTCCGAGACCCACCTCAGCGGTCTGCTCAAGCTCATCGCACCCGATCTCGAGGAGCCTGCGGTGCAAGGCACTTTGTTTGGTCTGCTCCGAGCCATCGTCAGCCGCCGTCTGGTCGTTTCCGAAGTGTACGATACCATGGACAAGGTGGCTGAGATGATGGTCACCAACCAGAGCGACTCAGTTCGAGATCTCTGCCGTTCGACCTACTTGCAATTCTTGCTCGACTACCCGCAAGGCAAGCAGCGTCTGCGTAACCAGATCGGGTTCCTCGCCAAGAACATGGCATATGAACACGAATCAGGGCGTCTATCGGTCCTCGAAATCACCGATGCTATCCTCAACAAGTTCGGCGACGAGCTCTTGCAGGAGTATGCAGAAATGCTCTTCGTCGCGCTCGCCATGGTACTCGCCAACGACGGCAGCTCAAAGTGTCGCGAAAAGTCAGCTTGGCTAATCAGAACGCTGTTGAAGGCAATGACGAACGTCCAGCAGGACAAGACGGCGCTCATGGTCGATGCTTGGTCTCGTCAGGAGGCTAAGCCTGAGTTGGCACGCGTCGGAGTGCAGATTTACGGTTTGCTGCTCGAAGCATTGCCCAATCGAGGCGCGGACTGGGCCGAAAAAGCGCTGGACGTCGTTACAAAGGTCCTTATGGATTGTGCAGACGATCTCGAGTCGCTAGAGAACTCTGATGCCGGCGCATTCGGATTCGAAGGCATCGAGCTCGACTGGCAGCTGCCCTACCACTCGCTGCAGGCCCTTGGTCGGATCACATCGATCATTGGTGCAGGTGATGCAAAGGCCGCTGAAGCCAACAATGCCGTACGAAGACTTCTTTTATTCCCCCACAAATGGGTCCGCATCTCTTCGTCGCGCATGCTCGGGGGGCTTTACGCACTTCATGAGCCATCCTCGCCCAACATGGTTCCGATCCAACAGGATCCCGTTACCAGTCTACCCGCGCTTGTGGATGCTGCCAAGAAGTCATGCTTGCAGCTGCGATCTGATAAGCTTGATGATACGTTGGCATTGCAAGTCGTCAAGAACTTAGTATGGATGGGTCGCTCGTTTGCGCTCTTCCCTGTGGACCGACCCGTTTTGGAGGATGTTCCTGCTGAAGCTGAGAACGGAACAAAGAAGCGCTCTCACGATGGAGATGAGGAGGCTGAGGATAAGACAGAGTCTGATGACCAGGAAGACGACGATGTTAGCGACGACGAGGAAGGAGAGGAAGAGGAAGATGACGAATCAATGGTCGAAGGTGCCAAAGACCGTGAAGCAGCCATGGACGCTCCAACCGCAATTGCTAACGATCCCTTGCGCTGGCTTGTCTCTCGTCTTTCCTTCCAAGCGCGTCTCTCTCTCGCTCAATCCAAGCCGGAGAACTGGACCATTGCACCTTCCTCCATCCTGCGCTTCTTTGCCGCCCTTTCCGCCTCGCTTCCTTCCGATCTCCTTCCCCATCTACTTCCGCTCTTCCTTTCCCCAATTATCCGACTCGTTGAGTCTCCCTCCACCGCTCAAACTTCGCTGCATGGTGGTGACGAGCTCAAGGCACTCGCTATCGAGGTGCAAACCCACTTGCAGGGTCTGGTCGATGTGAGCAAGTTCAACAAGGTCTACTCGACGATGAAGAGGAGGCAGCAGGCGAAGCGGGAACAGAGGAAGACAGAGAGATTGATGAGGGGTATTCAGAACCCAGAGTTGCAGGCGAAGAGGAACGAGAAGAGGAATCAGAAAAATCACATGGCTAGGAAGAGGAGGAATCAGGTCAACCTGGAGAAGAGAGAGGCTGGTGGAAGTGGTAAGACTAAGCGCGCTAGAAGGACGTAACCACAATACAATCTCATTTTGCATGTCACATGCAGTGCTCAATCCAGCATCCTATCGAATTGCATCCGCACACTTTCAACAGACTGAAAATCCTGATGTACAAGTGTGATTGTGAAATAACGTCAGGCTACAAGAAGAGTACAGAGAGCAAAGATGAAAGGTGAAGATGTTTTGATCCCGATAATTGGCGATCGGGTAGAGTCTAAGTACGATGTCACTGCTGGTTTAGACAGAAACATATATACTCAATTGACTGAAGAACGTGGTGAAAACCTAGTGTCCTCCGCTTGATATATATACATTTGTGAGGCTCATACCGAACGTGGGAGTATGCTACTTCATGACCAAGCTTGACAACGAGCGCGACTGTGTTGTATCCGGTCTCTGATAGGATCGGTGCTTGCTCCATCTCCGGTCAGATCGGTTTCCCCCGATCCGTTCCATATTGGCTTACATCAACTTGCATCATCATATTGGATCGTTTACCTCAGCAAAGACAAGCCTTGTCAGGGAGCAGTCCAAACAAAAGAAGACAATCCGTTCCTGACAGGCAATGTCGTTCTCCTACCATCACTTGAAACAACAACATTCTTCGTATCCTCACAAGTGTTGGCAATCACCAATCCGAGCCTCCTTGTAGGCTGAGCATTGTTCTGGTTGCTTGCATTTTGCAATTCATTTGCACTGAGTGGTGCTGCGTACGCTAACCAATCCAAACATTCCCAATCAGCGCTTTGCAACGAGTGCTGGCTACCCTGCTCTGCACCCACCCTCACGGCTTTACCTCCTCCAACATTGGTCAGATCCGTAGTGGCGGCAGAGAAGTGTGTGTTGAGGTAGAGCTGATCGTTGAAGTCCACGTATGGATCAGACGGGTTTTGCTGCGACGAAACGGTCAAAGAACCTGTACAGGTTGAGCAGTAGGAGCTCTTGAGATGAGGGCCGAACCCAGAATCAAGGGCGATATTCCACTGGATAAAGCTACGAGAGTTTTGCTGGGAAACAGGCCAGTAGACACGGTTGAGCCAGCCTTGTATTCCTTCCCAACGAGTTGCTGGGCTGTTGGTACCTGTGCATTCCGTCATGTGGACGTCTTTCCTTGCGCCACGAAGGGCGCTCTCGAACTGAGCAATTTGGGAAGGGTCACCACGGTAGCAGTGGAAAGCAACTGCATCGATCGCGGAAGAGTTATCGTTTACAATAGCAGCAGCGTTGTCGTAGCCAGAATAATTGTCATCGTGCGCCCAAACTTGCACTCCGCTCAACCCGCTCTGACTGAGCTCGGACTTGAGCGCCACAGCCAACTTGGACTGCTGAGAGGAATCCATACCCATTGAAGGATACGAAGCAATATGCGAGGGTTCATTCTGCAGCGTCAACGCGTACGGTCGAACACCTGCGCGGGTCCAAGTGTCGGCTGCTAGAGCGTAGTACTGCGCAAGAAGGGGAATGAAGTCATCGTTGCGAAGTCGACCGCCGTTCATGGTGTTGTTTGACTTCATGAACGCCGGTGGACTCCAGGGTGTCAGTACGACTTTGAGGTTGGGGTTGCGCTTCATCGCATCCACCAACTCAGGGATTGTGTACTGGCTGGACTGTGTTCCATCAACGCTGAAGCTACTTAGCAGCGAGTTCGGATTGTTAAGCTGGTTCGCAGCAGCAGCAAACTCCAGTGGTTGAGGAATATAAGAATACTCCTGACCGATAGAAAAGTCACTCGCACCCAGACTAGCTCTTGTGATCCCGATCCCCGTAGCGTTGCTGAACATGAAATCCATCACCCTTCCATACAGATTCTTTTCTCTCTGCTTCATTCTCGTCAACAGATACGCGGAGCTATCGGTCATTGCTCCACCAAATCCGTCAATCTCCTGGAATCTCTGAGAGGTATTAATGATGATATCGACCCCTTGGCTTTCAGCATGATAGTTGCCGAGTTGAGGATCAGCAGAAGTCCACGCAAAGTTGATTCCGTCCTTAGGAGCAGTGTACCAGTAACCGGGTTGAAGGAGTGAGGTGCTGTTTCCGGAAATGGTGGTTGGGATGTAGTCGGAGCTCGGATTGGGATCTTCTTTTGGTTTACCGACGGTGAGACCGAGTGCAACGCCAAGGATGATGGAGAGGATGATGATGAAGAGGATGAGCGGGTAGAGGATCTTCCGCGTGTGAGACTGGGAGTGCCACCATACTGAGAACTTGTTGCGATGTTGAGCCGGTGGTGGAGGGAAGGTGGTGTGGTGAGTGGCGAGAATTGGGGTTGCAGCACCGCTGGAGAGCGGTTTGTCTGAGTACAGATTCGCTTCTGTACCGACGCTGCGGCCTCGTTGAGGTGCACCGTAAACCGACATGCTGGTGGTTGATAATTGATCTATCTCCAAATGACAAGGAAGGGTTCGTGTGAAGTAAGTATGGTCCTGATTCTACCTTCGCGTGTCTGTCGAGGTCCTGATATCTTGTCAAGAACGGCTCGAAAGTTGGAGTTTGGTGTGACCGAGTGGTGGTCAGAGAAAAGATGGACGAGAGGAAGTGATCAGGGAAGACCCAAGGCTATCGACGGAATGGAGGTGAACATCAATCTTCTCGCTCGGGAGTGTGGAGGACTCTCACTGCTAGTGGCAAGTCGAAAGCGGAGCATCGAAGACTGCAAGCCAAAAGAAGACGACAAACGGGAAGCGCTGCCGCTGTTTGACGTATACTGTCATACATGAACCCTGTCTCTTCTGCGGTTTTCATCCAAGACGTCGCTTGACCTTGAACGCTCCGAGATAAGCACCAAGCTTCAACGTTTTTCTTTGTCCTCACTGGCTTGGTGTAGGTAAGACTTGACCTTGGCACAAAAGTGTACCATGTGTCGAACGTTGATCTCTGCGGATCAACACCATCACCTCGGCGCGAAAAAGCCTCTTACGATATATGATCAAGAGCAGTCGGCCCTTGGAGCGATTCGCCGATCCATCTTGACTCGCGAAAGTATACTCCGGCACTCGCCCAGCTACAAACGATAAGGGTACCCACCATCTACTTGTCTGCCGTCTTCGAGCCAAGAGGCCGAACACTTCCCAGGCGAGACCTTCTCCATGCAATCTAGTCACCCTCAGATCCAAGGATGCATCCTCCTAGAGGATCGCAAGCCTTCAAAACACCTTATCTAACACCAGCAGCTCCGTTGTATGGTAGTGGATTATTTGTTCGGCGATGTGAAGCGATATCGCTACTGTATGCTCCTTTTACTGCAAGAGTAGGTGCTAAGTGCGATAGTTTCGGTTCGAGGGAAGCGAGATCTACAAATTTGCGCCCACCAAAGAAAAAGAAAAAAGAAAAAGAAAAAAAAGAAAAAAGAAAAAAGAAAAAAGAAAAAAGAAAAGAAGAAAAAAGAAAAGAAGAAAAAAAAAGAGAAAAAAAAAAAGAAAGAAAAAAGAAAAAATAGGCGAGAGTAGTGGGCGTTACAAGCTGGAGGTGACAGCGGACCCAGAAGTCTCTAACCTTAGGCAGTAGTTTATTTCAGCGCGCGAAAAAATAAAATAAAAAGGGGTTAGGCGGCCTGCGTCACGATTTTCGCCTCTCGCTCGGCTTCGGAATGTCACGTATGTGTAACGATAGCAGACTTTTCTCCGAAACAACTGATGCTTCACGCACAAACACATTTGTCCTGATAGGAGTCTATCTTCCAGTCAGAATGAGGGAGTGAAATGGAGAAACATGGTTCAATGCACTCAAACAGAGAGGTTTGAGTAGATGAAGCTGCGGTCTGCGAGGTTATCATTGAGAGGTGCGTGTAAAGCCCAGTCCCCTTGTTCGCTTAGGGACGCTCAGACTAGACTACTTTGCCTAATCGATGCTGGACTCTAGAATTCAGACCAAGCGTCGAAGGGGTTCCAACGTCGTTGTGTAGCTGGAGAGGGCGCTGCACGCTGTTCATTCTTGTGCATACACCCTCCCTCTCTTTCTGTTAGCTGAGACTTGTACGCTGTTTAGAATTTTGTAGCCTGCCGCCTACCACTCTCATCTTGAGAGAACAATACTTTTTCGCCATCATCCGTCCTTTCTTCTCACCACCACCAACACCACCTCTCCCTTGGATACGGACCCATAGAGGCGTTGCAAACATGGCCTCGAACTACACCCTAACCGCCGAGCTACCGGCCACGCGCAAATCACTCGATCGCAGCGGCAACCAAACCACCCAACACAACCCCCTTGCTACGACCACACAAAGCCAGCTTGGAGCAGAGGAGAGGCTATCCGTCAACCTACACTCGGCTTGGGCTAAACCGGCGTCCACCGCCAACAACGCAGACACAACCATCCGTCGCGACCTCTCCCTTCGCAGAGGAGGCTCGCGTCATGCAGCCAAGCAACCAACCTTGAAGTCGGAATTCGACTCCTCTTCGGAGCCAGTCTACGACGATCGAGGATACCTCGTTCTCCCTGGTACAACAAGCCCTTCTGTACCGGATGAAAGGTTTGGCCTTACCTCTCGGCCTTTCTCGCTTAATAAGGAGAATGATTTGGGTCGACCTAATCGTTCTGCTCGTCTAGCGTACTTGGAAGGAGTGAGGGGGATCTTGGGGTTACAGGTATTGATTTGGACCTTCTTCCGTTTGTTCGCTCCGGCAGTGGTTGCAGACAGGGACATGGACGGAGTTTATCCAGCCTCATTCCTTTCCGTTGCACCCGCCTGGCAGACTGTACTGCGAAAAGTCCTCTCGCCACTTCTATTCGACGGAGAACTGCAAGCAGCATTCTTCGTCATCCTCTCTGGTTGAGGAAGCCTGCAGACATTCATCGAACGGCGAGTAGCTACGGGACTCGCAGGACCTGCGCTTAAACGCCCCTTGCGCTTTCTCATCCCCGTTGTCGTCACCCTTTCCCTAGTTACGCTTGTGATCGGCGTCAACGGATTCCGTTACGCATCAGAGCTTTCGACAACATTTCAAAACCAAGCCGCACTGCCACCCGCACAGTGGACCTCCGCCCTGGAATTCTTCAATTCGATCTTCTTCTTCTTTTCCACGCCTACATACTACAAAACTGCCCGCGCTACGCTCTTCATCCCCCTGGCGCCACACTTTGGATCATCCCCGTGCTGTTCCAACAGACATACGTTTTAATCATCCTAGCTTTCACCCTACCCTACACCGTACTAAGGTACAAGAACCTCGGAATGATCCTTCTAATCCTCACTACTGCCTGGGTGGGTAAATGGAGCTGGTATACCCTAACAGGCCTACTATTCGCTGAATGGAGTACAATCTACCTGCAACTTGTGCCTAAAAAGGGCATTCCTATCAACCGACAAGGTCCCGCCACTGCCCAACTTGGGTCCCTGGCGCTGTGTTCTTCTTTGGGGGCACTTTGCTCAAGTATTTGTGCATTGCTGCATTCCCAGAGGCTGCAAATAGAGAATATATCGCACACGTAGATGGAAATACTGGCAAACTCAACTATTCTCTTGATCCTGCTCAAGTTGCTTACCCGCGCTATGATAACTGGCTTGTAGCAACCGGCCTTCTTTACCTTATCGAAATTTCCCCCGCTACCAAACGTATTCTAAGCAGCAAACCACTAACGTACATGGGAAGGTGGAGTTTCAGCATCACACTGATCACAGCTACTTTAATGTTATCTTTGGGAAGTCTATTGAGACATCATTTGGTGCAAACACTCGGTTGGACAGGTGAAGGTTGTATCCTCGCCCTCTTGTTCGTAGTATTAATCCCAGCAAGTGTCGTACTGGCAGAAGTGTATAGTCGGATTGTGGACGATGCCGGGTTGTGGGTCGCTAATTGGATGTTCAAATGGATCCGTGTCTAGGCTCGATCGATGGTGATGTGATTGATAGCTTTGCAGATATAGACATTCTTTTGTTTTTGTTATCCAATTTTTGTGTGAATCAGTGGTGTGTGTTTAAGGGTGAGCTACGACAGACATCCTTCTGTCTGAGTCCGGAGCGAAAGCGGAGAGTGCAGAGCTAGTCACAAGTCGAGACGAAGAGTAAGTCTATGTGCACCCGCCACAGTCAAACCAAGCGCACCAAAACTGAGCTTCGTTTGCCACACGACACAGAGACACCACAAACACTTACGCCTAGATTCAATTAGGGTTCGATTGCGATCAGAGCGGGGGACTGATAAAGGTACAGCGAATATGATCAGATGCAGCGCATCAAAAAGAGATTGTCCGAGAAACAGAAGATGCAAAAGAAGAAGCCAGAACTAGCAAGAAACCGATACGATACGCAACAAAACTATAGAGACCGACAAGAAGAAAGGCATTATGCAGCAGCAACAGGCGAAATCGGGCTGAAGATGTTATCCCTCGGGTCCTCCTCCTCCTTGCTGTTTCCGTTGTTCTGAGTATTAACTGCCGACAAGCTGGTGACGAGTGTACTCGTGAGCCTGTTCTTCTCATCAGCCTTCACCGCCTGCCTTGCAGCCTCGTCTCTCAACCTCCTCCTCAAGATCTTTCCACTCGGAGACTTGGGGATGCTGGCAACCCAAACCATTCCACCTCGAATCTTCTTATGCGCAGCAACAAGCTTCTCCATATGTCCCCTGACCCTCTTTTCCAATTCCATACACTCGTCTGGCTTGTTCAACAGACTCAAGTCCCTAGGTACGACGCAGGCGCGGGGGACCTCGGTCATCTGAGCTGGACACCAAACACCGAAAACGGCTACATCTGCAACGTCGGGGTGAGAAGTGATAACAGCCTCGAGTTCGGCAGGAGAGACTTGGAAACCTTTGAATTTGATCAAATCCTTGATCCTATCCACGATAAAGATCTCGGTGTTGCGCATGATAGCAACATCACCCGTCTTGAACCAGCCATCTTCAGTGAAAGCGTCGCGGGTGGCTTCTGCGCTGTCGAGGTATCCCTTCATGATTGTGGGGCCTCGGAGCCAGACTTCACCGGGGACTCCTTCACGACCCTGCTCCTGACCAACATCGTGACCTTCTTCGGAGACGAGACGGACTTGGACACCAGGTGCGATACGTCCAGCAGCACCCTTAGAGTTGGGCAACTCTTTAGGACCAGAGCAGATGACCGAGGGCAAAGACTCGGTCAAGCCGTATCCATTGAGAACGGCCATACCCGGATAACGCTTTTCAAGAAGTTGGAAAAGTTCAGCGGAAAGAGGAGCTGCACCGCACTGGACGCACTTCAAACTCGACATGTCGTACTGTTCGGGAACAGGATTCTTTGCCAACTGTAACAAGACAGGAGGAACAGCCAACGATGCTGTTGCTTTGTGCTCCTGGATCTTCTCGCAGAACAGATCGAGAGTGAACTTGGGCAGGATGACAATCTTCATACCCAAGTAGAAGGGGTGGTGCATGAGCTTTATGAGACCGAAGATGTGGTAGAAGGGCAAGAATCCAACCTGAACATCCTTTTGTCCGAAATAATCGTCGTGAGTGGCAACGAGAGCCATGACAGAGTGGATCACGTTGGAGTGTGTAATCTCGACACCCTTTGCGGAACCCGAAGTGCCGGAGGAGAACATAATAAAGGCGGTTTCGGTGGCGGGGTTCTCGACACGGTAAGATTCGAGTTGGTTTTCGGTGATTGCGGCTCGGAGATCAGGCTCACCCTGAGCACCAGTGACGAGGTTGTCGGCATCGTCGAACATGAACAAGCCCTCGCTAGGGGCGTTAGGAGCGGAAGTGGGTCGTCCCATTCCAGCTTTAGCCTGCTCCCAAGCACCACGAGCGTTCTCCTGGCAAGAAGGATGGGCGAGAACAATGTCGACAGATGCCTGCTGAAGAGACTTGGCCAGTTCACCGACGGTCAAAGCAGGGTTGACGGGTGCAGTGACAAGACCGGCAACTTCGGCAGCAAAGACAAAAATGGGGTACATGGTATGGTTGGGCGAGATCACTCCGACACGCTGATGAGGCTGAAGGCCAAGCTTGTGTCGAAGAGTCCAGGCCAGACGGCGGGCTTCGCGGACGACTTGGGCGTGACTGCAATGTCATATTGGGACATCATGTCACGTTTGATGTTGTGGTATGTGGACGTCGATATGGTCAATGTGAAATCGGCGCGTGATCGGGTGCATATCGAGATTGGCGAAAAAGAGGGTCCACGAGGAAAAAGGCGTGAAAAATCAAAATCAAAAAATAAAATCAAAAAATCAAAAAATCAAAAAATCGGAGAGGGTATCAGCATGCAGCTCGTTGCATAGCGCGATGGTGGACAACTGAGGTCTCCAAAATTTGGTGGTCTGGCAAGGAGCCAATGGTTGTCGTCGTCGTCATCACTGGTCGTCGGGTCTCAGAGTACGAGATTGCCTAGTACAAGCTTCTTGGCGCCATCGCCAGTCATCAAGACTGGCCGGATCGCAACTCGGTCCCACTTCCCCCCGCATCACTTGCTCAAGCCCAAACTAGGCGAGGCGATGCGAAGTGAATACCAACAAGAGCCTCCAATCATGGCTTGAAGAAACCAAATGGTTGGACGGCGACTACCGCAACGTCATCTTCTCTTTGACCGGTGAGCGGAGGTTGAATTGATATTGATAGCAAGAAGAAACTGCGAGAGGGGCTTGGAAACAAAGAGAATCTCTTTTCTTGCACCTTTTCTTTTCTTGCACCTTTTCTTTTCTTGCACCTTTTCTTTCCTTGCACCTTTTCTTTCCATGCTTCTTTTCTTTTCTTGCTCCTTCTCTCGTCCTCGCCAAGCACGCTGAAGGAAAGAGAGGCTGCTGAATCCTGATAGCCGATCCGTAATGCGATCCTCGCTTGGAAGTGTTGAGAGAGAGAGATGTCGCCGCAACTCCGCTTGAAGCTTGAAAATTGCAACCAACAATTCACGCTTTGACGTCGCTCTCCAGCGCAAGGGCAAAAAGGGAGAGAGCAGCTCCAGTGCCGGATTTTCACCAATTCGCCAAAGACGCGCGCTCTGCTGCTGCCAGAAAAGCAAAACTGAGGTTACTCTTGCCACAACCTGCAATCGTGCAGTCGGCGATATGATGGACGGCTTCGCGCTAAGCCCTTTGGATCAGAGCAAGCAAGGCATAGAAGAAGCAAGCAAACAGAGTGCAGCTAGGCAGCCCAAAGTAGAGCAGCATCCAACAGGGTGCTTGCTTCGACTGCAGCCCATATTCTTCGGCTTGCACGGCGTGCTTTCTGCAGGGGCCAGCATTTCCCTTGCAACCTTCAATGCTGACAAAGCACATCGCTATTGGCCCTGATCCACAGATCCACAACAGGCAGCAGCATGATGGAGAGACCATATATATGCGGTGCGTCGGTGGCAGCTGAGCCAGGAGGGTGAAGCGAATGATTCATACGAGACAATGGAGAGCGATCATCCAAAGCCGATCACTGAGGCCACGAGAGCCTTGGCATGGCAATAGAGAGACGAACCCCACGACGAGAGACTAGGACGAACGAGAGACAACAAAGCCAGACAAGGCTGCTAAGAGCTTGTGGTGTGTGTAGGCACTTACGTGTATTCTTTTCCATCCTGGCGAACGAATTGGACCTTGTCGGCAAGCCAAGACTCGGATTCTGAGCTGACATAGTCAAAGATGTTCGAGTAGCTTGCCTTGGGCAGAGGCGGATAAATCGAGGTGAGAATCTGAGGAGCCATTTTGCAAATCTGTTCGAAGCGGTGATCCGTGTGCAAGTGACTGTGGTATGGGATATGCGATCCTGTATCCAAGCGTCTAGATCAAGCAGAGACCTCGAGAGAAGCTGATTGAATGCAGTACCAAGCTGACCTTACGAACCAAGATGTTGAGACGCCGTGGTTTGCTGAGCTTTCTGCTTGGTCGCTAATCGAGGTTGTGATAGGATCTCGAGGCAGAACCTGTTAAAGCTGAGCAAAGGAGAGAAAGCTGATTTGCAACGAGGGATAGTTGCGGTGTGCAGGCTAACAGAAACGAAACGAGTCCGGAAGAGATGGAGTGAAGGATATGGACTTGACGGTATGGAGTGGATCAAGGATTTGGTCGGGAAGGATGGAGCGAAGAGGGTTGGTTATATTGATTGCGTAAGGAGAAGAGAGAGTTCGAGCAGCGCCAAGTAGACCTTTAAGCCGACAAGGAGGAAGAGGAGACGCAGAGAAGCGCCCTAGAAATTGCATACCAGGAACCGATGAACCGCAATCACCACACAGCCCGAACTGTCAACTGAGACCGAAGCAAAACGCCTTTCGCTCATCGAGCCTGTCACACCCGGCTGTAAATTGAATTAATCTGCCCGGATCGCTGGGAAGAGAGGGGTCAACCGCACTCTTGAGCTCAATCTATATACAGGTGTGATTGCTCTGCTTGACCAAATGACATTCGAGGGTTTGGATCGACAGCCAAGCTCATTAATCACAGGGAAGGCTCAAGCGCTGCTCAGATCGAGGGACTCACTGTCTGCTGCGTTTGCCGTCTCAGGTCAGGGCTTTCCGAGGCGGGGGTTGGCGGATGTGGCTTGTTTGCTCGCTCTGTTTAGCCAAGTCAAGCAGACAGCTGCTTCCGCCTGTCGCAAGCCAGAAGACCACGAGGTCGTACAATCACAGTATACATTTACAAGGCAGGTGAAGACGACAGTGTCAGTGTGACTTTTGAAAAAGTATCATTATTGATTTCTGCTATTTCTGTCTACGGCGCTGTCGGCAGGCGTTGGCGCTCGAGGCTGCAGTCTGATGTGGAGCAAGCTGAAATTAACTTAGCTGCCGCCACGGTCTCCTGACTGCACTCTCTGTTGCGGGTTGATTTGTTTGCAATCGCTCAATCTCACACTCAAGCCAAAAAGGAGGGTCAGATGGCACCATCACCGTCTGTCGCTCGTCTAGCCTCGTTCGCATATAGCCTGAGCAAAACCGTCTGCTTGCCTCTCTCGTCTATTTCAGCCTCATCTAATCGTATCGGGGTTGTTTTTTGGAAAGTCCCGATTTCGCGATTAGAGTAGTGTAGGCTGCTGTCGTCGGAACTCCGCTTCATCATCCAAGCCAGCCGCTGGTCGCCAACAGTCGCTTCAATGCCATCCTTGTTCTCGTCGTCAGTGAACGAACCAGACCCTCACACCTGCGGCCGAGCCATCCTCGTGTTGGAAAGACATGCTTGCGAGCACGCCTGAGAGATTCAGAGCCTTTGAGTCCAACCCCACGAGAGTCCAGTTTGGGTTGCAAGCTGCAACAGAAACGTCCTTTGATGCGCCACCCAGAGGCAAGTTTGCAACTTGGCTGCGTGACTTAGAGAACTCAACTTTCTGCAGCCGTATAGAGTGCCGATGCAGACGCTACAAATCCATGTGAGAATGCTGCGCCAGAAAGTCTAAGCTTCAGCCCATCTGGCAGAGAACGTAGTCAGGACTGAGAAAGGCGAATGCAGGAGCGAAAGGCAGGACACCACCTTGTGCTCTCTTGGCATCAAATCCAACGGTGACGGCAAACTCTGTCTCGGTGGACCGAAGAAAAGAGTTCTGTTCAAAGACCTGACGCACAGCCAGGTGGGAGACGAGGCAAGCACAAGGGCTCATTCGGGCTCACAGGTAATGTTGAGTAGTACAATACTCATTCTGCCATTGACAGTCGGCAATCAGCAGTATTGAGAATCATGTGAACGAGTCTGCCCAGCGGAAGCTTCTTGAATATGTTTCGACAGCCCACCTTCCCCACGTAACTTCGGCTTCTCATGTTGGCCTTACCTTGCCATCTTAAAAGAGATGAATTGGCTTCATGAAGCCTTGAAACCCACGACCGTGGGCCCGACCTGGATGAGCATCAACCCGACAACGCTCACTCCGACTGCCGATCACATCGGGGTTCAAGCCTTCCAAGCGGCGATGAGCCGCTGAGATGGACGATCCTGACAGGGTGCCGACGGAGTGAGGTTGCGAAAGATAGAAGCACCATGCGTATGAAAGTTTAGGCGAAAAACTGGCTGAACACCTCGTCTTTCAGTACCGAGCAGCTCGTCAACTCACGAGTTGAACCCGACAGCCGAGGGCCTTTGAACAAATCCAACTCCGATGCGGTCATACAAGGAGTGGGAATCCCATACATTACGCTACAATGTTGCGAATGTCGTTCAGGTAAAGGCCACTGTTGCATAGAGATCGCTTTAGGAAGCGAAGGCCTGTATGGCTATACGCTCCTCGCTTCCCGCTCTCGGCTGCAAAGGGACAGCCTTACACAGCTGTTGGATTAACCTTATCACGGCTATCCGTAGGACTCCTTTATCTTCTCAGATGTAGCAGTGCATAGCATTATCATGGGGCTCTGGGCATGGGGTCCTGCTCCCCTCTGGGGTTTAAGCGCAGGGCAGACACGTTTGGCGTGTCTGATCTGAATCTCTGCGAAAATGCCATGAATTAAGGGACGAATGCCATCGGAACCGACAAGCAGGTCAACCAAAACCATGACGATATCGATATCCTGATATAGCTACTGCCAGTTATCAATCTCGAATGAACAGAAGAGCATGAAAACGCTAACCCGCATGTTGGACAACCAGGCGCACAACCTCGAGCCACTAAGGCGTCAATCATCGCACCTCACGCTGCTTTTCATGCGACATTTGCTGCTTTCGCTCTTCCAGAAAAGAACAAAACGTTTTGCTGAATAGTAGAGCGCACGTTGCTTCCTGCGGATCTCGTCGGAACCCCAAAATAAAGCTTTCTGCGAACCTGGTAAAATCAATTGAAAGGAAAACAGAAGATTGCTCCTACAGTCACCTCTATCTCGGCAGGTTCTAGAATGATGATGGAGTCTTCTTTTGCAATAGTGCAGCAGACCGCAGCGGGGAACCCAAGAAGCATGCAAATGAAATCAGACGCCGGACGAATGAATGAAAGAAGCCGGACAACACGGCAAGCTCATCTGCAGTGAGGTGTGCAACAGGCTACACAGATTTCTGGAATGTTTGCTTTGCTGCACGCCGACAGCAAAATCCAGCCTAGACGCCTGGACTTTCTTCTTTGCATGCTCGCGCCTGTTCATTTCGCTCCGCCCTCTTTGACAGCTTATCATCCTTTCCTGCTGCTTTACCCTTTTTTTTCTTTTTTTTTCTTTTTTTTTTTTTTTTTTTTTCTTTTTTTTCTTTTTCTTTTTCTTTTTCTTCTTTTTTCTTTCTAAAGCCAGCTGTACATCCTATGGTTCAAGCTTTGTACATCCTACGATGTTCTATGCGTTTGGACCTCGTTGAAGGGGCTGATTGAGAATATTCTTCGCAGTGAACTTCGTCGGGAGAAGGTCGGTCGGACTTGGAATTTCCGAGCTCTAAATGTTTCAAAAGTTTTGCTTTTCTCAGCCGACAACTTTCAAAACTTTTGCTCTTTTCATCTCGATCAATTTGCATTTTGATCTCCCGATCAAACATGGCTGCGAGCAAGCACATGGTTTCATCATTCATCCAGCACTGCTTCTAAATTTGGACCTCGCTCACGCACAGGCACATCGGAAATCCGCCAGAGGTTACTCATACTGCCATCAATATAGCACCGCATACAGTTGTCATCCTTGTTACTGGAACCCAAGGCTAAGTAAAATACAGCGAAGCTCTCATCTGGCAGCATAACTGCCAGCGTGACCTAAGATTGCGCGACGTTCACCTGGCTTTCTGAGACAACCCAGGCTGGCGTGGCATGGGTGCAGCGAGGCCATCATTGAGGGACCACCCTGAGCATGGCATACTGTACTGTAATGTGTGAGACAAGATCTGCGCCATGTGTCTCTCTTCAGTTCGGGGAGGAGAAACGACAAACTGATCTGTATAGTCATTCAGACCGGTCCGCTTACAATCTGACGCACAAAACATTTTGTTTCCCGTTCAACTTTTATGTTTCGACTCGATCTGGGTCCAAAAATCCGATCTACTGGGTTTGGAGGTAACCGAGGCTGTGATGTACTCGCATGGCGATGAGCGCTAGAAAGATCTGCAAGCGAGGGTGACGCTTCCTTGACATCCTTTGCTCTTAGAGAGGTCAAGTCGACTGGCTTCCATCCTTTAATGGAGGGGGAGTTGGCTGCGAAACAAGAGAAGCTCCTTTGCATGCTGCGAGATATACGAAAGGAGAATGATCCCTGCCGCACCTCCGCCCTTGACTCGCATAGAACACATCTTGCAGCATTTGCATGGTCATGGGAGGTATTGCAAATTGTTCACACTTCCTAGAGATACCTGACCAAAGCCCTACCATCACCGCCCCTTAACGCCGGGGCTTTGAAACACCGACATGTTCGTCGCCGTAGTAACGTGACTTGTGAACCTGACGAAAGCCGCCTTACCACCCTTATCTCTGTTTGCGGGACCGGGGCCAATTTGTCGACCTTGGCGTTCAAGCATTAGCCGTCTAACAAACCAAGTAATGTAAGTGTCAAACTTTGCAACTGCCAAAGCTTTCGACCACGTTTTGTTAGCACCCATTAGCCTGTTTCAGCTGCTGCAAGTACGGAGACTATTTTCATGCGATACCGTCGTCATGATAGCATCTTGCTTTCAGAGTTGGGAAGAAATATCGCCGGAAACAACGGGTTGCTTTGCTCTTTTTTGCTCTGCTTTCCTCCGCTTTCCTCCTTATCGATGTCTAGACACCAGAACATGTTCAGACTTGACTGTGACTTGGCACCTTCAAGACGGCAAAATCTGATCTCTTCGGCTCGCCTGTTGGGTTTTTTCACTTGTCAAAACGAGTTTGGTCTCGTGTGTGCCGTTGCGAGCTAAGCCATTAGCTCAAACTTTCTCCAGCGCTACCGCGGTCACCGTTGCCGAAGGGATTTCTAAAGTCGTCTTCTGAGTGTAGAAAGGGTGGGAGGAACCTTGCTTTGTTGGCTTTTGATGTATTGCTTGTCGTCGACAGAGCATACGGAGAGGGTCGCAAACACAGACCCTTTTGCGCCGTGTTTGATTATCCGGGTTTCAGATTAGAAACTACAAACAGTTTACATAAATAAAGATGTATAAAACATTTATTTCTCTTTTGTGTTTGCTAGAGCCAGAGCCAGAGCGACGAGGATTTGCGTATTGCTTGCTTGGCTATATTTTATTTTAGGCTACCAAAGCTCTTTCCTTTGCGCCGCTCAGTCACCCAACACAACCCTTCAGGCAGCAGGAGTTGTGCGTCGGTGAAACGACATCTGTGCGTTGGCGTGAGAGATGCACAGAATGAAGAGTCTGCTGTTCGACCCTCTTGTGTCTCCTTTCCAAGCCTGAACAGGAGATTCCAGCCGACACACAAGTGTCGTTTTACATCTGCAACACTTCCAAACCACGAGGCAAGTCCACGTTCAGCTGAGCTCTGTTCTGCTGAATTGAGAGGGCTGTCAAGGCGGTTCAGCATGCGTTTGTTGCTGTTCTGTCTGATACCCCCTCCTTCCTCTCCATCTTGTTGCCTCCCTGCCGCAAAGTCACATCACTCGTTTACCTACGACACCCTCAAAACCTTGTCTACTATTTTCAGAAAGTGGAGCAGTATCATTGAACCGCTTATACCTCTCTCGCACCTTGCGCATGAGAAGGCTACTTGGTCCCTACCTACACCTTTGCTCCTTTCAGCACCTCGACTACGGTCGCCAACTCTTAGGCTCATCTCAAGTTTGCACTGTAGCAAACTTTGCCATCATCAGATAGCAGTCGGTCACCGTTAGCACTTTTTAGTCTGTCTTAGCTGCAACCCTCTCTACCAAGTCACAGTTCGATTGCCAGAGGGCTATTCGAGGTCTGCTCTCCTTGCCCGGTAACCGCTGCTTTGTCATAACGCCTTGCAGCACGGATGGCAACCCTTTATTGTGATCTCATCGTTGATCATGCCAGCATAGCCTACAACATCACCATCACCCTCGTTTCTTCCTCCCGACCCTGCGCCACGACATCACCCTCTCCAGCCGCGGATAATACCCTCTATGCCCTTATCTTCTGCCAGCACAAACCTTCTCCCTACTCAAGCCCTGTTGCTCATGTTGTAAGGCAACGTTCTCCTCGTGCATAGAGCTGTTCTGCAAAGGCAATCGTAGCAGCTTGTACATGCTCTGAGCATCGACGATCGCCTTATCTCGCCAAACTTTTTTTCCTCTTCCCTTGGCTTGCCCCTTGCTCATCCTTGTTTTCACCTCTCTCTGATACCCATCAGTAGCCTTGCACAGCAGTCTCGACGCTCGCAATCATGCTTGCCGCACAGACGAATAGACCTCCGGAGATAGGCATGCGCACGCCAGAGTCGTCCATTCATGCGCTTCGATCTCTCGCCAATCGAAGCCAGCAGATGGCGAATGCTACCGCTCGCACCTTCTCTCCTCTTCCTTCCTCCTCTCTATCACCATCGCACGCTAACCTCACATTTTCCGGCGCTAGTGTACCCAGGTTTCCTAGCACCACACGAAAAACTTTAGATCTTCGCAACACGTGCTCGCATAGGCTTCCCGACCTCGACTTTCTCGCTGCACCCGTACAACGCATCGGTCACCAGCACATCCAGCTTGGACAGTCTAGCACTTCATCGTCTTGGTCTTCAAGCAAGCCAACATTTAAAGCAGAAGATTACAGCTCTTTCTTCGACGGCTTTGCAGCACCTCAAAATTCGAGCCTTGCTCAAACACATTTAGAAGACGAAGACAACACCAACGAGTTTGGTTTCACTTCGCTTCCTCTCAAGCTTCACGGATCAGAGGACAACGAAGAAGACCTCAAAGTTCTCAGTGCACTCAGCTCCACCGATTCGATCAGGATGAATCTCGACGCACTCACACGCAGCAGCGGGATCATTACGCATATACAGCGGATAGTTATCCTAACCTGGACTACCGTGCTAAGGCAGTCGACGATGCCAACGAGACAGCTTGGATCAACAGCTCGTATGCGCAGCTATCGCTTGCTCAGGATGGCAATAATTCCAACAGAGAGCAGCGTCCTCGTCACCATCAGAGGTCATTCGAGCGTAGTCAAGACTCCCAGGACAAGGGTAGTTTCGAGGCATCTTCAACCAGGGACTCGCCTCCTTCTGATGGCTTAACTTCGGGCAGGAGCTCCAGTGATGCCAATGACGATGAGCTCCGAACACCACCCGAGCCCAGCTACGAGAGGTTCGAGCCGGTTGATGGTCCCGCCTCGCACGAAAGGGCTATTCCTCAGTCATCAGCCCAGCGATCGCCCCTCCCATCACACCAGGCTCCAGCCTCGACCCCGTCTTCCAACCAAGCCACACCTGTAGCAGCACAAGCTCCTCAGCTGGGCTCGCCCTTTCAGCCCTCTCGACCTCAGTTCCGCCGGGCACACCTCTCGCAGTATCGTGCCGAACCACAGGAAGCTTTCTCGCGTTACCAGATTGGCAACAGCTCCGAGATCGAGTTGCTCAGCGACAATGTTCACGCACTGAGACGTGCGGCAGGTAAAGCAAAGATGACACCTTGGCAAAACGAGTCTGTCGCTTCTTCGCAATCTACTCACAGCCCCGGGCTCAGTCGACACAGCTCCACGGTCTTTGCTATCCACGAAAGCAACAAGCCTTTCAGTCGACTCGGTCCTCAAGACATCGCATTCAGCGCTACCACAATGTAAGTTTCACTGCAACCCACTTGATCCGATCCGGTTTTGTTAATTGCCCCCGTTGGCTCAGCTGGGATCTGACCCGCGGATGGCAAGGGCATGACATACCGTGGCGTTGAGCTGCGTAGCTGCGTTCATGCGGACATGTCATTGTGCGCAATTCTCAGCTCCACTAGTTGAAACCTGGATATGCCTTGCTCACTCAAGCTTTTGATGCGACGACAACTTACATTTGACTCCCATCGCATAAACCACAGCCCGGAACAACGTCTCACAGCTGAAGACTGCGTCAATAGCATTGTCTCGCGTTACCCAACGCTTTGTGATGCTCCTCTTCGCGAGTTTGGCGAAGATGGCCAGCCTTTACCTCCCACTAAGAAGCAAGAGACTAGCGCTGAAGAGCGTCAGGCGCGTAAGCAAGCGCTTCGAGTACAGTTCTGCGCCAAGCAGCGTCTTTCATTGATCAAGGCAATGGTGGTAATGGAGTCCCGATCAGCATCTTGGAAGCGGATCGGATCCTTCAACCCCTCGAACCACAACACGAACAGCGCCTCTGCATCGGTGATCTCTCACCAGCAGCCTTCGCGTGAGGTGTCGCCCCGATCCCCAACTGAAGTCGCTCGCCTTCCACCCATGCCCAGCCCATGGTCGATGGAGATCCACCACGAACAGCTTGATGTAGCCCAGATCAAGGGCAAGTCGAAGAAGACATTCGAGCTTGCCTCACTCCGCATCAACGCTTGCTGCGTCAAGTGCGACGGGAGCGGACTGGGTGCTTGTGTCACTTGCAAGGCCGAACAGGCTGACGAATGTTACTGGTGCTCTGGTACAGGCCGAGAGAAGACTCGCGCCCAAGCCTGGTGTCGCCGCTGCCAAGGTGCCGGTGTGCTGAAGTGCAACACCTGCCACGGTAGCCTCAAGTCGGACTGCCGTTCGTGCGAGGGTACTGGTACAGGCGAGTACGGCTTCTTCGTCGATGTGATCGTCAAGCGTGTCGAGATGCCAGGTGTGCCGGTCTCGACGCTCTTCCCTCAGTTCGATGGCTCCTTGAACTTCGAGCCCAACTACGACAAGGTTCGAGCTGCAGCAACTCTGACATTGTGGGATTCGATCCTCAAGCTCACTGAGGCTCGAAGTCAGGCAGTGATGCTGAAGGGCGGCAAGGGTAAGAGCAAGGACATGGTGCCTGTAATGGCTGCGTGCGTTTGGGAGAACTCGACAACCCACGTCGTTGCAGTCGATGTCCCGCTTGCTGCCAGGTTCAAGAAAGGTGCCACACCAGCCTTGCGACCAGAGGGCCTCCACAGGAAGATACCGGCCCAACGAAGGTTCTTCACTGTTCCTGCTGATGCCGATCTTCGCTCCGTCGAGCTGTCCGAGGAAGAGGTGAAGAAGATCACCTCTCCCTCCCTTCACAAGAGGAACCTCCCTCGTGCTGGCGGAGAAGGCTCGTACTCAGCTGCCAACAGTCCAGCAATGAGTCCTATCGAATTCGGCCCCTCTGCCTCGCCTCCTCTTGCCATTCCTGAGGAAGGCGCAGTGGTCTCTGGCTACTCGACTTCGACTCAGGTCCCGAGCCCACGCTCAGATGTTGGCCCAGCTAAACCAGAAGCACGAGAGTTCTTCCATCACCTAAGCCCACTCTCTCAGCTTTCTGCTGCAACTCAATCTCGCGCTCCCTCGCCATCTGCTTCCTTTGTTCACCAGAACCAGAGCCAGGTGTTTGACTCTCACGCACTTGGCAGCAAGCAGAGGAGACCTTCCGCAGGTCACATCTTGACCAAGAAGTTCAGCTCCAACATCCTCAACAAGTTGGGAGCCCATCGAGGTTCCCTCTAATCACAGATACTTTCGTTTTTCAGTAGTCCTTACCCGTCAAATAGATAGTTTACGCATTCGTTTCTTTCTTCGCCAGTCTCGTATTCCGCAGCATTTGGTCAATATAGTGGAATGGGTATCCAAGTAGATCGTCGAACTGTGTTCTGTGTGTGATGTTACGCTTCAATGTGATTCGACAGCCCACCTTCCACAAGCAACTTCGGCTTCTTATGCTGGCCTTACCCCGTCATCTTATGCCAATTCGGATGAAGTGGGAGGAACTCCTGAGAACATCGAATGAAGTCGGCGCAAGAGGAGCATCGCTATCGCTGATGGTGACAAAGAACGCATGAGGAGGACCTACGCCAAGTAGGAGAGATCCCTAGGGGTTGTTGAGGTCAATCGATCTCACCTAACCACCGAGTGAGAGGAACAGGAGGAGGACGAGCAGTATGGCAGAGGCCATGCTCCCCTCAGAAGGAGCAGGAGCAGTGTCGTATATATACTGCTCCTTCTCTTTATCTCCTCAAGCTCTATCGAACCCTATACTATTCACAAGATAAGGGACCAGAGGATTTCTCATTTCACCATAGCATACGAGTGGATCCTCATCCACTCTACTCTATGTGTTACTTACTCTTTACTTGATTCGTAGTTATGTATCATTGCAATAGCAGAGCTTTGCAACAATATCTTGAACGTGTGTGTTGTATCACCGTCGGACGTCAACTGTAGGCGGTGTTCCTTAACACTTGCAGTCCAGTCTCTCACTGTAGGTGGTGTTGTCTCATAGGACCGGATGCGCAGGAAGAACTGGAATCATATGAGGAAAGACCATGCGCAGGAATCGCAGGATCGGGCAAATGAAGGGTTCTGACAGAGTTCATCGAGATCAGTAGTATTGAGGCCCTATGTCAGAATTCATTAGAATCAGTACAAGCATGATCTTACAGAAAAGTCTGTTGGGATCAGTAGTATCATGACTGTATGACAGATCTTGCAGAAACTGGTTAGAGGATGCCTCTCCCACATATCTCACAATGGGACATACAGTGGTGACATTGGGTTCACCACCCTGATGAGGTAGGGGCCCTACATGACAATGAACTTGGCACAAGAGGGTGGGAAACCATCACCAGGGGCAAGATGAAATAGGGTGCACTTTGCCACTTGGATGAAGTTGGAGTGACCCCTATCAATGATGAAACAGCACAAGGTCTTCTCATCCACAAGGAGTAGGAGAAGCAGTGCTAAAGAAGAGGGTACATTGTAAGAAAGACAGAGACTGTAGGAGGGGCAGTGTCGAATGAGGCCTCATAGAGCAAGAGCAGTGTTGCAGGCGACACTGCGAGAATGTCTATATAAACATACATTCTCTTCATCATAGTGGCTGAGTGGATCCTCATCCACTCTACACCTCACTAGCTATATCTTATCATAACATCTACTTAGTTTCCATCAACAGTTGCAATTGCAGGGCATTGCTTCTAACTTAGCATGTGTATTGTATCACTGTTACTTGACACCATCCAAAAGCAGGACTTTACTGCAGTCCAGATATTGATCAACACTGAAGGCAGTCTCATACTGCAGTCCAGCTCTCTTGATCTCATCCTGAAGGCAGTCACCCACTGTGGTCCAGGTATCAATCAACTCAACCAATTGTCAACACTCTGGACACTCATGTTGAGACAGATGTATTCATACCATACTTTGGTACTGCTCAAGGGGTCCATTTGGACACTGACTGTGCCACACTACCTCTGGACAGAGTGTCCACAGTGGTTAGTCTGAATCTGTGCAAACTCAGGTTTACAATCTATTCCAGCAAGAAAAATTGTAGGAAGTGGCTACAATAGATTTCACCAAGACTGATTCTAATCGGCTTTTACAGTAGATTTCAGGTTCCAGGCGCATGACCGCTGACATGTTGTTCAGCAACTGCAGCCCAGTCTCTCACTGTAGGCAGTGTATGACACCTGCGGTCCAGTATCTCTTTCATCTGTAGGTGATAATCTTATTGTGGTCCAGACCCTATTGAATACCAACAAGCAACAAACAGCACTACAAACAATCATGCTGATACAGAAGGCTACACCTTATAGTGTTCCCAACCTAAATCCCCAGACATGCCACATAGCCTCTGAACGGAGTGTTCAAGGCAGTCAGCCAAAACCTACCAGGATCAAGTCTCTTGGTCCTTCTCATCGAAACAGTTCAAAAAGAGTTCACTTGGACAACCTCACCAAGATCAACACAGAGGATAAAACTCAGGTTTCCGGTGTGCGACCGCTTACACATGCTCGATGTAGGCTCTCAAGACAACGGTATCTGTTTGGAGCAACTTCACCGATGTAACAACAAGATCCAAAGCAGTTATCATTGGAGACATCAACCAAATTATCAAAAGCAGTGTCATGGGCCTGGAAGCGCAAGAAGTTAGAAGATCCATCAGCTCATATGGAGGGAGCGCAGGAATCAAGGAATCGGGCAGATCGTGGAATTAGCAGCAGAGTGTCAGGGGTCTTGCGCCTGAAACCCAGGTCGGTCTGTCGAGACACTCGGTGACTATCGAACTGCACGACAGCTATTGTCTTGGTGAGCTATGTCACTTGGTGACTATCAGATTGCGCAGTGGCAACGGGTGGCATTCATTGTATATACTATCATAGGCTTCGGCTGACCTCTGTGCACACTCTGTTCAGGGGTAGCTCAGCACAATCAATGTTGATACTAAGGTTATGATGACACCAAGGTCTGTTGTGAGTGTTGATGGTGATGAGGTTATTGGTGTTGATGATAGGGTTGGTGGTGTCAACACGAGTGTCCAGTGTGTTGACTGATGCTTGAGGTGATCCCCAGACCACAGTGGACTACTGCCTTTGGTTCTATCTTAATCCAGACCACTGGTTTGCTATGAACTGCCTTCAGACATCAGTGAGTGGTGATACAACACACGCACTACAATGAGGAGCAACCTTGATGGATTGCTACTATGCTGACTGAAACTAATGTATACCTATGCTGAAGTGATAACTAGTTATGGTGTGTAGAGTGGATGCGGATCCACTCAACCACTGATGATGAGAGGGTGTGCTTATATACACTCCTTGTAGTGTTGCCTGCAATGCTACTCTGGCCCTCTCTCTGCAGAGAGTACCCTCTTCATCAAGTACTGTACAAGAGGTACCTCCAGTACCCTCCTGACCTCTTCGAGCTATGTGTCGACTCCTTTGACACTGCTCCCTCTCCTTCAACACTGCTCCTCTTCCTAGTGACCTGTTTGTCAGTCTCCTATGGCTCCTATCTCTCGAGCCCCTGAGTGGTGACTGTCTGCATGCTCCTTGAGCTTGGTCCTCCTCGTGGCTGTGCTGGTGATCGCCTGCATGCTCTTGAGCTTGGTCCTCTTTTGCATGTAAGTCCGTAGGAGTCCATGGTCTCCATGGAGACTGCACTACGACCATGCTCATCACTGGTATCGACTAGATCTCCGACACCTGTGCTCCTCTCATATGAACCAGTGACCCTCCTGCTTCCTGAACATTCAGGCCCATGACAGCCTCTTGGGAACCATTGTCGAATCTCAGCTGTTCTGTCCTCATCCAGGAGTATGAGGTCTCAGCGGAGGGACGAGACTAGCACGAGGAGGAGGAGGAATCGGCAAGAGGAGGGTTGAAACCGATTTGAGCAAACTCTGTGAGAAGAAGCGCACTATTACAGATTTCATAGGAAAATGTAAGAGTAGACGCGCTATTACAGACTACACGGAAATCTGCCACAGTACTAGTGGTATGGCAGATCTCAGGAGAAGGACCCAGAATACTACTCTCACCATATGGGAAGTGGTTCAAGAGTATGGTACTCAATAGCCGGCTCATATCAACATCACAGGAGTCAGGTCACAGACTCAATCAAGGATCAAAGGCATTGAAATTGCAGAATGAGATGTGTCGCTACATGTCAACATAGGAAGAAGGAGGAGGAGGAGGAGCAAGAGACAAACGCAGCACTAGCTCCTCCTCGGTAGGGGTCACCCAAGAGTTGATGGGGTCTGGGGGACCACCAGACTCTGTCACAGACTCATGGGGCTGATGCTCCGAGTGAAGTCTGTCACAACATTCAACATAAAGTTGAAGCGAACGAAGGAGGGAACTTACCAACTCCTGGTTGCAAAGGTGCCAGATGACCTGCATCGCTGTCATCCAGCCACAGGAACTTACTGGGTCAGTGGTCCTTTCTTCAGACCGAACCAAACTGGGACCATACCCATTCACCACAGTCAAATGTGCTCATTCTGCCTGATGAGAACCACGAGACTGCAAGCTCGGTGTCCCATCGCCGGTGTAATCCATGCCTGGATGGGCAGGGATGTTGCGCTCACAATGACCCAACCCAGCCAAGTAGCAGTGCGCACAGGCACGAGGAATGCGAGTGCGCTCACCAAACGGGTTGGTAAATGCAGAAGCAAAGCAGCTAGTAAAAGGGATGAGAAATGTCAGTACTTGTCGGGAGTCGAGAGCATAGGTTGAGAAGTGTTACTTACGGAACACCTAAGTTGAAGCAGCAATGACACTGCCAACTCGGCCACGGTATGCAACCTTCCGTGAGGTGAAGCATGACTAAACGATGAAGACGTCTAGCTGGTAGGGAACCAGCTGGGACATCCCAGTCGCGCAGGTAGTATCCGTCGGCTACCCGAGTTAGGAGTTTGGCCGTGACGAATCCTTCAGCCCATCCAGTGATCTCCCGGTTGGATGGAAGATGCCGATCCGGAGGAGGGGGGTTCAGAGGTTGTACCTCCGGCCGGAAGACTGGGGTCCCTGCTTTGGAAGCAGCCAGGACCGCGTCTACCACCTCATCAGCAGTGGGAGGAGGAGTTGGAGACCGAGCCAACTCAGCCTCCCAAGCAGCTTGCTGTTCCGGAGTGGTCACCTCCACTGCGGAACGTCTAGTGTCGACCTCATAAAGGTCGATCGTGGGGAAGGTGGGGGAGGCATCATTCCCGGAGTCGGGAACGACAGGAGCAAGGAATGGTGAAGGAAGGGGACTGGGAATGACAACGTCGTCATCCATCCCCAGGAAAAGGGGCTCCAGTGGTAAGCGAACCACCGGAGCAGGAGAAGGATCAGCTACATGAGCCGAAGCCAAGGGAACAGAGGGATCAGCCCCTGCAGCAGGATCCTCCCAAGGTTTTAATCGCAGGACCACTCGACGACGACGAGAAGATGTCATTGCCGTCCCAGCAGGAGGCGCATTAGCAGTGGTCTTGGAGCGAGTGGAGTATGGGGACATGGCGAGAAGAGTTGGGGATGAAAAGATGATGGTGTGAACTAGACATGGCGACGAACAGGCCTCAACGGAGCTCGGCCCTTAAGAGGGGATAATGTCATGGGCCTGGGTGCGCAGAACGAAAGAAGACAGAAGTTCATATGAAGGTAGCGCAGGAATCGTGGAATCGGGCAGATTGGAAGATCTGCAGCAGAGTTCAGCGAGATCAGCCATAGAATCAGCTCTATGGCAGATCTCAGCGAAATCGGCACAAGCATCATTGATATCACAAATCTCGTCAGAATCTGCAGCAAGAACAATCATGGGGCAGATTCCATGGAGATCAGTGACAAGGATGTCCATACGACAATTCACATGTAAGATGGGCCAAGCTCACATATGAAGGGGACCAAGCTCTACCGGGCCGAGGACCAAGTCCTACTGAGCCAGGGACCAAACTGTACTAAGGGAGGGGACTGTGCTAGCGTCTTGCAGTTAGTTACCACTCAGAAGGGCCTAGGGTAGAAGTGAGAGATCAGTTGCTGGTGAAAGGGAGGGGGGCTGTGTGACAAACACCGGCAAACAGGTCATGAGGAGGAGGAGCAGTGTCGATGGAATCGACACAGCCAAAGGAAGTAGCGACAGGGCTCAATGAGGAGGAGGAGTCTCGTTGGAGACTCCTGTATAGTACTTGACAAAGAGCAGTACTCTCTGGAGAGGGAGCTGGAGCAGCGTCGCTGGCGACACTGTGAAAAGGTATATAACCATACTCTCTTGTCATCAATGGTCGAGTGGATCCTCATCCACTCTACACACCATACAACTAGTCATCACTTTAGCACAAGTATACATTAGTTTCCAGTCAGCAAGTAGTAATCAATAGATTGCCTCTCATTGAAGCATGTGTGTTGTATCACCGCTCACTGACGTCCGAAGGTGGTTCATAGTAAACCTGCAGTCCGGATATGATAGAACCAAAGGCAGTCGTCCACTGCGGTCTGGGGATCACCTCAAGCATTAGTCGACACACTGGATATTCATGTCAACGTCATCAATCAATACTCACACCAGCCCATTGGTGTCAAAACCAAGTTCACATATAAGTCGTATTGTAGTTGATCGTGCTGAGCTACCTCTGGATGGAGTGTCCACAGTGGTTAGTCGAAATCTGTCATAACAACAATACAACTACAGATTCCAAAGAGAAAAGTGACAGAGACAGCTCTGTCACATAATTCACTAGGAATCATAATACCATTAGCACTGTCACATAATTCGACAGAATCGGTATTAGTATCAGTACTACTACAGATTTCAGGTTTCAGGCGTGCAACCGCTGACAGGAGTGTCCACAGCAGTCAGTCGAAACCTGCAATAGCAAGACCATTACTGCATTTCTGAGTGAGTAAAGTGATAGAGACACCTCTACTACATATTTTGCTAAGAACCATAATACCACAAGTGCTGTCACATAACTTGACAGGATTCATACTAGATGCGACTCTATTACAGATTTCAGGTTTTGGGTGCATGACTGCTGACAAGCTGCTGCCACTGCAAACGACTTCCACCCCTCAATCATCTCAGCAAGCCCAAGCTCAGCCTCAGGAAGCCTGCCAATGCCATCCAGCCCTGCAATTTGCCTTGTCATCTGTGCAATGCTGCAAGCTTCAAAAGTGCTCAAAAAAGGTCCACAAAAAGCTGCAGCAGCTTATTGATGAACTACATTGCCAGATGGCAAGCTATCTAGCAACCTCATCTGACATTGTGGTTATGCCAAGAATGGAGGTTTGCAAGATGATACAAAGGAAGAATGGGAACTTGCACTGAAATACCCATCAGAGGCTGCTGGGTTGGGGACACTGCAACTTCATCAACCAGAAAAAAGCAGCCAAGAGGTGCGTTAAGCATGCTTGGCTAAGAGAGAGATGATGGAGGAGAAGCAACAGAGTGCGATGAAGGCAGTGAGGAAAACAAAGTGTGTGGGAGTGATCAGCCGGCTGATAGGTCAGCCCAGACGCACATGCCCTCTCCGACCACGTGATGCAGAACAACATTCAAAAAAGTGTGAGAAAAGTTTCTTTTGACCCTGACTTTTGGAATTTGTGTTGGCTTCTATGAGCTGCCTTGACTTCACCTTGGTACCGCACCCTACAGCTCACCTTTCTTCATCAACGCTAGAAGCAGCAAGCACTGCAATTGCCATCGCATACCCCAACAGCAAGCGACAATCGATACCGTTTTGCAAGACGTAGCCGCCCATCTCTTGCTCTGACCTGCAGATACACACACCCAGTGAACAACTCTCGGAGCAAAGCAGCGCCACCACCCACACAGAGCTTCTCAGCTCACTATCTGGACCGCCATGGATCTCTTCGCCGACTTGAACAACTCGGCTCCAAAGCCAGACATCCGCACCAAACCCGAAGAATCACTCAACCACTTCACCATCAACAAAGAGTTTGCTGAGCGCTACGTCCACAACAAACAGCGTGCTGAACTTCACCAGCTCGAAGCCAAGTATGGCAAAGATGCTCTCGCCTCCGACGACGACGGTCTCGATTCCGAAACCGATAGCGAAAGTGATGTAACAGAAGATGAAGATGGTGATCAGATCAATGCCAATGTTGATGCTGCTATCTTCCGCACGCTGCAACGTATTCGCAACAAGGATGCAGCACTGTACAATTCCAAGACAGATATCTTTGCACAGGAGGCAGAAGCAGCTGAGCGAGCCGCTCGTGCCTCTGGTGCCTCTTCAGCAGCATCAGCAGCAGGCAAGAAAGGCACAACAAAGAAAGAAAAGAAAGTCACTCTGCAAGACTACCAGCGTCAACGAGTACAAGAATTGATAGAGACATCAGAGAACCCAGCCGAAGCACTTGCTGATGCGACCACTAGCGACAAAGCCAAAGGAATCTTCTACGACGCGGAGGAGGAAAGAGTGCCATTTGCACAGGAACAGGAGGACTTGAGAAAGCAAGTCTCCCAAGCTTTCCACTCTACCGTGGATGACGAAGACGATCTTTTCATCAAGCGTTCTGAAGCTCAGACTAATGGTTCAACCTCGTATCGCGATGCAGTGATCGCATCGCTTGGACCAGACGCAGACGAAGAAACGATCCGACAAGCCATTCGACGTCAGAAAGCTGCTGATGACGAGGAAGCCTCTGCATCCACCCCTATCGCTGTTCACGGCGAGACGGATCAGAAGGCAAACGAAGATTTCTTGCTCAACTACATCCTCAATCGCGGTTGGATCGATAAGTCTGCTGATGAGCAACGACCGGTCAAGCCTCGCCTCAACAAGTCTTTGCTCAAGTCGAAATCCACCGACGACGCTGACTCCTCCGCCCCCGCTGAAAACGGCGATGCCGACGATGTAGCGAAAAAGGCCAAGGAAGAAGGCAAAGCATACGGTCGAGACTGGACAGCCGAAGCTGCCGCTCTCGAATCCGACGATTCCGAGTTTGACGAAAAAGCAGACGCATTCGAAACCGCCTACAACTTCCGTTTCGAACAAGGCGCTGAATCGCTCACCATCCCTACCTACTCTCGTACACCGAAAGACTCTGCTCGTCGTGAAGACAACACGCGCAAACGCAAGCGAGAGGAACGTGCTGCACGCAAAGAAGAAGAGAAGCGTCTCAAGATGCAAGAGCTTTCGCGCTTGAAGAATCTGAAGAGGCAGGAGATTGTAGATAAGCTGAAGAAGTTGAGGGAGATCACTGGGTCAAGTGCGGTAGAGCTGGAGAACTTGGATCTAGAGGGGGAGTTTGATCCAGATGCGCACGATGAGGCGATGCAGAAGGCGTTTGGGGATGCGTATTATGAGGGGGAGGATGAGGGAGAGAAGCCGGTTTGGGATGATGATATTGAGATTGATGATATTATTCAGGAGCATGAAGCGACGGTGGGAGCCGGCGGAAAGAAGAGTAAGAAGGCGAAGCAGAGTCACACGGGTGAGGACAGGGAGGATAGGATTGAGATGGATGCTGATTTCCTCGACGATTCTGCCACTGCCGATGCTGGTGCTGGTGCAGGAAGCAAAGAAGCTGCTCTCCGGGCAAGGCTAGCGGATAAGAAGTTGAGCAAGAAGGATAGGAAGAAGCTCAAGAAGAAACTCAAAGCTGCGTTGTCCAAGTCTTCTTCCAACACCCAAGGCGATGCCTCTGACTCGGATGACGAAGCGGATGGGGTGGACGAAGAAGCAATGGACGCCGACGCAGCCCCTTCTTCATCCGCCAACCCCTCCAAGCCTGCAGATAAAAAGGCAATGGCGAAGGAGATGATCGATTCATACTACAACCTCGACTATGAAGATATGATCGGCGATCTTCCTACGCGTTTCAAATACGCTCAAGTCGCTCCTGCAGACTACGGTATGTCTGCTGTCGACATCTTGCTCGCTGAGGACGAACAGTTGAACAACGTAGTTGGATTGAAGAACTTGCAGCCGTATAGGCGAGGAAAGAACAGGCCAATGGACTTGGGTAAGAAGTTGGGTCAGTTCAGAAGAGAAGTCTACGGAAACACAAGTAAGAACAAGGAGGGAGAGGAGAAACCACAGAAGAAGAGATTGGGTAAGAAGGAAAGAATGCGTCTCAAAGCTGATGAGGGTGGCGCTGAGGGGGAGAAGAAGTAAGGTCCCTCATCACGCACCCACAGCATTTGTATTGCTTGCAATTCATTTGATCCATTGCATTATCCCTTCTCAAAAGCCCAGTGTGAGTGTTGTGTGTGAACAAGATGGTTCTATGAGCGAGCGCTCAGTGTAGCAGCCATGCCATCTTTGGGATGTAAGACACCCAACCATCTCCCAGCATCCGGCCTTGGAAGCTTGCCCATCTCACGCACATCAAACCTTTGCAAAAACATCAAGACGAAGGCCTTGATTTCCGCCACAGCCCAATATCTCCCTGGACACACCCTAACACCGTACCCGAAAGGCGTCCATGTCTTGACCGTCTCGTTGTTCTCTTTGATCCTAAACACGGGTAGTTTGCGGTCTGCGTCGTCAAACCGAGTTTCGTCGAAAGGTTGGAGGGTCTCTTGGTACGTCTCTCCCTGCTCTCCTCCGGGCCAGAACTGGGGGTTGAAGGAAGCATCGTGTACGTTCCAGTAGAGAAGTTGAAGGATGTCACCCTGCTTGACTTGGTAATGGAGGACGGTGTTGTTGGGCCCGAGAGCGCGGATGGTGGTATCTTTGTGACAGAATCGAGGAACACTTTGGGCGGAGAAGACGCGGAGGAGCTCGTTGACAAAGTTATCGAGCGTGGGCAGGTTCTCGCCTTTGAGAAGGTCAGGATTGGAAGCAATATCGTCCGTGTTGATTGCTAGCTTCTGTTGGAGCTGCGAAAGTTCGGATCGGATCTTGTCGATTGCATCAGGTCGATGGGAGAGCAAACACAGCAACCAGCCTGCAGAGAGTGGCGATTGTGTCGACCCCAGCCATGCAGTACGGAGCACGATGGCCACTGCATCATCATGCGGAAGCGAATACTTGTTCTCCAACTCCAACAGCTGTTCCCTGGCCTGCAAGGAACAGTCACTTAGCCATTCATCCACTTGTTCCTTAGTCAATCTCCAAAATCTATCTCTCGCCTCTATCGCTCTCTCACTCGCCATTCCCATGCAAAAGGGTGTCAATTCGGCATCCCATCTCTCGTACTCCTTATATTCACCTTTGGGCCATCTATCCGTAAACAAAGCTTCCATAGTTGCTTCAAAAAAGAATTCGCTCACTGTTGCGAAGAGATCCTCTTTCCTCCCCGCTTTCAATCGATCAAACTGCCTCCTGGTCGCTTCCACAAAACGCTTCTGTAAAGCTGCCAGTCGGGAACCGGAAAAGAGATGGGAGGAATGACGGACGGTAGCTTGTCCGCCTACTTGAGCGAACCACTGACCGGCAGTGGGGGAGATACGCCACATGGGTGCAGCACCTGAATGGAGAGGACCCAGTTCGAAAATATCGGGCTGTTCAATGATGTCCTTGATGGCAAGAGGGTCGCCGATGTAGGTGTTGATCATTCCGTTGGGTTCGGCGACCCGATGGACTGAACCGTAGGTGCGACGTCGGAGGAGGAAGTCATCTCGGAAATTGCCGGCAGAGGGTAGGTCGGCGACCAGAGGGATCAGCGGGACTGCGTCAGAGGGGGAAGATGAGGGAGATGGGGCGCTGCTGAGCTTTGATCGAGAGAAAAGGAGGTAGCTGGCAATAAGCGCGAGCAAGGCAGCAAGTAGGGCTGGGGATGAGAGACTGAGTTGAAGATCTAACATATCTTGTCCGGCGGCCGATGGGTGCGGTCGATGGGGATGGTGGTGGTCGGAAAAGAAACCGAACCGAACTGAGCCTCTCCTCTTGTCTCCTTGAAAAGAATTCCGCTGCACAGGGTTGGGAGAAGCGCAGAAACAGGCGCAGACCATCATCCCATCCTCCTTCTTATGCTTCAAGTTGGCACGCCTTGTCCCGTTGTCCTTCCTCAGCCTCATTGCAACCTGCCTCACATTCCCTCCATAGCCGCTTCCTCTTTCTAGGCGACAGACCCTTGTGAGACATAGAAGCTTCCAGATGGAAAGCTGTATCGAATGGAGCCTGTGTATGTGATACCGGCACGCCCGACGAGCATTTGTGGCGTCAGCGAGTTAGGCCAAATCGGAGCGCAGAACGTGGGAAAATTTAGGAGCTTGGCGCAAACTTTAACTTTCTTGCTCTTCTTTTCCCACGCTCTTGCGAAGCATAAGCATGTTAGAAACTTAAGTAGTTTCGGTCCCGATACTGGCGATCGGGGAGAGTCTGAGTTACGATGTCACTACTTGTTTAAGGCAGAAACATATATACTCAATTGACTAAGTGAATGTGGCGTGTGCGATATTTATACAATTGAGCGGTACATGCCACAAGTGGGAGTACACTGGTTTAATGATCTACCATGACAACGGGCGGGACTTGGTTGCACCCGATCCTTAACAAGATCGGTTATCCCCGATCTCCGATCCCGTCATCCTTGCGTCACTCCTTAGCGTCGTTGTTGGATCGTTTATCCCAGCAAAGCACACATACATGCTCAAGATTACGATCCAGTAAAATACTAAAGCATGACGCAGAGCCGATCTGGTCTGAGATCGGGTACAGCCTAGTCTCGTTGTCAGACATCGTCATTAAGTAGGAAACACCCACATTCGGCATGTGCCATATATCAAGCTGAGAACACTAGGCTCTCGCCACGTTTGTTCAGTCAATTGAGTATATATGTTTCTGTCTTTTCGAAGCAGTGACATCGTACTCAGACTCTCCCCGATCGCCAGTTATCGGGACCGAACTTCTTCACAGTTTCTCAACACACAGTTTCTCAATACACAGCTTGTCGCAGTCAGCTCATCCGACCTGCAAAAGCGTCTTTGCACAGCCTCTCAACGGATCGGATGCTTACGCTGGTGGGATGGGTTCGAGTGAGCTTTGAGAGCGCGGGAACAGGAAGCATTGAGATTTATCGAGATCTTCCATTCGGAAATCGGAAATCGGAAATCGGAAATAGTGACACGGTCTCTAGAAAGAAATCGGGCCGATATCTTCTTTTCGCAAACAAAAATCTTCTTACTCAGAAAGGACCCTTGAACAAGCTTGAGAAGATGTCAAGCTTTTTGAGTCGCTCCGTCACATCGTCCTTCTTGCCTGCCATCCAACAACCTTGTACAAAGACTCTACAGAACAAGGTATGGCAGCAAAGCGAACCCTGCTAAGGCTGCAACCTTTGCTCGTCCTTCAGCAACAGCAGCATGGCGCACTTGGTTCGGTACGACACTTTGCATCTTGTGCAACGCGCTCGGATAACTGGAAGTTCGACGAGTACTTGACACCGCATCCTCCCTCGCGTTCTTCTTCATCAGGATCGCCATTGGCTTCATCCTCATCCACTCTCCCAGAGAAGCGTGAGCTAGCAGCTTCAGACACAAGCTTGGCGCGATCCGTATTTGTCCGCACGGTAAACGGCAAGCATCTCATCTCGGTCGTTCACACCCTCTCCCTCCTCTCTCAGCTCGCGTCCAAGTTCGGTCCTATTCAACACTTTCACTTCCCCCGCAGTCCTATCTCACAAAGGCTGCTAGGGTACGGCAGTGTCACATTCGCCGAAAAGGGGAGTCTACGAAAAGCACTCACCAACGATGGCATCCACACGGTCGTCCTCCCACCGATCGTCCCCTCTCGAGCTCCTCGCTCTTACCTTCCAAACAAAGAGCACGAAATGCTGGTAGGCATGGGTCCACTCATCAGCTGCAAGGCTCCCAGTAAACAGGCATCCGCCTCTCAAACATTTCTTTCCTCTTGTTCGCTTCAGAATCCCGCAGCAATGCGTCCAGGTTGGAACGACGTAGCACCACTCTGCAACATGGAAGCTGCAACACAAACCTCCTATTTTGTCGACCAGAAAAAAGCCAAAGACGACACACTGGAAGATGCCATCATTATGCACAATTCTGATTTCTACCTTTCTACAGATCCCGTACCGATTGAGATCAAGATAGAACGTCGTACTTCTCCCATGGTGTCCAGATCGGATGATAGGATCGATGGAAATCCCTTCCTCAGTACTCGACTTCGTGCTGTACGGGCAGCGCTGCAGCAGTTTGGCGGATTCAGCAATGTCATCACCGAGAAAAATCTTCTTCGTGATTCTGCTACTGAAAAAAGAGATACCAATACACCTTCCAACACGCCTCGACGACCCAAACAGCAACCACGCTCGGTCGGAGGCGGAGCGTCCGACCGCCGACCCAGCAGTTGCTCATCTTCGTCTTCTAACCCCTTCTCCCGCCGATCCTCTCGATCATTCTCAACCACCTCCATCACTCACAACGCTGAGATCGTGAAAGCAAGACGTAAGGCGGAATGGCAACGCAACCGACACTCCAACTTTGTCGATCAAATCTTTCTCCGCGTCACAGGCGGAAAGGGCGGTGATGGCTGCGTCTCTTTTCATCGCGAAAAGTTCGTTCAGTTTGGCCCACCTTCTGGCGGTAACGGTGGTTCAGGAGGTTCAATCTACATTCGTGCGGTTGATGGTCCCACTACGCTAGCTCGTATCTCACGTCGTTTTCGTGGTGCGGATGGCCCACATGGTCAAGGAAGCTTTCTGCATGGCAGAAAAGCTGAAGACAAGTACATCGACGTTCCCGTCGGCACAGTTGTAACCGCAACGCGCAGGTTGAGGATACCTGAGCAAGAGGAGGCAGAAGAGTACTATTCTGACCTTCTCAAGCGTGCCGCGAAAGCCAATTGGGACCCGACAGGAGTAGTTGCGAAAGAGGATGTAGTGTTGGCTGCTGAAGAAGCAGAACGCAAGCGGTTGGCGCGGTCGTGTCCTCCGCCACCCGAGATTGATTATTCGGACGAGGCCAGCGCGGATGGTGAGCTGGAGAAAACCCAAGAGCAAGACTCAGAAGAGGAGGACATTGACGGAGAAGACCTTCTCGAACCCACCATCGCACATCAACTCCAAATCCTCCGAGATCGCGTTTGGCGCCACTATCCCCGTGCAGAAGAAACCAACTATCGTCGAACCGAATTCCGAACAGCTGAAATGCGGCTTGCTCTTGACCGTCGTAGACGTCGCCGCTACCTAGCACAATCTACCGCCGCTTCCACCCTCTCCAATTCTTCTTCGGATCAACCTTCAGCTGCGTCTGTTACTCCCTATGAAGACTCCGAAGCTCCTCCGCCATCTGAGGATAGAGAGCCATGGCGAATCGACCTAGACGAACCCACCCCACCCGACTCTGCTGGCGTCCTCCTCGCTGCCGGCGGTCGCGGCGGATTGGGTAACCCCACATTTCTATCTTCCACCAACCGTTCCCCCAAATTCGCCACTCGCGGAGAATACGGTGAAAGTCTCGAAATCACACTGGAACTCAAACGTCCCTCGGATATTGGTCTAGTTGGACTTCCTAACGCGGGTAAATCCACCATCCTCCGTTCCATCTCCGCCTCAAAAGCTCAGGTGGGTCATTGGAGATTCACCACGCTCAGCCCCAATCTCGGTGTCGTCCGCCTTGGGTCTGATGGCTCTGTCATCGGTGTCGACAATACTGAGGTGAGCGAAGGGTACGGTGCTGACCTGCTCCTCTCCCCTGAGGGTGGAGAGGGAGAAGAGGAGTTCAGGCTAGTTCTGAGCGACATCCCCGGGTTGATCGATGGAGCGGCGGCAAATAGGGGTTTGGGACATACCTTTTTGCGTCATATCGAACGATGTTCCCTCCTAGCATACGTACTGGACTTGACGGAACCGGAACCGTGGAAAGATTTGAAAGTGCTGCATAACGAGCTTGCGGAGTACAGGGAGGATCTGCCAGGGAAGGCGAGACTGGTGATTGTGAATAAAGCAGACCAGTTCGAAAAGCCGGAGGAGATTGAGATGGCGAAAGAAAAGGTGGACAAGATTAAGAGGCAGGCAAGGGAGATTTGGCAGGACCAGAGGGCACTGCAGAAGTGGGATACTGGGGTGAAAGGAGAGGAGGGGGAGCCGATGAAGGTGGTGATTCTGTCAGCTAAGAAGAAGCAAGGGACGCAGACGTTGGCTAGGACTCTGGTGGAATTGTTGCGGGCTCGGAGGGCAAATGAACAGGAAGTTGAAGAGGACGAAGATGCAGCGACTGCTTGATGTAGCTTCAGCATTGCAATATCGCACCTTTCACAGGATTGAACACGGATAGAAGACTGAAGTGCGATCTCTGATTCTACAAAGTGAATAGGTGAATAGTTCGTAAAGATAGTGAGAGAGACAGAAAATTCTTCGGAATGCGATGCGATGATAGGGCGTTCAAGCTGTTTCCAAGGGAGCTTTTTGGCCTAAACGACTTCAACTCGAGCGCCGGGGCTGTCGATTTAGCACCTAATCCCATTAGGCCTCTTAGTAGGATCCCTGGGAATCCAACCATACTGCAAACCCTTCTGATAACTCCATTCCTCCGCCGCATTTGCTTCCGTCTTCCAAGTCCACATGATCCAACCAATACCACCCTCGTTCGCGTCCACCTGCGCCTCCCACATGCTACCCAACAACCTTTTGTAGTTGGCGGTGAACGTCCTAGCATCACCACTCTTAGCGTAACAGCTGTTAATCCTACCCTGGCTATGCTTGAAGCTTCCATCGTATCTGCTACCTCTGCCTCGACCGTTAATGCCTTGAGCGCAATCCGTGAAGGCCGGGGTCCATTCACCGACCATTTGGTAGTGGATTTTGTTGGCAGCAGCCCATTTGGGTTTGAGCGAGCAGTAGTAGTTGATGCGGTCCTTTGAGGAGAGACGAAGAGATTTGTCGTTGAAGATAGTGTAAATGTGCGAGTCGATAGAAACACCTTGGTATTTGGGAGGGAGGAGTTTGTCGTTCCAGTAATCGCTGTAAGCTGGGCTGGTGAATTCGTCACTGACTACAATGAGAAGAGGAGATTCGGCCGCGTTACGACCGTTAGGGTATCGTACAACTTCGTATGCTCGCCGGTTGAAGTCCATCACTACGTTTCGGTCTGTGACGGGTTCGTTGAGCAATTCGAAAGCAGCAACCGAGTTTTGGTACTTAGCAAGGCTGAACTCGCTCGACATAGTCTGAAGGATATTGATCGTGCGTTGAATGTCGGTTGCGTTACCGGCCCACTCGCTAACACCACGACGTCCACCGTGGTCATACCCGTTCTGGCTGCCCGGTGCGGCGTGAAGATCAACAAGAACCTTAAGGTTGTATTTCCCACACCAAAGAGCAGCCTGCTTCAAAAGATCCCACTGGTTTAACTTGAAGAATGGTTCATCAGACCTTACCTCGAACGCCCAATAACCAATCGGGATACGAACATGGTTCAACCCGGCAGCTGCGATCTGTCTAATATCGTCCTCAGTAACGAAAGTGTTTAAATGCTTCTGCAGAATCCTCCTCGCCTGGTCCCTAGGCTGAAGAGATCCGAATGTCCATTCGTCAATGATAGCATCGTTTCCAGTCTGACCGTAAATACTGGGAGTGATAAAGTTCTCCACTACAAGCCAACCGCCGAGCGAAACACCGCGGACTTTGCGACTGTTATCGTTGTAAGGCCATCGGAGGGGCGGGAGAGCTCTTTTTTCGTACGTGGACTCGGCCTGGTTGTTGATCTTACGACGATAACGTCTCATGCCTGGAATGTCCATGGTCTGGTCGACGATCACTTTGGGTTTGATGTCCGTGGTGCCAAGGGAGTTGGCGGTGGTGACTGGGATTTGGACTTTGCCGGCTGCGTCAGAGGGGATGGCGGCTAGGGCTGAGCCTACCAGCATTGCGCTGGTGAGGAGGGTGGCGAATTTCATTGCTAATGAGTGTAGAGCTGCAAACAACAGGCAGGGAAGGAGGCTTGGGGGGGGGGGAGGAGGGGAGTGGAGAAGAGAGAGGAGAGGATGAAGAAGAAAGAAAAGCAGGAATGGAGAGTCTGGGTTGTATATATTCAAATGCTCTGCCTTAAGAAGAGGGTAAGCGGGGATGCAGGGTTCTGCGCAACACGAGGAAGAGACCTGAAGTTGAAATATAGAGAAGTATAAACCCCACTTCGGGGCCACGATCAGGCTCCCTTCGTACAGATGTATAGTTACTTGGATTCTTGACATTGCTATAAAGGAGTGGAACTACATGAGCACATACAGTATATACCTTGGCACTATCTCTGAGAAAGTTGGACTGAGATGAGTCGAGTGCCTCCTGCAGAGCTCCTGAGTCGTTGCCATGTCAACATTGATGCATTTCACATGCCTGATTCAGCTCGTGATTCGCCCCAGGTTGAATAAACCCTGGAAATTTTCAGCGTATCTTCAACTTCTGCAAGCAAAGAAGGGAGGGAGGGGCAAGAGCATTCCTGAAACTTGCATCTATGCAGATCAATTTCAGAAGAGGGGACTGGAGGGGACTGGAGGGGACTGGCGGGGACTTTGGAGGGGACTTTGGAGGGGACTTTGGAGGGGACTTTGGAGGGGACTGGAGGGGAGATGCAAACGATAGCAAACCGCAAGGATTGTCAAGGGCGCATGATGGTGCAGTATACACGCCACGTGCCTTTTGTCCTACCCTGCTTTGCTGCCACGCCCTCACCTCTATCCCTCACCTCTATCCCCCATCATCCTTCCCTCTATCCTCTTACAGAAGAAGCAACTGAGACTGATGCAACAAAAGCATTCCATAGCGTCGTCCTACCAGACACAACATTGCATTGCGAGAACCGTCTCTGTCGCCCATACCGAACAACAGCTTCGACAGGCGGCCCGATGCAGCTGTTTCGGATCCCGATCCAGAGCCGTTGGAGCTGAGTTGGGCGAGAACGAGCAGTGTTGACCGAGGTGGTGGTGTTGTTGTTTGCTTGCCTGTGCGAGGATGGAGGAGAGACCAACACATCAACACGCATAACACGCTCTCAGAATAATCTTGGCTTTGGCTCCGACGGCATTTTTGGACAGATGAAATTACAAATTTCAGACGCGTCGCATTCTCGCACGAGAATGTTGAATATCGCCCTCACTCTGCGCGACGCGTCTCTTTTCCGTGGCAAATGAAAGGAAGCCAAAAGGCCAACACTCTCGAACGTCGAGGCCGTCGTCTCTCTTGTCCTAAGGCCGCGCTTCCTTCTCGACACCTCTCAATTCCTATCTCCACTTCATCTACTTATCTCCGGCACAGAACGCTCCCTATACCGTAGCCTCTGCTCCTTACAGTATCGTCCGCATCCGCCATACACATAGCAACATGTCGAAAGCAGACCTTCCCCAATGGGGCAGAGTGCTCGTTGCCGGCGGTATCGACTGGCCTACACTAGGTCGTAAAGCATCCAAAGCCGGTCCACCTCTCACAGTCAATCCTGACCATCCCGACTTGCCAGCACCACACATCCTCCGTTCAGTCTCCAATGTCCGAATGAAGCGCCTCTTCTCCTCTCACTCTTCCTGTCACGCCGTCCTCCTCTCCGTCGATGGAGACGCCTACATCATCGGTCGCAACGAACAAGGTCAATGCGGTCTTCCTATCCAACGCATCCCCATCTCCTCCAAACCTTCCGGGCCTGCAGTGTGGGATGCCTACCTCCTCGACCCATCCACCGACTTTTCCCCCGCCCTCCCCTCCGGATCCAAAGGCCAAATTGTCTTTGCAGCCTGCGGTCGATCGCATACCCTGCTCATCACTTCTTCCGGCTCCGTCTACTCCGCAGGCCTCAACACCTCCGGTCAATGCGCTCATCCAGAATCCCAAACCGTCCCCATCTTCACCCGCATCGAAACAGCACCCTTCATTAAAGAACGCGATCCTATCATCGCTGCCTCCTGCGGTCTCACCTTCTCCATGCTCCTCACCGCCTCCGGAAAAGTTTACACCATGGGCTCTTCCGAAAAGGGTCAGTTGGGGAACGGGCGAACAGGCGAACACTTTACCAGCAGCAACAGGTTAGCGTTCAACACCTTCTCCGAACCTTTCCTAGTAAAACAGCTCGCAGATAAGAAAATCACTCAGATCGCCTGTGGACAGCAACACACCATTGCGATGGACGAAGACGGATATGTCTACGTCTGGGGTTTCGGCGGTTACGGCCGATTGGGGCTGGGCTCACAACAAGATCAACTCACACCGACGCTAGTGCCGCAGTTCGCGAGGGAGAATGTGGTGATGCGAGCAAAAGCGATTTATGCCGGCCCAACGAATTCAGCCGTCGTCGACGGTCAGAGCATGTTTTGGCTCGCGGGCAAATGGAAAACTTCTGGAGACGGAAGTGCTGGTCAAGGATTTATGACTTTTAAATATCTTCCCGATCTAATGGGTGTCAAAATCACCAATGCCGCTCTTGGCGGAGTTACTCTGCTCTGCACCGCAATTGAGGAGGCTTCTGTCGTAGGCGAGCACGGAGCGACAATGAATATCTGTTGGGGCCAGAACGCCAACTGCGGCGAACTCGGTCTCGGCGAAGGCAAACCTCGTTCCGCCACAAAACCACTCCGCAACGAAACATTAGACGGCATTGCCATCATCGATCTCGCCGCCGGTCAAAACACAACCTTCTATCTTGCGAGGAATCTAGGCGAGAGATATGGAGAACTGCCAAGATGGCCAGAGGTAGTGCAGAGTCAAGAGGTGTGTATGGTGTGTGGCAAGGAGGAAGGGGAGGGTGGAGACGGCGATGCCTTGTTGGAATGTGAGAAATGCGAGAATCCTTGGCATTTGGGTTGTTTGAGACCGAAACTGGCCGAGATCCCGGATGGTGAATGGCATTGTCCCAATTGTACGTTTCCAGTAGGGAAGAGTGCGAATGGGAATAGCGGGAGTAAGAGGGCGAACGATGATGATGAGGAGGATCAGCAGGATGGGGGGGCGACAACTGTCAAGAAGCGAAGAGCTTAGATTCTTCAGAACCAGCAGATCTTGGACCGAAGGAATGGAAACAAAGACTACAATGACCACGCCTGTATCATGTAACATTATCCCCTCTCTCGTAGTAATGCAGATCAATACCATCTCAGAAAAGGAACTGTGAGTAAAGGTCTTCGGCGCTTGATATACCCGATAGCGAGACGTCATTCTCTATTGATCGAGCCTAATTGCGAAGGCGTGCATCATAACACAGGGAAGCGAGGAAATCCTGATTCCCCGACCTCAATTTTGATCGCCATTTCCTGCACCAACATTCTAGCTCATCTCAAACCAATCAGTTCAACAATAGCGCAGACGTCTCAAACCATCCTTCAATTAGTTCCAAACACTTGTTTGCTCTGTTCAAAAGTCACAACAGCTGGGAAGGGAGGACAGAGAGGGAGGTAAGTTAGAGAGGACGATGGATTCAGGCTTTGAAATCAGCATCACGGACGCATCCAGCCGAGCTCACTCTGCTTAGGCGCTGATGATCATCGTGTACCTGCAGCTCAAGACAGGCTTCCCATATCCGGCCGTCTGAAACTTCACCTCACTCTTTCCTCCCTCCTCCCCTCCCTCCTCCCTCTCTATCCTTCCAATCCCCGCAAGCTTGCTCTCTGCACAATGAGGAACACCATGGGCAAATTAACTCTCCGACTTGACCGGGGTTTTAACCCTCGCTTAAAACCTTTTGTTCAGCTGAATCTTTTCTCGAATGTATCCTTCTCCTTTGTCCTGTCATACTGTAACAAGCGAAAGAACACATGTCATACGAAAGCCCCCCTTCCCATGAGTTCTACCCTTTTCTTAAGTCGACTCCCACCATCTCGTTGAGCTCCGACTTCTACTCCGCTCTTGGTTCGCTCCTTCCGGCCAGACAAGCCCCCCTCCCTCTTCTCTGCACCCCTTCCCCGGCTGTGGCAGCGTTTTTATGCTACAGGCTTCGCGATGTGTGGATGTGACGGGGTGGTCCGTCGGAAGGAGCCCACCCAGAGACATGGAATCCTCTATCCGATCCCAACCCATGTTCTCCCGTGTCAACTACATCTGGCTTCCCGTCGGCAACAAAAACATCGCCCAATTCGTCGGTGCAAAAGCAGCTGCAATTCTCAAACTCGACTACGTCCTTACCATCGACGACGACGTTATCGTCCCTGCGAACTTCGCTGCTCCGATGCATATTATCTCGGAAACCGTCACGGCTGTTTGCTACCCCATCACCGCGGTAGATCACAGAGGTGACCGTCCTTTGTTCGTGGGATGGCAGGATATCGAATATAAGATGTCAGCATTGGCGAAGATGGCAGAGTCGAAAATGTGCGGTATACTCTTCCCCCACGGTGCCGCTTCGTTCTGAAAGCGGGAGACGATGATCGCGATTTTACGCAGACACGATCTGATCTATTTCGCAGATGATGTAAAGATGGGTCTCGAACTCCAAGCACTGGGACAGAGAATGGGTATCGATGGAAGTATCTCATTCGAAACCGTCGCTCCTGAAACTTTCCTGGGTCCCCCCACGAATGGTACGGCGAACTACTACCACCAACGAGTCCGCTCTTGGGAGACGGCCCGCCACACCCTCTACTGGCAATTATCCAAACGTTTCCTCTTCTCCCTCAATGGTGCATGCACCCCGGTCGCAATAGGATGGCAAAAGTTCACACAGTTCTACAACTCAACCACTAACTTCATCGACTGGATCCGTTTGCCGATGTTTGTTCTGCTCGGCGGTAGCGGTCAATTCTGGTTACGCTCGTTTGCGTTTATCTTCTTCCTCCCCACAGTACCTCTTCTTCCGTATAGATTCATCAAGACGAGAAATAGGCCCGATCTTCATCCACACATGCTGGATATGCTCACATTCGGGATCTACAAGCTCATGTACAGTCTAGTGTGTATTCTGGGGGGATTGAGGTCCATGTTGGTATTCTTCCCGAACCACAGCCATAAGCCGAACTTGGTAGAGATGGAAAAGAAGGGTGATGAAAGATGCATTTGGTTGAAAGAAGATTTCATGAAGGATAGCGGAGGTCAGGGGGATCTGAGAGGAGAAGGTCGACAGATTTTGTTGGATGACGAAGCAACCGCACAGACTCAGGCAGAGGCGGAGAGGGAGGCAGAAGAGATGACGAAGGCTGCAGTGGTGAACACGCTTACAGCGGACATAGAGAAGCAAGCAGGACAGCAGGATGTGGCGGTGGTCAATGTGGCCAGGAGGCCTTCTAGAACGCCGCACGATGAACAGACTGCCCACGAGGTTCGTTAGCGCACTCTGCGTTGTATGGTACCTTTGTCCTTGCTCCTATTGTTCCTGCGGCAATGTCACTATGCTAACATAAGTCTTTGTCTGATTTGATGACTAGAACATCAGATCGGCCCGATATGGGCTTTGGCCTTGGAAAAGCACGTCTGCTCTGAGCATCAGAGGTGATAGTGTCATGGATGCTTAGGGCTGGCAATAGTGAGGAGAAGATCCCCGAGACAAAGATGCACTGCGTCCGGACGTCGAATTCAAATTACTGGGGACAGTTTGTATTCACGACAGGTCGATTTTGTATTCCGAGGTGCGTGGTTATTAGATTTTGGTGAAAGTGCAGCTGTCAAAAAATGCGACTTGTCCGAATCACCGACGCTTATCACCACGCGTTCTCTTTAACACCTCCTCCTCTTTCTATCCTTTTATCCTTCTCACTTCTGTTCACTTTCTAGCTCGCATCCATGGTAAGACTATCAGCTCGCTAAATAACATCAAAAGTCGTAAAAACAGGTGTCTTTGCTTCAAGCAAGCAGTGAAAGGCCGGAAAAGGAAGGAAGAAGTTGAAGCCGAGGCAAAGCAATGGCCATGCGAGGAAAGCTAAGATGGGCGGAGCTCAAAATGGCAGTATCAAGGCAGTGGAAATTTGCCGCAAAGGGTTAGTCCCACTTCGGCCAACATGCTTCCATCTCCTCCAAACGCCATCTGGATAGCCAGGAAGAGAAGCAGCTCGGTGTCATTTCATGGTCGACAGACGATCATTTCACGTGGTGTGCATCGCTATCACACTGGTACACTGTCGTAGATCCCTTCTCTGCCTCTCTCTGCCTCTTTGGGTTGGCACAATGATGGAAACAAGTACCCGTCTATGATACAAACTCGGTCGCCAGGCCCCAATACTTGAAAGCCACAGTGCGTTTAATTATGTCCCTGCTCCAATTGTCCATATTTGACGCATGAGGTGTGGCAATTGCTCGGGCTTCTGCTGCCAGCCTCTCCGGGCTCAGCAGCTACTATAGTAGTACTCTACGCTAGACCCTGTAGTCAGACTGTACTAGCTGACTCCGACACTTTAGCGCTGTCCCTTGTCCCTTTTTTGCAGTATGGTGAGTCGGTCAGTCTGCTGGCTTTCGCTTCGGCAGAAATCAAGGCTTACCAGCACATCCACATCCTCTTTCGTAAAGTGGCAAGAGAGACAGGACGCATGAGTTCCTTTTGCTTCTCTGTCCCGACTTGGCGTTCTGACCGATGATACCCTGTCGCTATGCCAGCGTTGCATGAGCAAGAAACTTGCTCGAGTTCATCCACCCCTGGAAGGCTTTATCCCGTTCCGCGAGCGATAGCTGGTGAAGGATCGATCAGAGTATAAGATAGAAAGGCCTTCAGAGTCCGGCTCTTGGAAGGGGCTTGATCTTTCCCTCCATCCACCATCCTCTCCCCATCTCTGACCCCTCCCTTTCAAGCTCCCCCCTTCCCTTCTCTTATCCATTTACCACAGATCGAAATCAGCCGATCAACCACATTCGTTTATTCCACCCACCACCCCAGCTAGCTATTTAATACTTCACCTACACAGAGATCAACACAATCGAAAGAACAGTTCAAGATGGTCAATATTACGGTCAAACTGACCTTAATGGTGCAGGCAGCACTTCTTTTGCTCGCCTTGCAAAACGCCCCTGCGCCCGCCATGGGTTTCTTTGGACGCGGTCGTCCAGTTGGTCTCGAAGCTGGCGCTGGCAACAACGACGGTATGATCATTCCACGCAAAGCTCACACTGCTGTTCCGGCAGTGTTCGAACACGCTGACATGCCTGCTAAGCGCGAGCCTCCTCCTTCCTCGACCCTAGACGACGATGAAGATGACGAATACGACGAGCTCGAGATCATCACCATTTTCCTTCCTGAAGAGGGTGAAGAGGAAGAAGATACCAACCCTCTCCACAAGCGTGCTGGTCCCACACCTTGCCCGCTCAGCACACTCGTCGTCAACGTCGCGAGCTTGCGGCCCAAACCGCTCACCCTGGTTAACACGACAAGCGCGATCCTCGAGTCAAGTACAGAACCCGGACTCGCACCGTCACCTTGTGGAAAACCAAGACTATCTACGAGACTATCTATCGAAGGTGCACTCAATACGTCAAGCGTGCTACTACCACCAAGAGAAGGACTACTTCGACTAAGAGAAAGACAACATCGACCAAGAGAAGGTCCACGAGTACAAGAAAGCCCACCACCACAAGCAAGAGGAGGTCAACTACCAGCACCAGAAGGGCTACCACTACTTCGAAGAGGACTACAAGCACAAGCCCGAGGAGGACTACAAGCACAAGCTCGAGGAGAACTACTAGCACTACTCCCAAGCGGGCTAGTACTACTTCGAAGAGGACCACTTCGACTCCTATCAAGTCTGCTACTACTTCTGTCAAGACTACCTCGACTACGCCTAAGCCGGTGACTACTAGCAGCACTTCGATTAGGACCACGTCGACCACGCCCAAGCCAGCTACTACCAGAACGACTTCAACGAGGAGAAGCTCGAGCAGCACTACTTCGACCTCTCCTAAGCCTTGGACGAAAAGTTCGAGGACGTCGACCAGGGGCACTTGGACTTGGACCTCTTCCTCGTCGAGCACCAACCGTGCCATCACCACTTCTTCGTCCTCGACTAGGTCTGTCGTAGTTGCTCCCACTACACGATCTTCCTCCACTGCTACCACTTGGTCGTCTACTACTTCTTCTTCGACCGCTACTTTGTCAAGCAGCTCGAGCACCGTCACTGCGGCTCCCACACCCAAGGTCTACAGCCTGATGGCGGACTACAAGGGAGCTAACTTCTACGACAACATGTACTTTTTCACTTTCAAGGACCCCACCAAGGGTCTTGTTGACTTTTTTGGCAAGGATGAAGCTTCTTCTTTGGGTCTGATCAAGACGACTAACGATGGTCAGGTTTACATGGGCTATGCTATTTCTCGTGTCTACCCCGCTGTCTCGACTGCAGTGGCTCCTATGCAGCGACGTTGGATCTCCTCCTCTTCCTCTGCCTCATCCACCTCCACTGCCTCCTTTGTTAGCGTGCAAGCATCAACCACCACCTCTTCCCCCACGGGCACCGTCTCCTCTACCACCTCTTCCACCTCGACCTCGACCTCGGCCTCCACCACCACCTCGGCGGCTCCCATCCCCTACATGAAATCCATCCGGATCTCCTCGTTCGACAGCTTCACCATGGGCGTCTTCATCCTCGATGCTTCCCACATGCCCGTTGGTTGCGGTATCTGGCCATCCTGGTGGACTGTCCCTACCAACCCTGCTGGTGGTTGGCCCAACGGAGGCGAGATCGACATTGTCGAAGGAATCGGCTACACCAACCAAAACACCTACTCAGTCCACACGGTCCCCGGTTGCCGAGTCAACTCCACCACAAATGCGCAAAGGGGTACTTACCAACTCTCCAACGTCACCCTGGCAACCAACTGCGCCTCTTCCGAAACTGGAAATAAAGGTTGCGGTGTTCAGTCTTTCCTGCGCACTGATTTCGGTGCTGGATACAACTCGAACGGTGGTGGTATTCATGCTATGGTATGGGACAAGGATTTGGGTATCAAGTCTTGGTTCTTCCCGCGAACTACTGCTCCTGCTGATATTGCTGCTGGTAAGCCGGATCCGTCTGGTTGGGGTACACCACAGGGAAGCTGGCCTGCGCAGGACTGCGATCCGACAAAGTTCTTCTTCAACCACGTTAGCGTGTTCAGTAACACGATCTGCGGTGAGTGGGCGGGTGATAAGCAGCTTTGGAACAACGCATGGAACGGACAGAAGCAGAGTTGTGCGGCGATGACGGGCTACAGCAGTTGCCAGGCTTATGTGCAGAGTAAGGATGTTGACTTTAGCCAGGCTTACTGGTTGATCAACAGCGTGAAAGTTTATCAGACTCAACGCACTAAGTAAGGAAAAGGAAGGATAGAGATGGTGTGTCTGGTCGGGAAGAGAACAGTAACTTTCAAGGCTGGTTCTTGAGTAAGCCTGTAATGTTTTTGCCCCAGATCCCACCCTCCTCTCCAACCTCTTTTGAAATGGTTTCGTTTCTCGTTTTCTATATGTAGCATAGATCTCTTTCTCTCTCTCTCTCTCTCTCTCGGCGCTTTTCATGATGTAGGGACCATCTTCGGATGTGTTGCTTGTCGTGGAAGGCAAACATGTATCGGATTCTTCTCCTCTTTGCTTGAGTTTGTGTTCGCGCTGGCTTCGTCTTTGAGTTGCTTCTTGTCATGAAAAGACATGGTCACAGTTGAGGTGTTCGAGATTGCTGCTGTTGTGATAATGTAAGTACAAGTTGGAATCTGAAGGTCTTCAAGACTTTCGCCACTTGCGTATGAGCGCAACCATTGCAAAAAGTTAGGCGTACAATACTTGAGGCCACGATCAGGCGCTCTAGTTGTCAGTCAGATCTAAAACAAAAGGCTTGAATTTTGTAAGGAGGTAACGACTAAGCTAAGAGCATATATACATGTTCTCGGTACCTGACTGTGCTCACTTTGTCGAGTCATGCCCATGTGCCACATATCTTCTTTTCATGAGCGTTGTCATATCAACATATCCCCTGCATACCATGGTGTCAATCCTCGTGCATAGGCTGTGTTAGCTCCCACTAGCTTCGCATTCTGCTTGTCCTCCTCATCGCCCGATGCCTCCTCGATTCCCCGATCCTGTGAGCTCCCATTTAATATGTCACGCGTTGGCGATGCCGGTGCATCTTCAACTCAAAAAATTTCATTGGCCGGAATCCGTACTCTGTTACGTTTTCCTCAACTGACACAGCTGCCAGAGTTGTTTTACTTATTTCCCATGTTAGATCGCAATTATCGACAAAGACAAGACCAACCATTAGCAGTACTGTCAAGCTTAGTAATGTTGAAAGTAAACGTAGTTTAGGTCCCGATACTTGCTATCGGGGAGAGTCTGAGTACAATGTCACTGCTACTAAAAGACAGAAACAAATATACTTGATTGACTTTGGGGGATGTGGCGAGAGCCTAGTGCCCTCTGTGAGTTATATAAACATGTGAGTGGCACTTGCCTGATGTGGGAGTACTACTACTTCATGGTCTATCATGACAACGAGTGGGACTGTGTTGCACCCGATTTCTCCTGAGATCGACTTGACCTAATCTACGATCGAATCGGTAGCTCAACCGGATCAGTCCTATCTGATCTTCGATCAGATCGGTTCCGCGTCGCCCTTTACCGTCTCATTGGATCGTCTTTTTTTCAGCAAGTAATAGTTGCGCAAGCGGCAGCATTCTACAAAAGCACGCGATCTTCTTCACCGCGTCGCTCTTGCGTGCGGGGAAAACGTCCAAGAGTGCGCTTTCCTTTCTCCATCTTGACATCTGAGCACGCCATCTTTGGCCTCGGCTCAGACATTCACCACCGCTTATGGCACACAGCCCAACCTGCAGCGCTTGCACAGTCTGTGTCATCCTGGCACGCCATCCGGCACCGTTGTGAAGTAGGGTTGGCTTGCCTCGTGTCTGCACCGAGGTGAAGAGAGATAGCCGGCTTGCGGTGCAGCTGTCTTTCTGACCCACTTTTCTGCTCTGATGATGACATTCCGATGCTCAGCATCTAGGTGATGAGCAAGGAAGCTTTGTGCCTGGCCTAAGTTGTCCGAAGCAGAGCCATTGGGTTAAGTTGCGTGCTATATTCTGTCGCTCCGATTGTTCTTCTTGGCAGCTCACCGCCGTTATAAGGCTTGCTGTCCACTTGTTCTCCTCCTTCCTCCACCAACCATACCCCACACTGGCTGACACTCGCAAGATGTTGTCCACTCTCCAACCAAACACAGACCACTTTGCCTCGAACACAGACTCCGGCCAAGGCGGTGGTGGATCTGGCGGTTTCTCCGTCTCGCAAATCGAAGCTCAGCGCTCTCTCAAATCCTCCATCCGAGAACTCACTTCTGGTCAGCACGATGCCATCCCCTCTCTCCTCACCACTTACTCAGAACTGCCTAAACAAATCGCCGGCCCTACCGTCTGGGATGCAGCCTCGTACTCAGGTGAAGCCAACCGTTGCAAATGGGTGCACACTTTTACCGAAACCGAAATTGCTCAACTCGAATCTGCCTCTCAACTCTGGCTCGAATCCGGTCGTGAATTGGGCGAGGTTGAACGTTCCACTTTCCCACTCCCTTCTGACCTTGTTGCTACTCTTACCAAACTTCGAGAACGCTTGGTCAAGGGCCATGGATTCTACCTCTTCAAAGGCCTGCCCACTAAGCGATGGGGTAACCGCCTATCCGCGATTGCATACCTCGGTCTGGGTTCCTACTTGGGTAATGTAGTATCGCAGAACCGATACGGCCACATCTTGGGCCACGTCAAGGACTTGGGCGAGGACCCAACCAAGATCGACAAGGTTAGAATCTATCGCACCAACGCACGCCAGTTCTTCCACACTGATTCATCCGGTGGCATCGTTGGCCTTCTCTGTCTTCACAAAGCGATTGAAGGCGGAGAGAGCGATATTGTCTCCTCTCATGCTGTTTGGAACCATCTGCAAGCCCACCGACCGGATCTTGTCCAACTTCTCGCATCCAACATCTGGCATTTCGATCGCAAAGGCGAAGTTTCTTCCTCCAACCCTTACTCCCCTGACGAGCCTCAGAAAGAATGGCTTACCCGACCTATCTTTCACCTCGTCAAGGGTCAGCCCGAAAACCGTCTCATCCTGACCTACGACCCTTACTACCTCAAGTCGATCCAGCGCCACGTTGATGCTGGACACATCCCCCCGCTCTCGGAAAAGCAGAAAGAAGCAATGCAAGTGTTGGAAGAGACAGCAAAGCAGTTGAGCTTGCACATGGTGCTAGATGTAGGAGATATCCAGTTCGTTAGTGATGTACACGTGTTGCATGCTAGGACGGAGTACAAGGATCCTGCACCGCCAGCGCCGAGGAGACATCTATACAGGTTATGGTTGGCCGTCCCGACGCAACAAGGCGGTTGGGAGAATGCTTATCCTGACAACGCACTGAAGAGGAGAGGTGGAATTCAGGTCGATGATACTAAGCCCACTTATCCTCTCGATGGGGAATAAAGGCCATCAGCCCTTAAAACCCCACATCCTGTTTCTCATCTGAAATTCAAACATTTCTCAAATCCCTACAAGTGATGGCTGTAGGATTGCACTGCTTTCAGTCTCAATGGAGCGTCTAACGGAATGCAAAGCAATTCTACTCAAGGGTAGCAAGTTCCTTCCTGACCTCATCCTCAGCAGCGATCTTTGCCAGCTGCATCGCTTCCAACTTTTCACCTCCCGCCTGACGCATCTTGAGCTCTTCGATCGCTTTCAGCTTTTTGTTCAAGTTCCTGACCTTCTTCTCCAGGTTGGCTGCGCCTGAGTCACCTCCTACCTCAGCAGCGCCTGAAGATGCAGATAGAGCCGCAGCAGTTTCTGCGACGGCAGCAGGAGCAGCAGCTGTCGGTTTACCGTTCTGTTGTTGCTTTCCACCTTTCTTCTTGCCCTCCTTGGCATTAGTGTTATTGGCGCCGTTGTTTTTGGGAGCACCGGGTACAGTCCTCTTCCTGTTACCCGAACCTGGAGCTTGATAAGTCCCATTCGCCGAAGTACCACCAGTAGGAGAAGTAACACCCGAACCACCTTCATCAATACGTTTGTACATATCAGGCGTATTCTGTCCCCTTGCACCAGGTGGACGGTAAGTTCCAGTAGGGCGCTTGGTCGCCGCCTTTGTCGCAAGGTAAGAAGCAGCAGCATCCGACGGCTTTGGCGCAGCCGGAATCTGATCAGGGAAAGCAGTCACCCCAGCATTCGACCCAGGTCTCCAACCAGCCTGATACAGCTCATCGATCATATCCACATGCACCAACTCTCCCGTACAATGCCAAATCTTGACTCCATTCTCCACCCTCAACCTCGGGCTAAGCGTAGCCGTCAACAGAAAGTGACCATCCGGCGACCACTGACAGACACTACTGTTACTGGCATCCATCGAATACACTTTGCCTTTTGCAATATTCTCCCGATCCCAAACATCCACTGTACCGGAAAGATTACCAAATCCAGCAATGCAGAACAGTCTACCTTGCGGGTTGAAAGCGACAAAGTTCCTCGGCTGTGTTCCCAATTCGGCGATCACGTTGACTCGGTGACTGAAAAGAGTAGCTTTGGCAGGCATGTATCCGTACAGCACGATGAATTCTTTCGAGTTGGGGTTCCATTCGAAATCGTGAATGGGACCTTCTTTGTCCAGGGCTACACGACAGTCGAAGTCGCCGCGGACGGACATGAGGTAGAGGTTGGTTTCGCCGTAGTAGGATTTTCCAGTCTTGTCGTGATCGGTGGAAGTCATGAAGAGGAGTGCAGAGCCTGCTTTGTTCCATTTGATTTGAATCTTGTCTGCTTTGAAGAAGGTCTTTTGCGAGAAAGGCGCAGGTGGAGTTTCGGGGGATGGAACAAGCGAGGCGAGCGAGTACGCGCGGACTGAAGCAGGTGCGCCCTTTTTCTCACCACAGAACACTACAATGCTGGGCTTATCGCCAGGTCCGACTTCGAAGCTTGTGATTCCCTCGAGACGCAATCTGCCAATAACACCCTTGTCGGCGATATGACGAGATTCATAGATCTGTAACTCGGTCGATACTTGTCGTACGCAGTACTGCTCGTTAGCAGTGAACTGGAAAAAGCAACCTTCTTGCGACTTGCGCTCGAAGGAAGCGACAGTCTCGCCAGTTTCAGTGTCCCAGATCTTGAGGTTGCGTGCTGCGGAACCATCTTCGAGCTTGGAAGGACGTTGCCATGTGGAGAGGAAACCACCTTTGGGAGAGAACTGCAGATCGACGACTCTGGGACAGGGGAGATCACGTTTGACGGAAGAAGTGGAGGCGGAACGAGTGTCGACGAGACGAGTGAAATCGTCCATGGCAGCAGCGAAAGTGGATCCATCGGGACTGTATTGAAAGACACGAGCGCTGCCTTGGACCTGGTCGAAGCCGTTGACGGAAGTGTAGGAGGGGGAGCCGGTGTTGAGACCAATGAGTTTTTGAGCTCGGTAGGCCCATTGAGTGGTAGCCTCGCCGGCTGTGACAGGGACTGCTGATGGTTCGGACATGACGAACAGGCGAATGCCAATCTAGGTCGTAGGAACAGCTGTAGAAGGTTAGGGAGAGGAGCACTTGCTACAGTCCAGTAGTGTGCAGATGTGTGGCTAGTGCGACCGAGATGCGCGCGACGCTCCTCGAGAGCAGGACGACGTATGGAGTGTGAGAATGCCGTTCCGTGAAGGAGTTGAGATGGCTGAGAATGACGAGGAGAACAGAGAAAGAAGGATAGCTGTTTCAGCTAGTATGGTGCTAACTTTTCTTCAGCATTTGCCGCCAAGAAGAATTCTTTCAGTGTTGTGAATGTCAAGGCTGATTCGAATTCATCTTGCACGTGATGGCGTATTCAAGACTAGCGATGCTGTTGTATTCACGAGAACAGAGTCAAGCTTCTTATTTTTTATTTTTTATTGGAATTTATGTGAGAATGAATAGCCTAACATGCTTGATTGAGAATATTTCCGACAGGCACGCACACACGTTTTCCCTAGAAAACGCACAGACCAACGCTTCTTTTGACACTCACATGTTGACACAGCTCAGCACGTCTCACTTTGCTTACCATCACCACCACATCCTCGTCATCTTGTCCCTCGCCGTATCGCAACTGCGGCTAGCAACGCAAACGTCCAAACATGGACGCAGTCCACGTCGATGGCGCGAGAAAGGCGCCAGGTGACTGGTCGCCCGATGCCTGTCGTACTGTTGCTGCCGAACTCACCAACACACTCGATCTAGGGCCGAATCGTCAGTCCGTCGTCGAAGCACTCGTCTTTATCCATTTCTCCGTATATACCTTTGCCGAGCGATTGCGACGACGCCAAGGTCGAAGGTTCCATCAATCACCACGCCACTTCCTCGGCTTTATCGAATACTATGTCCAAGTCTCGAACCAAAAACGAGACGAATTGGAAGATCAGCAGCGCTTCCTTCTCGTCGGTCTCGACAAGCTTCGGTCCACAGTAGACCAGGTCGAAGAGCTTCAAAAGAGCCTTGCAGTCAAACGAACCCAACTCGAAGCCAAGGATGCCCAGGCCAACCAGAAGCTGCAGAGTATGGTCAAAGACCAGCAAGAGGCAGAGCAGAAGCGGGCGGCTTCCATCGAGATCCAAGCAGCTCTCGCAAATCAGGAGCAAGAGATTGGACAGCGTAGACAGGTCGTCATGGCCGACTTGGCAGATGCGGAGCCCGCCGTTCAAGATGCGCAAGCAAGCGTCAGCAACATCAAGAAGCAACACCTTACAGAAGTCCGATCCATGGGTAACCCACCTCTTCCCGTCAAAAACGCCATGGAATCGGTCTGCATCATCCTCGGTCATAAGATCGAAAGCTGGAAGACGGTCCAGGCTATCATTCGCAGAGATGACTTCATCGCTTCTATCGTCAACTTTGACACAGACCGTCAGATGACTCGTCAGATCCGCGACAAGATGATCCGCGACTACCTGTCGAAACCAGACTACAACTTCGAGACTATCAACCGTGCAAGTAAAGCTTGTGGTCCACTTGCCAAATGGGTCATTGCTCAAGTTCGCTTCTCCGAGATCCTCGACAAAGTTGGCCCCCTTCGTGATGAGGTGCAGTCGCTTGAACAGCAGGCAGAAGACACCAAACTCCAAGCAAGTCAAATCGTCGACATGATTGCAGAGCTCGAGAACAGTATCGCCACATACAAAGACGAGTATGCTGCTCTCATCAGCGAGACACAAGCCATCAAGGCCGAGATGGAGCGTGTTCAGAACCGTGTCTCACGTTCCATGCAGCTGCTCGATAGTCTTTCTTCCGAAAAGCACCGTTGGCAAACAGGCAGTCGAACATTCGACGATCAAATGAGCACCATTATCGGTGATGCTTTGCTCTCGGCTGCTATGCTTGCCTACGCTGGCTACTTTGATCAGCAGTATCGCGAATCTATGTGGCAGTATTGGTCAGATTACCTTCGACAGGCCGAGATCAAGTTCAAGCCAGAGCTCTCCTTCGCCGATTATCTCTCCACAGCAGACGAGCGTCTCGAATGGCAAGCAAAGTCGCTTCCCGCAGATACCCTATGCACAGAAAATGCCATCATGCTCAAGCGCTGGAACCGATATCCGCTCATCATCGACCCTTCAGGACAGGCTGTCGAGTTCTTGCTCAACGAATACAAAGTGCAAAAGCTCACCGTGACCAGCTTCCTCGACGAGGCTTTCCTCAAAGCTCTTGAGAGTTCGCTTCGTTTCGGCAATCCGCTACTCATCCAGGATGTCGAATACTTGGATCCCATTCTCAACCCAGTCCTCAACAAAGAGCTTCGAAGGACTGGTGGTCGTGTTCTCATCCGTCTCGGCAGTCAAGATATCGACTTTTCGCCCTCCTTCAACATGTTCCTCACAACACGTGATCCTTCGGTCGAGTTCTCGCCCGACATTTGCAGTCGAGTCACCTTTGTCAACTTTACCATGACACGGAGCAGTCTGCAGAGTCAGTCGCTTGATCAGGTTCTCAAGGTGGAACGCCCTGACACCGACCGGAAGCGAACCGATCTTATGAAGCTGCAGGGAGAGTTCCGTCTGCGACTCAGGCATCTCGAACGCTCCCTTCTCACAGCTCTCAACCAGTCCGAAGGCAACATCCTCGACGACGACAAGGTCATTGACACACTCGAGACGCTTAAGAAGGAGGCAGCTGAAGTCACTTCCAAGGTCGAGGAGACCGATGCCATCATGCAAGAGGTTGACCAGGTCACTGCCGAATACGTTCCGCTCGCAAAAGCATGCAGTTCGGTCTTCTTTGTGCTTGATCAGCTTCATCTTATTTCACACTTCTACCAGTTCTCGTTGCGCTTCTTCCTTGACATCTTCGACTTTGTCTTGCGTCGCAACCCGCACTTGAATGGTGTCACAGATCCCAAGCAGCGACTTGATATTCTGATGCGTGATCTCTTCCTTGTCGTCTTCCAGAGGACGAGTAAGGCGCTTGCCCACCACGATCACGTCATGCTTGCTATGCTACTGGCTCAGATCAAGGCGCGTGAAGAGGGTCACGCAGATACACTCGACAGCGAGGAGTACGAGTTCTTGCTAGAGGGCGGCAATGTTGCGGCTGCTGCTAGTGGGAGCAATGATATTGCACAGACAAATGGCAGCGCACAGCGTCGAGGCGACGGCGTGGTCGAAGCTATGCTTGATGAAGAGCAGCTGGCCCGAGTTCAGGTCTTCAAACGTCTCAACTTCTTCCGCACCATTGAAGAGCACATGGAAGCCCACACGGAAAAGTGGCTCGCCTTCCTCACCTCCAACAGTCCAGAAACAGCTGTACCTAACTTCTGGTCACAAGAGGAAGACGCTAGCGACGACTTGGCGGATCAGGTCCGCAAGATGCTTGTCGTCAAGTGTCTGCGTCCTGACCGCATCGTCCAAGCTATGGCTGCTTTCACCTCGCGCATCTTCGGTCAGGATGTTCTTGGTGATCCCGGATATGACTTGGGGAAGATCGTTCACGAAGAAGTGGACGCAAGCACACCTATCGCGCTCTGCTCCGTCCCAGGCTACGACGCGAGTTACCGTGTTGACCACCTAGTCAAGCTCGTCAGCGCAAGATGTACGCCTGTCGCCATGGGATCTCAAGAAGGTTTTGCTCTAGCAGATCATGCCATCACCTCAGCCGCACGCACAGGCAATTGGGTCTTGCTCAAGAACGTTCACCTTGCACCCAGCTGGATCTCACAGCTGGAAAAGAAGATGCACGGCCTCAATCCTAACCGCAACTTCCGGCTCTTCCTCACCTGCGAAACCTCGCTTTCAATCCCGGTCAACTTCTTACGCGCATCACGCATCTTGATGAACGAACCACCACCGGGGATTCGAGCTAGCATGCTCGACAGTCTCAAATCCATTGCACCTAGTCGGTTGCAACGTGGACCTGCCGAAACACCACGACTTTACTTCTTGCTTGCTTTCTTCCACGCAACTTTGACTGAGCGGTTGCGGTACACGCCATTGGGCTGGTCTAAACCGTTCGAGTTCAACGATTCGGATGCGGAAGCGGCACTGGATATCATTGAAGGGTGGGTGACAAAGGTCGCAAAAGGTCGAGCTAATGTTGATCCGCAGCAACTGCCTTGGGATGCAATTAGGTCGTTGCTGAAGCAGAGTGTGTATGGTGGTAAGATCGATAATGCGCCGGATCAGACGTTGTTGGATTCGTTTGTGGACGATTTGTTCTGTGCTGCGGCATATGATGTTGATTTTCAGCTGGTGAAGCATGAGAAGGATCCGTTAGTGGCCCCGGAGGGTACCAAGATGGAAACGTTCATAAGTTGGGTGCAGGCTTTGCCGGAGCAGCAGCCTCCGCAGTGGCTTGCGTTGCCACCGAGTGCGGAGAAGGTCATTGCAGAAGCGCAGGGTACAGCATTGATGAATAAGTTGGTTAAGATGAAACAGCTGGCTGATGATGATGATGATGATGAGAACATCGATGGTGTAGCTCACAATTCTTCTGCGAACACAGCAGCGGGAGAGGGTGCGGGTGCGAGTGCGGGTGCGAGTGCGGGTGCGAGTGCGGGTGCGAGTGCGGCATCGGTTCAACCTGGATGGATGAAATCTCTTCGAACAAACGCTCAACAGTGGCTTTCACTCCTTCCCTCCACCGTTCCGCCTCTTGCTTCTGATTCGGGCTCAGTGCAAGACCCTTTGTATCGTTTCTGGGCACGAGAGCACCGTACCGGATCCTCGCTCCTCTCTACGGTCCGTTCGGATCTCCAAGAAGTTGTCTCGGTATGTGACGGCCTTTGCCGCCAAACGAACCACAATCGAACCCTGCTCACGGACCTGCCCAAATCCACGATCCCGTCAACATGGCGTCGCTACGCAGTGCCCAAATCCACGACTCTGGCCGAATGGGTCCTCGACCTCCGCGCACGTCTGGACCAACTCGGTCGCATTATCCGCGAATCCTCCTCCCTCGGCTCAACATACGATATGGCAGAGGTAATACTCGGACTTCTCTTCGCCCCCGGTGCGTACCTTACTGCGACACGACAGAGCGTTGCACAGGAAAGCAAAGTCAGTTTGGAGAATTTGGAATTAAGACTGAGGTTGAATGATAAAGCGGCGGGGTTGGAAAAGGGAGTGTTCGCGTTAAGAGGATTGAAATTGCAAGGTGCTGATTGGGACGGTGGCGTGGGAAAGGTGAGGTTGAATGATGGTGGAGTGACAAATTTGGGGGTTTGTGGGTTGGTTTGGGAGCCGAAGAAAGAAGCCAACAAGCAAGGCGGGGAGAAGAGGATGTTGCTCAGTGTATATTTGAACCACGATAGGAGTCAAGCACTGTTTGCGACGAGATTGCAGTTCGAAGAGGGCGTGGAGGCGAATAGGGTCGCTCAACGAGCTGTTGCATTGCGTGCATCGTGAATCTCACTTTTACCTTGAAGGGATCTTGGTTCTATGACGCTTGACTGATTTGCATTGTGTGGTGTGCGGGTATAAGTGAGTGTTTGTGAGGGGTTGTGGGTCTATTGCTCTTTAGTAGCGCTGGACCATAACTTTGACAATTGTTCCAGTTCCTTTTCCTCCTCTTCCGTCGTTCTTGTTTCTGGTGGTGTAGAGTTGGTGTTAAGGGTAAATGAATCTTTGATTCCCGCTGTAACCTTCTTCCACCGCTCCGTCAAACTTGATCTTTTCTCTTTACTGCCAAGGAAGATTTCACTCCATGTCACCTCCTTTGGCCCTAGCCTTTTTCCCTCCCCTACTCCTCCTTCTAATAACCTCTCAGCTCCCTCCACCGACTCTCCTTGTCTTGACTGAGGAAGCAACTTCTCCCGCACAGGATCCGTTCCCAACGCTCTCCACCGTCGCATCAACACCGCTCTTTCTTCCTTCGCCCATTTTCCCTTCTCCCATTCTCCCTTCGCCCATTCTCCCTTCGCCCATTCTCCCTTCGCCCATTCTCCCTTCGCCCATTCTCCCTTCGCCCATTCTCCCTTCGCCCATTCTTCCTCCACCACTTCTCGTTGTTTTGGAGTTCTGGTCGCGAACCAAGATGAATTGGACTTAAAGGGTGGGATTAGGTGGTGTAACAACCTCGAATTGTAGCCAATAGTATCGGTAAGAAGGGCAACGCGTATACGATGATCACGCAAATCTTGCTTGCGTTGCGTAGAGATGAGAGCATGGTTAAACGCAAACGATGTAGCCGCCGTCAACAGCAAGATGGGTGGTATTGATGACGGGGCGAACCATCTTGGACTGGGTCTCGGTGTCGACATGCTGTCTACCTTGTTGCTATCGGAAGTTGATCGTATTGTTGTACGAAGAAGCCAAGGGTTGACGAGGTGTTGAAATCGTCTCATCCGAAAAGTTGGCAGAGAGGGTAAATTCCGACTTCCGACTTCCGAACTTAAGCTTCCGTCTTCCGACTTCCGAATTTCTGCTCCGCAGCGAGGCTCGTGCTTGCAAAAGTGTCACTTTGCAAGTGTTGTTCTTTCCGCCACCCCCTCACCTCAAGCTCTCAGCACAACTTGAAGCTCATTCCACTTGCCTCAAGGATGCTCTTTAACGATAAGCTAGAAGTCAAAAAGCACGTTTCGTTTCTGCTAAGATGCCTTCACCTCCTCCCACAACCTTACACTTCGGCAGATGACCAACGTATGACTTTAGGCTACTTCACTCTCGCCTCGCTCGACCTGCTCAATTTCATGGACCGCATACCTCGCGATGAACGAGAAGAACTTCTTAATTGGGTTTACGCACAACAAAGTCTCCACGGCGGGTTTCGAGGTGGGCCATCGACAAGCGAGGCAGGAGCAAACGTTGCTATGACTTACAGTGCGTTACTCATTCTGGCCATCCTCAAAGACGATTTCGAAAGACTGGACAGAGTGGGATTGCAGCGGTATATCGGTTCCTTGCAGGATAGAGAAGGAGGTGGGTTTGCAGCCGAAGAGGTTACACGGACAGAAAAGGAGGGTAGGGAGATGGGGGTAGGGGTGGATAGGGATCCAAGATTCACCTATTGCGCAATAGCAATTTGTTCAATCCTAGGAGAGTGGAGTTCGATTGATATAGAGAAAGCAAGCGAGTATCTGGAAGGGTGTCAAAGGTATGATGGAGGATTTGGAGCAAGTGGCATGCACGAGTCTCATTCGGGGATGACGTATTGTTGCGTTGCTGCCCTCTCACTTCTCCCCTCTTCCACCTCCCCATTCCCACTTCAGAACGAAACTCTATCGTGGATAATACACCGACAAGTCTCCCCCTCCCCTCCAGATCTTAAAACACATAACGGAGAAGAAGAAGAAGAAGAGCAGGGAGGCGGCTTCCAAGGACGACCCTCGAAACTTCCCGCAGACGTCTGCTACTCATTTTGGAACGGTGCCGCACTCTCCATCCTCTCCCACCACTCACTCATCGATGCACAGAAGGATACTGCGTACGTGCTAAGCGCACAAAGTAGAGTAGGAGGGATAAGTAAAGTTCCTGGTGAACATCCAGATTCGTTGCATACGTATTTGGGACTTGCTTCCCTCTCACTTCATCAACCAGCAGAAGGGCAAGAGGGGGTGGAGTTCGGAATGAAGCGGTTGGATGCCGCTTACAGCTGTAGTCTGGAGGCCAAAGCTTGGATTGAGCAGCATTTGATGACGTAATACCATACCATCGCCACGGTTTAAGTGATAGACTGTGTGGGGAGGGGGCAGATCGGGAAGGAGAGAAAGCCCGATACGGTCGAAAGGAGATCTAAGAGCAGAGCGGAGAGCATTGTCACCGAAAAGAAACCTAACATCGACGCGCGCACCAGCCAACCAACCAGAATTGACCGAGCCCTGAACTGCCTCAAGTGATCTTGCATTTCTCCTCGCCGCTTTCTTCTTCTCCACACCAACACCACCTACCCTCAACCTCATCCCTTCAGATCATTCAAGATGGCAATCCTCTCCTATATCCTTCTGGGCATGACCCATCCATCCGAACTCCGAGCAATGATCGGATACAAAGTCTGGCGAGACCCTCTCAACGATATCAAAGCCAACCCCGTCGAATCCGGTTGGGATCGCGAACGAATGCGTGATTGCTGGACATTCCTCGATCTTACCTCTCGCTCCTTTGCTGCTGTCATTAAAGAACTCAAAGGCGACCTTTCCCGAGTCGTCTGTCTCTTCTATCTCGTCCTTCGCGCTCTCGACACTATCGAAGACGACATGACGATCCCTGCTTCTCGCAAGATCCCTCTCCTCGTCGGATTTTTCAAGTATCTCGAACAACCAGGTTGGAACTTCAACGAATCTGGTCCGAACGAAAAGGATCGACTGCTTTTGGTCGAGTTCGACAAGGTCGTTGCGGAGTATCAGTTGCTGGATGAAGGGTACAGGAGAGTGATCAGCGATATCACCGCTAAGATGGGTGCCGGTATGGCTAGTTATATCGAGCTCAGTGCCGGAAAGGATTTGAGTGTGGCAACTTGGGGTGATTTTGATTTGTACTGTCATTTTGTTGCAGGTTTGGTGGGTGAAGGTCTGTCGAGGTTGTTTAGTGAGTCTAGACTCGAACGGCCCTGGCTTGGCCACCAGCTGCAAATTTCCAACCACATGGGATTGTTCTTGCAGAAAACAAACATCATCCGAGACTACGCCGAAGATTGCCAACAAGGCAGACATTTCTGGCCAAGACGATGTTGGGGTGACTCTTACGCTCGCTTTTCCTCGCAAGCTCAAGTCGCATCTGGTATCGTTGAGGCTAAACCTGGAAGCAACAAGTTCAAGCCGCAGGAGGGAGAGCTAGGACAAAGAAGCATGTACGTCTTATCTTCGATGCTACTCGATGCCATGTCCCACGCTACGTCCGCCTTGGACTATTTGGCATTGCTTAGAGAGCAAAGCATTTTCAACTTCTGCGCCATCCCGCAAGTAATGGCTATTGCTACGTTGGAATTGATGTTCAACAACCCGGACGTATTCAAGAAAAACGTTAAAATCCGGAAAGGAATCGCCGTAGGCCTCATCCTCAAGGCGGTAAACCCTCGTGATGTAGCCTATGTTTTCCTCGACTACTCCCGTCGTATCCACAGTCGTCTCTCCCCTTCCGACCCCAACTTCACCCGATGGTCCGTTGAACTGGCACGCATCGAACAGTGGTGCGAAACCTACTATCCATCCTACGTAGCCGATGCAGCAGAGGGCAACCTTTCCGATGCTCGTGCTGCGTCTCTCAAAACCTGGTCTGAAGACCGCCGTGCAAAAGCACTCGCACTCAAATACTCCAACAACCCAGAAAGTGAGCAACTACAACCCATCAACCAAAGAGAACTAATGACAGAAGAGGAGAGGAGAGTGGCGGATAAAAAAGATAAAGATGAAATGATGTGGTTCTTTGTGTTGATGCTAGGAGGTATGACCTTGTTCATGGGTTTGGTCGCGTTGATTACCTGGGAAGCGGCTTGGTATTGGACTATGGATGGACCTGATCCGATTCGGGTGGCCTTGGTGGCGATGTATGCAACGGTGACCAAGGAGGCTTGGTCGACGGCAAAGGAGATTGCGGTGACCGTGAAGGAGAGTTTTGACTTTGTTTACAAGAATGCTATTGGAGGAAACAAGGGCAAGATTGAGTTGTAGACTCTTTCCTCCGTAGCTAGTATGGCCTATGTGAATACAGCATGCAGCTTTGTTTCGTTTGTTGTGCAACCTTACGAAAAGCTTGGTTCAGTCTCACTTATTCTTGCGTGCTTCAATTGTCGTTCGGATGTTGCTGCAAAAGCTCAAGCCTGCTCATCAGACTGCTTTATTCTGCTCAACACCACCTTGACACGTGGGGGTGAACAGACGATGCACCGTATGGATGCGAAAGCGGCCGTATTGATTAACGAACCATAAACATCTGAACCAGCATCGTTTCTACTTTCTTCTTTCCCTCCGCTCCACCTTGTTTCTCCGGCTTGACGTGCAGATAATGCAGATCGACCTGCAGCTGTCGAAGATGTTTCTGATCCTGGCGTACGACGATTCTTCCTTTGATCTTGTCGCCTTTCTTTACATCTGTCATGGGTTCTTTGAGGACAAAAAGCGTCTGTTGCCAGTGCGTCTCTTTGCTGTATGGGCTAGTGGAGAATTTTACTAGTACTCTTTTGCCCTGGCCTCCTTGAGGCTGGGTGGTTTGGTTGCTCTTCAGGTCTAGCCCGTAGACGTCCTTTTCTGTCAAATCGAACGCCGAGCAATCTGTACTGTCGCCCTGGGCCACGGTGGAGGAAGGGTAAAAGAATGTGTCGAACCAAGAAATGAACCCGTGAACCGTATCGGTTTCGTCCGTGATGTTGAGTTCGAAATCACTCTCCGGCTCTGGCTGCTTTGGGGGGAGGGTAGGAAGGTCGAGATCAGCAAAGATGTAGCTATCTGACACAACCTCTTTCGCATCCAAAACGTCGACAAACGCTTCATCCAACAAGCCGGTCGTCATACTAGCCATGTTAAAGCCATGTACATCATCCCAAAACTTCAACTTGGTCTGCAGTAATGCATCGCTTCTAAAGGCCGCCAAATGCATTGTCATCCTATTCGGAGCCAGCACACCGCTCTCCTTCTCGAGATACCTCTCTTTCGCAACCAACACACTGGGCAACATGTTCTCATATAACAAGAAATACCCCATCCACTCGCTCACCAACACATCCACTTTCCCCTCCCACTGCTTTAACTCTCCTTGCAAATCCTCCAACTTGCCCTTGTGCACCTTTACAATATGTCCGAATCCGTTCTTCTCCACATTCTCCCTCGCCCTCTCTACAATAGCGCTCGCATCAATCGCAATAACCTGTTTCGCACCCGCTCGGGCAGCAAAGAGGGATAAGATGCCTGTACCGCATCCCACATCCATTACCACTTTGCCGCGGATCAAATCCGAGTTGGCAGGGTGAAGGAGGAACTGCGCATAGGAAAGAGTACGGGCGGAATCAGTGATCATAGTCTGATGGATCGAGTTGGTGGAGTAGGAGTCGAAATAGAGCATGTCATCTTCTGCTTGGTTCGCTCCGCGTTTTGTGCGGGCGAGGGAGGAGGAGGCTAGTTTGCAGCGTTGTTCCATGTTGAGCGAATCGCCAGAAGATTCAGTGAGATCGGTGGAGGATAGACCTAGGGTGGCAGCGTGAATCGAACGAAGTTCATTGTATGCAGAGAGGATGTTGGAGAGTTGTTCTTCCAACTCTTTCACCCGCCTTGTCTCACTTCCTACTTCCTTTCCGGTAGGGACAGCGGGGGTGGAGAGAAGATCGAAATCGACTTGAAGCAATCCGTCATCTTCGAATCCCTCCACCGGCTTCAATTCTGCATCGTCAATGAGAAGCTTATCGACCTGTTGAACGGCGTTGACTTGGTCAGGGGTGAGCTTGTTTCGTCGAATATGATTGACCAATCGGATGACCTGCAAAGTGTCGAGCTCAAGACGGGAGACGAGCGCAACAAAGTCGCACCCGAGGGTTTTCGAGTGGGAGAGAGCTTCGATAGGAGACTTGAAAGAGAGGGGTTTGCCGGTGGATGGGTCAGGAAAAAGGGACAAGGTAGGGGAGGGTGGGTTGGAGGCATCGGATTGCCAATCGCCAAAGTCATTGTCGAGGTCTTCCGAGGCGGAAGAGGCGGAAGAGGCGGAAGAGGAGGAGTCGGAGATGTATCCTTCGGAGTCTTTGTGCACCATCTTGACAAACCGGGGTGAGTGTTGATTGGCGAGGGTTGTGAGGGTAGTGAGGAAGAGAGTGTTGAAGGTGACAAGAAAGTGTGGAGAATGGGCCACTTTTTTCTTTCTTCTTGTGCCTGTGTGGAAATTATGAGCTTCGCAAGGACCCTCTTTTAGTTGAAGTAGATAAAGCCGCACAAAGCATAGAGGTAGTGTTCACGGCCGAGTAAAAGGGGTTTGCGGAATGGAGAGCGCAGCAGTGAAAATCTGAAAATTCTTGACTCGCATCTGTACTTAGCTCTATCATCATCAATCGCACGAAAACTTCAACTGAAATTTTGAGCTTCGCAAGGACCCTCTTTTTTTGTTTTTTTTTTGTTTTTCTTTTTTGTTTTTGCGGCGGGTTTATGACTGTTAAGTTTGGCAGAAATTCGGCGCATGCTAGACTCCATCATCTCGATCTCGGGCTGATAAGAGGCATATGGGCAAGAGTTTGCATCGCAGAAGCGGACTTTCTCAGGCTGATGTGATGCCGGCGCATCTTTGCATCGTCTGAATACATCTACAAGACGAATAATGTACATACTATGTTATCAATAGCCAGGATATCAGGCCTCAAAGACACCAGCAACAACAGTCAACATCATCACATCCACCTCCGGATGCTTCTCCTGCATCCACCCGTCCATCTTCACAAAAGTGTTCATCGCAGGTCTCTCCCTCCCAGCAACCTCCCTATGCTGAGGGAACATTTCATCCGCCACCAACCCGGATGCGTCGATCCACAGTCTGGAAGGATCTCTATCCACCTTCCCTTCTCCCTGTTTTGTCGAGATCAACTTTCCTTCTCCGCCGACAACTTTCTTCAACTTGGAAACGATACCGCTTCTCTTCTTCGCCGCTTCAGCCGCGTCTGGTTGGAGACGAAGAACGAGGTCTACAGACCAAGAATGGATGCCGTGTCTCGCAACACTCTTTAGGTGATGACGTTGGTATCCGGTAGGTGGAGCAGAGCCAAGGTTCCAGCTGAGGATTTCAGCATCGAATGCAACCACAGGCCAAATGATGCCTGCGTGCTTCATTTCGAGTGTGAGACTGCGTGTGTTGGATTCAAGATCGAGGATTTCGTTGCTGGCTTTGACGGTGAAGTGGTTCGATTCCCGCGCAGGGGAGGCGTATTTTGTAGTGAAGCCAGAAGAGGAGGGAGGAGGGGGGAGTTGAAACTTGTAAGGCGTAACAAAGGCGGAGACGGGATAGAGAATGTCAAAGTCCGAGTTGTAATCGTTCATCTCCTTCAGCTGGGCTTGGCTTTCAGTGGCGATGCCGAGTTCGGATTGCAACTCGTTAGCGAGGTTCTTGAATCCCGGAGCAGGGTCTGCTGCACCAACGTTCATAAACCATTCTCCTGAAGTAATGTTTTCCACCTGGTGCACAAAGAGTCGCTTAGGATGGGCTTGATCGAAAGCCTTCCACCCAGGGCTGGCGAAAACTGCCATCACTGCCGCAGTGATAGCCAGTAGCGCCAGGATCGTCTTCTTCAGGTTTTGGCAAGTATACCTATGCGCAAGAGGAATCGCAAAGGGGAAAGACATAAACGCCAACCCAGCAACAATGCTGGCAATGATATGATCCGCAGGTGAAATCTCTCCCATCCTACCTGTCAAAGGAACGAAAAGGTCCAAGAAACTCGCCATACCCTCAACCCCAACAATACCGGGAATAATGATCATAATACCATACACCCACGGCGAAACGCGGTTGTCAGGTGCCACTAGCTTCTCCTCTATCTGTCCCATCCCAATCAGCACAAAGTCGTTGATGGTTGTAACCAAAGTAAACGTCAAGGAAGCAAGCATCATAAGATAGGCACTACCGATCCCAAACGCGTTCATCGCGAGCAGACTAAGATTGAAGAAAATCGCCAAGCCCGAGAGACTCGATCGCTCCAAGTAGGGTCGTCGGTGAGGCTTGACAAGTTTCGAAGTGAGCAGCTGGGCAACAAGAAGTCCCGCAATCGCGGGAGGAGTGTAGAGCAGGATAGGCAAAAACTCGTGCGTATACCAAGACATTCCCTTTCCAAGCACTTTTGTCATAATAAATGCAACACCGTTGGCTCCTAGCGCTGCACCGAGGATGGAGAAAATCACAGAGATGGCACTCAGGATGGTAAGGTTGAGCGCACCAATATCTTTCTCCGAACGAACGATCGAGGAGAGCTGGAAGTTGATAAACGCCGACAAACCCATGACGAGACTCTTGAAGGCCTTGTTCTGGATAAGGATCAAGTATTTTCCTGCGATCGAGAAGTATACGGGAAGGGTGTGACGTGATTGGTAGGGTTGAATGTTACGGAGGAGAGTGGAGCTGGAGTTTTTGAGACAGAGATGTTCGATGATAGCAAATGTGTTTTCGCCGAAATGCTGGGTCGCACCTGGTTCAAGGTAGGTAGGAATGTCTTTGCGTGTGTGGTAGAGGTAGGAGTTGCCGACCAGAGCCATGTCCAGTCCCGTGAGGTCCTTTCCGTACTCGACAAACTGGCGGAAGTCGGTATCCGACAGAATAAGACCAGTGGAGAAGACGTCGTTGGCAAGAACAGTGCCGAAGGGATGAGGCACGTGCGAGTAGGCCTCGATCATCTCTTGACTTGTAGCTTGGAAGAGAAGCTCAGGACCACTGGTACCGCAAGCTTCCAAGTTGACAACCGCCTTAACGCCAGAGTTGGTCTCGTTGTGCTGAGTGATGTAAAGATGGCTTGCATCCTGGAGCGATTCTTCGCCATCGTTGAAGAGTAGCACGACAGAGTTGTAAAGCTTGCGACCGGTGTTGGGCAGAGTCAAGACACGAAGAGCTTCGAGGAGGATAGCGACACCAACGCCGTCGTCAGCTCCACCTGGACTGGGGAGGGTGCTATCGAGATGAGCATTCAGCAGGAGACTGTTAGTCTTGCTTTCATCGGTACCGTCCGAGATACGAACGACGAGGTTTGACATGGAGTAGTATCGCTTCCACACGACGTTGGACATGAAATCGAAACGATGAGCGCCATCGCCGATCTGCTTGAACACCTCGACTTGGGTTCGACCTGGTTTGTCGGAAGTGCCAGTGTTGTGGTAACCTTGGAAGCGACGGAGAACACCTTCGAGCCAGTTCTCGGCTTCCAAATGCTCCTTTGTCCCGACGATACGGTAGCCTACATCGACGGAGAGGTGGTGCATGACGCCAACGGCGTTGCCTTCAGAGAAGAGCTCGTGGAATTTGTCGGCCTCATCGGCTGCATTGGCAGGGACCACACCTGGAATGGGAGGGTGGTACGCAGCAGCATCAGCAGGTGTCATACCGGAAGCGAGAATGATTGTCGAGGCACGAGGAGTCGGAAGCTTGTAGTGAAGATGAAGCGTGGCGGCGCCAAGGAATGAGAAGATGGCGAGAATGACAAGGACAACAAGACCCGACTTGGGAGTGCGGGCGTAGTTTTTGGGGTCAATCTGGCCAGCTCGTTTCTCGTCTGCATAGCGACGGTACTCGGCGACGACTTCAGCTTGGGTCTTTGTCAGAGGTTTGCCGTTGACGCTGGTAGTACCGCGGGTGGGTGTGGCGCCGTTGATAGCAGCTGGGGTGGAGGCAGAAGCGGAAGCAGGAGTCGCTGCTGCTGTTGAAGGCTTCTTGGGCGTGCTGCCCTTTCGTTTGTTAGAAGGCATCCTTGCTGGGTGCCTTTCTCCTCTCAAAGGAATCTTGAGGGTAAAGATGTGGTGGTGGCAGGAAGGGAGAACGAGTGCGGAGATACGGTGCAGTTGCAAGTCTTCCAAAATTGATCTGAGCGTGCGATGGAGTTGAAGATGCGTCAGCATCCCAACGGGATTCACGGGGTCCGTGGAACCATACGGGGTCCACAGAACCTAAGCGAGCCAATAATTAAGCAAAACCGCATATAGGTGGCGACACATGTGGGATGCATAGGAGTTGTCACAATGACACGCAAGAGACGACAATGCAGGAGTAGCACAAGAAGTGACATATCGTGTATTAGCACAGGCTGAAGGAGATTACTGAGTATATATATGACCATGTATGTAGCACCTCATTGATACAAGATAAGCATTCAAGAAGTAATATGTCTGTGTACGTGAGCTTGCTAGTGGCTCTGATTGGTCGCGTTTTACTTGCAATCTTCAATTGATTAAGAGTCTGAAGCTCTACTGACTGAGCTAACCAGGATCAATGATAACATGGTAGAAGAAACCAAAGCTCAAGCTGTTGCAAGAAAGGCCAGAGGAGGAAGAAAGGGCAAGGCAGTGCAACTGCGAGCCACTGACAACGAGGCTGCTAATGAGCCATACACTGGGGTGATCGACAATGACGCCAATGAAGAAAGTAACTCTGACTTGGACCACGACAACAATGGCAAGCAACACAACTTTCGTAACTTAGCAAAGCTACTTGAGCCAGTCCCAAAACTCACATTGCACAACTATTATAGTTGGAGTGCCCATATCAAGTCTTTCCCACAATGTGATCCCCATGCTATGAAGCATCTCGATGGAGTGTACAACAAGAAACATCCCAAGTGGAACCACACGTTCGATGATGCTTTAACGAATGCACTACGCAGTACCATCGACACTACCAGAGAGTTCAATTTCAATTACGTGATCCTTGACATCATCAGGGAGCATCATATGTTCCATAATGTATGGAAGAAGATTGAAAATGGACTCACCAATGAGGCTACTGCTATATCTCGTCGTATTGCATTGATCGCTCAGCTAGGAGAACTCAGAATGTACAACTCAGATGTACGAAAGCTCATCCAAGAAATAAGGACCATTCAGACGGAGAGTAGCTTACTAGGAAAGCCATTTGCTGATGATACCCTGTTCTCAAATCTACAGAAGTGTACTATCCAACACCCAATGTACAAGGAGACCGTTGCTACCATCAGCCAGCTCAGTTTCAGCACCCTCACCACTGCCCTATCCATTCGGCAGTTGGCAATCGAGAATAACCCCACTCTGAGGATTGATCCACGTCAAGCCAGTGCCATAGTCACTGGTGGCGATGATCAGGACAAGACACCTGGAAAGGACGAAAAGGATGAAAAGGATGCCGACAGCACCAGCGCCAAGGTCGCCGCTAAACCCCGGAGGCTCCGATGCTGGATCTGCAAGAGGCCTGGACATGGAATCAGTCAATGTGATGCATCTGTGACCATACCAGAAAACTCTCCCCTTGTCATGGGCCTGAATGCTCAGGAAGCAGGAGGGCCACTGGTTCATATGGAAGGAGCACAGGTATCAGAGATCTAGTCGATACCAGTGATGGGCATGGTCGTAGTGCAGTCTCCATGGAGACCATGGACTCCTACGGACTTACATGCAAAGGAGGACCGGGCTCATATGCAAGGAGGGGCAAGCACAGCCACGAGGAGGACCAACCTCAAGAGCATGCAGACAGTCACCACTCAGGGGCTCGAGATATAGGAGTCACAGGAGACCGACAAGCAGGTCACTAGGAAGAGGAGCAGTGTCGAAGGAGAAGGAACAGTGTCAAAGGAGAAGGAGCAGTGTCAAAGGAGGAGGAGCAGTGTCGAAGGAGTCGACACATAGCTCGAAGAGGACAGGAGGGTACTGGAGGGACCTCTTGTACAGTACTCGATGAAGAGGGTACTCTCTGCAGAGAGAGGGCCAGAGTAGCATCACAGGCAACACTACAAGGAGTGTATATAAGCACACCCTCTCATCATCAGTGGTCGAGTGGATCCCCATCCACTCTACACACCATATAAACTAGTTATCACTTCAGTATAAGTATCATTAGTTTCAGTCAGCATAGTAGCAATCCATCAAGGTTGCTCCTCATTGTAGTGTGTGTGTGGTATCACCACTCACTGATGTCTGAAGGCAGTTCATAGCAAACCAGTGGTCTGGATTAAGATAGAACCGAAGGCAGTAGTCCAATGCGGTCCGGGGATCACCTCAAGCATCAGTCAACACACTGGACACTCATGTTGATGCCACCAACCCCATCAACCTCATCACCATCAACACTCACACCAGACCTTGGTGTCACCATAACCTTCATATTGATATTAATCATGCCGAGCTACCCCTGAATGGAGTGTCCACAGAGGTCAGCCGAAACCTGCAATAGTATACATACATATCAAACACCACCCACTGTCATCACACAACTTGATAGTTGCCGAACAACACAGCTCGCTGAGACTAATATCGAGACAATAGCTGTCACACAGTTTGATAGTCACTGAGCATCTCGACAGACCGACCTGGGTTTCGGGCGTGAGACCCCTGACAGGGGTCTTCCTGCGCATTCAGGCCCATGACACACACTTCATATGCTGACCCGCTGACCCTGTGACATCTTCCTGCTTCTGCACATCCGGCCCTATGACAACTGCCTGGTCAAAGGAGCGAGAAAGCCAGAAACGATGTGAGAGCAAGCACCCCAACGTCGCTCTAAAGTCGTGTGTAGCCAAAAATGGGGTGGGAATTGTTCAAGATTGGATCTTGTTAGGCAGGTCTTGGATGAGAAAGTCAAGGTGGGCAGTGTGTGGTGAAAAAAAAGGGGGTTGGAGCCCCAGATCTGTGGTGTTGGCCTGCACTGATTGTTGTCAAGATGATTGTATTAGGCCAGAAGAGTTGGTGTGTAAGGGGTTTGCAGTGTTTCAGATGGCAGAGCTTAACAGGCATCAAGAACCATCATCTCAAAAGGGTTTAAACACCATTACTCAGCCATTGTCTGATGAAACTTGTTCGAAATTTGGTGAGGGTGTTCCCCTCAGAATTTCGCATTCATGGTGGCCAAAGATATGGACAAAAAAGAAAGGATAATGACAAGAGTGGGATTCGAACCCACGCCCGAAGATAGCAGGTGTTCCTGATTTTGTTCAGTATATCTTCCTTAATGCTACGCCTTAGACCACTCGGCCATCTTGCCTTCGATGAGTATGAGAATCACATTGCGTTTATTAAAACCGGACGTAATATCTTATCAAGAAAAGGTTTTCGTGATTTGCGCTTTTTTGACACTGCACACTCAGACCGCGCTAAGGTATACGAAATTCTACGCAGTGGGAAGCCAATGCGACATGGTCCCGGTCTACGCTCGCCTGATTTAGCCTGTAGAAGGGGACTCAGATGCTAGCATAGCCTTGAGGTGACGAAGGCAAGACAGCAGCGCTTCAAGAGACCTTGATGTCTCTGCATGGATCGGTGCAGAGGAGAGGAGAGGAGAGGCAGGAAGGATAATAAAGTCTGTTTGAGAGCATGACTGTCTTTTGATGACCAGTATCTTGCACATAGTCTTGAGGCAGACGTTGGTGATGCTCTTGCTGCTTGCTTAAGGATTGTATCGATTGCAATGCGAATGAAAAGAGAACAACGATGTATCAGAGTTGAAGAAAGGAATGTGCCAACCACCGACCCACTTCCTTGCCCGGCCTGATAGAAGGAGAGCAAAAGGAAGCACGGGTGCTGAGATGTTGGATCGCGGACCTAACCCAACCTCTTGAACGTGCCCTGCCAAGAGAACGTCCAAGGTAAAGCGGCTGGGCGGTGACGGTGCGAGGGCTCAGCAAACGGAATAAGATATCGAGCCCCCTGGAGTCGCGAGTTGATCTAGACCACCTTTGACGCTCACCTCATGGCCATGGAAGTGCTGCGAAGTAGCGATCCGCGAACAGATCACCAACTTCAGGCCGAGGGAGCAACACTAGGCGGTCAGAAGTTTGCTGCACAAGGAGAAGAAGAAAGGAGGATCAACGCTTTCTGCTGAGCCTTTATTCTCGCAACTTTTGCCAAAATCTTCTCAAAAGCAAACCGCAGCCAAAAAAAAATCATCAGCATCACGTGTGTCTGTAAAAAAATGAAAATGTGAGATCAAAGTAATTAACAAAGACTCTTGAGCGCGAAAAAAGAAAAAAAGAAAAAAAGAAAAAAAAGAAAAAAAGAAAAAAAGAAAAAAAGAAAAAAAGAAAAAAAAAAAAAAAAAAAAGAAAAAAAGAAAAAAGAAAAAAAAAAAAAAAAAAAAGAAAAAAAGAAAAAGATAATACAGTCGCCGAAAGCGGAGGTGCGAAATTGCATCCAAAAAGTGGAGGCACGCGTGACCAAAAATTTACCGCCTGGACTCAATCGCACGAAACAAAATCGAAAACGTATATACTAAGTGGATTGGAGGCAAAGACCGGGACAAAGAGGCTGTGCGCGTGACTTGTTATCACGTGCTCTTTGCAGACCCTGGCGATTTAAGCAGCAAGCAAGGGTCCAAAGCATAGACCTCACCGCCATTCATCACCAATCCACCATCACCCACCACCACCACCACCCTCAACAGCTTTCATCAACCCCTCTCGATCCCTCGATTCAGCGCCAAAGCCCTGCAGCAGAAATCTAGCTTGCACAAGCGACTGGCCACGACAAGGATGAGCCAGGATGGATCTTAACTCGCCCTTTGCGGACCCAGATGGTCCAGAGCCATTGCCACCGCCAACGTCTTCGGGCAGCCTCAAGTCTTGCATTTTTGAGCAGTCGCGCATCGTCCATCCATCAACAAGTCAGCACAGAAGCCCAAGTCGCTCTCGACAGGATGACATTCGCGAAGAGTCGTTTCACGAGAGCGTGCAAGCATGTGCTGCATCCATTGGCAGAGCATCCAGCAGTCGTCACGCCGCCACGAATGGGGATGGCATCGTGGGTCACAGTCCCGATGCTGCCGGCCGTGCAGAAGGTGACAATGCCGACGATCAAGATCCCGAGGACCTACTTTCAGATGAAGAAATCGGCCTTATCGCAAAAGATGCTCGAAGGTCGAAAGCATCGCTACTGCCCACCAGATCATCTCGCTCCTCGAGTAGATCCAGCAGGCGCCGCACAAACACATCAGATCCACGTTCTCGAGCATCTGCGGTCGGAGGGCTCAACGCCAAGCAGAAGGCACTGTGGATGTGGGCTAACGTCGACAATCTCGACGCTTTCCTGCAAGAAGTATACGCCTACTATCTTGGACGAGGTGCCATCTGCATTGCACTCTCACGTTCGCTCAACCTCCTCACAGTTGCATTCGTCATCTCCTTCTCCACGTTCTTGTTCGGATGCATTGATTATTCGGCGATTCGACACGACGGTCAACTAGGCGATGTTATTGTGGGCCATTGCGTAGCCCGCTTCTCTCCAGGTACCAGGGTGATGGTGTTTCTGCTGGTCGCAGCATTCGGCTGGCAAGTAGTGCAATTCCTGCTTGGCCTATCGAGACTGAGGGCGATGCACGGATTCTACCAACACCTTCTCGGAATCCCGGATGCGGATGTGCAGTCCATCCCGTGGCACGAAGTAGTCAACCGCATCTCGGCTCTGCGTGAACAGCATCCCAACACCTCGCTCAGCTCAGCGGACGAGATTGAGCTTGAGGATCGAGCAAGTGCATCACAGCAACAGCGACTGGACGCGCACGATGTAGCTAACCGCATCATGCGTCAGGAGAATTATCTCATTGCGCTGTTCAACGAAAACATCCTTGACCTCTCGGTGCCTGGCCTACGCAATCGTAGTCCAGCGCTGACGCGAAGTCTCGAGTGGAACCTCAACTTTTGCCTTTTAGGCTTCCTTTTCGACTCGAATGGACAAGTACGGCAGCAGTTCCTGTCGGAAGGCTATCGAGCTGATCTGATTGAAGGTTTACGACGACGCTTGCTGTTCATGGCGGTGGTCAATGCGATCTTTGCACCTTTCATCGTGCTCTACTTGTTGGTCTACTCTTTCTTCCGCTACTTTGAAGAGTATCACAAAGACCCGTCCAACTTGGGATCTCGACAATACACGCAATACGCACGATGGAAGTTGCGCGAGTTCAACGAGCTGCCGCATCTCTTCCGGAGACGATGTCATACCTCCTATGCGGCTGCGCAAAAGTACATTGACCAATTCCCCAAGGAGAAGACAGCCATCCTTGCGCGGTTCGTGGCATTCGTCGCTGGCTCGTTTACAGCCGTGCTTATCCTTGCATCGGTGATTGATCCGGATCTGTTCGTGCATTTTGACATTACACCTCAGCGCAACGTGCTGTTCTACATCGGGGTGTTTGGTGCCATTCTAGCCGTCGCTCGCGGTATGATACCGGACGAACATTTGGTGTTCGAACCCGAAGCAGTGCTGCGCGAAGTGATTCAACACACCCACTACCTGCCGCAGGAGTGGAAGGGTCGCTTCCATTCAGCTGAAGTGCATCAGGCATTCGGACAGCTGTATACGCTCAAGATCTACATCTTCTTGCAAGAGTTGCTCAGTGTAGTGACAACGCCGTTTGTATTGTGGCTGACTTTGCCAGCATGTGCGCCCGAGCTGATCGACTTTTTAAGAAAGTATACGATCCATGTGGACGGGTTGGGACATGTATGTTGGTTTGCCGTGTTTGACTTTACACGTCAACCAACAGCCAGTACGACGGGTGGAGCTGCTGCGAGGGGGATGTACCAAGATCCAAAGCGTAACGCAAGACGAGCGATAAGAAATGGAATCAAGGAGGGCAAGATGGAGCAAAGCATCCTTGGGTTCAAAGCGAATCATCCCGATTGGGATCCTGTCCAAGCTAGTGCAGCGTGCCAGTATGAATACGGGAATGGAATGAGCCAGTCGAATGCGCCACCAACAAGGACAACGACAACGACGGGTGGAGCCAAGGTGAAGGATTTGCTGGATCACATCTACAAAGGCAGAGGAACGAGTGGTGCCAGTCGATGGTAGAGCGTTTACTTGCTCATCCACCTCATTCGTCTTGTTACAATGGAAGCAAGTATACTCATGGCACTGTACCAAGCCAGCCTAGAACATTGATACCTGTGCATGTGTTTTGTGAGGGACAAGGCTGGATATGGGGCATAATTGATATCAATTTCAAACCGGGGGCATAGGAACATGTGAAATATTTACAAGAGTCGAATCGGTGTACGCTATCAGCTATAGACTGTCCGACCTTGTGGGAGGGTGTGGGTCAACTGCAGAGATGAGCCGAGTGTTAGGTCGGTGGTGTCTGAGTTCCTCTCGTTTCTCATGCGGTTCTCGCAGCATCAATGAGTGCAATTATCTCCTGCATCGAGAGTGTTGCTAGAGTGGAGGTCTGGAATAACTTGCGGTATGGCTCTTCGTCCTGAAGAATCAGTAGTTCGGTGAGCATAGGGATCTTCGCATGATCGGGATGGTAATCGGTGTTGAGACGGGCCCAGGTGAGGCTTATAGCGACTAAACTCAGCATATAGATCAACTGTAGACAAAGGCGGTCCTGATAACTGGTGATAGAGTGGTAGGAGGTTGGTGTCAGGGGTCTCGCGCCTGAAACCCAGGCCGGTCTGTCGAGATACTCGGTGACTATCGAACTGCGCGACAGCTATTGTCTTGGTGAGCTATGTTGCTCAGTGACTATCAGGTTGCGTGGTGGCAATGAGTGGCATTCATTGTATATACTATCATAGGTTTTGGCTGACCTCTGTGGACACTCCGTTCAGGGGTAGCTCAGCACGATCAATGTCAATACTAAGGTTATGATGACACCAAGGTCTGTTGTGAGTGTTGATGGTGATGAGGTTGTTGGTGTTGGTGATGGGGTTGGTGGTGTCAACACAAGTGTCCAGTGTGTTGACTGATGCTTGAGGTGATCCCCGGACTGCAGTGGACTACTGCCTTCGGTTCTATCTTAATCCGGACCACTGGTTTGCTATGAACTGCCTTCAGACATCAGTGAGTGGTGATACCACACACACACTACAATGAGGAGCAACCTTGATGGATTGCTACTATGCTGACTGAAACTAATGATACTTATACTGAAGTGATAACTAGTTTATATGGTGTGTAGAGTGGATGGGGATCCACTCGACCACTGATGATGAGAGGGTATGCTTATATACACTCCTTGTACTGTCGCCTGTGATGCTACTCTGGCCCTCTCTCTGCAGAGAGTACCCTCTTCATTGAGTACTGTACAAGAGGTCCCTCCAGTACCCTCCTGTCCTCTTCGAGCTATGTGTCGACTCCTTCGACACTGCTCCTCCTCCTTTGACACTGCTTGTCGGTCTCCTATGGCTCCTATCTCTCGAGCCCCTGAGTGGTGACTGTCTGCATGCTCCTTGAGCTTGGTCCTCCTCGTGGCTGTGCTTGACCCTCCTCACCTATGGGCCTGGTCCTCCTTTGCATGTAAGTCCGTAGGAGTCCATGGTCTCCATGGAGACTGCACTATGACCATGCTCATCACTGGTATCGACTAGATCTCCAATACCTGTGCTCCTTCCATATGAACCAGTGACCCTCCTGCTTCCTGAGCATTCCGGCCCATGACAGAGAGTTACTGGACCGCTGGTGTGAATCACCGCCTACAGTAATGAACTGGACCGCTAGTGTGAAGAACACCGCCTACAGTTGTCGACTAACGGTGATACAACACACACATTGAGAGTCGTCGCAAGAGCACTGCTATTGCGATGATACATAACCAAGTAAGTAAAGTATAAAGTATGTAGTATGTAGAGTGGATGCCGATCCACTTGTATACTATCGTAGAATGAGAGTATTTATGTGTCTGATTGGTGTTCTCCTTTGACACCTATCCTGCTCCTCTTGAGGGGCCTCTGTCCCCTGTTAGGCACTGTCTTGTCCTGCTGGCACCGACCTCTTCGATACTGCGCTCCTACCATTTGCACAGCGCAAGGGTTATGCAACACTGCCCTCTCGCCTTCATGCTCTCCTTCTGCCTGAGGTGTGATGCCCCCCCTTTCGACACAGCTTCCTCTCGACCTTATCTTGTGAAACTCCTTAGTCACTTGTTGACCTCGTGACCATACCCCTTGGTCATGTGGTCACGTCGGCACAGTTCCAAGTACTTGTTTGTATCGGCCGACTAGTTGAGGCGTGCAGATCTGACTGACCCCGACCAATCCCATGAGATTGATCTAGATTCCCGGGGTTCAATCGATCTCGTGATTCATATGTGCTGCCAGCCTGATTAATCTTGTTGATCCCCGATGGTTTTGGCGCCGATGAATCTGGCACACCCTTCATATGTTGATCTTCTGTGCACCTTTTCATATACTGCTCTGTACGTGACATTACCATAACTGCCGCTGCTCATTTGGCGCACTCTCTTGCGCTGGCCAGCCGACCCTATGACAGATGGCATTGGTAGAAGAGGGAGTGCAGTTAGAAGTTTGCATCCATAGAGGGGCAGATTGGCCTTGATAGCGGTGTTAGCCATTTAAGCCAATGAGGACCGTATGCTAGGTCAGGAAGAGGTTGAGATTTGGTGTAGGGGGTATCTCGTCAGTGAAGAGAAAGATGAGCATTGGTGTAGGGGGTATCTTGTCAGTGAATAGAGAGATGAATGCCATGAAAAGAAGAGGATAGCCATGGAGGGGTTCGGGAGCGAGGGATACTTGGGGGGGTCTGACAATCAATTTCCCCTTTTTGTGTAGCCCCTGCCAAAAGGAGGTCGATGTCGTCTTGCCCATGGATCTTGGTGTATGACCTTGGTATCCTATAGAGCTGTCCAAACGATGATCTTGTCAGACAACAAGAGCAGCGGTCAAAAGATTGCTGTTGGAGACGTCGATACGGTCCTAGATGTCATACAGCTGTAGTTTCTTGATCCAGGTAAGTAGGGGGGGTTTGTCTCGAGTTACCTGATTGGGGGGTGTATGGAGCTGTATCATTCATTGATGCTGGTAGTATGTCCGCCTTCTTCGTCATTTATATGTTATTGGACATGGGTGTCAGCTATAGATGAGTGGGATTGGCAGATGTATCAGGTTGGATGTTGATGTCATTGTTGTGATCCAAGTTGGTTGTCGATGTTGATGTCGTTGTCATCACCCTCGTTCCATCTGGGTGAGATTAGTGTTGGTCATCCTTTGTAGTTTATCAGCTATGCTCTGAGGGTCTTTAGTGACTATAACAATCTTCCGGGTCAGATAGCAAGGGTCGGTGGTTGTATCAAGTTGGTTGTTGATGTTGTTGTCGCCAACCAAGTTGTTTGTCAATGTCGTTGTTGTCATCCTCGTCCAATCTGGACGAGATTAGTGCTGATCACCCTATGTCGGGTACCAGCTATACTCCGAGAGTCCCCTAGTGACTACCACAGTCTTCTCGGCCGGGCAGTGACCACTATCCTTTTGTCATCGTTGTCGTTGTTGTTGTTGTTGTTGTTGTTGTTGTCGTCGACAACGTCGAGAGTCCAGGAGTTGGGCTTGCCACCATCTACCATAGAAGGGACGGTAGCTCAGTGGCAGAGCGTCTCATTTGCAACCACATTCCTCTGAATGCCATGCAAGTGTGGATAGGACAGAGCGAGAGAGAGGGAGCTGCGATCTGGCTCAGTTGTAGATCGGGGCCCAAGCAAAATGAGATGGAATTGGCAGGATTTTGGACGCAGACTTCTGCGCTGCTGGCCAATCTTTGAGATCGAATCGGGGTGAGTGTTATTTGGGGCCACTCAGCGCGTCGGCGGTTCTGTCGGATTCTCGCTTTGCGTCGCCTTTCTGTCGAGTCGAATGGAAAGGCGCGTTGAGTGGCAAGAGAGTGAGCCAGAGACGCCGAATTGGAGACATGGCTGCCAATGCTTCCTCATTACCATCATCCTCCTCCTTCCTCCTCTTCCTCATCATCATCGCCATCCTCGACTGCTTTCATCATCCGACCCCTCCCTCCTCACCCGCCCTTTCTTCTCCCTCTCTTTCTTCTTTCGGCCTCTGTTCGTCGGTCATCCCAGCTTCAACAACACGACCGGCTCCTTTCCTTTTGCTTCACCTCGGCTCTCAATCTTGGTTGATCGCATCTTCACAGCTGGGCCCTGCATCCGTCAGCATTTGCAATCGATTACAGCTCACGACTACTCATCCGTCGCAAGCGTCACTAGATAGAGCGGTGCATCGCTGCATCCTCCGTCGCATCTACCTACCACTCTTCAACGCGGCAAACATCTCGACGACACTGTCGATGGGCACCATCCTCTGTCCTTGTTCATTTTGCGTCTCTCTCTACTCAGATCAATCAGTCTCAACCTACATGCTCGCAAGTGTCGCTCACCAGCATCTCTTCTCTTCACGGCGCTGACGTTGTGAAACGCCGAATCTCGATCTATCGAAAAGCGTCTACTCCAGGCTCAAACTACACTTACTCCTCAGTCTCACCGGAACTCCTCTTGCACCGATACCCTTGCTTCCTCGTCGATCAGCCGACGCGCGCTGAGTCGACCCCCCTACCCCCCCCCTCCCGCTCTCTGGCGCGTCATGGATCCCAACATGTTTGGCAACAACTTTGCTGCCAATATATTTGGCCAGCAGCAACCACAGCCCAATGCTGGTGGTGGACAGATGGACGGCTCTAACCAGAACATGGTCAATCCTGCCATGTTCGGCGGCTTCGACCTGAGCACGCTCCAGAACAACCCACAGCTGGCCGCAGCCCTATTGCAACAACAGCAACAGCAGCCCTCACAGCCCAGCACACCACAGCAGTCACGCTTCAACCCTGCCATGTTCAACCCTGTCATGATGGGTCTCGATCCCAACAATCCTGGTGCAGGCGGCATCAACAGTCCTATGGGCACCTTCAATCCACAGATGCTCTTGCAACAACTTCAACAACAGCAACAGCAACAGCAACAACCGCCTGGTGGACAAGCGTCGCGGTGGCCTCCACAGCAGCAGCAACAACAACAACAACAACAACAACCACAACAACAACCACAACAACAGATGCAGCAGAACTTACTCGCTCAGCTACAGAACGGTGGAGGAGGCATGTTCAACAATTTTGGTCAGATGGCTGGCATGGGTCAACCGCAGCAGCCTCAACAGCCTCAACAACCTCAACAGCCTCAACAACCTCAACAACCTCAACAACCTCAACAACCTCAACAACCTCAACAGCAACCACCGCAGCAAATGCAGTTCGGTTCAGGTCAGTTCAACCCTGCTGCTTTCGGTCTCAATCCTCAGACGATGGCTTTGTTCCAGCAGAATCCGATGCAAGCCTTGCAGGCTATGCAAGCCCTTGGTCAGTTCAATCCGGGAGCCATCCCACCAGGTGCTTTCAACCAGCTCATGATGCAGCAACAACAGCAGCAGAATCAGGCCGGCGAATCGTCACAACCGGGTCAGTCACCTGCCATGTTTCAGCAAGCACAAAATGGAAACATGCAAGGTATGCTAGATCATTCGGCGCTCATGGGCGGTACACCAAAGCAGCAGTCACAGCAACCGCAGCAACAGCAGATGAACATGTTCCCCGGCGGTGCTTCTCCGGTTCGACCCAACTCTGCCCTACAGCAACAACAGCAGCAGGCTCCTAACGGTCTTCCGTCGTACTTGCAGGCTGGTAACCAGAATCCAATGCAACCTGGTCAGTCGTCGCCCGTTCCCTCGCATCAGCAACCAGGAACACCGCAGCAGCAGCGCCGAGCCAATAGCAACAATGGCACTGTCCCTTCCACTCCCACGCCAGCCTCCAAGCCTAAGCCACCACGGAAGAAGTCTGAAAAAAAGTCCTCGACCAAAGCAGCACAGGCACAAGCGCAAGCGTCGCAATCCCAGACACCTGTAATGCAGCATGCAAATGCTCCAAGTACCGCCAGCATGCAGCAGTCGCCGAGCGCTTCGTCAATAGCTGGCATTCAAGGTGCTTCGCTACCCGGCAGTGCGTTTGAGCGCTCTCGAAGTCACACAAGATCTCCTAGTGTCTCGCTTGGTGGACAAGGTACTCCTTCTCAGATGCACACTTTGCCGCCAGGGATGCAAGCTATCTCACAGCCGCTGCAGATGGGCATACCGGCTCAACAACCGCCCTCTCAGCAGATTGTACCACCCAACTGGGCACCGAGTCTCAACCCGCAGCAGCAGCAGGCGGTTCTGTCGAGAGCATTGGCACTTGCTAAGGCGCAGGAAGGTTCCGGTCTCACTCCAGTGCACACTTTGATGCAGATGGGTTACCTATTCCTCAAGGCTTCCAGCTTGCCTGGTGGATCTCATCCAGCCATGATGCCCAACGGAGGTATGGTTTTGACGATCAATGAAGCTCGTGGACTTGGTCTCATCCCTCAGCAAAGTGGACAACCAGGCCAGCCGGGACAGCCGGGACAGCCGGGACAGCCGGGACAACCGCAGCGACAACCCTCCATGTCGTCCATGCCAGTGCAGCCACCACAGCTACAGCAACAGCCGCCAGCATCGCAACAGCAGCAGCAGCTTCAGCAACAAGGCTTCGGAGCGCCTCCCATGACGCCTCAGCAGCAGCAACAGATACTCATCATGCAGCAGCAGCAACAACAGCACCTGCAGCAGCAGCAGCAGCAGCAACAACAAATGCAGCAACAGCAGCAACAACAGCATCAACAACCCCAGCCACCCCTCGTCGCACCTTCACTTGGTCACCCGCACGGTCAGCGTCCTTCCACACCCGCTGGTCAGCATGCCTCACCTTCCAGCATGCGAGCTCCTTCGCCTATGGGACCTGCAGGAGCCACATCTAGCCCGGGCATGGCCAACAAGTCCCGTCCTCGTCAATCCAGTCTTGCTCTAAGTGGATCGGGCAGGCCCGACTCGCGGTCAGGACCAATTCCACCCAACTTCCAACAGGGAGGGCCACAAGGCTTGATGGCACCACCACCTGCTCCTGGTCAATTGCCACCAGGCATCGCTCCAGGAATGGCCATGCCACTGCAGGGAATGATGCCAGCTGGTCCGGCTGGTCAAATGCCACCAGGATTCGCGGGGACCGGCGCACCTCAGATGGGTCCCGATGGAACTCCCCAGATGCTCAAGCAGCAAGGTCGTCGTCCCTCGATGGTGCAGGATTCTTCGATGATGGGCACGCCGGACAACAGGAGACCTTCCCTTGCCGGTGGTATCCCAGGTACAGCCCAGCCCGGTATGGACGGCGTCGCTGCTACTACACCCGACCCGACAATGATGGCTGCAGCCAACGCAGCGGCAGGACAGCCATCGGCTCAGCAGCAACTGATTGGAAGCTTTGGCGGTGCAGCTACACCCACACCCAAAGGTCGAAAGGGCTCATCGGCTGCACTGCCGACTCATTCAGGTGCTCCTGGTGTTCCAGGCGTTCCTACACCACCTGGCGCTGCCATCCCTGGAGGCGAGCCACAGTCGCTCCCTGATGCAGCTGCAGCCGCTGCGTCTGCGACAGGCAGGCCAACGACTTTGGCAGGTGGTGCTCCAGCTTTCGCACAGACTGTGCCCTCGAACTTGGCCAACATGCCCATGCTCCTCGGTGGTCCTGCACCAAAGGAGTCCGCAGTCGGTACGCCCATCACTCACTTCAACACTCGCCTCACTAAGTTCGACGATGCTATGCGACCTCAACGTGCCGCTACTGATGGCAAGGGCGATGCCAGCAGCAAAAACGGCGATGACAAGGAGGACGATGAGATCTGGAAGCCACTCACTGCAGAGCAAGAAGCAGAGTTGGTCGGGATCATGAAGCGAGATCTTGAGTACGAGAAGCTTTTCCGACAGCAACAGCAGCAGATGGAGAAATCGGTGAAAGAACGCATCGATGCTGTTCGACCTCCACGACGCAAAGCAACGGACGGCACCATTACCAAGCCCAAGCCTCTAGCCTGGTGGGAGCGTCCCGAGGAGGAAGACACATCGGGTTTGGCTCGCGACATGTTCAAGCCCTTCGGCGTGCTTTTCCCCAATCAAAAGCGTGCCGACCTCGACCAAGGTCAGCGTGGTGCCCGTCCTCACATCCCTCTCAAGCGATCCATCATGGAGTCTGTTTCGCAGCAGGGCGAAGATCTGGTGCCCATCCGACTGGAGATCGATCACGAGCACTGGAAGTTGCGCGACACGTTTACGTGGAATGCTCAGGACTCGCACATCAATGTCGAGGCCTTTTCTCAGTCGATCTGCGAGGATATTGGATTGCCTGCCACAGTTTTTGTTCCTCAAATCAAGGAGCAGATCACCACGCAGATCATGGATCATCAGACGACGAGCGCGTTCAAAGCGAAGCCTACTTTCGACTTTAGCGCCGACACGAGAGAGGGCAAGGGATCTCTCGAGGACAAGGACCTGCGCTGGTGGTCCAAGTGGCGACGTCAGGTTGGGCGTCTGCCTTTCGGCAACAAGCCCAGCAACACTGCGAATGCTGCTGCTGCCAAAGGAGAGGATGGACAAGATGTCGTCATGCACGTGGACGACAACAGCAGCGAGGAGGAAGAGGCACGATCGGAACCGCCAGAGATTGTTGACACAATTCCAGCTGAGGAGTTGCGCATGATGATCAAGCTCGACATCACCGTTGGAAGCATGAACCTGGTCGACCAGTTCGAATGGGACGCCAACGAGTCGGATCCTGCCGCTGCTGAGAAGTTTGCCGAGACGTTTGCTGCCGACTTGGGTCTTTCTGGCGAGTTCAAGACGGCCATTGCTCACTCGATTCGCGAGCAGGTTTCAGTGCATGTCAAGTCGCTTGCCATGACCGGGCACACATTCGACGGACGACCGATCGCCGACGAAGAACTGCGTGCTGCGTTCCTTGGACCGGTCAGCAAAGCCAACCTTTCGCGAAGCGAGCTCGAGTCGTACAGCTTTACGCCTCGTTTGATGCAGCTTACCGAATCCGAGATCGAGCGTCTGGACCGCGAACGCGAGCGCGAAGCGCGAAGGAAGCGTCGTCAGACACGTGGACGTCGTGGTGTCAACTTGCCTGATCGCGATCCGCAAAAGACGCAACGGACACCCGCCGTGTTCGGCATCCAGACTGCTCAAACCGACTCGGCTTTGGCTCTACAGAACGCGAATGGCCTCAGCGACCGATACGGAGGCATGTCAACACGACGAGCTGTTGCAGCTGCTGCAAATGCATCGATCGCACCTTCGCAAGCCCACGATCACGGAACGCCTACACCAGGTCCCGAGGGACTTGGCTTGCCAGATCGGAAGAAGCCGAAGGTCAACCATCACGCCATCCACTTTGACTTCCCCGGTGGTTTGGGACGCAAGCCAGATCCAGGAGGGCCCAAGTTCGCACCCGAATACACCGAGGAAGAGGCCAAGAAGCGTGCTCGATCGCCCGAAAACCAGGCGACTGGCTCTCAAGCAGAGAAAGCAGCACCCAAGCTCGTCTCTCTGTCGTATGCTCAACGTAACAACGTCCGACCCGAGGATCTGGAGAGACAACACCCGAACTTCCACGATGGAATGTGGTATTGCTCGAACTGCGGTATTCCCGGCACGCTTGCACCAGGACGACGAAAAGGTCCTTTGGGAGACAAATCGTTGTGCGGTCCTTGCGGAAAGTACTACCACCGACATCGCAAAGTGATTTTCCTCGAGTATACGCGCGATCCGGTGTTCCATATGAAGCAGCAGCAAGCGTTGAACCGCAAGATGGGTATCTCGAATCCTTTGATCGATACTGCGTTGTTGAATGCGTTGGGTGAACAGGAGGATTCGACAGAGCCGACGAGCGCTGCGGATACGCCTAAGGCGGATGATGCTACGGCAGGTGGAGAGGGGAATGGTGTGAGGAGGAAAGGAAGGCCACCAGCGTCGTCTAGCGCTCTCAGTAGGGGTGGAGATGGAGATGGAGGCGATCGATCGGATGAAGAGGATCTGCCGTTTGAGATGGTGAGTAGTCCAGATGATGGTGATTCGAGTTCTAGATCGAGCAGTGTCGAGCCGGTGCAGAGGTCGAGGAAGTCAGCGTCGGCTTCGCAGGTGAATGATGATGAGTGTGGAGCGGCGCCAATTGCGAGGAGGGCTGCGGCGGAGAATGCGAGGGAGAAAGTGTCTGCTTCGTATGCTGCTTCCACCACTACTGCTGATGGTGATGCTTCCGCCACTGCAGAGGCTGCACCAGCAGCAGCGAACGAGCGAGGTGAGGCCAAGCAAGAAGCTACGACTACCTCTGAAGCTGCTGCTGTTGGCGAAAGCGGTGGTGCACCAGCAAGCACCGCTGATGCCTCTGCTACCAGCACAGAATCCAGCATGACCGCCACTTCAGCTCCTGGTGTTGCTGGCTCTCACTCGTCCATGCGCACCTCAACCTCGACCACCGCTCCGGCTGTCACCTCCAACGTCTCCCCCCGTCTAGCCTCGATGGCCAGCAACGCCACCCCTCCCGACTGGCTCTCAGAATCAGGCGCAGCACTGAAAGCTCGCTACCCAAACGATCGATTCGAAATCCAAGCTCGACCTCGACCGGCTGGTGTCCCTGCACCTCCGCAACCGGAATGGAGAATAAGATGTCTCGACTGTCCCGGCAAACTCTACACGCCTGGACCAGGTGAAAGCCTCAACAACTTTGAAATTCATCTACGAAACAGACTGCATAGGGCAAATGTCAACAAGAGGGTGTATGGCAATAGCGGGCCTCCTTCCACAGCGGGTGGAGAGGGGGGAAACGATGCGCAGAAGAGTCCGAGTGTTGGGAATGCCGCCCCTCCATGAGGGGGGGGGGGGGGAATTATTGTATTATTGCTTTCCTTTTCGAGATAAGATTATGTTTGCGACACTTGTACTGCTCGACAGTGTGTCAAGTGAGATAGAAGAGGCTGTTGAGGCATATCAGGAGGTGTCAAGGGCGGCTCGAGATGAGGCAAGGACCGTTTAAGCCGTAAACCGGGGCCGAACGCACAGGACACACGTTTGGATCTGCGGAGAATGGGTGGGCGGGAATTGATTTGCGGGGCACCGGCTTTGTTGGACGTTACACGGACTTTGCTCGCTCTGTGCTGTCTCTCGGCAAGTTTTCAGCTGGATTTGCCACTGCCAAACACAGAGGAACAAGAATTGCACACACACAACGTCGTCTCTTTCTCTTGCGTCCATCATCTTGCTCGTTCGTCTGCAACCTCAAGTCCGGTCGATCTTTTTCATCTACAAGGCCCTTCTCAGACTCAAGCAGAATCGAAGCGATCGTCTCGAGCCAAAACATGTTGCGCATTTGGCAGTTGGCTCTTAAGCCTCGTTTTGCCGTTGCTCGTACTGGGGGCTTTGGCGCTCGTATGGCTAGTCGTGTTGCTTTGCAACACCTTCACACGGCTACTCGTCAAGATCGGATTGGTCTTGCTGGTGCTAGTGCTTCACTCTCGCTTGCACCTGTTCAGGCTGGAAATGCATCCACTCTTGCCACCATCGCCTCCGATTGCCTGAACGCCTTACCTCGGAAGATCTTGATCGCAAACCGTGGCGAAATCGCATGTCGAATCATCCGCACCTGTCGACGTCTAGGCATCTCCACCGTCGCAGTCTTCTCCGAACCCGACTCTCGCTCCCAGCACGTGGTGCTCGCCGATGAAGCATACTGTATTGGCTCCGCTGCTTCTTCCCAATCCTACCTTTGCCAAGATAAGATGCTTGCTATCGCTCAAAAGACGGGTGCCAGTATGATCCATCCGGGCTATGGATTCCTTTCTGAAAACGCCTCATTCGCTAAGCTACTGGAGCTGTCGGAGGGCGTTACGTTCATCGGTCCTCCATCATCCGCTATTGATGCAATGGGAAGCAAGTCCGCGTCCAAAGAGATTATGTTGGATGCCGGTGTGCCTTGTGTGCCGGGATACCATGGGTGCAACCAAGAACAAGCGTTTTTGGCAGCTCAGGCGGAAAAGATTGGGTACCCAGTGCTCATCAAGGCGGTAAAGGGTGGCGGAGGTAAGGGGATGAAAGTTGCCCAAGACGCTTGCGAGTTTGCTGATGCGCTAAGTTCGGCGCAACGTGAGGCTGAAAAGTCATTCGGGGACCCTACCGTGCTGATCGAAAAGTACCTTACCGCACCACGCCATGTGGAAGTACAAGTATTCGCAGACAAGCACGGCAACGCTGTCTACATCTCGGAACGTGATTGTTCAGTACAACGTCGACATCAGAAGATCATCGAAGAAGCTCCCGCCCCAAACCTCTCCGATCACCTCCGTAAAGAGTTGGGCGAAAAGGCAGTAGCAGCAGCCAAAGCTGTGGGATATGTAGGTGCTGGAACTGTAGAGTTCATCCTCGATGCTAAAAAACCGGACAACTTCTATTTCATGGAAATGAACACCCGTCTCCAAGTCGAGCATCCCGTCACCGAAATGGTTTCCGGTCTTGACTTGGTCGAGTGGCAGTTGGAGGTAGCAGCGGGTAATCGACTACCGCTGCTGCAAGATGAGTTCAAGATAGAAGGCCATGCGTTTGAGGCGAGGATTTATGCCGAGAATACAGAGGCAAATTTCCTTCCTGATAGCGGCAAATTAATCCACGTTTCTCTCCCGCCTACTACTACCATCACCCATTCCAACCGGGCGCTTACTTGGCCTACTGGAGCAGCAGGGGAGGTTGAGAGCAGGAAAAGGGGAGAAGCGGTAATAAGAGTGGATACTGGTTTTATCAGCGGCGATGAAATCAGCCTACACTACGATCCGATGATTGCAAAACTCATTGTTAAGGGTAGAGATAGAAAAGAAGCACTGCGGATAATGGAGAATGCCTTGAACAAGTATCAAGTGGTGGGGCCGCAGACCAATATCCAGTTCTTAAAGAATCTCGTTCGACATGAAAAGTTCCTCCAGGCTGACCTGGAGACTGGCTTCATCGAAAAGTATGGCAAAGAAGGCTTGTTTGGTGATCCGTATACCAAGGAGTCCGAGTTGTATGAAGCTGTCGCCCAAGGTGCCGTCTATCTCTACCAACGCCATCTCGAGGCTTCTGCCAAGAGTGGTTTGGCTAGTGCCCAAGGCAAAGGTTCCATCTGGACAAACCCTGCTTTCACTAGGCTTGAAACTCAAACGATGCGCATACACCACCAAACCCTAGGCGAGCTCTGGGTTTCTGTGAGACAAAGGATCTCAGGTACTTTCGAGGTAACGCTTTCCCCCTCCTCCTCGCACTCGGGCACTGAAAACGACAAGGAAAAAGATCAAGTGCAATTCAAAAGTCTGCGAACAACAGGCACAACCACTATCTCAACGACTGCACTAAAGCATACCGTATTCCTACCAACAGGTGTGGTAACCTCTTTTACCCTCCAACCGCCTTGCTGGTTCTCGAAGATCTCGGATGTTGCCGCAGTCGCCAACGAAAACGCGCTCATCAGTCCCATGCCAAGCAAGATTGTCGACTGCAAGGTCAAAGCAGGACAGAAAGTGAAGAAAGGCGAGACCCTCGTTATTCTGGAAGCCATGAAGACCGAGATCAGTCTCAAGGCGAATAGGGATGCTGTTGTTGAGAGTGTCAGTGGCAAATGCAACGTCGGGGGGATGGTGGCCGAGGCGACTCGATTGGTTGTGTTTAAGAGTGACGAGTAGAGTATCGAGAAAGAGAGAGAGGGAGGCTGCCTATTTTTCAGTGTACAGGATATAGAAAGAGCCAAGTGTTGATATGAGCAACAGTGTGATCACCGACGAACGTGGTTTGAAGCGTGTGTCTGTGCGATGGAATGTTGCTCAGTTTCAAGATGGAGGAAAGCGAATCTTTGGCTTGGATCTGCGAGCAAGACTTGGCGACATGGGCTCAAGCGACATGATCTCATACAATTCGCCTGGCATTACATGTGAATTGACTGGATACGATCGTGTTGAACCAACGATATGCTGGGCAAGTTGTGCGAAAGGGAGAGCAAGATTCTGTCCAAGGAGCCGTTAGAAAGGCAACATTTCTAACACTTGCCAGCTTGCCAACGCTATGCTCGCTACCTCGTGCTCAAACACGATAGCGCTTAGTACCTCCCTTCTCGAACAGCGCCCTGACAATCCAAACCTGCGCAAGACTGATTGCTACCATCATTCCACTTTCCACCACTGAATACCAAAAGATTTTCCTCTGCGTACTCTTGACCGTGTCGAAATTCCTATTCTCCCTCACCCTAAAGTATCTCTGTGTCCTTGTGATCTGCGTTAGCTTGTCGGCCATATTTGAAATCCCCTCTTCCAGTGGTGCGCTGTGCTCTTTCAAGAGTTTCGCTGGAGTAATGGGAAGATCGAGTCTGGGTTCGGATTCGACGGTGATATCGAAATCGATAAGTTTCTCAGCGACGGTAGACATTGCGTTTTCGAAACAAAACGTGTATTCTCCCACAGTGTTGCCAGTAAAGATGATATCCAGTTGTCTTTCTTTGTGCCCGCCGATGATGAGTTTCGAGTCTGGGTCGGTTACGGTGTAGTCGATATCGAATTGACCGCCGGATTGAACGGCGAAATAGAAACCTACTTTTTCGCCGGCAGCATCTACCCACGCGTAGAAACAGGAACGTTCGTGGGGTTCCACGAGAGTTGTTAGTGCTGCGGCCGATACTTGGGATGGTGATAGCACGAGGATGATCAGAGAAGCGAGGAGCAGGGAGAGCATCGCTCGAAACGGCGTCGTTGTTGTGACGGTCATGATTGCAACCGAGTGCTCGTCCGTATGCGGTAGGATCTCGTGCAATGCCAAGTAAATTCGATCGTCGATCGTTCAGAGACCCTTTCTAATAGGTTTCAGTGGGGACTTTGCGCTAACTTTTAGGAAGGACGTTGGCCTTATGACACGTGTTCGTTGAGAAGTTGCTCGTGATAGCGGAGGATAAAGGTGCAGCCGACTGCGGGTTACAAGCACACTCGGCGATGAGCGCGAGCAAAGGTGTAGGAGTGGCTGTGAGACCGATGAATGATGGAGTAGGATGAGGATGATGGATGATGGTGATGAGCAACAAGATAGATCACCAAGAGAGCCAAGAATATGTCTCCCATGTTGCAGTCCGAGCGTTCCAGCTCACGACTCTCACCTCTTTTCTCGCACGAGATTACCCAGCCGTAATCTAACATGCTCACGAATTCCTTTGCTTACTCCACAAATCCTTCCTCTTGCCTCGGCCTTAGTCTCTTCTACCCTTGCACCCTTCTCTTGCAAACCCCCATCATCACCCCTCAAGCATTGCTGCTTGCGACACGAGACAATGTCAACCCAATACACACCAACACGAGAAGAAGCGACCAGCTCTTCGACTTCATCCTATCTCTCTTCCTCATCCCCACGCTCCAAAAGCTCCGGCTCATCTGAAAAGGCAAGAGAAGGAGACCCATCAAAACCAGAAGACTTCATCTCGGTAATGTCGCACAAGACTGCATCCAAATTCACCGACCCTTGCGCACATGCTGCAAAACTCTCCATGAAGTGTCTCGATGATAACGCTTACGATAGGAGCAGATGCGGAGATATTTTCAAACAGTATAGGGAATGCAAGAAAGCTTGGATTAACCAGAGGAGACAGGATCGCCTCAACAATCGTCCTGGAGCTTTTGACTAAGCCAAACTCTGGGGTCGAAAGAAAGCGTCGGGAGGAGGTCTGTGGGATAGTCAGTCTAGGAGATGGTTACCATTGTATTATCAAACCACTCTTTCCTTGGTTCTGTGTAACATCAAGACTAAGTCGGAATACATAGCATAGGATGTTGGTCAAGTGTGGCCAAAGCGTGATAGCAAATCTGAATGGTCGAGTGGGAACAAGTAGAAATACACCTAGAGGCCTAAAGGGACATGATGCCTCAACTCAAGCATCGTTCGCAGGCAATGAGATCGATCGGGGTATAAAAGACGAAACAGCAGCTCTGAGCACGACCAAGAAGGCGTACGAGGCTAATCATCATCCTTCTTCCGCTTGCCAGCTTTCCCACCCGGCGTCGCTCCACCTTTTCCACTTGCACCGGCGCCTACATCTGTGATCTTGCGCTTCAACTTTGTCCCAGTGGAGCCAATCGCTTTCCCACCCCCACATGTCGCCTTTGTAGGAGTACCACTGGCACTACCACCTCCATCTCCTGCCTTGCCACCACCACTTGTTAGTTTGAGATTAGGAGTTTGGCTTCTTTCTTTCTCCTTGATCCCATCCTTATCTTTCTTCTTCTTCCCCGTTCCCCCTACTACGACAGTCCCCGCTCCTCCCTCTTTCCCTCCCGCCGGGGTCCCCGGAGCCGACGCCGTCTCTTTCTCTTTCTTCTTCTTGCCCCCTGCCCCTGCCCCTGCCCCTGCCCCTGCCCCTGCCCCTGTCCCCATCCCCTCCTCTCCGATACCGCCACTCTTATTGGCCTTTGGCGTATTACTACTGGAGGCGGGTTCCTCCGGTTCTAAGGCTTCGTTCGCCTTCAACTCTAAACTTTTCTGATACGTTGCTGACGACAAACTGAAAATGCGATCCTCGAGGGGGATATCAAGTAAAACATTGTTCGAACTACTACTTCTACCTCCACCTGCACCAGAAGAAGAGTTTTTGAGATAGCTATCGAATCCTTTGACAATGTTACCACCGGATGTGGAGGTGGATTGTAGGTAGGAGCCTTCAAAAAGATAGATTTGAGATTCGAGGTCGATGAGGGATCGATCGATTAGACGTTTAGTGGCCAGACCGGTTCGAAGAGAGAGTTTGGTGGCTTGGTAACGTTGGTTTGCTTCTTCTAGGCTGGAGGTGGAGGCGGTGGCAGGGGCAGAAGTGGTGGCGGCAGAAGTGGTGGTGGAGGGAGTTGGACCCGTTGCTGTGGGTGCCATGGCTATGATGGTTCGAGGGGTGAGTGATGGAGGTGGTCGGAGTGGTTGATGGGGAAGGAGAAGCAAGTTGGGTGGAAAAGGGTTCAAGTTAAACGCGACGTTAACAGAAATCCGAGTTCCGATGAATTTGATTCCTCAAGCCCGCCGTGAAATCATGTGAGTCCTAGTACGATCTAACAATTGGATAGGTAATATATTGCCTGGATCCACTGTCGCAATAGGCATTGGCATATCGGCTGTTCGACATCCTAGATCCGACATCCGACATCCGAAATCCGAGATCCGGCATCAGCATCCCTAATTTGAAACCCGACTTCCGTAATCCGGCTTCGTTTCCCCATCGTGTTTCAGCCTTGTCATCCTTGTATCATACACGTATATACACAACGCTGGAGATGTATATACATTCGAATCATCTTGTACTTGGTTGATAACTATTATCGCGATCAATACCTGTAAGCAACGCTATCTGTCGCACGCGGTTCAAGACGCACGCTTCTATCAAGTCTGGTCTTGTTCGCATTGTTCTGAGAAAAAGAGGTCGTATGTGGTCCCGATACTTGTGATCGGGGATGGCCTGAGTACGATGTCACTACTTTCGATAGCAGAAAACGTATACTCAATTGACCTGGAGAATGTGGCGAGAGCCTAGTGCTCTCTGTGAGATATATATACATGTGAGCGGCACATGCCAAAGGTGGGAGTGCTTCCACTTAATGATCTAGCCTGACAACGAGTGAGACTTGGTTGTACCCGATCCTTAACATGCTCCGTTGTCCCCGATCTCCGATCTCGTCGCCCTAGCGTCATCACTGGATGGTTATCTTCAGCATGTTCAAGGGAGGATGCATAAGGCCCACATCGACTTTGTCAGGACACTTTGGCCTCATAGTCACGCCAAACGCTCACTGATGATGCACAGCTTCCAACTCGCTGAGAGGCAAGTAGAGATGGATTGCAATCAAATGGGTATCACAAGGATGTGTGCAGTGCTGACAGTAGGAGGATGGCCTCAAGCGGTGACGAGCTTGTCGGCAAGTGTCCTCCCAAGCGCTGCTTTAGCTGACGCACTGGGCATCGTAGTAGCAAGAGGACCAAGGCGGTTTGAAGGACATTGCCGTCGTGTGAGAGTGTGCTCTTGTGAAGGCTGTGCAGATGGAGTATATGGACCGTTGATCAAGAGGGAGAGCATGTTAGATTGCTCGACAGTGAAGATTCGAGTGGCGACGATTGAGAAAGCGCCGCCATGTTTAGACTGACACTTGCTAAGCCGCTGTGACGGTTGAAGACGGTGTTCGGGCTTAGCAGTAAGAGCACCGAGATAGAGAGGACGAGAGCGTGCAATATCAGCAGCAGCCATGCTACGATACGCTCTTTGGCTCTGATGACGGGACTGCCTCGGATGGCGGTCAGCATATTGCAAGGTGATGGTGTCGAGGATTTGGGATGCCATGGTGCCGTCCAACAGCAACGCTCGGTCTCCTTCTTGTACTTTGCTTTTGCACCACGAGCCTGGCCATGGACATCTTTCATACTCTTACCCTTTGTGCATCAGTGAAGCAGTGCATATCAGGACAAAGGGATGGCAGACGTTGTCTCGCTTTTCTCTGCCCCACCATATGGCAGTTTGAAAGCTTCAACAAACGCAGGTGTCACTAGACGTCGTGAGGCCTTTGTTGCTGTCCCACTCTTCACAGCTTGATATGCCCTTTGTTGAAGTTGTTCGGATGTCGACTTCATCCGGGACTGCAAGTGGGCGTGCAGCTGCGAAGATGTCAATGCAATCGCGATATCCCCTTTGTTCCTTCTAGAAAGCCGTTGGTATCAGATCTTGCGTTTGTGCTTCCTCCTCAACAAGCATTCAAAGCTCATCCGAGCAAGTTGGAAACATGGCTGACCAAGGGCTACCGACAGGGCGCAGAAGGGCAATGCATCATATAATGGAAGCGCTCGAGTAGAAACGAGTCCCTTTCATCTACTCCCAACCAAGCCAACCGACTCCAAGCACTCGAGAGGCCCTTCTTTGGGCCTTCTTTGTCAACTTTGCTCTGCGCTTTGACAAGCTTACGCCGCATCCAGATTGGTCAGCATGTCGAACGATACCAACACCACCTCCTCTGTGCCTCGCCTCGCCACCACCAGTTCCTCGAATCAAGTCGACGACAACGACGCAATGGTAACGTTGCTCACCTTTGGACCGATGTCCTCTTGCATCACCTTACCCGATCTCTCCGCCAAGCAGCTTCCTTGGAGCGCAAACCTTTCCAACTCGGCAGTGCAAGCATGGCTGACCAGCTTGCCTACTTCAAGCTCTTGCTCTCCCTACTCATGGACATTCAAGCCGGACTACACTGAGCATCTCAATGCGTTGGGCACTTTGCAGCAACAGCTGGAACAGCTCTTTCCGACTACCAACTCGACGCTTGCTGGTCAAGCGACGGTCAACGATACTTGGGCTGCAGTTGGGAATGGCAGCTTCTTTGGCAACACCTCAGCCTTGGGCTTGGGGTCGAGTGCGAGTAGCAAAACACTTGCGACACGTTTGCCTCTGTGGATGGGTCTCACGATTGCTTGTGCTGCTCTGGTGCATCTGATCGCACTTGTCTTGCACATCTGCTCCGATCTCGATGCTTTGCTGCCTTCTCTTGCGGTCAAACTACATCCTCAGCCAGAAGACTCTGTCCTGCCAAGTCATGTTATGCCGCCCAACGAGAGCTCAGCGACCCTTGTAGACGCCGAGGTTGTGCAAAAGGCTCATGTTGATGCGGATGCAAAGGTTGTTGATCCGCCGGGATACGCTGAGCCAGCAGCGGCGGCCGCTCTTGCTGTTGCAACAGCTCAGCGTGACTATGCGACCATGCCAACTCCTGCACTGATCAGCATCTCTCGCAAAGCGAAACGATTCCTGCTTCCGCTGCTGCTCCTTTCAGCGTTGGGCTCGATTGGTGTCGCTGTCGTGCTGAGTTCCAAGTTTGCTGCAGGTCCAGTGAATACCTTGCCCACCAGCTTGGGCTCTTCCACGACAGCTGCTGCCCCAGCTTCATCCAGCTCAACATCGATGGCGGCCTTGAATGCTAGCACTAGTAGCAGTCCAAGTGATGCTGCACCCACTGCATTAGCCAGCGACATTGCCACCAGCACTCGAGAGAGAACAAGTTCCAATGCAACCAACACAACGAGCAACATTGATCCCGCTCCAACACAAGACAGAGACATATCACCGCGCCCCTCGGAAGAGGCAGGGCGAGCAGGTAGTGCAACTGCTTCCATGACGAGACTTGCCAAGCGGCAGAACAACTTCTTCCCCGCCGTGTCGCCGACTGTCTCGAGCAGTTCAGCGTCTCTTGCTTCTTCCATCACCCCTCCTATCCCAACGGCCTCTGCCACATCGTCGACGTCTCTCTTCCCGCCGATGCCTACGTCGACGTCTCTCTTCCCGCCGGTGCCTACGTCGACGTCAGTCTCTGCAACCACAAGCTCCTCCTCCGCTGCACCTTGCTCCACGACAGCTTCGAACACGAGCAGCTCACTCTTGCTACTTGAAAAAGGCGACTCAATACACCGAATCTGGTGGATCGTCATGCTCGATCTCATCCTCTGGTTTGCTCAACGTCGTCGTACTCGCAAACAGACTGCACTTGATCAAGCTCGAGCTACGATACTGCATCATTTCGCACCTTCACCTTTGCGCAAGATCTAGGTGCGATGCTCTCTTCTTCTGTTGTATGATGCTTTTGGTTGGAATGTCATTGCTATCCAATCGCTCAAGTTGGTGTTGGTGTGTGTCAAGCTGTGCGGTTGAAGGACTGTTGAGGAGAGATCTCCCGATGTGGTTGAATTGGGAAAAGGCCCGATCAGATGAGGGATGCAGGCTACAGTTGCTTAGTCAGCAGCAAAATTCATCTGTTACGTGTCAGAAATGCAGCCAAAACGCCGAAGCTTTTCTCGGAGCTCAGTACAGGAAGGCACGGACCATCCCCTCTTTCTTCTCGTGCGATACGCATACAAGGCGAGAACAGGACACGATTCACTCCTTCCATCCTCCCTCCCTCTTTTCCACCATCATCTCCATCATCTCCATCACCTCCATCACCTCCATCATCATCTCCACCATCTCCTATTGCCTTCCTCGAAATGAATATCTTCCGTTTGGCCGGAGACTTTGCCCATCTCGCCTCGATTTTCATCCTTCTTCATAAAATTCAACTATCCAGATCATGTCGTGGTATTTCCTTCAGAACGCAACTTCTCTACACGGTCGTCTTCATCACTCGCTATCTCGATATATTCCATGAAAGCTCACTCTATCGATTTCTGATGAAGCTCTTCTTCATCGGCTCCTCCATCTACGTCCTTTACCTGATGAAACTTAAATTCCGCCCAACTCATGATCCAGCCATCGATACGATCAGGTTGGAATATTTGATGGGTCCTTGCGCTCTGCTCGCCTTGTTGTTCCATTATCATCTTGACTTGATGGAAATTTTGTGGACTTTCAGTATTTATCTGGAAGCTGTCGCCATCTTGCCCCAGTTATTCATGTTGCAGAGGACGGGAGAAGCGGAGGCGATAACAACACATTATATCTTTGCTCTGGGCGCTTATAGGGCGCTTTATATCCCCAATTGGCTGTATAGGTAAGTACTTCCGACCGCAGCGAGGATCGCATCCCCAACAACTCAATCAAAGCGGCAAGAGATATAAGGCAAGAGTCACTAATGCTCTTGGACGTTTGCATGTGATATGGCAGGTACATCTCGGAAAACCAAATCGACCCAATCTCGATCTTGAGTGGTCTGGTTCAAACCGGGCTCTATCTCGACTTCTTCTACGGTATGTACAAACGCATTTGCCCGTAGCTACATGCCCAAGTGAAAGTGTTTTTGACGACTAACATGACCGCCTTGCTTTTCTTCTTTGTCGGTGTTGCCAACGATAGTCTACTTCACAAAAGTTATGAAGGGGGAAAAGTTCGAGTTGCCAGCATAAAACTATCCGCCTTCTTTGCCCTTTGCCTGGCTCGTCATGCGTACACTGCACACTCTGGCCTTTACGCCTACACGCTCTGTCTGGCGCCTGGATGCAAGAGACAAGGTGTTATAAGGTTGCAGATAGAAAGCCTTATTGCGACGTCAGAGAATGGTGCTGGCCAGCCAAACCAGCATCAACCAACACGAGCAAGCCAAATGTAATAATGCCTAGGAACACCAAATCCTAACCCCGTCCTGCGCTAATGTCAAATAAAGAAGAGTTATCAGCGATTGGTCTTCTAAGGCCAAGCATCGAGTCACTCTTCTAAAAGAAGCTGACGTGACGTAAGGATCCTGTTTTAGCATCTATATGTCTGCCAGAGAAGCTGTTCGCCATTCCCACTGAAAAAGTGGCCAGACGGCGTAACAGCAAAACCAAAGACATTCGACAGACAACATTCAACTGCATTGTTCAACACCAGACCAAAGGAGCATGCAAACGTCCAACACCTTCTGGCAATGCGTAGGTGCAACTTGCGCTCCACCTTCGAACGTGTGTCTCAGAAGCAGATGAGATAAAGCCATCCGTACATACTAGTCGCGCTTTCTTGCATTCCTCCTGGTCTCCTTGGTCTTCTGGCTTGAACGTGTATCCTGAGCAACGCAGGTATTCGACTATCGATTCCCTTCCGTCGTAGGTCAGATCGATGTGCGATCCACCGCTGTACATTGCTTGAGTGATTGCGACTAGTTTGGATTGTGCGAATTGCAGTTTGGCTTTTCGAGTATGCCTCCCGTTTAGGCTTGCGTCACGGGTGGGTCGGATGACAATCACATCGACGGCATCCGTGGGTAGAGCTTTGCCTTTCAACGCGCAAGAGAGGGGTGCAGGGATGAATGAACTTTCCAACCGATCTGTTACCATTGTTGTGAGGTAGAGGAATGGGCCTTGCAGCTCAACTTTTCCGCACTTGAGCTCTTCGAATGTTTGGCTTTTGGGCGAGTACTGTAACACGGCACCATCTCCTTCGTCCGTGCAAGAGGCAAGGGGTAAAAGCATCAAACTGCCCTCAATCCAGCGTGTAGCATTAAGTTGAGCAGCAACTTTAAAACGTTCAATGCCACCATATCTATCCCTCATCTCCTGCCTATCGGCATCGTGTAAAATACTCGCATGAAGTGCATGCGATGTGACTAAATGACTGACACTTAGCCTCTCCCCCTCCTCGTCCTCCTCTCGTCGTAGTTGATTTAGCATCAAAGGTAGCTCATGCAACCTTGACCCATCCTCTTGTCCTTTCAAACACTTGCAAAGGGCACCAACAGAAGAGAGCATTATCTGCACCACCTCCTCGCTCAGTTGATCGGCAGTTTTAGCCGCTGCTACCTTCTGTTGTACCTCCTGTGTCCATTCGCTGGGATACATTGCCGAGTACAAAGCGTTTGCTGTCCCCGCTGGTACAATTGCCAACCTCACCCTCGGCAACACAACATTTTCGTCCCCCCCATCCAACGAGGCAGAAGGGGCAATGTATAAACCATTAAGAATCTCATGCGTTGTTCCATCTCCGCCCACCAACACCAAATCTAAATACTCGCGCTTTGAACCAACGTTGCAAATGTAATCACCAATGATCTCGCGACCCATTCTGACTGCATCTTGTGCACATTTTGTTCTACGCATACTGAGTTGTGATGGCGAGGACAGAGCCGAGAGGATCATAGGTTTGATGTCTCTTTCGCAGAGAGAGGTTGCCAGCTGAGAGCCTGAAGCCGGGTTAACGATCAATTCCACCTTTGCCAACATCCTCTCTCACTCTTTCCCCTGCTGAAACGCTCGAAGCAGTTTCAACGTGGAGCAGAATGCGACAAGAAGGAACCCGGAAGCAAGTACGGCCAAGTTGGTAGAAGAGCTGAGTGATGGTGGCGTGATCAAAGGCTAAGGCACAAGTGAGGATTTAAGTGTGCAATTCAAGTAGTGCTCAGTTGGTCCGTGCATCCAGCTTGAATTTTCGCTGCGCGACTATGCCGAAAGGAAGCGTTTCGAAATAATGATGCATGCTGACATAAGCGCAATCTAGATCGGTGCGATCAAATCCGATCTCTCTCTGGAGATCGGGTGCAACATTGTCCCAACCTCGTCGTCAAACTTAGCACATGAAGCAGGATACTCGCACATTCGGCAGACACCTCATAGTGGTATATATATATATATATATATATATATCTCAAGCAGGTGCTCACCATGTTGTTTAGTGAATTGTGTATACATGTTTCGCCCCTAAAAGTAGTAGTGACATGGTGCTCTGAGTCTCCCCTCGAAGGTCCTATCGAACATCGCACACTCCAACGTTGGAACCATATACAATCAAGACAGGCAAAGCATGACATTGGAGATACAGACAGAAAAACTGAAGCCCATTCTGTCCATCTCTACCTGGCAGGCTCAGTGGTAGCCGCAGCCTCCACAAACTCATTCGCCTCATCCCTACTGATACTCCTTATACTACTAACCTTGTTCACATCAAACAGTACACCGTAATGCTTTCTGGCCACCTGAACCATCTCTGGTCTGAATGTTGTCGTGATAAATTGAGCATTCTCCGCCAGCTCCCTGATCATGTTGGCCACCGCCGTCCTATAGAGTGCATCGAGATTCGCATCGATCTCATCAAAGAGGTAGAAAGGTGCAGGATCGCATTTTTGGATCGCAAACACCGTCGCCAATGCAACCAAGGATTTCTGTCCACCAGACAACTGCTGGATACGTAGTCCTTCGTCATGTTTCGAGTTGAAAGAAACTTTGATGCTCACTCCGGTATAGTTCTCCACTTGACCACCTGCGCCTTCTTCTTCCGATTCCTCCGCGGCGCCAGTGGTGGTAGGCGCAAGATCAACTCTTCGTTGCATAATCAACCTACCTCTTCCAGCTGGAACAAGCTTTTCGAACACTTCTTCGAAGTATCTACTGACTTGTTTGAAAGTTTGTTCGATAGCCTCATCTTTCCTCTGATCCAAAACATCGATCAGCTCTTGAATGCTTTCTGCACTCTGCTCCAACTCTCCTCGTCTCTCCAAAAGCTGATCTCGCTGTTTGGTAAACGAGTTGTACTGTTCAACCGCCTTTTTGTTGACATGGGAGAACTTCTTCAAACTCTCATTCACCTTGTGTAGGTTTTTGACAAGTCGATCGGGATTGGTGTTGATGTACTTCTCGAACGCTTCTTCCGGCAAAACACCAAGATCACGAATGTCTTGGTTGCATCGATCGCGTTGTTCGACAAGACGCGAACGCTTGCTGAGATATCGTTCGACGTTCTTCTGCTGACGTGCGATGCTACGCGCCTCTTCGGCTTGATCGCCTTTCGTCTTGTCGTAGTTGCCTTGCGTATCTTGGATGGATTGCATGAGTTGGTCGAGTTGCTTCTCGATTGCTTTGATACGCTTCTCCCGATCAGTAATACGGCGTCGCAAGGCATCAATCTCGCGCTTGCGTGCCGAAATATCTTCAACACCAGAAACAGTACCCGCATCATCACCACCAAGTGACTCTCCAAGCGCTTCGAGTTGCGATCCAATCTCTTCCCTCCGTCTGCGCAAGTTCTCGAAGAGATCAATCTCGACAATCGAACGACGCTTGCTAAGCTCAGCCAGAGCATTGGCTTGATCGGCTAGCTCTCGCTTCTGCTGATCTTCTTGTGCATTGAGCGCTTCGAGTTGAGCCAGTTCTTGTCGTGTTAGACCTCGAGTCATGGGTGTACGCAACTCCTCTTCAAGGCCAGCACGTTTGGTCTGGTTCGCTCTGAGTTCCAAACTCTGATTAGCTTCACGTCGCTCGATGCTCTGCAATCGTTGAGCTAGATCCTCGGCTTCGGTACGAGCCCATTGCAGCTCTTCAAGCAAAGGACCACGCGAGTTTCTTGCGTCATCTCTTCGGTGCTGTAGCTGGTACATTTCACCGACAAGCGCAGTGATCTCTTGCTCGATCTCCGTGAGTCGACGTCGGATTTCGTTCTGCTTGGCTGTGTCGTGCTCGCTCTGCGTCTTCCACTTGCGTACCTCGTTGACTGAATCCAATCGGCTACGTCTGGGATCCTGATAACCACCGGATAGAGCACCCTTGCGCTCAACCTTGTCACCGTCGAGAGTGACTGCATTGACGCCATGACTGCGAACGTAAGCGGCAGCGATCTCGAGGTTGGGGCAGATGATGCAGCGACCGAAGATCTGCTGAAAAGCAGGAGCAAGTGCTCTGTCGAATTGAAGCTTCTTGACCATGAGGATGGCATCCTGTGTTGCGGGGAAATCGGTCTCTTTAGGATGAAGACGGTTGAGAGGCATAAAGGTGACTCGGCCGCTCTTGTCGCGGTTCATCACTTCGAGAAGCTTGCTTGCAGTCTCGTCAGTGTCGACGACGACATGGAAGAGAGAGGCACCGGCAGTCGTCTCCACGGCAGTCTTGTACTTATCATCCACAGAGAAAAGCTGGTAGATGGGACCCCGGACATTATCCTCAAGTCCCAAGCTAGCAGCGATCTTCTCAACAGCGAGCAGACCTTGAACTGTGGCTTTGTCCAGCATACCAGCAAGCTTGCGCTGGGCATTGGAAAGCTCATTGCCAGCAAAGGCAAGCGAGGATCGAAGCGACTCCTCCTCCTTCCACAAATCTTTGCGTGTTTCCGAGAGCTCATCACGGCGAGCTTGTTTGGCTGCATACTCGGTTGCGAGCTGCTGGAAGGTCTCTTTACGACCGTCGAGGTTGCTTTCGATCTCGTCGATCTTTTGCAAGGCGGCGTTGCGTCGTTGGGTGCTGTTGGTACGCTCACGAGCAGTCTCGTCGATACGTGTCTGCTGCGAACGCAGGAACTGATCAAGGGCATCGATCTGAGAGTGTAGGTACTCGTCACGATCGCGCTTGGTACGGAACTGAGCTGATCGACCTTGCTTGGAGTAGAGAGCAGAGATACGGGCCTTGGTCTCTTCGAAGGTGGCACGGAGCTGTTCGGCTTCAGCTTGGAGAGTGTCGAGATTGGGTCGGAGCTGGTCGAGTTGAGTTTGCTTCTGCTGAATCTCGGTGCGAATACGACCGAGCTCGGCTTCAAGGGCACCACGTCGATCGGCTCGCTTCTCGCCATCCTCTTCGAGCTCTTCAACGAGTGATTCGATCTGAGCGAGGTGTTTGGCAATGTCTCGTCTCTCCTGCTCGAGCTGGTTCTTTTCGAGGTTGCGTTGCTCGATGGTTTGACCGGTCGCGGCGAGTTCGGCCTCGAGTCGTGCAAGTAGCTTCTCGCGCTCGTTGAACTCGGACCTTCGGACATTGGAAGCATCGACATCGCGTCTTCGCTCATCTTCCAGCTTCTCGAGCAGCTCTGCGCATTCAGTGAGCTCTCGTTGGTGGAGACTGTATTCGATGCACCTGCGCTCTCGATCCTTTTCGTAGTATTCACGAAGCTCCTCCTTCTCATCATCGAGCTCGCGAAGACGGTTCTGGATGTATTCGAGAAGGTCATCGATCTTGGATCGTTTGGCGCTAGTGTCTTCGATGATCTTGATGGACTCTGCTCTGCGCTGTTCGTAGACTCGAGTACCTGCTACCTCTTTGAGCAAGCCGAGACGTTCGTGATCTTTGGCGTTGGTGAGGTGAGTGATTCGACCCTGCGGTACAATGTAGTATGGATTGCTGCGAGAGAAGCCAGCCGACTCGAGAAGGTTGGCAACGTCGGCTTTGGAGGCTGACTTGCGATCGATACTGTATTCGTCCTTCTTGAGACCGATGGTTCTGCGGAGGATGACTTCGGTTCCGTTGGTAGGGAAACGGTTGTCACTGTTGTCAAAGACGATCTCTACGAATGCGGAGAGGGTTGCTGAGGTGGAGCTGGAGCTATCGTGCAGGAGTGATTGTCGTTCCTCACGAGACATGGAGGTGTATGCATCAGAAAGAACAAATCGAATCGCCGAGAAGAAGTTGGACTTGCCCGAGCCATTCCTACCGACGACGACATTGTGATGTGGTGAAAAGGGTTCTACGGCAATCTGGTCTCTATAGGACTTGAAGCCCTGGATGGTGAGAGTCTTGATGTGCATCTGACCAGATCTAGAATAATGCGAAAAGGGTATCGGAGCGTGGCTCGATGACGAGGATAGATAGTTGCGGAGACAATGAGCGCGGACCTTGATGAGCCGGGTGAGATGAGCGGCCCAGAGAAGAAAGGAGGGAGGTGGGAGGATGATGATGATGATGATGAGAGAAGTGGCAGATGGTGAGAAATGACCAACCAACAGGCACTTGGACAGTGGAGAGAATCAACGCGAGCCCAAGGCGGCAGAGCTGAGCAAGAGAGCAACACGTTCCAAGGCTCAGTCGAGTGACACTTTTTCTGAACGACGCGACATGGCGACGTAAAGTGGAAACGCGACGCGACGCGACGAGACACGACACGACGCGACGCAACGCAACGCGATGTGACGTTTTTGTATGACTGGCTGTCATCACCATAGTCACCAATCACTCACATTGCATCATCTCACCCACTCGAAGCTTCATCATTAAGGACTATGCTGAAAAGGACTATGCTGAGAAATGGCTCGACTTGATGTTCATAAAAACCTACCATCGAGAATGGTGTTGTATACTATCATAACCTTTCGTCATTCTGCTCCTCAACCATCAAGTTGCATGGCAGCCGAACTACCAAGCTTGTTTGGCTGTTCAGCCTTATTCGCCCTAACCAATTCCTTCTTTCGCTTCTTCTTCTCTGCTGCAGCCTTGATTGCTGTTTGATCCGACTTTGGAGTTCCCGCCTGCTGCATCAATCGTTGTGCCAGTGGCAAACCACCCAACCTTTTACCCAAAACGGTGTTTTTGCCTGTTGCAGCAATAGCTTTAGCTCTTTGCTCCTGTTGAGCTTTTTTCTTCGCTTCTTCTGCTCGAAGTTTCTGTGCTTGAGCTGGGGTGAGAAGACGGTTTGCGAGTGGTTCTGGGATGCGTTGTGCCAAAGGTTTAGATTTGGGAGCTGTTGGGGCAGCGGCTTGCTGTGCGACAAGCATTTTTTTGGGTCCTGTGGGAATGGCTGCTTTGCTTGGTTGCTGCCTGTTGTTGCCAGCAGCGGTGGTCTTTTGAGAAGTGGCGCCTTTAGACTTTTTAGCACTGGGTTCAACAAGACCGGCTGTTCTAGCACGAAAACGCATACTAGCAGGACCAGTGGGAATAGCCGCCGCTGCCGCAGGCGCAGGAGTAGGTGTATAAGGTAAAGGAGTAGGAGCTGGGATCAAATTAGCCCCTCCCTTTTCTGTTGGCCTCTGTGCAGCTGCTTGTGCAGTAGCCCGGTTGAATTGGCTATAAGCATCCCGAGGCACTTCCGCTTTCTTGATTGAAACTTGTAGGATTCTTCCATCGGCAAGAGCTCCGTTGAATTTGTCCACTGCCATTTCGGCGTCTTCTCGACGATCGAAGGCTACTTCGAACGATACCGTGGGATGGTTGGCCGACGGACGAGGTCGCTGTTTGACTTCATCAACACGACCAAAAGCGCTGAAGGTGAGACGAACATCTTCGTTCGATGTACCAACGACGAGGTTTGAAACGATGATCCAAGTGGGTCCGCTAGAACCGCGAATGCTGAGCTCAGGGGGAGGATAAGATATGCCTGACTGAGCCTGAGGTTGTGCTTGGCTGGATTCTTGAGCCTGGGCGATAGGGGCGTTGGGTCGCACTCGAGAGTCGCGAGCATATGGATCACTGCGACGAGTAGCGCGGGAGTTTGCGGGTCCATTCTTGCGTCCACTACCTCTACGGTTTGCGTCTCGCATGTTGACGTCCATTGTGGTTATAGATTGTGTGTGTGTGTGTATTGAGTTCGACGCTTCGTCTGAATGTTTCGTCAATGTGTCAGATGGTAATCCGTAATGGAGAAGGAGAGATGCTACAAAGGCAGAGAGTGATGGAGATGGTTGAAGGTCTGAATGTCAAGCAGGCCTGACACACAAATAGAGATCTTTTCGAAGCCAAAGTGCAAATCGGCAGCAAATCGGCAGCAAATCGGGAAATTCAACAACGCTCGAAAAGGGAAGAGAAGAAAGAGAGAGATCTCGAGACGCGTCCGTGTCCTGTGCGCTTCTTCTCCGTGCGCTTCCTCATTTCGGAGCCGAAATTGGCCTCTCACATTCTCATCCAAGCCCAAGTTGCTCTGAGAGCTTTTGCTAGACTCACAGAGACTGAGACCTTGCTTTCTGAACAGCTCGCACTGCAATCCAGATCTCAGACACGCTCGTCAATAATACGATGGGTTGATAAGAATAGATACTGGGACAGTTGCAAAGATGGTCGAATGTGCAAGTCAAAAGTGGGAGAGTGCCAAGGTCTCAAGACTTGCTCGATAACGCCACATTGAGTCGGGTCAAATCTTTGCCGGCCAAGATCCATGCTGTGACACCGATAAAGACGACACCGGCAGCAGCTATTGTCCGAGGCGCTACAGCCTGCGCATTCCGATGGCTTCCGTCTGCTCCGCCTTCTCGGCCGTGACGCGAGCGATTGTAGTGACCATCATGCTTATTGTGTGAAGGAGGATCCAAGACAGCGTCTCCTCTTGACGCATCAGGGCCGAGGTCAGGCGTCGTCAATTCTGTTGATGTCGACGGTCTTGTAGATGTCGAGTCGGCGATGCTTCGAACGGACTGGCTGGTGGACAGGGCATCGTCGTCAGGATTCCGACCCAAAGGTCGTGATCGCGCTGTGTGGCTCCATCTCTCATCCTCGTCCAGATCTCTGCCGTCTGCCTCGAGAATGAGACCGGCAGCGGAACTACCGTACAGAAGCGAACGTAGCGCACTGTTGACATGTCGTTTTCCACGGCTGCCGTTGCCTCGACTGCTCGGGCCGCTTGCAGCAGGCAAACAAGACGGTCCAGCGACGCTGCTGCCGGACGGCGCAGCATCTTCCGGCAATGCGTCGGCTCCGCTGCTCTCTTTGCCTTGCTGGCTCGAGTCATCGGCAGCATCGCCATTCAACTCGTCCTCCATACGTCGATTGGCCTCGTCCCATGCACGTACCACCTGACGAAGCTCTTCCCGCTCGGTCTGGATTCCTTGGCGTTCCTTGCGCCAGCTCTCCTCGAAGTCGCTGCGAAATTCAGTCCATCGACCCTCAATGCCCTTGAGCAGCGCTGCTGTCGCCTCTTCCGGCGGTGCAGTAGCAGCCTTCTGCTCTACTTGCTTCTCGAGAGTATGGACACGCTCTTCCAACGTCTTGACAGTGTCGTTGACCAGTGCATGCTGGTCTTGAAGACCACGGCTGAGTGCCAAAGCCTGCTCGAGCTGCGATGCGAGCTGCTCGAGTCTCGCCGAGAGTGCCTCGTTCTGTGCACGAAGCTCGACATCGCGTTCTTCGCCATGTTTGCCAAGACCTTGCCATGTGAGGACTGCAGCTGGTGCAAGATCTCTAGAGTGAGAATCTGATTTGCCAAGGTTGGCAGAAGACGCTTTAGACACCTCGGGAGCGCGAATAGAGCCCACGTCAGCGGCATCCTCTGACACGAGGTGAGATGGCATGTCGGGCGGTGCGCGAGGTCCGACATGGTCTGCACCTGAAGAAGCACCAGGGCCGAACGAATGTTGATCGTTGTTCTGCGTCACCGTCTCGACACTGGCTACGCTAGTACCATCGTCAAAGTTATCGTGCTCAAGCGAACGGTTGAAACTGGGCGCACCTCGGATGGTGCCGAAACCGTTGATGCTGGACTGGGAGCCGGAAGACATGGCAGCTACCTCCATCTCGCGTTTTGCCTCTTCCATCTGCATCTTGATACTGCTAACTTCGCGCTTGATCGAGTCGTGCTCGGATAGAATGGACTCGAGGCTGCGGATCTTGTCGACATGAGCAGCCAAGGACGACTGCGTCTCTGAGAGCTGTGCTTGCAGGGCCGAGATGGTTGCGGAGTGTGATTCGTTAGTGGCTGCTTGGTTCTCGGCATCTTTGGCACGTTGCTGTTCATGCTGTTGCTGCTGCTGAGCGTTGACAGCGCCGGGGAGGAGTGGCACGAGGTGTGGGTAGGGAGCTGACGAAAGCGGAGGTGCACTGCCACCGAGCGTCTCGTGAATGTCGTGCATCGTTGTGGTGAGGCTACCGAGATCGTTCCAGGTGTCCTTGCTCCTTTGCAGTTCGCTCTGCAGCTTGCTGAGCACATGATCGAAGCTGAAACCGGCTTTACTTCTGCGAAGACCACCTTCGGCACCGGGGCCAACGCCGTTGCTGCCGAGAGGACCTCCATGCATGCCACCTCTGTACAGGCTTGCAAAGTCGTGACGAAGGCTGAGCGCATCCTCTGCAGTCAAGACCAAGTAGACACGACAGGCGACCTTGTGGTGGATGATTGTCTTGTTGTCATCGCCGACAATGTCAATACCAAATTCGACCATATCCTCGTTGTGCAGCTCAAAGACATCCGACTCTTGTGCCTCTGGCGAGAGACGCTCGCCGTTGATGAATGTGCCGTTGGAAGACTTGACATCCTTGATGTAGACTTTGCCGTTCTGACTCCATACTTCTGCATGCATACGCGAGAGGACTTTGCTGTCAAAGTAGCCATTGGTGGGATTTGGCACTGTCTTTGCATTCGTCTGACGGCCGATCTTGATGCGGTTGTTGGGACCTGGCGGTGCAAGGCTGATCTGTTTTGGTGCGAAAGTGTCGTTGAGAGGATGAAGGTGAAGTGAAGGGTAGACGAGACCTTGCGCATTAGCGGCTGCCTCTGCACTACTGTAGACGGGTGGATTGGAGCCTTTGAGTGCATTTGTGATTGTGCCTGTGTTGGAAGCATTTGGACTGGCGGAGATGCCGAGGTTGGAAGGCGCATTGGCCATGGGCGTTGCACCCATGATTGACTGCATTGTGGGCAAGTATGGAGTTATCGATACCTAATCGCTTGGCGGTAGAGATTCGAAATGGAGTGGAGGAAGAGAGATGTTCGTAGTGGAGGACAGTGACGAAGAAAGACACGTTCGTAGATGCCAAGGCTCGACACAACGAGTGCTGAACAGAATTTCAAAACTTAGAGGGGTGAAAGAACCGTAATAAAGATGCGATCGAAAACGGAACAGCGGATGGGAAAGAGCGTATCGGATGAGAGCGTATCGGATGAGAGCGTATCGGATGAGATCGAGACAGAGTAAAGATCTCGATCACGAGAGCGGTCAGAAGCCAAAAGAAGAGGTGAATGAGAAAGATGGCGGATATAGATGATAAAAACAAGCGGATGAGGAGGACGATGAAAGAGAAGGTGGAGATGAGTGTTACGCCAAACCGAAAGTAAGATTTAGTGAGTGTAAGTGTGTGTGTGTACTGCACGTGACTTGGCGTGCCCATCTGAGCTGGACCTTAACCGCAGGCTGGCAGCCTTTGAGCCTTTGAGCCAGCGAGCCAACCTCGCTGACCTGAAATTTAACAGGACTCCCGTATCGTTTTCTGTTTCCACCCTACTCTCATCTTACGGCCGTGTGAGTCAGCGCCACAGAGCCCAGTTTGCAAGTGTGTGTTCTCCCTTCTATGTCGCTGTCTCAAGCCATGGTTGCATCACCGATCACAACTCCTTCTGAATTGCGTTGAGACTCAGCGACGAGCCAAAGCACCATGACCAATTTTTCATAAATCTGAACCATCAATTCATACCATAGCAAGGGCAATAGGAGAGCATAAAGGAGGTCAAGGTTGCAGGGTGAGTATGTGTGTGCTCACAGGCTTGAGAGGCTCCTTCAACACCAAACTTGCAAGGGGCAAACCAGTTGCACAGTGTCATAGGCCTGGATGTGCAGAGCGAAGGAAGGCCGAAGTTCATATGAAGGTAGTGCAGGAATCGTGGAATCGGGCAGATCTCAAGAATTGCAGAAGAATTCAGCGAGATTGGTAATAGACATGGTTCTCGTGCAGATTTTACCAAGACATGCACAAACACAGTTGATATCACAAATCCTGTCAAAATCTGTAGGAAGCATGATCTTGTGACAGATTCCGTGGAGATCTGTGACAAAGATGTCCATATGATGACTCACATGCAGGCTGGGGTTGAGCTTGCATATGAGAGGGGACCAAGCTCTACCGGGCCGAGGACCAAGCTTTGCCAAGAGAGGGACCAAGCCCAGCGACACACGGTCGGTTACCACTCAGGGGCAATAGGATAGGAGGTACAAGAAGCCATCGCCAGTCAAAAGAAGGATGACAGTGAGGAAGACACCGGCAAGCACAGCAAAAGGAGAGGGAGCAGTGTCGATGAAGTTGACACAGCTCGAGAGGGACAGCTCAGTAAGGGGGAGGAGTCTCATCGAAGACTCTTGTGAAGTACTCGACGCAGGAGGTACTCTCTGGAGAGGGAGCAGGAGCAGTGTCGCTGGTGACGCTATGAAGTGGTATAAAACCATACCTTCTCGTTGGGTGTACGAGTGGAGCCCCATCCACTCTACACCATATAACTAGTATTACTTCCAGAATAAGTACCATTAGTTCACAGTCAGCATAGTAGTAATCAATAGATTACTTCTCATTGTAGCGTGTGTGTTGTATCACCGCTCACTGATGTCCGAAGGTGGTTCATAGTAAACCTGCGGTCTGGATACGATAGAGCCGAAGGCAGTCATCCACTGCAGTCCAGGGATCACCTCAAGCATTAGTCAACACACTGGACACTCATGTCGATGCCATCAATCAATACTCACACCAGCCCATTGGTGTCAATACCAAGTTCACATATAAGTCGTATCATACTTGTTTGTGCCGAGCTACCTCTGGATGGAGTGTCCACAGTGGTTAGTCAAAATCTGTCATAACGACAATACAACTACAGATTCCAATGAGAAAAGTGACAGAGATGGCTCTGTCACATAATTCACTAAGAATCGATATACCATTAGTGCTGTTGCATAACTCAACAGAATTGGTAGTAGTATCAGTACTACTACAGATTTCAGGTTTCAGGTGTGCGACCTCTGACACATATGAGTTGACAGATCTTGTTACTTGCTGCACATCCAGGCCGATGACGATGGCCTCCTGTTTGCCGAAAGTGTGTTTCTTGAGGGCCTGTGCTGCTGCCTCACCACTTATGGCCTATTGCCGCTGGGATATTGTGGGCATTGCTTCCAAAGAAGAGCTGATGATGCTACCATGCAAGGGCATGGACACTGGTGCAATGACTGGTTGCAGTGATGTGTGACAACCACAGCCACAGCTCTGTAGAAAAATATAGACCAACCTCTTGACCTCTGCACTGGAGCCTGGTGTGATTTGTGAACTTCTGACTGCTTTGCCTGGAGGCTGAGCTTGGTATGCAGCTGGCATTGTAATGGCCATGGCTGAGGCAAGTGAGTAGAGATAGGCAAATGAAGCTTGTTGCTCAAGATGGCAGCTCCTTTTGGTATGTATGGTTAAGGGCAATAAGAGAGGCTTTGATAGTGTTCTTTGTTGCAAGCATCTCAGAGAGGCTTCTGTGGCTGAGATTGGGAGGGTGATTACAATGTGCAAGGAGTTGGCACTGTTGGCTACACAAGCAATTGGCTGTGTAGGCTTGGTGGTTAAGAGTGAGAGATGAACACCATCTCCTCGCTATCTGTTGGGGTTAGTGACAATGAGGTAGCTTGGCCATGACGCACGCACCTTGCTTGTCTTGAGGCTTCAAAGCATCGCCCTGTCACTTGGCCCTTTGGCTTGGCGTCATTGTTGTCACTATCTTGTCCACTCTGACCTCTTTCTCTCTCTCGCTTTGACCTTGGTGCGTTACTCGGAGCGAGGCCATCACCGTACCAAGGAGACGAGCACTGCTGACTGCGCAGATAGCTACTCAAGCAGCCATTCGACGCCAACCTCTGCCACCACCTGACCTCTGCCACCACCTTGTCCTCTGCCACCATCTCCCTCTCATATGGAATTCGCCCTCTGGGCAAGAAGGAGGCACATCAAGTAGAGTTTCTTGCTTCCTTTGACCTGTGGCACAGGATGCAAGCGGCCAATCCACCTCCACCATCGCAATCCGCTGCGGTGGCATGCTCCTCAACTCGCTCCAGCTCGAGTGCTGACGCAATCCCGCACTCGTCCCGCCGCGAAAGGGAGACTGCTTCGATTCATCCAGCGATCCGATTTGTGGCCAACCATCACCGCCAACACAATCCTCACGATCCCAAGCTCAGAGCCAAGCCTAGCTTCAAGTCACGCCGATCCTCGCTTTTCGGCGCTATGCTCAAGTCCAAGGATGATCATCATCGCAAGCTCGGCGAGTCGAGCTGGACACCGTCACCTCCGCTCGCTCCGATCCTTACCAGACCACAAGCTTCCAGTGCCATTTCCCACAAGCACACCCACTCACTGCCCATGGCCGCCCCAAGCACATCTCACCAATGCATCCGCACTCTGCAGACTGATGACAATGCTTCCTCCAATCACGCCGAGCAAATGAAGCGACACGGCGATACGCGCCCCGCCATCTCATCTCCTTGTCAACAGAGTCAGTCTTCATCTCGCACCCATCACCCATCCCAAACCGAGGCGGAGCGACGCTGCCTTCACTATGGCCGCTCCTCACCACCAAACACTTTATTACCTTCACCCATAGAGCTTGTACAACTTTCCTCCTCCACCTGCTCTTCCGCGAATGCCAAGAGCATCCACTTTGCCGCCATTTCAGGTCACCCTTCGCCTCCTTCCATGCATGCCGCCTTTGAACCAGCACAGACACGGCTTCAGGATGGTGCCCACAGTCCAGATTTGACGAGCTCCCCTTTCACACCCGTCTCCGCCACCACCACAGCCCAGTCGACTCCAGACCATCTCCTCGATGCCTCTACCAACTCACAAAGTCCTCTGGAGATGCAAGCTCAGAGCAGCGCTCACCCACCTTCCTCCTCCTCTGCAAGAGAGGTCTTACCTTTGCATCTTGCGCCGCCATGCAGTCCCGATCCCTCTGCCATTCCGACACCTATCATTTCACCTTGCATTGTAACAGATGCAACCAATCACTCTGGCGCTACGCACATGCTCAACCAGCCTGACGACAGCACTTCCATCCCTCTCCCAGAGGTCGCTCCAACACAGCCATCACCCTTGCCGCCTATCAAGGTCTCTCACGCATCGGCATTGCAGGACAATCTCGTCGATTCAGAGCTCCCACCATCCACCTCCGCCACCTCTGCACAGCGCTTCTCTAGCCTCGGCAGGAGATCGCCTGCTCGCCTAACCCTCCTTCCTGACCTGCCGGATCCGCGTTCCCTTCCTCGAACCGCAGCTCGCGACATCACTGATGAGCTCGATTCACCCACCTCTCCCGAGCAGGTCCAAGCTCGCGCAGAACGTTGCATGAGCATGCTCAACTTCCTCGTCGCCGACTCAACCGCAGCATCATCCCTCCAGTTGGCACAGGCTAGTCTTTCGGCAGAACACCTACCTCGTTCCACTCCAGCTGCTCAACGGCCTCCCGCATCCATTCCTCTGGTTCAAGCTAGTCGACAGCTCAGGCTTGAAGCGGCGGCCGCTCATGCCAAGACGCTTCAGCCAAGCAAGGTCGATCTCTGTGAGCACGTAAATGTCAGTGTCGAGCCTATTCTCGATCGTCTCACAATGTTCGGCTCGATGCAGTCTAGCTCCAACTACTCTCTCGCCGGCACCGTCGTTGTCCAAGTGCCTAAACTCAACCTTCCACGCCTCTCTGCTGCTGCTGCTGCTGCTGCCGCGCTCCCACCTCATGGCACAACCGCCGATCGTCCTACAGTTCATGTCGAGGCGCTGACAGTACGTTTCATCGGCTATTCTCTCTACGTCGATGCGACAGGAAGATTTAATGCCATCAAGTTGGCAGAACTATCTCAGGAGCTCCTTCAGCCACAAGGCTTCTCATGCCCTGTCGAGCTCCTCCAGACGAGCACAGAAGAGCGCGCCACCTCTCCAACCGACGATCCTGCCACCAAGGCAGCCCAGTGCCACATTAACAAGCAGTCGCTCAAGTACGAGACTGAGTTCGACCTCTCCATCCCCGGTTGGTTGCCAGCCTCCCAACGTTCGCGTTTCGGAGCAACATTCTACTGTCTTCAAGCAACGGCTATCGTCGAGGGTCAAGCCATTCCTTTCGCTTTCTCCGCTTTCAATGCCCTTGGTTCTGACAGTGGGTCCAGTCATCCTTTGGCGGTGCACCTGGCGCGCTCGCTCCAGTCTGAGCTCGTCGAGCCAGCCATCAGCAAGAACACATTGGAGCGAAAGAGCAGTCGAAGCAAGTCCAAGAACACCTGGCTCAACAAGACAGCAAAACAGCTTCAGCTTAGGACCTCTAGGAAATCCACAGGCCCGGACGCCGATCAGGCCCGCTCTCACAGTAGTAGCTGCCGCCCATCCGCCTCGGCCTCAAAGGAGACTGCCTCGCCCCTACCTGGCGAAAGCGACCCACTTTTCACAAAGACATCCGAAGCCTCTAATCAGCTTCTTCCGAACGGCAAGCATTCCATCAAGAGTGCATGTCTCGCTATCCTGGTGAGGCGCTGCAGAGATGTTGTGCCAGTGCCTGTTGCAAGGCTCGCTAGGCTAGCAACTGCAAGTCAAGTGTTGCGCGCAGATGGTCTTCCTCCTTCCCTTTCACAGAGCATCCTAGCCCTCGCCAGACTCCAGGAGATGCCCGATGCTCTCACCTCCTCGCCCTCAGCCGCTACCAATCGCCCTCACATTTCTGCTTCCGCTTCCGCACCTGTTTCACTCGCATCTCTAGCCACTCAACGCCAAGCCCAGGTTGGTCATGCCGCGCCGACATCTGTTGCTCAACCTTCTGCTCAGAGTGGCTCATTGTCGCCCAATGCTAGTGCGAGCGAAGCCCTCAACTCCACCGACGTTGCTGCTGCCGCATCTGCTCTGCCAGCCCTTGCGCCATCTCCCAGGATTGATGCATATCCAACCAACTGGGGACAGGCAGAGCCCGCAGAGCCAAACGTGATCATTCCACCTGCCCCAAGTGCTTTCGATGCACCCAGAGATCCAGCCAAGCTCGCCGCCGCGGCCAAGAGCCTGACACCTTCAGCAACGCTGCCCAACTTGCCAAGCTCGATGAGCCGCGCCTCGTCTCTCTTTGACTCCCGCTTTGGCAATGCCAACTCGCCTCCACGCACATCCTCCAGGTCAGCATCCCTCGGCCGATCTTCCGCGCCACTGCGACACTTTGTCCATCGTCCCACCTTGAAACTGCCTCCTGAGCTTGGTGTGACGCCAGATAAGGACGCTGCTGGCGGGCTCAACTTTTCTCTGACCCTCTCACTGCCATCACATGTTCACGTTGCTGGTCCCAAGAGCGACGTGCTCAGCTTCGGCATCCAGATTGAAGTCGGCAGGACAGAAGGCTGGGATGCGCTGCGCAAATGGGGTGGACTGCGCCTCAAGGACATGGAGTTGGTGTGTCTGCAGACCGAAAGGCACAGCTCTATGCCCTCGCGCTCCTTCTGTGCTACTTTCCCTCTTCCGCCACCACCCAACCGCGTCGACGCAGCTGACCTGCCTGTAGTGACGTCTACACGAAAGACGCCAGTCGCCTCTGACGATGCACAAGCCGCAGCAGCCGAGATGCGTCTTCGTCAGAGCTACGATCGCTCCCTGATTTTGAGCCATATCTCGCTCGCAAACCAGGGGAAAGCGCCTCATCCGGTTGAGCACAATGTCGAGCGCATTCGCACCACCATTGTCGGGCCACCGCCCTTTCCCCTTGGCAAGCCAGGAGAGGAGGCAAACAAGCAAGACTCAGACAAGGCACGAAAAGGCAAGACAAGGGTCAATATCAACAACAGTCTCGCCCGAGGGTCGAGCGGGTTCGCAAGAAGCCCAACGCGAGACAGTCCTGCAGGCTCAGGCTCTCATACTCCTGATGGCACTTCACAGAGCGCCGGTATAAGCAGTCTCAGAGCTGCCTTTGCTCCCACTGCACCAGTCAACTCAAGCTCGCGTGCAAGCGTGATGCAACCGCTGCCGCGTGCTTTGGCACCTTGCAACAACTCCAGCAACTCGTCTCTCAGACAAGCGTTCCAGGGCTCAGATGGCTCCAACAGGATACAGCGTGCTCCTCGTGCAAATACTGCAGCTGCACTTTCGGGGTTCAGTTCATCGCCCAACGCGCCTAGCCGTAGCCGGCGACCAATCCCGTTCGACATTGGCGTGAGGGAAACAACGGTGACAGCAGGCCTCAGCAACACAGTCGACGCCAGTGGCGCGGACGCTGTAGAGTCTGACGAGACACCAACAAATTTCTCTTCCCAAGTTGGCTCACAGCAACTTCGAGTTCCCGCGCGTTCTAACTCGGACGAAGACAACAGCCTGGACCGGTGGGATAGGCCGGAGAGCTCGTCTCGTGATCGAGAGACCGCAGCAGCATCGTCTTTGTCGTCGTTGTCTGCTACGAGGATGGGCGTCAGCTCGAGTGTGACTGCTACAAGATCGGCAAATCGCCCAGCACCTAGGAGGAGCCGCTTCGAGACCGCAATCAGTCGATTGTCGACTTTCGCCAGCTCGATGCTGGAGCAGCCCATGGAGCCGTCAACGTCGACGACCCACGGTAGTAGCCAAGACGTTCGAGCAGCTCTTAGTGCCGGATCATCTGCCAGCAACGGAGCGGCGACAGCGAGTCTGCGTGCTACGTATGCTTTTGCAGGTGATGATGGTCAAGGGGTGGACCTCACAAAGGGTCGCGTTCGTATGACCATCAATCTTCCCTTGGTACCTAGCGACGTGGATGCGGCTCGCAAGACTGGCAGTGCGCAACTCATGCCTGACTTTGAAAGCCCTTACGTGCGAGTCCGACACAAGCTCAAAGTCAAGCTCGGCTTTGGGATGAAGTCGAATGTCGCTACGGCTCAGGAGGGCGAAGAGTGGGCGCAGGCTCTGGTCATGTGTGTACCAGTGCGTTTCACCGAAGCGCCTCCAAAGGAGGTGCAAGAGCAGTTTGGTCCTGTCAGCCTCGTGCCTGACGGTGGGCGATCTGCTGCACCTGGCGAAGCGATCGCCGCTGACCAAGTCCGAGGAGCTGTGGCCTCTGCAGCGGCAGCATCGGATGCAACAGATTCACAGCAAAGCTCAGCCCTGCCAGCGACATTTGCTGAGCCTCTTTTGCCTGCTTATGCGCAGCTCTTCCGCGACGATGGATCACGATTGGCAGACGAGGGTGAAGATCTACCGCGTTACCCGGGAAGAATGTCGGTTGTCGGTGAGATCGACGAAGATCCGTCAAGCGATGCAGCGGCTGCAGCGGAAGCTGTTCAGAGGGCCGAGCCAGCTTGTTCCAATTTGCAGACATCCAAGGCCCTTGGGACTGTGGACGAGGATCAGGCGCGCGAGTCAAACTCTTCTTGGACTGAAGCACCAGTCTATTCGGCTGCTAGCAACAATGAGTTCATGCACAGGTCCAGGCCCGGCTCTTCGCGATACGAAACGGCGACATTGCCTCGACTGCCGACCTTGGGGAGATCGCCACGGGGACCAACATTGATGGACCGGACCACCAGTCTTGCTGGACAGCGCATTCTTACGCAAACCGACTCGTCGGGTGTGTTCGGATTACGAACACCACCTTCACATCCGACGTCGCCTAGACAGAGTCAGAGCGCCACAGTGTCGTCTTTCGCCGAGAAAGAGAGCAATGCAGAGGGCAAAGCAAGGGTTGGATCATCAGCCTTTGATCCCTTGCCACCACGTCCTGGAATGCGCCGACGATCTGCTACAACAGCATTGCCGGTCACCTCTAGCCGCATCACACCTGCTGAGGTGCTAGACGAGGCACTCGTCACAAGCGCGCTTGAAGATGAAGAAGAACGCATGGACAGGATGCAGCCTTCGCACACACTTGACAGTCTGGGAGCAAGATCACAGCGTGGTGGTGTTGAGATGATGGATGGATCTGGGCCGGACGAAGAGGATGACGAGCAAGAGATGGTTGGAGAGATGGACGACGATGATGAAGAAGATCTCAACATGGACGCAGTCGACAGTCGCCAAGCTGAGAGCAATGCCAGACATTCTAGTATGGGGATGCGCATACACCGTTCAAGCACACAACAGACAGCCCGCAGCGAGGGAGAAGAAGATCAAGAAGGGGACAACGTCGAGATAAGTAGAGCCATGTAGGCCGTCTCGAGCATCACATACACACTTTGAGCAGGCATTCCTTGAAATGGCATAGCATTGCATTCCTTACCCGCACCTCACACTTGACTGCAGATACAAGATACAAGAGTGGCATGCTGCATTTGGATGTGTCGAACAGAGTGAGCATACTGATGGTCCAAGCGCAAGTCTTGGCGAACTGCTTCAAGAAGGACGTCATTGTGGGCAAGTCTGTGGCGACTGTTGTAAATCTTGCTGAGCTGCAATGCCTTGGCACCTTGGTCTTGAATACGACATGATCCCTCTTCTTTTCTCTTGAGATCACCACCACAATCATTCTCGAACTTGGTTGTCATCGTGGGACACTCTCCTCGGACACTCTGGTCGCCGTCGGAATGTACATCTTCGACCTAGCCACAACGGGAAGAATCACATTCTCCGACTTTCTCGTTAGCACTGATCTCGTTTCGCAGGTTTCACAAACTACGCAATTGCGAGCACGACTTGGAGCGGTATTGAAGGAAAAGCGTGCTGCTACTTCCATCCTCTTCTCCTCCTCTGCTACTTCATCCAGTCAATCCGAGTGTAAGGATGGAGCAGTTGCAAATACGGACTGGTTGTCGATCATCAAAAGAATCGAAGAATATCTACCGCATCTACTAGGAGTGTTCAACTCGGTTCAAACGGATGATCTGCTCCTTCGATACGAGCCAGTCTTTTCTTGGCGTACATGGATATCTTGCTCCCGTTTGGGTGGTGCAGGCCGGATGCAACTTCCTGGCTTGTATTACGAACTTGCATCGACGCTGCTAACGTATTCGCTTACTTTATCCAATTTGGCTGCTTCTGCAGTAGATGGTTTAGGCTCCTTCGAAACAAATCGCTCGCTTTCTTGGCAACAAAGAAAAGACAAGGATGATAAACTACGATGGGCAGCAGACACTCTCTGTCGTGCTTCAGGTATCCTTTTATTGCTCAGCACAGAGTTGTTACCAAAATGGAAAGTCTCGGTAGGATCAGTGCAAGTTTTGCCACCGGATTTGTCTCAAGAAGCAACGTTGGCGTTGAGCAAGGTTTGTTTGGCAGAAGCACAGGCATTGGCAATTCGTAAGTTAGTATCTCCCAGTCTCGCTTCAAGTGTCGATAGAGTTACTCCGGGACCACCCTTGCAGAAGGGTCATCCGAGTGCAAGTTTGTTGGCCAAGTTACATTTGTCTGTCGTGGAGGAGATGGAGGCTTCTTTGGCTTTGATGCGGACTGTGCGGGAAAGAGGTAGATCCAAAGCGAAAAAGGGTGGTGTAGGAGGGAGGAAGGTCGGGGGAGCGGGAGGAGCGGGAGAGGCCGGGTTAAGTGCCAATTATGAACATGAATTGTCCAGTCGGATAAGTGAGACTAATGATGCCATCGCTCCTATGGGTCTTGGTCATGCCGACGAAGGTGATACCGGAGGAGGAGGGGAAGGGGGGATAGGGAAGAGAAAGCTCTTTGGAAAATTCAAGCTGGGCCACAAAGGAAAGAACGATGCCCCATCACCATCACCATCACCAGTAGGAGCGGGAGCGGGAGGGGGAGGGGGAGGGGGAGGAGGAGGAGGGTTCTATTCGGCCCCATCAACCACCACCAGCTCTAATTCGGAACTCGAAATCACCTCCTCCCTCCTAAAATACCTCTCCTTCTCCTCACAATTCCATCGAGCAATAGCCTACAAATGGCTCGGTATCGATGCCGCTGAATCCTCCAACAAGATCGGCACTGCTATCACCTTGCTTTCCCTCTCGATCTCGATTCTTTCCTCCGCTACCCTGCGCAACCTCACCTCGTCTTTATGCAACATTTCCATCTCTTCCTCTACCCTCCTCCCAACCAAAAAGCGCGGGAAAACAGGTGACCGCGGAGTAGTGGACCAAGAACTCGCCACCGTCGAACACTGGTTACAAAGCTACAAAAAGCTCAACGATACAGTGTCCTTCCAACCAATCCCGCCAGCAGCTGAAGTGCAAGCCAAAGTTCCAGCGGGAAGGGCAGCTCTGTTGGTCAAGAAATATAGTTTGCCGAGTCCAGAGTGGGGTCCCGGTAGCCAAGGGTATAGGGGAAGAGGTGGGGAAGGCTTGAGTAGAGAGGAGATGCATTTGTTGGGTGACGAACATCCTGCCAGACGCAACTTGGTGGGCATGGATGGTGGTGGCAGTGGGGAGGCGGCAAGTGGTGATGGGGGAGGCCCGAGGGTTGCCTATGCTGGTCAAGGAGCTTATTATTGATCCTTTCACACAATTCTTCAGGCGAGACAAAGAGGTAGCGATGGGGATGAGAGTGGAACGATTGTATTCCATTGATGCAATAACGATATGGATGATAGAAGAACATGAGCGAGTATGATACGATTGTAATGTGAGAACGAGACGAGCGTTTGGGTTTAGGTACGAGCAGCACGTTGAGCTTTCATCTTTGCTAAGAAATCCGCTGCTCCTGCTCCTCCCCCTCCTCCTCCTGCTCCTCCTCCTGCTCCTCCTCCTGCTCCTCCTCCTGCTCCTCCTCCTGCTCCTCCTCCTGCTCCTCCTCCTGCTCCTCCTCCTGCTCCTCCTCCTGCTCCTCCTCCTGCTCCTCCTCCTGCTCCTCCTCCTGCTCCTCCTGCTCCTGCTCCTCCCCCTGCTCCAGCACTCGCAAGTACTGGCATGGAGATGCTCTTTCTCTCCTCTGCTGCTTTCTCCTTTCTCTCCCCTGCTTCTTTCTCCGTTCTCTCCCCTGTTTCTTTCTCCTTTCTCCTCTCCCTTTCCCCCTCACTCGGTAGGAGTGTAGTGACCGGCTTGACCAACACTTGGCCTCCAAGGGTGGCCGGTTTTGAACTCAACCTGCTCATTCCCGAACCGCCATTCTTGGGCGTGTTGGTTTTATCACTCAACAAACGTTTTCCAGGTGAATGGAGTAAACGGGCTGCAATGAGTTCGGATGGATTTGAAGTACTCCTAACCATCCCACCCTCTTGCTGCGTTGCGCTCGTGTTGATGTTGGTAGTGCAAGGAGTTCCGAGACCGAGGCCAGTGGCAATTACGATCGGGGTATGTTTAGTAGTCGAACGAGAAGCTGACTTGGAGAGCGCTGTTCTTCGGATTGGGGTGAACGAAGTCGGTGTTCTGCCTGAGTTGGCGGCGTTGGGCGAGGGAGCAAATATAGCCTTGACTGGCACACCACCTGTAGCAGTGCTGGAGGGGGTAATAGCAAGCTCTTGTGCTTCTCTCGTCTCATCTTGTTCTTCTGAGTCTGGTTTGGCTCGCTTTCTACCAGCTAGGGTTGATCGGGAATTGCTACGAACCACCTCGACTCCATGGACGTGAGACTTGGCCTGCAACTTTACCCTAGCAAGCTGTTGCTCAACCTCTTCCCTCTTGAGCTCTTCTTGCTTCTTCTGCTTCTGGAGCACCTCGTATTTGCCACTTAACTTGCTATATCGAGTGGCAAACTTCTTACTCTCTTTCAATGCATCTAGAATCTTACTATCGGCCTCTTCTACTTCTTCCGCTTTCCGACCAAGCTCTTCCTCCAACTGGCCAACTCTTTCTTGCAGATATTTGATCTCCTCTTGCATTGTTTTCAGCTTTTCCTTTGCTTCTGTCTGCTCAAGGGGACTCTGGGTAGCAAGAGAAATTTCAAGATCCCTAACTCTCCTCTGAGCGGCGCTGTACTGCTCATTCAAAAACTCTTCAGTACTTCGAGCAGCAGAAAGATGCGACTTGAACTTCAGCAGAGCATTCTCCTGCCATGTCAATCGAGACTGTAACTCGCCAAGAGCGTGCGGTGTGATAAGAGGAGAAGCAAGAGAACGTTCGGCTTGTTCCTGCAGTTCAGCAAGCTCTTCTTTGAGATTCCAGTATTGGGTCTTGCCAACAGCAATGGCTGCATCTCGTTCGGCTGATACTTTCTCTAGCTCGGCGTGTTTAGATCTGAGCTCTACCAGCTCTGCTTGTACTGCTGCCTTGCTTTGCTGTTCGGCTTGCAGTTCAGCTAGCTTTGCGGTAGAGGTGCCAAGCTCGGTTTGTATTGCTTCGATCTTCAAGTGAAGTTCTGAGCAACTTGCCTTGTCCGCCGCCGACGAGACGAGGAGAGCATCGTGCTCAGATTCAAGAGCAGAAAGCTGCCTCTCGAGACACTCGATTCGATCCGAGTCCAATGAAGACGATTCGCGTTGTTCGGCAAGTGCAAGTTGAACAGAGTCGAGCTGTGAAGTGGTGGAGGAGAGTCTTTCTTGCGCTTTGCCAAGGTTTGTGCTGAGCATGGCGAGTTCTGACTCAGCTTCGGCTGCTTGGGTGGTTGTGGTGGAGAGCGTGGATTGGAGCTTTTGCACTTGAGAGGTGAGGTTGGAGATTTGGTCCTCCAGTTGGCACTTTTGGGATTGCAGGGCCGTGTGGTTCGCTTGAAGAGTTTCGAGTTCCGAGGTGAGATGGGCAATACGGGATTCAGCGGCAGTGAGCGCAGATTGCAGCTCCGCCACCCTCTCTCCTTGCTCCGTCGTTTGCGTCTCCTTCACTTGAGTGTGAGCAGGAGCAGAAGACTGCGACGAAGCGATCTGACCCTGCAGCTCTTTAATGAGAGAAAGATGCTCCGACCTTTCAGCGCGCCAATCGGCCACCGTCTCTTCAGTCAAGACCTCATTTGTCCTAGTCCTAGCCAGATCCATCTCGACATTCTTGAGTTGACGTTGAAGCGAGCCGATCTGTTCGTTTCTTCTTAGCACTCTTGCTTCCAATTCCTCCAGCTTCTTGATGAGGGCCTCCTTTTCCTGGTCGTCTTGTTTCTTTTGTAATTGGTCGACCATGATGGCATCGGTAGAAGTGGTAGCGTCAACCGTGTGCACCTCCTTGTCCACCACCATCCCATCTTTCAACATGGCCAAAGAAGCACGCAATTGGTGGGCATACACGTTGCACTCCACCCCGACCTCAGCTAATTGGGTGGAGGTGTTCACCAAATCAACAATCCTCTCTTGCTGCACTACCACCCGTTCCAGTGCGGAAATGTGAGAGGTATGCATCTGGATCGAATGCAGACGATCTTTCTTGGCTTGCAACTCTGCAAAGATGCACTGAAGATGAGCGGCCTTCGCATTACGCTGCTGCAGGCTAAGCTCGAGGGTTGCGACTCGTGCACCTGACTGCTCGACTTGTCTTGTGGCAGAGGAGAGTTGGGAACGTGTCGAGTCTAGTTGTGCTTGCAACTCACCAACACGCTCTGCTGACTGTGTGACTTGCAAGCGGAGAGCTTTCATCTCAGCATCATGCATCGTCCAAGTGGGCAGTGGCACGGGTGTGGCTTGAAGCGATTCGATTTGGTTGGGCTTGGATTGAGCTTGCATTTCTTGAACCTGAATTTCAACGCCTTGGATTGTAGCTTGTGATTCTTTCGCTGGGGCATGCTGTGTTAGGCATTGTTCGAGTTGGGTTTGGTCTAGCCTCTCTTGGACTGTGCTGAGTTGATTTTCTTTGGCTTGTAGTTTAGCTTGCCACTCGCTGTCTTTTTTGCTGAGTTGCGAAGCGAGGTGTTGGTTGATGGTAGTAAGATTTTCAAGAGCTATCTTCTGTTCGGTGGCAAGGAAAGAGTGTTTTCGAGCCAACTGCTCCCAAGCACTACGAACCGATTCGACGTCGTCCAATAGATCCGAGTTGATACTTCTTGCCACCTGGGTTTTGTTCGGTGTTGAGAGCACTAGGGTTGCGGGGCTAATAAGCGACCGATCTGCATCAGGATAGAGGCTTTGATCGAGGTTGAAGGATTTCGATTCCTCGCCGACCTCGGCCTCTTCAGATGGAGTTGTGAGCGGATCTTGCGCCGAGATCAAAGTGGCTAATCTGTGCAGCAGTCTTCTAGCACTCTTAACCTCTGCCCTGAATTTCTGCTCCCCATCTCCCGCCACGACGGAAGCTCGACAACAGGAGGAAGCGGAAGAAGAGGGTTGCATGCGCAACGATTGGTTTCCATGGTTCAAGCTCTTAATCTCCTCCCCTGTACGTGCTAATTGGGCCGACAGGCCAACATTCTCCAACTCGAGCTCATGAAATCCTGGACTTGCAGAAGCGGGGCTAGACAAGTCCGCGTGGGCGATGGCGGGGATCAAGATTCGACGAGATTTCGCAGGAGGTGTAGCTTCGAGCGCCGAGGTGTCGAAGGAGGGTTCGGAGATCATCTTTGCCTCGGGCACTATAGCTTCACTTTGCTGGAGGAAAGAGGGGTATGGGAGGTGGACGAGTTGATGCGGAGCCTGTGGGACGCGAGGAGGGAGATTGGAGACCAACGTCGGGGGGTTGTGGTTCTTGAATAGGCGGCCAAAGCGATGTCCATCCTGAACACCAGAGTGCATGGTGTTAGTCAAGATCAAGCTGAATGCAGTCCAAGCAAAGAGATATCTCCCAAAGTGTCGAGGAGCGCAAGACGGCGATTCCTCCACTTTGAATGAAATTTTGCCTCCAAACAACACACACGCGCCATTTTCGCGACGTGTTCGCTCACGTGCCGGCGCCGCATCAAAGGCTCAGACTTAACATCCATACACTTTACAATCATCAAATCTCGGTATTCTCATAGCCAATTGTATATATATAACCCCCCTCCTCACCTTCTACTGCCCACTAGCTTTGGCTATCGTAGTGTCGTACTTGCGGATCAGATCGGCGGATCCTTCGGTCTGACTAAATGCAAAGCCTCTCGTTCTCCTCATCCTTTGTACCGCCCTTACCTTCCTAATTGCTTTTTGAAACTGATCCATCCTCGGCCTGTAGTCTTGCAGATTATACTTTTGCACCTCCTGCACGATATGATAGCTTTCCGGTCTATACGTTCTCTTCCAATACTTCCAGCAAAAGTCCCTGGCTAAACAGACCGTCGGTACAACCAAGATGGATAGCCAAAAGCCGCTGAATCCGTACAGAGGGCCGAGGATGCCATCGTACTCTTTGCTAAAGCCTAGTCTCGGGGCAATGAGCGCGTAGATAGCAAGCAAAGCGATCGTGAACACGAACGAGCCTGGGATAGCTGCAAAGGTGTATTTAGTCCAAAGGTCCGAGATCAGTGCAGCTTTGCCCAGGACGGTGACGAGGACGACCATGAACAGTGTCGTTCCCCAGATCCAGCTGTAGCTTGCACATCCATCGCTCAACTGTGGAGAGCCCCAGAAGATGATCGTCACAAAGAGATACGTGATGAGAGAATGCAAGAATGCGTTGGCTGTCCATCCCCAAAACCTTGTCTTATCAAAGTATACCTGGCCGTACAGCTGCGGGTATCTATCCAACATTCTTGCTGAGAGGAATTGGTCGAAGATGCCGATGACCAGAGGTGGAAGTACGGTGAAGATGACGTTGTAGAACGAGAGAGTCCACGATTCGAAGGCCACCTGACCCGAGAACGAGTTTTGCAAGGAATACCAAAACAAGGTCATGTATAAGGTAATGTTCTTATAGAAAGAGTAAAGAATCATCTTGCTCAACCTCGCATAAGACCAACTTCCATGAACGAGAAGAAGCTTACGAAGGTATCGGAATTGCGAGATGGCTACATCCGCCGATCTGGCCGCTTGAAGACCTTCCACGCCGGAAATACCCACGCCAACATGGGCTGCTTGAATCATCGAAACGTCGTTGGCTCCATCTCCAATGGCAAGTAGTAAACAAGACATGTTCTTCTTGACCAACTTGACCACCAACGCCTTTTGCAAGGGCGAAACTCGACAGCAGATGACCGCTTTACACAGCACTGCCAACTCCAAAAACACCTTTGAAAGTTGCTTATCCAAAGCAAAAGTGAGCGATTTGCCATCGATGACTAGCGCCATTTCCTCCTGCTCTACCCCGACCGTATTGCGCTGATTCTTGATGGCCAGCAATCTCTTATTCAGTACCTCGGCCGTATCATGCAGATTCTCCTCGTTGATGATCAGCAAATTCATGGATTCACTGATCAACCTACACGACAAGCCAATATTAATCGCCGTCTCCTGCCTGTCGCCGGTCAGAACCCAAATCTTAATGCCTGCCGATTGCAGCGTATGGATCGTATCCGGCACACCATCCTGCAGCTTATCCTCAATTGCCGTTGCACCTAGCAACAACAGATTCTGCTCGATCATCTCGGCTGCCTTATCCAACGCTTCTCCTCTGTTCTGGATTGTGGCTGCAGCTTGATCGTAGATTTTCGACCATTGACGATACTCTTGCTCGCTAACCTCGCGCATGGCAATGCACAAAGTTCGCAAGCCTTCGGTGGCATAATCTTCCAGATGGAACATCGTTTCATCCGTAAAACGTTGATTTTCGGAAAGACGAGCAAGAACGACGGTATCGGCTCCTTTGCAGTACAGCTTGATCTTGCCGTCGGGACAACGGACGACGGTGGACATACGTTTACGCGTCGAGTTGAACTCGCATACGTTGAGAACCTCCCATTCTCGTTCGACGCCGCGAATGTTGACGAACACGGAACGAGGTTTGCGGGTGGTAAACTGGTAACCCAGTGACTCGGCACCTGCGACAAGAGCAGCTTCATCAGGACTGGAAGCCTGAAAGATGACCTTGTCGCCCTTTCGCTCTGGAATGACGGTGTGACAAACGGCTAGAAGTGTAAGGAACTCCTCGATCACAGCACTACTACCATCATCGGCGGTGCGACCATCCATGATCGCTTTGAGTTCATGCCAAGTTCGCTGACCACCGATCTCTCTACCATCGGGACCAATCTCACCTGTACCTTGCTTACTTTCATCAATAACATCAGTGAACGAGATACCACCAATACTAGCCATCTTGAACTCCATCTCGTTCCTCGTCAACGTACCCGTCTTATCGGAGAAGATGTAATCAATCTGACCCAGCTCCTCCACCAAACTACTCGTTCTGCAAAGCGCAGGAGTATCGGTAGGTGCATAGTACATGTCCAAATCCGAATTGATCAACATGGCCTGCTGATACTTGACCACTTCCACCGTGACAATGAGCGAGATGGGAATCAAGTTGTTGTAGGCGATGACAAAGGTCAAGATATCTTCGATAAACTGTCTTGCTTTCCCCTTGCCTTGCTCGTTGAGCAAGAGATACTTCATTTCTGATGCGTAGGCGGTGTTGCGAACAATAGCACCGATCGAAGAAGCAATGGAGAGCGCGAGAAGCAAGATGAAAAGAAACAAGATCTGCACGTTGACCTGCTTTTCCACGGCGGTGCGCTTGATGGGGGCTGCAGTCGCATTTCGCATCAACTTGGTTTCGTGACCTGTGAAGACGACCAGACCGTAGACCCAAGGTGTGTTTCGTAGCTGTGCACCTCGTAGCAACAGTTGTTCCGGGCTGAGTGGAGCTTTGCGCATCGGTGTGCCACTGAAGCCAGGCGTGGAGCTGAGCTGGATGTTGAGTGTAGCGTCGAAAGTATAGAGACTGTTGTTTGGCTGTTCTGAGCTAAGATTGCCGCGGAGAGTGGACGCTGCACTGGAACTTGTGAGTTTGGCCGTGTCGGGCAAAGCTTGCTTGATCTTGAGATTGGTTTCCCCATCCAAGTTGGCTGTCTCGATATAGCAGAGACCTTCAGGTTCCGAACTGGAAAGCAGTACGAGATCAGCGGGGAAGAACTCGTTGTTCTCCACTCTCACAATGTCACCCACGCGCATGTGTCTCCATCTGCGAGGCTCGAAGGAGCCCGTGCCAGGGTCAAGGACATGCGAGATACGCGCATTGAGCTCCGAGTCGGACTGATGTCTCTTGATATCCTCTTTGATCTCCTTGAACGCCGATGCCAGCAACACGAGTGCCAGAGGGACGATGGTAGTCCATCGGTTAGTGGGTGAAACACCTGGAATTTGCTGAATGCAAGCAGTGAACAAGAAGAAGACATTTGCATACTTGCTGAACTGCTCGACGAGGAACTTGGGCACAAAAGTGAGGACGTTGTACTTGGAAGTGCTGACGTAGTTGTCGAGGAAATCGCACTTGTCGTTGGCAAGCGGATCGTTGAGTTGGACGATACGATCACCTTCTCGTTTCTCTTGTTGCCTGCGTCGACGCAGCACAGTATCAACGTCGGCTTTGAGTGTCCTCATACTCCTCTTGAAGCCATCTAGCAGGCCATCGCGGGGTGGTCTGCGACTGGCACCGGAAGTAGGAGCTGCTGCTGGAACAGCTGACCCTCTTGTTGCGCGGCCTCTGCCAGGTGGAGCACCAGAAGCAGACGGAGCTGCACCAAAAGGCAGATACTTGCCATCATCCATAGGCGAGATCTCATCATCGGCTTCGATACTCTTGAAGCTATGTCTAGCAGCATACGCATCGGCAAAAGGGCCTTCTGTGCTGTGAGCGTGTTCGTAGCCGGCCGGTGTCTGTGCGCTGGCTGCTAATGGAAGGCCAGAGTCTATACTGCCTTGCATGTGTCTAGCAAAGTTAGGTCTAGGAGCGTCGAGACCCATGGCGGTATCATGTTGATCGAAAGAGAGAGTTGATGTAGCGAATGGATTGTTGTACCGCGCAGAACTGGAAGAAGTGGGAGGGTAAGCCTGATTGTGAGATGAACCTCGACGAAAATCATCAAGATCGTCGTCTCCCATCAAATCAGGATCATCTGCATCAACGAGGACATGTGATGGGCCCGAAGCTGATCCTCTCGTTCTTTGCTGTTGGTGTTGATTGACGCCGAGACTGCCAAAGCTGTCATCATGGGATTGGTGGAAATCGGCGAACGGATCGGTTGGGTGGTGATGCTGTTGTTGGGAGGAGGCATGTGCGCGACCTGAAGTGGGGGCGACCAAGTCGTCAAAGTCATCCATTTTGGCCATGTCTCAGTCTGCTTCTGGACTTCTATTCTGACATGGAAAAAGGTACCAATCGCTGCCGAGAGATCCAAGCGCCAGTCGAAGATAGGACACAAGGAGAAGATGACGGCTGCTGAACTTTGACGCACCGAGATAGTACACCTACACCTACTGGGCTTAGTCGAATGATGTTGCTGGGATTGCGGATGCGTCGAAACAAGGTAGAGTCAAGGATGATGGTGTTGAGAAGAACAAGAGCAGAGCCGAGACGAGCAGAGCTTAAAACGCCGCCAGAAAGTCTGGCTAATTGATAAGCATGTTAGATCGTCGGGAAGTGAGGTTGTAAGGATGTTAGATCGAAGAAATGTTAAATGTAAAACATGTTAGATCAAAAAATGTTAAATATTAAACATGTTAGATCGTGTTGCTTTCAGCTTTCTCGGAAGTCGGGAGACGCTTGGACCCTTGTAAAGCGCTGTTTTGATTTGCTTCTTACTGCTCAACACCATCATCACCTTGGTGGACAGCTGAGAACGTCGTAGTCCTTCTGCAAAGTCAATCAGGATGGAGGAAGAGCAAGGCAGAAAGATGTCCCAAGCAGGCCCCTCCTCCCCACGAGCACCGACGACAAGGTCACCCGAGTCTCCTCACGACATGCTTACCTCTGCGAAAGACCCATCACAGCCAGCAGCAACAGGATCAACCTCGACATCAGCCCCAATCTCACCTCGCTCCCCCGCTCGCCGTCCCTCATCGCGTAGAGGCACCAAACGCAGCCCATCCGTCTCCCCCGTCCCCGAAGAATCGACCACCACCCCCACCTTCCCCCCCCATGCGGTGGACGCATATCCCCCAACGAAGCGCTCCCGTCCACCCTCAGAGCCAGCCGTCAAACGTCGCGGCCAACGTCTATTCGGAATGCTAACATCCACGCTCACCCAGTTCAAAGCTGAATCCGAATCTACCCGTTCCACCACCGCCGCTCAACGTCGAGCAGAAATAGAAGCTCGTCTAGCAACCAAACTCAAACAGACCGACTCTGTCCTCACTGCGACCGAACGCAAAAAGGATCTTGTATGGGAAGCGAGAGGTATTGCCGAGCAAATTGCATCTGGCGATGCGCAGAGAAAGACTTTGAGAGGGTTGAAGAGAAGGATGGCTAGTTTTTTGTTCACTCCCCCAACAACCTCTGTCGTTAGCGGTAGGAGGAGAGCGGAGAGGTTGGCACCCGAGATTCCTATTTCGACTTCAGCGGCAGGAGATGCGGGAGGATATGCATTGTACTTTTTGCCCGGGAAAACGTTGCCGGAGCAAGAAGATAAGTTGAATCAACAGGAAGATCAAGTGGATGAAAAGATTGATAAGTTTGATGATGGATGGGATGAGAGACGCAGGCAGCTTCTCCGTCGATTGCAGGCGGTGAAGGAGAAGATCGACAAGATTTGAATCGATGGCCCTTCTATACTTGCTGCTGTTCTGGCATTCCTATACCCGAAGCGATCCGTACTTTTACTTCTTCTCAAACAACACAGTCTCAAACAACACAGTCTTAAACAACATAGTCTCAAACATGCTTCTCTTGCTTGCGACGCTCGAGCAAAATATAATTTCCGAATGAGAATACACTGCAATAGGAGGAATGGAAACAAGACGATACCTTGCAGTGCAAAGGTATCATTCATTCAAGAGGTATCAATTAGTAAGCCGAAGGTCGAGCCTGCGGCAACGCAAATGGCGCACCGCCAGGTTGCTGCTGCTGTCCATACTCTTGTTCACCGCCACTGACGTGTGGGTTAGGCATAGCGAATCCACCTGCACCAGGAACAAACGCACCATCACCACCACCTGCTGGAGGAGCTACGGAGGGAGGAGAAGCGTAACTCGATCTTCCTCCATCAGCGCTAGCATCTCTCTGGCCGTATCCTGGCTGCGGTGCCGCTCCATACGGGTTAACATAGGGAGGGAGAGCAGCCCAAGAGTTGGCCCCATATGGCTGATACCCTCCTGGTGCCGGATATCCTCCACCCGAACCCGGATATCCATCTTGCGCCTGAACCTGCGACCCGGGATAAGAAGGTTGATGACTATACCCGCTCAATCCCTCATCCACCTATTGCGGAGGCAGTGCACCACCAGCACTAGGCAAGGGACTTGCTCCTTGCAAAACCGCATCCCTCTCTCTCTTGAATGCTTCCATTTGACCTCTAAACCTATTCTCCTTTTCCATCTTATCCAATTGCTTCTTCTCCGTCCTCCTCCTAGCTTTAACATTGAAGCGAGTTTGTTTGGCATCTTCGTCACTAGCATCGTAACTCGTATCGATGGGACCGAGCAAAAGCTTAAGACAGTAGAGTTCCTGGGTGAGCTCCACGCCAGTGCTCTTCTGGACTTGACGAGACTCGACGGCGATATCAGAACAAACATCGATCAAGTCTCCTACGTTGGGATCGTTGTCGATGCCATCGAGCCATTCTTGGGCTTCACGATCGTTGCCAACAGCTGCAATCTGGAATGAGATTGCATCTTCTCCGTAACGGGTGGAGGCGAGCGTACGTTTGGCGTGTTGGAGAACTTTGACGATTTTTTCTCCCCTTTCGGTCTGGCCTGTGGGTCGACCATCGGTGATGACGAGTACGAAAGCTGGTTTTGAAAGTCTATCTTGGGAGGCAGGGGTGAGGACGAGAGGCTGGATGATTTTGCTCTCGAGTGAAGCACCCATCGGGGTTGCTCGACCGTCGTAAGCGCATTGCGAGGTGAGTTGGTCTGCTTCGGCGACATTATGAATGCGCATTTGAACAGACGAGTTCATCCAAGCAGCTTCCATTCCGTCCGAGTCGAACCTTGCTGCTGCATCGGCTGCTCTCTTGAGAATGCCTGCAAGAGCGTCTCGTCGACGTGTACCCTCGGATCGCATACTCGCCGAGTCATCCAGCAAAAACATCACATCGAACAACGCCAGTTTGACCAAATCCTGGGCGAGATACGGAGGCAACTGCCAACTATCCGCACACTGTGCCAGTGCACCGGAACTAGCAATATCCTGAGCGATCCTCGCTACATCAGCAAACCTATAAAAGGCATACAGATACTGATCCATGACACACGTCGCAAGCAAGTTGGCGATATGCTTCCAATCACGAAGCGAATCCCATCCAAGGTTGGGGTTGTTCGCTGCAGCAACAACCGAGTTGGCGTCAGCATTAGGATGTGCAAGCTGCTGTTGGTGATGGTGGTGAGCATATGCAGCTCCAGAAGCTGCAACTGCGGCTCCACCGACAGCAGCACCAGCCCAGGAAGAGGCATGAGAGTTGGAACCAGACGAAGACATGGGTGCGGCCGAGTAAGACTGTTGGTGGTGGCAAGGGGATGCGTGAGCGAGTGGCTGTTGTTGTTGATGATGATGTTTCTTCGAGGCTTTATAAAGCATGTAGGCTGTAACACCGACTGCTAGACCTGCTACGACAAGTTTCTTGTTGAATCCCATGCCCTTTTTGAATGGTGGGAAGAAAGGTGGGATACGATTGGAAGCAAGTTGTACGAGAAACAGGATACCGTAGCCGCTATATATCGTCGATCATCCTGTCTTGCCGTGCTTGTTACGTTATTACGTGCGCAAGCTGTATGCGCTGTGGAATGGTGTAACTAGATGGATTGCAGCAAGGAAGGAGGAGATCTAAGGAGAAGCTAGATGAAGTTACTAGCTTGCGCGATGATATCGATCGAGCCTTCTCGTGCGGATAGTTGAGCTTTCTCGTGTGAATAGTAGAGCGTTCTCGTGCGGCTAGTATTCGCACGATAGAGTTACCCAGGCGTGACAGTGCTTTACTCATGTAGCATATATTGCTTACTAATGATGAGTGTCTTTCCTCGGGCGGCCAGTTGCTGAGCTCATGCTTATTAATTCCACTGACCCGTCACGTGGTTTCGGAGCACAGGTCGTGGCAGGTGACCGATGCTTTTATATAGCTCCCTTTTGCGAGTATCGACAGTCTGGCAGCATGATGCGGATGGCGTCGTTGGCAAGTGAAGGAAGTGTTACCGGAAGGAAGTGATACCGGAAGGTAGTGATACGGGAAGGAAGTGATACTGATTTCAGTCTGAGCCTTGGAATCCAGTGCCACCCGCTTGGTCAAATGTTATCCGACGTATGACTACAGTATATGATCTCATGCCATCAGATCCGATCTCATACACAGACCAAGAATGACAAAGCTTTGTTGAGAAACATATTGCCTGTTTTTTGCAACCGCACTGTCACCAAAGGAAATGCTACCAACGCAAGCGCTTATGCCGACAAAATCAACTTGGCGCGAGTCTTACAACCCATACCGATCAGCCAACCTCTGGACAATGACGGGAGGAAACTGTTGTTTCTGAACCTCCCACTCATCTCCACTCATCTCCCTGAAACCGGTCAAGATCTTGCCAAACATCTCGTTCAACTCTGCACTTGGAGTGCTCCATCGTACCACCGCGTTACAGAAATAAACAAATCCCTTGGCAGCACCGTTTGGGTTGACCTGAATCATCTCGCACAAGCCCCTGAAGGCGGAATCCTTCTCATCGTTATCTTTAATGTCCCATAGAGCTTGACACCAAGACTCAATAAACACATGCAAATGCGGTGCTACCAATCCCGGCTGGACCAAGCCTAAACGCCCAATCGTTACCGCGGCATTCTCGGAAAGCGACTTGACCGATTTCGTCGACAAAAGCACGGGCACAAGACGCTTAACAAGCTCCTCAACCCACTGTGCCAGTTCAGGATCCGAGGATCCATACTGCAATGCAATCTCCCCGGCAGCCCAAGCAGCATTGTTGCATACCGAGACGTTCTCGATCTTCGGTTCCGGTTCGATTTGTCTTATCAACTCCGGCATGAGTTGCGGTAGGAATGGTTTGAGTAGGTCGAAGCAGGAAATTGCCAAATCACCCAGCAGTGCGTATGCAGATTGCCGGACGGGTGCTTCGACGTTGGTGATGCAATGTCCCAATAGAGGTAAGAGCGATGGTTGGGAGCCAGCAACAAGATCTCTCACTGCTGTGTTGAGACCTTGTGTCAAACCACTAAGAAGGTCGAGAGCGACAATGATAAAGGTTCGATCGGGTATGTCTTGTTCCATTGCTGGTTTTTGGGATTCTGCTTCCGCTGCGGCCAGATTGTCATGCACAATACCAACGCAACGTTGGAAAACGGGGGGGGAGTAGGGGAGGAATCCAGGTCCAACTGCAATGGTCACGGATGACATGCATTCGAGTAAAGGGATCAGATCCGGGTCTGTATCGTGCAACCCTTGCCATTTGGCGATCAATGGTGGCATGACGATTTCGACGTATTCTGGACGATTCAATGCAGAGCCAACCGAGTCGGCAAGAGTTCCCAAGGCGTCGTAGAGTATGAGTAGGTTCTTTTGCTGGTATTTGTCAAAGGCAAATACGAGAGTCTTGAGTACTGGTTCCAGGAAAGGTTCCAGATTTCGACCTGCTTCTTCTTCGAGCGTCGCAAAGGCACTACAACCGGCTTCCTGAACACGTTTGTTGTTATCGAGTACCATGTTGAGCAAACCTTCCATGGCGGGAACGAAAAACTGCTGCTGATGTTCAGGAGTTTCGGCTGCAACACACCAACTCGAATAGCGACCAAGTGTCCAGCAGGTGATGGAACGAACGAGAGGTTTCGAGTCCTTCAGACTATTGATCAAGAAGGGCACCAAAGTGGGCAAGTGAGGCTGAATGCCAGCAATGCATCCCTCGGCGATGGCACCGAGAGCAAGGATACCGCATTCACGCTGCAACCAATCTTGGCTGAACAGCCTCTCTTTCAAGTAAGGCAAGAGGATCTCCAGAAGCTCGTCGCCAAAGTTGACTGCCATCACATCGAGAGCTGCTGCTGAACACTTGCGCAAGTTCCAATCGGAAATACCATCGTCGTCTTCTTCACCGTCTTCATCCTCGTCGTAGTCATCCTCGTCATCATCCTGTGCCTCAATCGCAGCTCGCGACTTGCCCGTACCGGATGCGCCTCCATTGGCAGCAGCATCGTCAAGATGCTCATTTCTATGTGTACCACCACCGTAATGTCTTGGCTTGATATCTTCCGCACGATCTGGCACAGCGGCATCATCCTCATCACCACCAAGCATGAGCAGGTCGAGCTCGTTGTAGACCATTCCTTTGAGCAAGACGGGTGCGACTTTGGAAAGATAAGGACGAAGCTTGTCTTTAAGCGAAGGTTCTTCGGCAAACTGAAGCCAGAACTCGCATGCTTCCAACGAGACATCGTCGTCCTTGTCCTGGGTTGAGTAGAGCATGTATTCGACGAGATTGTCCATCTCTGGAATGAGCTTATCTGGTCGAACACCTAGGATGAGCACCAAAGCCTGACAGACGTATCTGCGGACATTGGCGCTCTCGTCACTAGCACGCTTGAAGAGAGCAGCCAGGAAAGTATCAATGTGGTTTTGCAACGCGGCCGAACCGATCTGGACGAATTGGTTGAGACAGTTGAGCGCGTGCATTCGGAGGCGTGGATCGTTGTGCTGAGTCGCCTGAATGAATTTGGGGATGAGAATGTCGATAGGCTTGACACCGTTGAGTTCGCAGAGTTCGAGCTCGCGTGGGATATCTTCGCAGATCTTGGCTAACGAGCTAAAGGCGCCTTCTGCTTCGTCGATGTTTTGAGAAGCCATAAGTTCACCGAGCTTGGAGAGACCTTCTGGCCAACCTTGTGGGGTGAGGATGGTCATGAGCATGGAGACGACTTGGGTAGCTGTGCGACGGAGCATGTCTTCAGGCAAGCTGAGAGCGGGGATGATGGCCTGCTTGACATATTCGAAGGATTCGGGCGAGATGAGGTCATTGTGGAAGAGAATGTGGTTCTTAAGGATGAGACCTGCGACGGATCGGGTCGCAAGGTCTTCGGTCGTGAGAGATGTCAAGGTGAAGACACAGTAATTTGCGTAATCTGGGATCTGGCCGACGGTATCAAGGCGCTGTTGGAAGGAAGCAGCGAGGACATTGGAATTGGAACAGAAGTAGGAGAAGGTGGTTAGTATGAAAAGACCATGACAAAGGCGTGCAACGTCGCAATGATGAAAGCAGCGGGGATTGGGCAAGACGTACCTGAGCGATTCTCTCTTGCACATCCATCTGAGGGCTCTGCGAGTCTCGAAAGAGCTGGACGAGCTCGGTGAGCCCCTCTTGGGAGGGCTGCCAATTTGATGACATGGCTGAGGAAATGTATAGAGATGCCAATGCTCAGCTGCCGATAGGTATATCGGCTGTGTAGAGAGAAAGAAAGAAGAAAAAAGAAGCTCAAATCGACCTAGAGAGAGTGTGTGTGTGCAGCTGTGTCGATATATGAGCGTGCTAAGTGACACGAGTTGGCCGGGAGTGCCAAATGACCTGCGACTTGGCAGGTGTGGAGGCCTCAAAAAAGACGAGCAATCGAGCTTCGATCCGTCTTTCGATCTCTCAGCTGCTACGATCTGGTCAAGGTCGGACGCAAGTAGTGTGCCAAGAGGAAAAGGGAAGGCGGTGCTGATGCGTGATCTTAGTTTCGTGGCAGGTCTAGCTGATGGTCAGTAGGGTGGTGAGGCTGCAGTGACTGCGTTGTCAGCGGCGGACGAGTCCGGCGAATGAAGATCGCAACGGGTGACCAAGTCGACAATCGATCCGACGAGAGTTCGAAGTGTTCTCTCAAAACCCTGAAGCGAGTGTGGTACGACAGGATCGAATAGCGAAAGAGACCGTGGATGAACCCGTTATGATGAAGCTGAGCTGGAGAAAGGATGGAAAGACAAAGCGCTGAAGGTGAGGTGAAGTAGGATGGAGGTATCAAGTGAATTGTGTTGAGTTGAGAATGCGATGAGAAGAAGGTCTGCGTGTCACTTGGCGAATCTGGAAGATTAGAAGAAGAAAAAAGTCACACTCGGACGAGAGAGAGACACACACACACACACACAGTTTCCAGCCAGCACGTGCGTGTGTGTGCGTGTCAGTCTATATCCCTCTTCTCTGTCTCGCTGAGCAAGTGTAATTTTGAGACTGCGCTCTGCTGTACCAAATCTTTTCCCTTCTTTTTAGCGATTTGCTTGTGAAAGAGTGTTAAATTATCGACAGATGAACAGAATAGTAGGCCTGATGATTTCCAAAATCTACGGATCTTCAAGCCGTCGCGCCAGAGTTGAAGGTTAATTGAGCAAAAGACACCACTTTGTAGGAGCTATGATCAAGCTCCTTACAGACAGGTGTGTTATGACTGCAATGCTTATTAATTCTTTTGTGGACTACAGCTATAAGCATCAGTATATATAGCTTTGTATCGCCTATGATGGCACCAAGTAGTCTCGAGCAAACTCAGTGCTGGTTTCCCAATGCTTCTCTGTTCCTTCTCCTGTATTGACTTTAGACTGTTCTCTCTGCAATACTCCTGAGATGTTTCTCCAACTATGTCATGCTTCTTGTCTTTCTGAGTCACCTCGTGAATAAGCATGATCTGGTGAATGCCATCCTCAGCATTCGCCTCTTGCCCTAGCGAGTTGCATGGTTTGGTGATTGGTTACTCTTGCACACTTTGGCAATTGGAACATTTAGAGACATTTCGTCGTATCTTCAACTGCCAGGCTAAAGAAATTAGAGTAAAGCAGCACCTGTGTTCAGCCAGCCTGGATTTTGGATTTTGGGCAGCAAAAAAAAGGTCAGCCTGGATTCAAACATACCTTGATTCATCTCTGCACACATCCTTTCTGACTACACAGAACACCACAACCAGCAATCATGTCAGCAACCCAAGAACAACAACCTGCATGTCAACCAACACTAGCAGCTGATTGTCATGGGGTTGATGGCGCAGGAAGCAGGAAGACCCAGCAGTTCATATGAAGGTAGCACAGGAATCGAAGGATTGGGTGGATTGATGGAATTACAGAAGAATTCAGTAATATTGGTAGTAGACCTGGTCCTATGACAGATCTCATTGGGATCTGCATGAACAAAGTCGATATCACAGATCCTACCAGAATCTGCAGTAAGTACGATAGTATGGCAGATTTCGCTGAGATCAGTGACAACAACATTTGTACGACAATTTCACATGTGAAAAGGAATATGCTCGCAAACAAGGGGGATCAAGCACAGGCGACGAGGATCAAGCACTGCCAAGACAGGGACCGAACTCAGAGCGTGCATACAGTTACTGCACAGGGGCTCAGGAGATATGCAGAAAAGAGAACCATTGCCAGTTGAAGGAAGAGGAGCTGTGTGGCGAGCACTGGTGAACAAGTCATGAGGAGGAGGAGGGGCAGTGTCAATGGAGTTGATACAGCTCAGGAAAGACAGGAGCGACAAGGCTCGTTGAGAGTAAGGGGGAGCAGTGGAGACTCTTGCACAGTACTCGGCAGCAAAGGTACTCTCTGGGGAAAGAGTCGGAGCAGTGTCGCTGGCGACACTGCAAAGAGGTATATAACCATACCTTCTCACCACAAATGGTTGAGTGGATTCCCATCCACTCTACATCCCATATAACTAGTATTACTTTCAGAAGCATAAGTACTCATTAGTTCACAGTCAGTGTAGTAGTATTCAATAGATTGCTCCTCATCATAGTGAGTGTGTTGTATCACTGCTTCCTGATGTCTGAAGGCAGTTCTTAGTAAACCAGCGGTCCGGATAATGATAGAACTGAAGGCAGACATCCACTGTGGTCCGGGGATCATCTCAAGCATTAGTCAACACACTGGACACTCATGTTGACGCCACCAAGCACATCACTCACACCTGACCTTGGTGTCAGTACCAGTTCATATCGTTATTGATCATGCTGAGCTACCTCTGGATGTAGTGTCCACAGTGGTTAGTCGGAATCTGCAATAGCATTACTACAACTACAGATTTGAATGAGAAAAGTGATAGAGATGGCTCTATCACATATTTCACTAAGAATCAAAATACCACTAGTGTTATCACATAACTTGACAGAATCGGTAATAGTATCAATACTACTACAGATCTCAGGTTTCAGGTGCGCGACCGCTGACAGCTTGTCTATCATTCTGATGGAACTTGTCAAGCAAGGAAAGAATGTTGTCTGAGGCCCTGTCTTTCTGCTGTGTGCTTTGGTCTGCAAGATACTGTGCACTGCATAGCTAAACTGCAATGTGTCTGATGGTTGCAACAGTTGAAATCAAGTTGATTTGCTGTGCAGCAGAGCAGGCAGATGGAATGGCAGGTGAGCTGGAAAGAAGGAGACTTGTCACTGTTGCAAGGGCTGACTGCTGACCGCTGAGTGAGAGTGGTCTGACCGTATCATGGCATGGTTATGGTTTACAGTGTGAGGAATGACAAAGATACTGCTTCTGAAGAGATAGTAGTGTAAAGTTCCTCTCCGAGTAGCTTTACAGGATTGCTGCAACTCTCTGCCAGATTTGCTCTTTGGTACTGCACACTTTATGGTAAAGCTACAAAAGCACCCGCGTTGAACGGCCCTGCTACCGCCGTCAAAAGAATGGTCGAGATACCTGCTAGACAAGGAATGCGACATACTACCGCCCGTCTGATTGGATGAGCTTCCGCTAGCGAGGGCAGCTCGCAAGGAAGCAGCAGGATGTGCCGCTTTCTTTAGGATGGAGAGCAGAGAAGGCCTTCTCTTGGATTCGCGTGCGCTACCGGTGGCTGATGCACTTGCAGTGTTGCCAGGAACGGTTGCCGAAACGGAAGTGAATCTTGCCTGCACAGAGGCTGTTGATGTTGCAGCATAGTCCGAAGAGTCGTAGGATGGTCCCTCGGAAGGGAATGCGCCGAGACCGGGAGAAATGGCTGTAGGGTATGCTGACGATGATGACATGGATTGAGAAGACGTGAGTGATGCTGGCGAGGCGACAGGCAAGGGAGGAGTGGCAAACGAAGCTGCATTGTTGCCAAGATTCGGGTTGCAGCTCGTCTTGAAGATAGATCCACCCTTTGATGTTGGCCCGGAGCGTGAGCCGGTTACTTTGGAAGTGCTGCTGGCTAAAAGCGTTTCGGATGAAGACTTGTTGTGAAGTGCTGATGAAGGGGTCGCTAGGTGAGAGCTCGAGACGTTGTTGCTGCCGCTGCTGCTGCAGCTAGACTGGTTGTTTCTGGATGCTGTGATGGGCGAAAGGGGAGAGGCGATTCACCGCTAGATCCTTTGGCCTTGAGACGGGGCGTGTTGACGTCGGTGCCGTGGCAGATGAGCATACGAACGCTTTGCTCGCTGCCACCAGAGCAGGCAGCATGCAAGGGCAAAATACCGTTGAGATTGCTGTTGGCGGGCTGACCATTCCCAAGGGCGAACTTGACTAGACCGATGTTGCCACTAGCTGCGGCGTTGCGAAGTCCGAGATCGGGATGCATGCCTTCGATATGGCTAGAGGAGCCACCAAGGCCACTCTGGCCGGTCACCTTGAGGGCAGTGCGGCTGACAGCGCTACGTAGCATGTCGACGATGACAAGGGCAAGACAAACGGTAAGTTTTGTTTAGAGGAAATCTGATCTGGGCGACCTGAGTCGCAGTTGTGGTGTTGCCGGTTATGGCTAGGAAGCGATCAGCTTTCACGATTTCAGGTCGAACATGCTTCAGGCGGTCAAAGGCGGAGTGGATGATGCGCAATATATTCGAGATGCAGATGCTGAGGTAGATCGATTGGCTGAGGGTCCCGACACTATCAGTGTCGATGATACGGGATGGGTGTGGAACGCGTCGAGTCACTTGTTGTGTGATGATAGCAGTGAGCTTCGTAGAGGCAGAGAGGGTATCGGAGGTATCGTCGCTATTCAAAGCCAGTTCATTCGTAAGGTTCACAAGCATGCGGACGATATGTTACGAGTTCTGCATCTATATGATTACATGCGTAGCCAGTCGGCTCATTCTGATTGCAATCCTGTGAAGCGTACAATGGTGTGCTATGCGTCATCCGAGTCTTGGTCGTATGAGCAACGCATTTGGATCGATTGTCAGATTTATGACCGGTGCAGTTCAAGCTGAATACTCTTGCTGAAGTGGCGGTGGCGGTTGCTGCTGTTACTTGGACGGCGGTATTGGTAGCAGCTTGAATTCAAAGGTGACAAGATCTCTCCAATTGCATTTCCTCATCTTGACCACTTTACTCCTCGTCGAGACACTCTGAAATACGCACCGCTCCAACAGTTTCCAACAAGCCTCGTTATCGAGCAAGCAGCTTGCCTGCACCGTCGAGTATCGCCAGTCTGTCTCGAGTGAAGCCAGCACTTGACAAAAGGAATAAAGGAGGACGGATGTCGATGCTCAGAAATCGACGTCAATCCGAGTACAGTACTGCTGCTATTAGGGCAGAAACACTATACTCAATTGACTAAAGGAAAGTGGTGAGAGCCTAGAGCTCTCAGCTTGATATATATACATCTTCGTAGCACATGCCGAATGTGGGAGTATCCTACTCAATGACGAAGCGTGACAACTAGCGGGACTAAGTTGTACCTAATCTCTGATCAGATTGGCTTTGCCCGATCTCTTTGGTATCAGTTTATCATGGATAGAGATATGGTGCAAGTGCGAACTCGAGTTGGTGCATTTAGACACCGAGACATGAAGGTACGTAAGTGCTGTGGTGCAAAGAGCTTTGGTGGATTTGAATGTGGGCCGGTGGGGTTGAATGTAGGCAGATGGCAAACCTCATCGTGGTACTCGAGCAAGTCGCACCTCGGTGTCACCGACCACGACGCAATGTTGCTGAAGTTCGATTTCAGACAAAGTGGGAAAATGAAGGCTCCGAGGAAGTGGCTGACCGAGATACACAACACAACGCAAAGACGTGAGAGAGCTATCGCCACACGTGGCCATGTAGCAGCAAAAATTTGTCCTTCTGGAAGGAGGGCTCAGAAGGTATAAGAAGACCTGCGTATCCCTGTCTCATTCGGGTCTCTCCCTCATCGACCTCTCGAGTAATGCTGGCAATGCGTCAAACCTTTCAGCAATGGATGGTGCTGCTCTCAGCACTCATCCTATTGCTTCTCCCAGCCCTACTTTGCTATGCAATGCCGATGGAAACTGGTGCTTCTTCTAGCTCTGGACCTCATCATCCCGCCATGGACGCTGGGCGCAACGTTCCTGAAGGCCCGCCTGTCCCCAAGGGCATTCACTATTACTTCAAAACCTATCAAGACTATGGAAAAGACTCGCGAGTCATGACAAACGATGAATTGGATAGGCACTTCGGTACTCACATTCGTTATGATGGCTGGCCTGTGTTTTTTACAAATGATCTCGAGGAAGCCAATATGAACAACGCTCTGAGGAACTACGGGAAAATCTGGCTTTTGGAGAAAAATAATCACCGAGAGAACCTTTTAGTACATGAATCTAAACGTCAAAAAAAATACATCACCGTCCATGCTTTCGATAAGGATCTTCATAATCGTGTTTCCCAAGCGCAAGATTTCGAGTTGGAGCATGGTACTAAAGCTATGGTCCTTAGGTACGGGCCTCCGTTCGAAGAACGACCAAAGCGCAGATTCTTCGATTATAAGGTGCCTGAATGGAAACATATAGAAAGGTCAAGCACCCCCACGTACGATCTGGAAAAGACAGGGATCAATTTTCTGCGCAATACCCTCGACCATTATAACTACCTCAAAGTTCATAATTCAGCTAATGGCAAGCTTCTCGGCTTCGCATTAGAACAAGACGGCGGGGTGCTTTCCAAAGTCTTGGGTCGATACCATGGCTGAGCGTAGGCTCCTTGCGTCGGCTACTTGTGCTTCGAATATTCCTCACCCCCATTTGGTATCTCTACATTCGAATTTCATCTTTCTGCGGTGTGTCTCAACAGCTAATGAGAACTACCAGCCATCCCCATTCAACGCTGTCTGTCGTCGACTATCTTGAATGCAATGCATCACACTCCTCATTCCTCATCCTTGCGATTTCAACTAGCCAGTCTCGTGTGAATATTGCATAGAGCACTTACTAACCTCGCCTTCTCGTACGAGATTCAAACTCGATCAGCTTCCTCACTGCAGCACACATCGTCTTCGGCTTTGCGTAGTGCAGCAAAGCATGACATTGAGATTGCAAACAAGACAAGGTAAAATAAATGTAAAAGGCGATGCTGCTAGCATGACTCTACAGAGTTGAGGGAGACGTAACAACCGTCGGCGGAGCCCAACAGAGCCCACGGGGTCCGCGGAGGGCAAGCAACTATTGATGGGACGAGACCACTCGTCGGTGACAATGCATGTGGGATGCATAAGCGTTACCATGACAACTCAGGAGTGATATGAAGAGCAAACTAGCCACGGACCGACACATGCTGGGGGTGATCGCCAAGCGCACTTATATATAAGCTCATGTAGATTGCACTCTTTAGAAACAAAAGAAAGTAGTAGCAAACGCAGTATCAAAATTCTCAACTTACAGTAATCTAGCAAAAACCAAAAACCAAAAACCAAAAAAAAAAAAAAAAAAAAAAAAAAAAAAAAACACCCCAAAAGAAGGTATCTTGAGTAACGCCTCCTCGTCGCCATTCGCAGTGCAACCGGCACGAGCGCTATAGACAGAATAGACGATTGACAGTAAGACAAAAACAGAGTTGAAGCTGTCATCTACTCTGTCCACTCGTCCTCCTTGACCGTCGTTGTTGGTGCAGCAGCTGAGCTTGTGTCGCCTGGGAGGCAAGCAAGATCCTGAACTGACTCGCTCGCCGTCACCATTGTCTCGTCCCCCTGGCCTTGCAAGATGGATGGGTTTGGCGAGATGGATCCGCTTGCTTTCCTTCCACCTTCGCCTTGGTTATTAGCATTCTGGTTGCTGTTCAAGCTGCGTGGTGGGTTACCGCATCGATCCTTGCCGTACGAGACCTTGACATTCTGATAGTCAGGATGGCTCTTGATCCCTTCGATGCACTTGATCGCCGACTGAATGTTGGTAAAGTTGGCAAATGCACAGTTCTTCTCCCTCAAGGTGTTGACTGTTTCGATCTCGCCATATTGCGAAAAGTCATTGCGGATCTTGTCCTCGGTCAACAAGTCGGGGTGGTCAATGTTGCCAATGTAGACATTACGCGATCCACCGGCATGCACTGCAAACTGGATCACGGGACTGAGAGGACCAGAGTGTTTTCCCCATCCGATCTTGAGTCGACGGTTGTGAATCATGATGCCCGAGTAGGATGCCAGGTGGAAGAAGGCCAGTGCTGCATTAGGATCGACGAATGTGACAAAAGCAATGTGCTTTTCAGGGATGAAGCGAATGTTTTGCAAGATACCGCCGCGAATGTGGTTGCAGATCTCGGCTGTGGTAGTGTCGGGGTGGATGTTGCCAAGGTAGATGGTGCGATTGCCGAGCTGCTCCAATGCGGTGGCGTTGGCACCCATCATAGCAGCAGCGGGGCCAAAGACAGAACTGGCAGGGGACCGGCCATTGTCAGGCGCAGCGTTGGCACCAGCAAAGGCAGCAGTCGGGTATCCAAGAGAGGCTGCTGCCGCCAGACCCATAGCAGCGGCCTGGTTATTGTGTGCCTGGTTCTGCTGTTGGCTTTTGGGCACATATGCACATCGATCCTTACCGTAGCTGACACGCTTATTGGACCACGCTGGTTCGGACGGCAGAGTAGCAACGACCTTCATGGCGGTCTGGATCGAGAGCAAGTGGATGAAGCCGATGTTCTTGTCGCGAACAATCTTGACCTGGTCAATGGGACCGAAGCGTGAGAGATCGTCTCGAAGCGATTGCTCGGAAGCAGACTCGTCGAGCTGACCGACGTAGACGTTGCGAGAAGCCTGGTGCTGCTGGACTGCCATCAAGACAGCAGGGTGGCATTGTGACGGCTTGCCCCAACCGATCTTGAGTTCCTGATTGTGTAGCGAAACCTTCTTGACACAGGCATCGGCGTGGAAGGCAGTGGCTGTGGCGCCATCGAGGAAGGAGATGAAGGCGCAGTTCTTTTCGGGCAAGATGCGCACGTTTTCGATCGGACCGAACTTGACAAGATTGAGCAATTCGTCGACGGAAGCGTCTGCAGGGAGATTGCCGACGTAGACGGTGCGGTTGAGAGGGTTGACCTGACGATGCATGGCGTTCAGCACATCGAGGTTAGGTAGAAAGCCAGATATATTGGCAAAGTTGGGGAACATGGCGGTGGCAGGGTTCAGGCCGGCAGAGTTATTGATGAGGAAGGGCGCTGAGCCAGCAGCGTCAAAGTTGAGGGCGTTTTGACCAAGCAAACCGGCATGGCCAAGGTTGCCAGAGAAGGAGCGGGTGCCGTTAGTGCCGTTTCCTGGCGGTTCGAGTCCACTGAGGCCTGTAAATGGCTGACCTTGAGCTTGTGGTGAGGCAGCGTTGCCAAGAAAGGCGCCGTGAGCATGATGTAAGGCAGCTGGGAAGCCACCAAGAGACGGGTTGGCAAAGTTCTGCTGAGCGAGGGTGGGAATGTTGCCTTCGGAGATAAAACGGGCCTTTTTAGCGCCGGCTTCGGGCATCTTCTGAGGGTTGGGGAGGGAGGAAAGGTGGCCGAGGCTGGAGTGTGCGACGAAGGACCGGGAGGGAGCGCGCTTCATCAGTTCGAGCGGATCAAGTGGGAATGCCTGTTGGTGAGCGGGGTTGGATGCGGTGGGTGCTGCAAAACCGTTCGAGGCAAACGAGTTGGGTGTCGGCAGTGCGTTCTCTTGGTTCATGGCCGTGGAGAGAATGAAAGAAGCTGAAAAAGCTCAATCGAGGCGGCAAGATGAGACCGCTGTCACTGGGACACCTGAAGATGCGGGGGGGGGGGGGGGGGGGGGGGGCGGGTCCAAGTATCGAACTGCTAACAGGGAAGCGAGAGGTTGGACGTTCGATCCTAGCCTGTCAAAGATAGTTCGGACGCTGTAGAGGGCCTCTTCTGGGCTTGTGGAGGAGCTCGAAGTATGGACGAAGCAGGGTACTCGGTGAATAAGGGATTTGCAAGACGGCAAAGGTAATGGAGCAAAGACAGAATGAACTCGCCAAAGGTAACCTTGAATGGAGGCTCGCAACCAAGAGGAATTGCTGCGCGGAACGAAGAGGAAGGAGGAGTAAAGTCGAGCGGCGAGATGTACACCGGCAACCTAAACAGCAAAAGAAGTAAAAAGGCGGAGAAGGTCGGGCAAAGGGTGAAAGGTGAAGGGAAAAGGATGAAGGGAGAAGGGAGAAGGGTGAAGGGTGAAGGGTGAAGGGTGAAAGGCGAAAGGTGAAGAATAAGAAGGTGGAAGTAAGAGATGGAGTAACTGAAGCCGAGTCGATGAGGACGAGTTGCGAGTTGAGCAGTGCGCAACTCAGCCGAGAGCGGAGAGAGAAAGAGCCGCGCACACCAGTCCAGCAACACGAAAACCGATGACACTCTCACGCCTCTCTCTCGTGCGAATACTGGCCGCACGAGATGGCTCGTTCGATATCTTCTCGCGCGAATACTCGTCGCGCAGGAAAGTTAAATAGCAACGTGCAAATCTTTGCTTGTACAGAAGCTACTCAAACTGCATCCTTCCTTCCTAAAATACATCTAGTTACAGTAAAAACACATGACTGCTTAGTCATATTCCAACATTTCTGCAAACCTTGCTCAGCATCACCACCTGTCAACTCCCAACAATGACCCCTATCTCATTCAACAAGCATGTATTCATATGTGGCACCTCACCTTCACATACTGACCATAGAGGCATATATACTCTTGACATTACTGTGCTTAGTTCTCACAAAATGGAAACAATTTGCCACTTGCTATCTTGAACCCAACCATGTTTCCTTAACAGATTAAGAGACTGAACACCCTACTGATTGAACATTGCTCCACTTCACCATGCTATCCAACCCATATCCTCATCTACCTCTGCTGCCCAAAGAAAGGGCCTGCCTCTGCCAAATCCGTCAAACCAACATGTCCCCACACATCCATGACTCTGACACTGGAAGCAGTGATCTATCTGACAGACCACACAAAGAAATGCCCCCTGCTGCACCACATAAGCAAATGCTGTTTGGTATGGAAACCCCTGTGTTCTATGACTCCAATGATGACAACAACAATGGCAATGAAATGCATTACAACATTGATACTATCTCCAACCTCAACCCCAAAGTGCTTAAAGGCATCCTCATCAAGCTCACCAAGCGCAACAAAGCAAGAAATGCCAATGCATACAAGAAACCTTCACACCACTCCGACTTCCACCAAAGACTCTCATGTACTCATGATACCCTCAAGGAGGTGCCAAAGCTCACAACTAAGAATTGGTATGCCTGGAACCCCCGGTTCAGAGGGATCCTATCCAACTGGCCAGCAGCCATGAAGCATCTTGACAGCTGTCACAGGGTCAGCGGGTCAGCATATGAAGGGGTGTGCCAAATTGACCAGCGGCAATTATGGTAATGTCACAGGGTCAGCAGATCAATGTATGAAGGGTGTGCCAAATTGATCGGCATCAAATCATCGGCAATCGACAAAGCTAATTGGGTTGGTGTCATGGGTCTGGATGCGCAGGAAGCAGGAAGATCCATCAACTCATATGAAGGGAGCGCAGGATTCAAGGAATCAGGCAGATCGTAGGATTTGCAGCAGAGTTCACTGAGATCTGTAGTAGAGACAGCTCTATTACAGATCTCAACCAGATCAGTGTGAGCAAAGTTGATATTACAAATCCTGCCGAGGTCAGTAGTTGAAGAGACCATGTGGCAGATTCCATGGAGATCAGTGGCAAGGATGAGTGTATGATGAATTCACATGTGAGGGGACCAAGCGCTGCCAAGGAAGGGTCTGAGCTCAGGAGCGTGAAGCTGATTACCACTCAGGGGGCACAAGATGAAGACGTGGAGGACTGTTGCTGGTCGAAGGAAGAAGGGCTGTGTCAAGGACACTGGCAAGCAGGTCATGAGGAGGAGGAGCTGTGTCGAGGAGGACAGGAGGGTACTGGAGGGACCTCTTGTACAGTACTCGATGAAGAGGGTACTCTCTGCAGAGAGAGGGCCAGAGTAGCATCACAGGCGACAGTACAAGGAGTGTATATAAGCATACCCTCTCATCATCAGTGGTCAAGTGGATCCCCATCCACTCTACATATCATAACTAGTTATCACTTCAGCATAAGTATACATTAGTTCAGTCAGCATAGTAGCAATCTATCAAGGTTGCTCCTCATTGTAGTGTGTGTGTTGTATCACCACTCACTGATGTCCGAAGGCGGTTCATAGTAAACCTGTGGTCCGGATAATGATAGAACCGAAGGCAGTCGTCCACTGCAGTCTGGGGATCACCTCAAGCACTAGTCGACATACTGGACACTTGTGTTGATGTCATCAATCCATATTCACACCAGACCATTGGTGTCAACATCAAGTTCACTTAGAGTCGTATCATATTTGATTGTGCCGAGCTACCTCTGGATGGAGTGTCCACAGTGGTCAGTTGAAATCTGTCATAACGACAATACAACTACAGATTCCAACAAGAAAAGTGACAGAGATGGCTCTGTTGCATAATTCACTAAGAATCGAAATACCATTAGCGCTGTCGCATAACTTGACAGAATCGGTAGTAGTATCAGTACTACTATGGATTTCAGGTTTCAGGTGCGCGACTGCTGACACAGGTCAGGGGAACAGTCTGAAGAGCTTACACCGAGAATCCTGCAAGCTCAAATGCTCATCCATTAGGCCAGCAGCCTCCAGTGGGACAATCGGGGACAATCGGGGGGGGGGGGGAAGCATCGGGAGATCGAAATGGACCCCACAGATTCGGCTACTTGAACTTGTCTCTATTTTGCATGTGATAGCCAAGGCGGCACTGAAAGGTCGGGAATGTTTACACTCTGAGCGGATCTCATCTCAACAAGACACAAAGACACGATGCTCACCGCTGATAAGAACAGCAGACAGTCCGACTTGTGTGAGAAAGATTGCAATTAGCGTGATGATTGGGAGAATGGGTGATCAGAGTACTGAGCAAGGTGGCTACTCGTCAGATCGAGTGTCGGTAAGGTTGAATTCACCCTGCTTGGCAGCCTCGATGTAAGCCTTGACCTTTTCGTAGATGGTAAAGACGACAGCCTGACCAGGAGCGACACGTGCGACACGAGGAGTGATACCCTTCCAGAAAGCACTAGCACCTTCCTGTGCAAACATGTCCTTGGCTACCTTGACAACACGGCTGACGGCTGTCTCACCTTGCACCTTGGAAGCACGCTGGATACGTGTCTTGATTGTGTCGATAGGAGCATTCGAAAAGGGGCCGAGCGCCCCCGAGATCAATCCAATCAAGGCAGTCTGGTAGGAAGGGAGCTCCGACGTACCGTGGAACTTGTGTGCAGCGCTTTTGAGCTCTTGGTAGGCGGTAAAGTTGGCAGCCTGGTTGGTGGCCTGTCGAGCAGCTGTAAGAGCGACACCGCGGTAGAGTGTCATGAGACCTTCCTCGCGGATGATGGTGTAGAGAGCATGGGCGGCGTTGCGGTATCGGGGCACTTCGAGAGGATCAGCAAGGGAGTGCTGCTGTGCTTGGAGACGAATCTTGACGACCTCCATCGGGTTGACGACAGCTACGGCTTCTGTGGTACCAGCTCCGAGACCTGCAAGGAAGACACCTTGGGATGAAGTGTTTCCTGTAGTCTTGTCGGCCAAAGCGCCTTTGTACTGCTCGAACGACATGAATCGAATGGCCATCTTGGGAACGATACCAGCTACAACGGCTCCGAGACCCTTGTAGAGACCAAGGGGAGTCTCACGCTTGACAATGTGAGAAGCGGTAGCAATGAAGCCTCGTGGCTTTTCACCGGCTTTCTTGCCTCTACGGGAAAGCTGCATGCGGACCTTGATCGTATCCAAGGCTGTGAGGGAGGAGCAAAGAATGCATAAAAGGAGCGGTCAGCAAGCTTGCCAGAGGTGAAATGCAAAAGCGATCAAGCACAAGTGAAAACTTACGATGACAGGTACAAGCCTCCGCAAAACCTGCAATACCACCAGCGATCAAGTGGGTCGAGGGAGCCACCTTGGGCTTGTTGTTCGCCTCGGACTTGGCCATTTTTACTGTGTGGAGATGGGGTGTTTGACGCTAGATGTAGGTTGAAGCGGGCTGAGAAAGATAATGTCGAGAAAGCTTGTATGCTTGTGGTGTGTGCGTTGAGAAGCAGTTGGCGTCTATGGCAATGTGCGCTTGTTGTGCGAGTGCAATGAGATGAGCTGGTGTGAGGAAAGCAAGGAAGATGACGACGGTTGCCAAGGAAGATGGGTAATAGTCGTACGAGCTGGTTTTACATTAAAGGGCAAAGCAAGCCAGCGCAAGAGCTCGCATGTGGACCGACGCTGAAAGAGCGACCAGGGTGGCATTCACAAACAACTGAGACACTGTTTAAGCGCGGCTTCAGTGAGGCTCAAGCGGCTAAGACACAGATGTGACTGTTGTGTGTGTCTGTGTAACCTCGAAAAGGGTGAACTCGGAGCACGGTTAGCTCGAATGACCGATGAACCGGCTGAATTCGGCTCGAGGCATTAGTCCTTGAGTCTCTCCTTGCTCTTGCCCCGCGCTGTCGAAATAAATGATTTTCGAGAAAATGCCGAGAGGCGCTCGAGTGACTTTGTGTGTGTTTTGCTGGGAAATGGCCCTCAGAGCAGGCGAAAGGGCATCCCTCCGCAACCTGATTCGGCCGGTAGACTAGAATTAGAAATTAACCGGTGATCAATCGGCTTTTTTTTTTGTTTTTGCTTCAGCCCGATCTGAGTATCTATCGGGCAGACGCGAATGGATGAGACTCACAGAAGGACAAAAGTTTCATTGTAACCTAGTGTCTGGATGAAGATCAATGGCGACTTGGAGGCCCAGTTGGCCTTGTTGCAAGCAACCAACGGCATCCGACTGAAATCTTGTAGAAACATACAGAGGCCAAGATGCGCATCTGAGATTGAAACGTTGCAGATTCTATGAACCAAACGATTTGCGTGCTGCATAGCTTTGACCTCCAAGTGCAGCAGGGATGATCATAGCCGCCGAAACAAAGTAATGCCTCGCTATCAAGAGACGGGTGCAAAAGCAAGAGAAGAAGAAGCAGAAGGGGGGAAGGGGGAAAGGGGGGGGAAAGGGGGGTAAAGGGGGGAAAAAGGGGTTCAAATCATAAGTCACTTGGCCTTGGAGGTTGTCCGCCATCCAAAAGCGGAAAGTTGTATTGAAGCAGCAGTCAAAAAAATGGAATAGAAAAAACAATAATGGCGAAAGCCTTGCCTGGAATAGGTTACAGTTGGGTTGATTAGGGGGCGAAGGGGGGAAGGGGGAAGGGGCGAATACAAATAGGATTTATAGATAAGCTTGGTTGGATTTGTATTGGATATTGACGCGCGGTGATCCGTGTGGAGTTGAGAGTGCGCCAAACTCAGCGGCAACTGGCAAAGTGCCCTTCTTTTCCTCAGAATACAGAGATAAGAGTTTCGCTGCGCCAGAGACTGAGCCAAGGCGATTCATGACTCTCTCTCTCGCGCGCTCGGGCCAACTCTGCTCTCACACCTGCTCAGCCGACCTCGCCACTCTCTGGACTTGAACTCGTCAACCCTTATCCATCCTCTCTCTCTTTCTCACCATCATCATCATTTCCATCAGCGATCCCCATCAGTCGTATTTTGACCCTCTATCCTGCTTACACTCCCCCCTTTACTACTTAACCTCCCTCCTATCCGCATCTTTCCTCCCTTTCTACTACTCACAACCTTCCCCTTACACCCCTTCCCCCTTCATACCCCCCTCAAAGCATAGCTACAGAAAAACCTTTGAATATGTACCCAAAGCGATACTTGAGCCTTTTGGCTCTGGCTCTTTGTCTTCCTCTCGCAGCTCTTGCTGCTCCTGCCCACCAGCCTTTCGTTCCCGGCTCGAGCCCAAACGCTTACTCTCCTTCCACTCACTTTGCTCCTTTGACCGCAAACCCTGAGCTCAAGACCATCCCTGGCTCGTACATGGTCGTTCTCAAAGACGGCATCAGCTCCAACGACTTTTTCGCTCACCAGGGCCTCATTTCGTCCGCTCAGCTTTCCGCAAACAGCTTCCACGGCGAGAACGCCGAGGGTATCCGACACGTCTACAACCTTGAGCGTCACCTCCAGGGTTACGCCGGCAGGTTCACTGACGATGTCCTCGACTATATCCGTGCTCAGCCCGAGGTCGAGTACGTCGAGATGGACACTATCGTTTCCGTCGACGTCATGCCTCAGACCGAGGACAAGGTCTGGGAGGTCAACTACGACCACAACCTTTCTGACGCCGCTCTTTCTGCCATGAACGTCGGCAAGATCGGTCCCTACGATATCGAGAAGGGCGCTCCTTGGGGTCTCGCCCGTATCTCGCATCGCAAGCGTCTCGGCCTGAGCACCTTCAACAAGTACCTCTACCAGCGCGACGCTGGTGACGGCGTCACTGCCTACATTATTGACACTGGTATCAACATCAACCACGTCGAGTTTGAGGGCCGTGCCCGATGGGGTAAGACCATGCCCCAGAACGACGTTGACGAAGATGGCAACGGCCACGGCACCCACTGTGCTGGAACCATTGGTTCGCGTAAGTACGGTGTTGCCAAGAAGGCCAACCTCGTTGCCGTCAAGGTGCTCGGCTCTGGTGGTTCCGGTTCCATGTCGGACGTCACTGGTGGTGTCCTCTGGGCTGTCGAGGACGCCAAGAACCTCACCGCTCAGTTCAGAGCCAACCCTCGCTCCGCTGCTGCCAAGAAGCACAAGGGCTTCGTCGCCAACATGTCGCTCGGTGGTGGCAAGTCGCCTACCCTCGACAAGGCCGTCAACGGTGCCGTCAGCAACGGTATGCACTTTGGTGTTGCTGCCGGTAACGAGAACCAAGATGCTTGCAACGTCTCGCCCGCTGGTGCTGCTAACCCTGTTACTGTCGGTGCCTCCACCGTCCAGGACGAGCGTGCCTACTTCTCCAACAAGGGCAAGTGTGTCGACATCTTTGCTCCTGGTCTCAACATTCTTTCCACCTGGAACACGGGCCCCACTTCGGTCAACACCATTTCTGGTACCTCGATGGCCAGCCCTCACATTGTTGGTCTCCTTGCTTACCTTTTATCCATCTACGGCACTGAAGACTTTAAGGCGCTTGCTGGTCCTGCTGAGCTCTCGCTCGCCGAGGTCCAAGACTCGCTTGCTTCCAAGCTCTCGAGCATTATGCCCATCCCCGCTATGGCTCTTGACCTTGTCAGCAGTGTTACCAGCTACTTGTCCAACGCTCATCCTACTGGCAAGCTCGAGATCGACGGTCTCCTCTCGCCCAACGAGCTCAAGAAGGCCCTTATCAAGCTTGCCTCTCCCAACGTCTTGACCGGTCTTGACTCTGACACTGTCAACAAGCTTGCTTTCAACAATGCCACCTTGTCGGCTTAAAGCTGTCTTTGAACTCTACAGAGCCTCTGCCTCTACTCTCTTGTCCGCTCTCTTTCTCCCTGCTGCCTTGAGCGCGCGTTTTGGCGTGCCATGTGTTTTGATTACCCGTTGAGTTCCCGTCTTGCATATCCTACTTCTCATAGCACTGCCTCTGTTTCGCAAATCTTTCTTCCTCTCGTCTCGTAATCATGCTCTACAGGATGCACCTCTTGGTCTTTTCGTATCGTAGGCTGCCTTGTTCTCGCCTTTGTATTTTCAATCTCGCTATGCTTTCAATGCCCTTTTGGTGCCGCATTGTGCTTTGTGTGCTGGCGTTTTTGAGTCGCTGTGATCAAGAGTTTCTGGTGATGCGTCATTCTCATCACAGCTCAGTTGTGGTCTTTGGGGCATTAGATCAACTGGCAATATTGCTAAAGACGCAAGATGAGGTTAGGGATGAGGGGTGAGCAAGTGCGTATGTGAGATTACTTTTCTTTTTCACTCGATATGAGGTGATATTGGGCATGATTTTTTTTTTTGATTTTCTTTTTCGTTTGCTTGCACCTGCTTTAATGAGATTGTCCCCGTATGCAACTAGTCGTCATCCCAATTAGGATTGGTCTTTGGTGCCTTAATGCCTGCAGGTTTGGACATGATGATCGAGTCGACACTCAAAACCGAAATTGCCGCACTGGTAGCGTATCGTAAGGCCCAAGATTTGGCAGCCAAGACATCCAAGACCTGCTTCTGAATCGTCGACATAGTTCCATCCAGTTGGTTTTCAATATCAACACCAACATCTACTGCCTTAACATCCACATGCTTAGCATACAACCTGGAAACAATTTCTGTCGAATCGATTCCTGCATTCTCTGCCAATGTACGAGGAACAACTTCAAGAGCTTCTGCAAACTTCTTAATCGAATGTTGATTGAGACCCCAAGTTTTTTCTCCCAAATGAGTGATACGTTTAGCAAGTTCAATCTCAGTAGCACCTGCACCAGGTACAAGACGTGCATCGCGTGTGAGAGACTTGATAACATTAACACCATCATCGATCGCTCTCTCGACATCGTCGAGAAGGTTAGCTGTCGCACCACGAAGAACAATCGTGCACATCTTGGGCTTAGCTTTGCCACCAGGTTGACCATGTTCTTGAGTCAAGACAGTAACACGATCACCTCCGATTTCGGTAGTTTCGATAGAATCGATCCAGCCAGCCTCTTCAGGCAATGGTGCACCTAATCTCGCCAACGGTGTAGCACCGAGCAGACGACACAATCTTCTGAGTTCGAATTTGGAAAGGATCTTGATGACCAGAATGCCGAATCGGTTGAGATAGTGCTGTGCAAGTTCACCGACTTGAGACTGTGTGACGACGACCTTGACACCGGAGTCGGCGATTTCTTTGAAATACTTTTCGAGCTGCTGTTCTTCACCACGGGAGAAGTTGGAAAGTTGGTCTGCGTTCTTGAGAAGAACAGTACCCTTGGTTTCGGTCTGAGAGATATCCATACCACAAGTGTAGACACCGACTTTGGCAGCTTTAGCTTTCTTGACGACACCTTCCGGTTCACGACCAAAGACCATTCCGCGAACGACCTTTGACTGTGACAAACTACCACCCATGATCTTAACTACACGGACATTGTCGACGCTGAAATCGGCAAGACCGTTCTTAGCGTTCTGGGCAAGAACCATGGAGACTGCTTCTGCGACCAAAGGTGCCAAAAGCTCTTCATTTCCGTACTGCTTCGATGCAAGACAGGGCTTGAGTGCAAGAGCAAGGCTTTCCATAGTGGGAGGAGTCGAGAGTGTTGCAACGGAAAGCTCTTCCAACTCGGCAAGGCACCTATCACGAGCGATCTCGTAACCCTGAATAATCTCGGAAGGATGAAGACCCATGGTGATAAGATATTCTGCCTTTTTCAACAGTTCTCCAGCAAAGATAAGGACGAGGTTAGTCGAGTCACCCATCTCAGCCTCCTGCTGCTGACTTGCCATGACAAGCAGCTTAGCAGCTGGATGAACGACGTCGAGCTCCCGAATGATAGTAGCTGCATCCGAAGTGACGAAAAGCCTTTCGAGATGATTGATGACCATCTTGTTACGACCATTGGGACCAAAAGAAGTTCGAACGATTTCCGAAAGTTCATTGACAGCCTGAATGTTTCGAAGAACGGCCTCCTCGATACCTTGAAAATGCTTGTAGCCTTCCTTGAAGAGGTTGGGCCCTCCAGCGCGCGGCACTTTGAGCGACATATTTGTACGTTGTGTCGCGTGCTTTGATGGTGTGGTAGTGAAGCAAAAGAGAGATCAACCAAGACCAACGCTTGAAAGGCCGATGCGCAACACTTTCCAAAAAAAATGCACACTCACTCACCCGGCCGACAAATTCGTTGTTCTCCATTCTCTCTTCAGAGCAAACTGCAAGCCTGCTCTTCTTCCGCCTTCGATCGAAAATTCATCCGTGTTTGACCGTGCAATCTAACATCAACCAAATCACAGCACACGCTTGTTCATGGCCAACTTGAGCTTCCTTATTGAAATCACATGACCGCGCGTTCATGCTCTAACACAACCGCAAACTTCACTTGGCGTCGCCACGCGTCAACTCGATTGCTCGACATCACCCCACCAACACGCCTATCTCATCCGACAAAACGTAACAACTAGGCTCTTGCCACATTCCTTAGTCAATCAATTATACATGTTTCTGCGGTAAAGTAGTAGTGACATTGTGCTCTGACTCTCGCCGCTCACCAGTTATCAGGACCGAAACTTGTTTACTTATATCACCTCATACGTCTCACCTCATCTACATATACACACACATCCATCGACAGTAGAGGCATATATATACTCATGATATTCCTTTGTACTTAGCTCTCTTCAAAATGCTAATCATTTCGCCGCTTGCCTGACCTCCCTGGTTGTGGTTTGCTCAACAATATGCTTGCTGCCAAGTTCTGCTACTACAATGCTTACTCTACAGAGACTGTCTGCTCGGTGATCAAGTGTCAGGCTGGACGGCGTAGCGCCACAAGGTAGCATAGTTGGAAGGTTTGCAGCCGGCAATGGATTTGAGGCCAGCCTGAGGAGCGAAAAGAAGAAAGCGCAAGTGATCAAGAAGGCTTAGCAGATGAATACTTGAAAGCAAATCCTGCGTTGGTTGATGCTAAGGTTCCTCTTTCACTTACCAAAGACGTTGGACGCAAAAGCTCCAGCTTCTCTCTTAGCTGAGAATTGAGTCCAAGCACAGTGGCCAAGTTGAACGCTTCCAGAAAACGCAACTGCGTCTCTTTGTTGAATACTTCAATCTCCTCTGCTTGTCTTTCTAGATACGGCATGTATCTAGCTTCGATCTCTACTCGATCGAGGATCATATTATTCATACCTGCCAGATCGCGAATGACAGGAATCAGTTCACCGATCGCCAATCGATGAGGTGGTGAGCAGCAAGCTGCAGCTGCTCGCGAGGACTACGAAGCAAAAGATAATTGCCAAAGACGCCATCTGTGATAAAAGTGACAAGATCATAATAATGTGCCACTGGTTTGGGTTTTGCTTTGTGGATGCTTTCCTCTGTAATCAGTGCCGATGCTTCCAATTCAATGTTATAGTCAATCCGCTTGTGTGTCAGACGGTAATAGATGGTCTTGATGCGCTGCCAGCTGACACATGCTGTAGATAGGTATCGCTTCTGCTCTCGATGCAGAATTTGGCAACCATCTTCCAAAACAAGCAATTAGCTGAGACATTAGGGGGTTTCAGTTATCTCTGAGTTTTGAAAACACAATACTTTGAAAATATGTTTGGGCCCAATTTTTGATGCCCCAAGAAACTGCACAGGCCTGTGACACTTGCATCTTGGAGTTTCACTTGACTCGCCCAGTAAAAACAATCTCTGATTCCCTACACCAGGTCAAGATCAAAGTGATCATATCAGACGTTGTTGAACACTATACTGAACAATGCCAAAACCTTTGATTGAAAAGCTAAAGCAAATAGCTTACATCACACCTGTTCTGATCGCTGTCTTCTGCGAGCCTCATGCTGTCGATTTTGTCTCTCCTGCCATTCAGCAAAGGCCAATGTTGTCATTCCCATCCTTTGAGATTCTGCTGTTGTGTCCTCAAAAGGGCAGCCATGAGAAGCAAAGAGTGCAGTGAGCATCTCCTCCCTAAGATCCAGTGCTTTCTCCTGCCTGAACTTCTGGACTTGGTTCTGAGACATACCCTCCATGGCAGCAGCCTGTTCCTGTTCATATTGCTGCTGGTTTTCCCTTCGCTGTATCCTTGCATCTTCGGTAGCCTGCTGATATGCTTCCATCCCTGATGTGGTCTCCAGCACCTCAGCTTCAGATAGAGTTTCTGATGCCTTAAGGTATTCTGCCACCTCATCTGGTCGATCATAATGGCTTGCGAACATATGCGCAATGATACAAGCCTGGACCGTATGAGCAGCTTTCTCATGGTCCTCTTCTTGATACAGGTTGCCTTGAAATCCCATGAGACATTGGAAGTGGTTCTTGAGGTAGGCAATGCCATGTTCGGCCTTGACACAAATGCGAGAGAGCGAATAGTTGAAGTAGTGGAGATATCTGCTCTTTGCAGCTGCAGTGTTGCTGTACGGTCCAACTGTGTAGCTGGAGTAGCCATAACCAGCATCAACCCAGACAAACTCACCTTCATCAAGATGCAAACAAGGCTTCACAACAATACCACTGCCTGAAGCCCAGACTCACGCATCATGTAATGACCCAGGATGTCCAACCACCGACTCGACAATGCGCAAGGAATGAGGGAGGAAGACAAGGGCAATGTTGAATGTATAATCACCTTTGTATGAGTAATGCTCACGAGCATTGAGTGCTGGCTTCCAAGCAAGATTGATGTGTGTACCATCTACCACCAACCATCCTCTAGACCATTCCTCGACTCCACTCTTATCAGCAACCCATGCTTTTGCCTTAGCACACTCGTCTTCAGTTGCAAAGGTTACTACCTCGCTGTTCAGCTCATATAGGCCTGCAATTGTCCTATCTGTCCACATGTGAACTGAGCCCCAACTGCAACCGCAGGCAAATGCAACATCACGAACTCCACCACCATTTCCTGACTGTCCAAGCTGATATAGACCAACTGCCACTTACTGCTGAACACGCTGAAAGCTTGATATTGATCTGAAGGCATTGGTTGTGCTGAGTCTGTAAGTGAGAGCTTGGAATGCATCTGGGGTCATGCAAACAGCCCCTCAAAAGAGCTTGCGGTTGATGACAGCATATCGGCCAAGCATGTTGATGAGGGGATCCTTTCGTTGCAGCAGTTGAAGGTGTTCAACTGTGTATCGAGACTGGCTGATGATGTCATAAGTCCTGATGAGTGTGAATGAGACAGCATGATCAAACATGTCATCATCAGATTCTTCAAGGTCATCATTAGGGTGCCAAGTGGCATTGACATCCATCAGATCAAGTTGCATCTTGGATTCCACCATCAATGAGTGAATGATGGCGGTCTCAATGTTGTCCAGGAGGTGCTGTTTGTTGGAAGTGTGCACCATGGTTGAAGTAGAGGGCCAGAAATAGGAGAGGATGATGTGGTCCGAAAGAGAGTCCAAAGCTACAAACACAACACAGCTGAGTTCTGCACAGCTGATTTCTGCACAACATGCATGCTCGGAACCGGGGCTACACCAATCAGCATCTTGTATGTGGAACAATTCGTCACATTGAAGCAATCTACATTTGAGAGATTACACGGAAGACTGGGTATGGGGTATGCTAGTCATACATATTGAGAGCTAGCTTTACAGAGAGCAATGGTACAATGAGTTGGAAACACAGGAAGAGAACTTGGAGAACTCAAAAGGAACACCATTCTTGCCAAATGATCTACTCACGAGCTGAATCGCTGTTGTCCTGCTGATCCATGACAAGAACCAGTGGGTCAAGATCAAGATTGCTTTGACTACTTCCAGCGATGTTGCCAAAGGGTAGATTAGGGTTCATCGTCTGCACCATCTCCATAAGCCAACCATGCTCTTCAGTTCACATGCACTCTTGTCTCTCACTTTCTTCCCTGGCAAATTGAATGCACATTTCCTCCCTCTTCGTGCATTCCTCCTCAACCTTCATTTGTGCCTGAAGCGTGTCTTGGGTGCAGGCCCACACAATTTCCGACAGCTCTTCTCACTTGCTCTTGGAAGTGGAGGGTTGAGACTTCTTGGGTGTTGTACCTGTGGCTGGAGAATGGTAAACAGAGTCACCATCACCATCGTCCACTTCATCAGCCTCAAAAGCGGTCCTGGATGAGTGCTGGCAGGTTGGAGTGTCTATAGGGGTAATGGTGAAGGGGGTGGGGCCAATCGAAGACAGGTTGGATGAGGAAGAGAAGGGTGAGTGAGATGAAGATGAAGCAGCAGCTGGGGTGGCTGCAACTGAAGAAGAAAAAGATGAGATAACTCTTGCTGCAATGGGATCATTTTGCGACTCCTCAAGAATGGATTCCATGCCAGGAATGTTGTGTCACTGAGGGTAGTGAGCATCACTGGCATCATCCATGTTCACGTCAGCATCAACCAAGTTATTCTGAGAGGAGGAAGGGGTGGCATCATATGGTTGACCAGTGAGAAGAACAACTGGACCAGTCTGTGCACAGTTTGTCATCATCTCGTGCCAGTGCTCAAACCAAGGGCAGCTTTGAGCAATTGATTCGCATGTGGCATAGTCCTGCAAGTTGATAAAGAAGCATAGACAGAGATATAAAGTATAAGAACATTGGTGCACACACACTTAACATGAATCAACTAAGTTGTACTTACCAAGCTGCTGTGATCCATGTCTTGAAGAAGTACTCCAGCACCGGTCTGCTGTGAGATGGTCTTCTTGATGTTGTTGTATTGTTCAGTGAGCCAGCAAATCTTAGTCTTTACTCGACCAGAACCACCAACAGTAGACTCATCTGGGAACAGCTCCTGCCATATCTGCCCACAGATAACATCTTTGTTTGTCTTCAGACCCTTTTCCTGTTCCACAGTCAAACGTCCTGGCAATAGAACTCATTGGTAATGATCATTATTTTAGATGATATCAATGAGGTTATTTATGTCACTAGGCGACCAATTGAAGTAGGCAATACGATCTGTTTTGTTGAACCTGCTGCTATGAGTACTGGCTTGATTACTGGCTTGATGTCTGTGAGCTGCAGAGATTTGAGTTGGGCGGGTAGAGGTTTGGTGAGGCAAAGAACTGGCAGATGTGGTGGTGTTGGAACCAGAAGGAGTGGAAGAGGACAAAGGGGAAGTGGGAGAGGTTGCTGGCTGAGTCAACTCAGCCCCAGCCAAGGTGCTGGAAGTTGCAGAAGGCTGGTGCTGATGAGAGTGATTAAGGTTGGACTGAGCTGACATTATTGTGTTGTTCTGTGAAGCAGTTGAAGACTGCTCTGGTGCTGGAGCCAATCCAGAGGCTTGCTGCAAAGCTGTGAATAGTGTAATGTTGTTGATATGGTCGTGAGGGGATGGCATGTCCATGTCCTGGCACTGACAGGGAGGAAATGCTACTGGAGATGGTGATAGAAGTGAAGCAAGGACAGACATAACTCAAAATGTGAGAAAGTGTAGACAGTGCAGAAAGTGGAGGTCAAGGGTTGTGCACAGAATTCTGTTAGAATCACGTGATATCAGCACATGACAAAAACTCCTGCTAAAAACTCAAATATTCAGAAACCTGGGCTCACAGCAAAAATAAGTAGAGGTTTTCAAAACTTCCGAGCTTTTCTTTCCTGGCAGAGCTTACTTAAGCAGCGAGCTTTCAAAATCCAAAAAAACCGTGAACACTCGGAGTTTTGAAAATTCAGAGGAAACTGAAACCCCCTATTGTGTCTAGGTGGGGACAAAAGGATGTCATCAGCAGTGATGATTGAGTGAGGACTGTAAGCTTGTGGGAGGAAAACCTTGTTGCAAAAAGTATGCAAGATCTGCTCCACCACAGCATTCCCCAAGTGGGTGCCAGCTGAGAGGTGACATGCATGGAATGTATTGTTAAGGTCTTGTGCCACCTCAGCTAGATTCTTGTGCAACTCCAAAAAGGCTGGGTTGTCATCAAAACAATTTGAAACCTCTTTGGCCCGTCTGGAAAGGTGCTCCTCTGTAAGGGAGGTGTGGTCACTGAACTTGCCCATGTGAGTTGCTGCTGTTGGCACTACTTGGCCAAATCCCCAAAGAGGACACAAAGGTGCATTTGACATGGTAGAGAGAAGAGGATACAAGGTGAATACAAATGGATCGCTGAGAGGATGCCAGGCTGAATGCTGATTGTGACGATGGAAAGGAAGGGCAAATCTGGGATGCGAGAACAATCTGGACCCCTTATATGCGCCATGAAAAGCCAGCAGCAAGCAAGTCCTGCCAGAGAGCATTGTTCCCTTTCCCAAGGGCAACACTGGTGGCCATGCCAGGCTAGGCTTGAGAAGGTCAATGCTTTCACCCAAGCTGGCCAGCTAGCCAGCCTGAACCACTCATCGTCGGCTGAGGTGCCAAAGGGAAGAAGAGGAGGAGAGAAGCCAGAGCTGAAGCTGAGCTGAACCATTGTTTTGAATTGCTCGAGCCATCCTCTCCCTTTCATCAAGGGGCTGAGCCAAAGTTGCTGATGTGACACTTGAGTTGCTGGGTTGAATTGCCTTGGCTTGAGACGAGACAACGAAATGACTCAGCTGCCAGATTGACACAAACAAGGAGTAGTATGGAAAGGAACAAGAGGAAGAGGAGGAAGAAGGATAGGCCGAACACAGACTGACTGCCTGCCTGCCTGCCTAACGTGCATGCGTGCGTCCGTGTATCGGTGCCTGTGTTGCTTGATGTGACTTTGGAAAGAAACACTGTTGAAGTTGTGCTAGACACCACTTCGTCCGAGCTACATTCTAGCTCCTTTCGCACAAGTGTATCGTAGATGCAATGCTTAAGGTTTCTTGTGGACTATAACTACAAGACTGCTTGTATATATACCTTTGTTCCATTCATGGAGAGGCCTTATCGTCACCCCACTAACTGAACGCCGTTGTCTCCCACAGACATCTCCTGATTGGTCGCCACACGTCGACCATTCATGCACGTCACTCGCTTTCTCGGCATGTCGACTAAACTCCTGGCAATTCTATCGCATCTTTAACTGCCAGAGAAGGACTCGACTCAACTCGGCTTGACCGAAGCTGATATAATCCCCCTTGTCGGCTCCTTGTCGGCACCTTGGCTTCATCAAGAACGGTTTGTCTACCTGCACCGCCTCTTATCCGGGCAGGAGTACCAGTCTTCAATAGGCAAAGCTGGAAACCTGCTCGACTGAGGCTTTGACTGAGCGCATCAGAAGCAGTATCGTCGTTCACAGAGGCAAGTGGAAGCATGCGCCCAGCTGGTCTCGATTGCAATACGAGGTGAATGTTTGCCGACAGGAAAGTGCCCGTAGCAAGAATGACATGGCTGCAACTGATCCTATCTCCACCGGATGTCGTTATGCGGCATACAATAGCTCGAGGATATGCATGGCTGCCTGGTATATTTGTGAGCTACTGCATTGCACCCAGTCAAGCTGTAAGCCATGAACTTGAGCCTAGTGAATAGTTAGATTCAGATAATCTCGCAATCCTTCTCGCATATGGCGTCGATAGAGGGAGCGATCTATCTGTGTTCTCGGACCGTAAACAGCAGGACCTTTGAAACGATTGAGCATGCGAAATTGAATACCTGCCTTATCACCTATCAAACCACAAAGACCACCAAGAGCGTCCACCTCTCGCACAAGAGTCACTTCCCCCCCACACCACCAAGACTGGGATTGCAACTAAGCTCTCCAACACTCTGCTTGTTTGCAGTGACAACAAGAGTTCCTCCTCCAACACAAGCCGAAGCTGCCGCCACTTGAATACCTGCACGACCTGCGCGGACAACAACAAGATCATAGTGCAAGTCAGACCTTCTCGTAGGAGCGAGTAGCAAGTCGTGCGAGACGGATACCAATCTTCTACCCAAGAGCCGACTATCTTTATGACCGACTCTGACGGCCGAGCTTACAGCATTCACTCCTCGACTCAGCATTCATAGCTTTTCCTCATCAATGTATTGTCCGATACGTCTTGCATCGAGTCAGGATCAACCCCAACCAACAGCAAGCACAGCAAAGTAGGAAGATGGAACAAGAACAATGAGACACGACAAAATGAATACAAGAAAGATGCCAACTATGCAAAGTACGAATCATATAATATACCGACATAGAAATCCGCACGCGAAACAACAAAGAGACAAGAAGCAAGCGTCAAATATACACCGACTAGAGACAAAGTGGCTCAACCAAAGCTCGGACGAGGCCGGATGGCCTGCCTCGCAACAAAGCCGATCAGCGGCGTCGAAGAGGCGTCAAGTCCTCCGTCTGGGCGCGAAGATGACCAGCTCGCTTCAGACGATCGAAAGCAACCCGGTTCGAGGCATCATGCACCGGCGTTCCAATCATCGACGCCGGCCTGGTCGTCAAAGGTGAGCCGCGTACAGAGCCGCGTATGGATGTAGGGGCTGGAGCGGCAATCTTGTGAGATGCTCGCAACGGTAGACGCGAGGGCGTTGAACCTTGCGAGGCGTTGGAGTAATTCGAGATTCGGCTGTCTTGTTCTGATGCCCAAGGCACAGGCTTGTGCATCGGTGGGGCAGGAGCTCTCGGTGCGGATTGTGGAGTCCAAGGGCCCTCTTCCTGGACAGTAGGCACCGGATCACGAGATTGAATCAACTGCTGACTGGGTTTGCGAGTGTTGTTATCCACTTTGCCAGCAGGCTTTGAGCCAATGCTCTCCAACAAGACCTGCGCCCATAACGGGTTGGGCGGTACCTCACTGCCAATCACGTCCGAGATGACCTTGACCCATTGCGCCTTTTCAGCTTCCGTATCGGCAAAGAAAGTGATCCGCTCTCCATCAGCAAACGTGATGCGGAAGGATCGCTCAACATGGTAGTTTGCATCGCCATCTTCCTCTTCTGCCAGCGTCCCAGTTATGGCGTAAGAGGCCATCGTCCTGGATCGGCCCATAGCTTGGCTGGTCGCGGCTGGGAAGATCATCGACCCTCTGTTGACATGGTTGCCCAGTTCTTCGATGCAGACAGCCTTGGAGAGATCAATCTTGATGGTAGGCTTCTTGGTGACCGCATTGAAGCAGATCAGGTGTTGACCTTGAGCCTCTACTGGGCGACGACGCCAGCTGACGCAATCACCTCCCAACTGTGTCAATGTTCCTGTCTGCCACGGCTCTGATCTGTGCCAAGCAGCATTCTGCATGCCACGGATGCATTCACCAAGGTTCTCCGGAAGACCATCGCGTGGGATGCTCGGAAGAGGTGGAAGGTAGAAGAGCTTCAAGCGAAGCGTTCCACGAACCTTGCTCAGGTTCTGGCGGAAGACTTGAGACAGCATGGAGACATGATAACGCGACGCAATGCTAGAGGGGCCAGAAATGCTTCCAGTGGGGTTGGAGACACCGTGCACTGGCAAGTCAAGCACCATGCATCGAGCGTAGCACTGGCTAGCAACCCGCTCAAAGATGACTCCCGTTCGACCAAAGGCACCCTCGCGATTAATGTAGGCGAGCATGGGCTCAGCTCGGGAGGCCTGCGCAGCCAACTCAGCAGCAGCCTCACGTTCCTGTTGTTGCCTCTTTGCAGCCTGTTTCTTGGGGCTGGTGAAGAAGCGGCTGAGGCCCTTGAGCGTGGGACTTGCATGCTCTCGTCGCGATGGCGAGGAAGGACGCTGTGGTTCCATGAGATGTGCGTCGCGCTGCACGACCAGTGTCAAGCTGAACTCGAGGTTCTTGTGCTGGATCAATTCGAACTCTTGACTGACCTTGCTGACAGCGCCTCTTCCGGCTCGGAGAGGTACTGTGGCCGTCTTAACCATGTGAAGACCATTGTCGAGGATGCAGTGAAACGAAGTGGGTCGCGAGGGAACTGGTAGGTCGGTGGGCGTGAATGAATCCACCATGACAAAGACCTTGCCCGAGGCCTTGCGAGCTGTTGAACCCTCACGAAGCTCACGCATCTCCTTCTTGTACTCGTTGATGTCACTTGGCCTGCGCAGCTTCTTCCAGGCTTTGCCACTGTCTACGTCTCCAGCTGCGGTCGAGTGGGTGACCTTATCATCGATACCTTGGAAAGCGCCACGATCGTTGACGTTGTAGTTGGAATCGACTTTCTGATAGATGCGTTTGAGCTCCTTCTCCATGTTGTTCTGGAAGCCGCCGTCGATGGCGCGCTGAAGACTGACGTCGAGCATCGCTTTGCTCTTGGCAAGATCAGCACTGATACTCTGGCGGGTGGGAAGCTCCACTTGCTCCTCTGGAGGCTCATTGCTGATTTCAGACACGAACGAGATGCTCCCGGCATCCAAGTCAGCAGCTTCAGCTACAGCAGCTGTGAAGATGGGTCGAGCATCGCTGGTGCTCATGCTTCTCTTTCTGTGGCCTTTCCCGTTCTTGCTGCGACGGCGAGCGATGATCGCGTCAGCCTGCTGAGCGGGGGTCAAGTGAACAAGTGGCTGAGCTGCTTGCTCTGTTTGGTCTGTCGATTCCTGGAGTGGGCCGGAAAACAGTCGGTCAGCGTGTCCTGAGTCAATGGTGTCGAGCTGAGGAATCCCAGCGGAAAGTGGCGTGTCTTTGGTCTCAGCATCCTGATGGACAGGCCCACTGAGCTCGGCGGTTTCCTTCAACTCTGTGCCCAGCAAATCAAGTGGACTCTCGATATGATCGAGCTGCTTGACGGGGCTCGGAGGAGGGATGGGCTTTACTTCAGTTGCAACGGGCTTGGAGGGCATCAGCTGGAGTGGTGCGCTGGGCCTAGATGCTTGCGTTGGTTTGATCTGGGTCGCAACGGTGCTCTGAGCAGAAGATGTGGATGAAATAGGCTCACTTCCGCGCGGCATCCTCTTTTGCTGAGAAGTGTCGCGCTTGAGGGAGGGCAGGTCAGTAGTTGTAGCCTCTTGAGCTGATTCTTGCCGAGTTTCTGCCTCGGCTTTGGCTTGTATCTGGTTGAGCTTTTCGCGAGCGACACGTTGAAGGATGGCATCGCGAGAGATGTGTGGCCTTCCGCGGAGGGAGCGACTTCTAGTAGTGGATGGTGGAGTTGAGACAGGAGGCTGAGCAATCTCGGGCTGCGTGTGGCTACGACCAAAGTCACCGAGGAGAGGCATAGAAACATCAACGTCTAGACTGATTGGAGTCCATGCGGGGAGCTGTGGCAAAGCTCCTTGCACCGAGGTAGCAGAGGGTGCAAAAGTCTCGACCTGGGTCGAAAGAGACTCTGGGATTTGACGTGTGCTGGACTCCACTTGACGGGAGCGTAGGCTGGGAGTGTTAAGAATATCGTCGCGAAGGAGTTCGTCCATCATGCTATCTACACGATCGGCAGCAGAAAGGCGAGCAAAGCTGTTCTCCCGATCGGGACCAAAGGTGGCCTCTTGAGCGCATGTCTCGTGGATGGAAAGATCATGGTCGATCGAGAGATCCTGTAGCTGCAGACTTGAGTCGGCAGGAGAGGGGCTAGGTGGACCCTCGACGGAAGAAGTCTCGTGGCTGTCGTGGGAGAGGTCAGGCTCGGATTCGCCGGAAAGGAGGTCGGCTGCATCATCGGAAGAGGCATGCATGTTGTCCTGGTTGACTACTTTGAGCTGGTGCCAAGGTGGCCGAGAAGAGGCTGATGCATGCTGCTGCATCCAGAAGTCAGCATCTTCGGATACATGGTTGACGTCTTGGATATCTTGAACACTGTCAGCATCAAAGCTGCTCTCCTTGTCGAACTCTTGAACATCGAGAATCTCGTCAAATGTGACTCTTTTCCTTCGTTCTCGACAAAGTGGGCTGGAGATCTCGGAGCTGGGGCCGAGCTCTACCTGAGAGCTCTGTGGCGGGTCGTTCATGAATCTGGGACCATGAAGCCTATTTGAGGTGAGGAGACCTTTGGATGTTGTCGCTGGGCTGCCTTGAAAAGTAGGCTGGATACCAGTGCGCGGGTTACTGAGAGGAGAACAAGGAGAGGCAACATTGTCCGGCTGACCGTCATGCTGGCGAAAAACGGAATTGCTGACGTAGTTGGACTGGTGAAGTCTGCCCAAGCTCTTGCGAGGGATCTTGCGCTGTGGACTCTTAGCAGCAGGGACTGTGGCATAGAGGTTGAAAGGGTTGCTGTTTTCCGTATCTTGGACCGCAGGCGAGGCTTCTTTCTTCCAACTCTGACTAAGGGACTTAGGCGAGCTTGAAAGGCCGATGCCAAGACCAACGGAAGAAGAAGAAGAAGAGATATGTTTGCGTCCAGGAGAGGCCAAAGGAGAGTTTGTGGCCGAGGTTGGCTGACTTGCTCCTCCATCAAACTGTCTGAAGATGCTGTTGGAGACAAGGCCGTGGTTGCGAAGCGATTTGAAGTTCTGAGTGGCCCTTTTGGGACTGTGTAGCGAGGAATGCTCTTCATTAGCGTGCTCTGGCAAAGTTTGGGAGTACGAGACAGTGGTGCCCCTCTTAGCAGTTCGGAGAGGAGACCAACCATTGGAGCTGGCACCCAAGATGGCTGATGCGGTGGCGGGTTCTGCGGCCGGAGAGAGACTGCTGGAAGAGGGAGAAGCTGCAAGTTGGTCGCTCATGACGACGTCTTCATACGCCCGAAGCAGAATATAAAGATGTGAGGTGTGTTGCGAGGAGGGAGAAGAAGGATAAACCTGCTTTGGTGGTGATAAAGTAGAAGCTGTTTATGTGTTTGATTGGCGATAATAGTAGGATGCAGGAGGGGGGGGGGGGGGGGTGTGTTGGTCAAGATGATGGTGGTCAAGAGGATGGTGATCAAGAGGATGGAAAGAATTGCTTTTGCTCTGAAGTGCAACAACGGCGCTTCCCGGACAAGAGACTTGGTCTCTGAGTGAAATTGCGCAGAGTCTATTTTGCCTTGCTCCTCTGCGCAACTGCCTCAGGTTGGCATCTTTCAGTCTGCGCTGAGCTGCCTCACTCTCGTCCTTCTCCTCCTCTAGCCTCGGATGGACCGAGTTGATGATTCAGGTGACTACATCGTGAGCCGCAGCATGCTTGCCATCTTGGGCGTTTGCTGACTTTACTGTCGGCTCCTCCGACTTGAGAGGGATATCCAAGGGCAAAGTGGCCTTCGGCAGTGCCGTTGGCTTCGGCCGCCTTATCCTTCGCCATCCTCGACCGTGGGAAAGTTGCTTGCTTAAGCTCGGAGGATTGGTTCGCTTTTCTATGGTCACACTGCTTGCCAGCACAACGACCTGAGCTTATCCGCTCCTCAACGCCCGACGCCATCGAGAAGAGCGTCAACATTGGCTCTCTTCGCGGCTGTCAAACAGTGGAATCGTCACGCTGAACGCGTCTGAACAATCTGCCGTCACGTGCGGTCAGCCCCTTTTTTCGCAAGCATTCGCTGTTCGCTCAGCTGGCCTAACACTCTGCTGCGCAATTCTTTCTTGCCTTCAATGTCATGCTGGCTTTCATGTCAAAGATTGTCCATCATACATACAGGTCGACAGCATGGCATCAATCGTCTGCTTCAGAATCCATGGCGACAGGAGAAGACGGGCGCTGTGGTGCAATGTTGCTCCCTCGGCCAAAAGATGCACATCGCTCTGCAATCCTAGATGCTTGTCCTGTCAAACGTGGTCCTTCTTGTGTTGGCGACTCCATCACTAGACTTGGCAATCCCAGTCGCGGCTTCTCCAGTTCTGACAGGCGCGCCATGTTGATCATCTTGCTCGTCGGCTCCTTCTGGGGCGTAGACATGACCAGCAGCCGTTTCGATGTGCCCGTAGAAGCAGAGCAAGCAGCGAACAAAGGCGTCCAAGAAAGTCTTGTCGATCGCACGCTCGCACGGCTCTCAGGCTTTTGCAACGATGATCTGCCAGCATTTGCATCAGCTCTGAGTGCCTTGCTTTCTTCGAGTAAGTTCCACTGGGTTCCATGGTTGGCCTGCGTCCATGTCGAGCTCGTACCGCTGCGCGAGAAGACGCTGCTTGGCGCTTGCGATTCACGTCGCGATGCATAGGTTGCACTGACGCTGCGAGACAACGTTGGTCCCATGTCCACCTCTCTTGCACGCCCAAGCATGCTTGAACGTTCGGCCAGCATGTTTCGCTTGACCCTTCTCCCTGCTTGTTCTTTTTGCAGGACCTCCGACAACCTTGCCACTGGCAGTGTGGAAACCCAAGTTTCTGGAGCAATGCTCGCACTTTGTTTGACAGCACGCATTGGCGGCGAGCTCATCGATCCTGTCGGAGCGCTCTTCCTCGAGCGCGCTGGTGTTCGAGATTGCAGCGAAACGAAGCACTTGCTTTTGAAAAGCCAACATTGTCGAGGAAGACTCGCCTCAAAGTGCGGCTCAACTACCTTGGAACATAGCCATTGTGCGTCGTCCATATCGTCATGCTCTACAAGCTTGCGCACCGATGATCCGAACAAACTTGCTCTACCTCCTGCCCCTCCTCCGCTTTCTCTGTCATCTCCTCTCGCCTCAGCTCTCATATCTGAAATCAGATCTGCGATCTCTTCTCCAACACCTGATGCGACCTGCCGTAGACACAAGATATCCACCAAAGCTTCCAGTCTCTTACTCAGATGGTCCACTGTAAGAACACGGCCCCCTTCCATCTCAAGCACATCCTCTCCATCTTCCTCAGAGGCATCAGTTGCAAGAGGCCGGCGTACTTGCTGATTCCATTCAAATGCATCGCCCAGGTCGGAATTCGGTCTCGTACCTCGCCATCGCTTTGCTTTCTCCAGCTTTCGTGATCGTTTGCGCGGCTGTTCGCTTTCCCGTTCGGCTGCCGTATCCTTATTCGGCTTTGATTCAGCCTGGTCACATGTTGGCTTGGGACTAGTGCCTTCTGTCATGCGAGCCCGTGCAGCGTCCAAAGCCCTTGGTTCCTGTGAGACAAGCTGAAGGAGGCCCATTGTGATCAAGATTTGAAGTTGAATCCTGTTAAAACCAACAAAGGCGACATCAGTATGCTTCTCTCAGCCTCTGGCCTTTCTCCCAAGTGCTATTCTGGCATTTGGCTTACTCTCGACTTTCCATTGCTGATATCCAGCGCTCTCGGACCGTACTCGCTTCGATGCTGCTAGCCCGAGTCATGTCTTTGTTCGACGACTCTTTGCTGATGGTGCGCTGCGCAAGTATCCTCTCATACTCGGTAAGGTCCTGCCACTCGGACGCAGCCGTGTCCTTCAACTCCTCCGAGGTAAGTGCGAGCTTCTTCCCTACGGCTCTATGACGCCGTGCAATGGCGCTGTTTGATCTGATCAAGTGGCACAGCCCCAACAAAACATCTTGGAGCTCCTGTGATTGGGTTAGCCGTTCGAAGCAGTCAAGCAAGTAACCCAGACCGGTGTGCAATTCTCCGAGCCACAAAGCCTCGGCATATCGATCCGCCAGCGTTCCTTGCGCGTGTATCCGTTTGCCCTCGTCTCTCGGATCGATCGATGGGTTCATGTGTGTGCCGAACCAGGAACTGCCATCCGGCTGCTCCAAGTGGCACGCACGTTTGACCAAGAGCGTTTTCGAACCAGTATGCCCAAGTCGAGACGCACCTGTCTCACATCTAGGAGCACCTCCAGCAGATCTGGCGGTTGATGCCATCGATTCGCTGCGGTAGAGGTATGTGATGGTGTTCTGCAAGAAGAAATCGCAAGACCGTTTCGGATCTCGTAGATATATATATATATATATATATATTTGTCAAATTCGAGCCGCGTCCACCTATCTACGCGAAACGCGGAGCGAGTAGCGTTTCGCGTTGTTGTTTCGCGTTTCGCAGTCGTCGTTTCGCCTATCGCGTATCGCTCTGAGCTGGATAGTAAGACTTTCTTCCGAGACCTCTCTCTATCGTAGGCGCTCAAGTTGCATGTCGTCCTCGGATTGCAGGAGGTACAATCAGCTTAGTGCTCGCTCAGCACACACTCATACGTTGTGAATGTGCTTTTCATTGTCTGGTATGTAATGTCTACAAAGGCTGTCGGTGTTCAAGATCTTTCAGAACTCAAACTCAATCGCCCAGTCCGAAACGATTGGCACTGCGGGGTCTTTGATGATGAGCTCAGATGCGATGTTGGCTCCCATCTTGAAAGCCGTGCCTTTAGCAGAAGAACTGGCACCACTCTTCCAGCTCCACTCGATCGTAGAGCTCTTGTTTTGACCGTTGATGCGCTCGCCTCGGATGTGCACTGCTTTTGGCTCTCGCTCCAAGCCAAGCACGACGACCTTGGACACCCTGACGCTCTTGATCGATTGCGCAAAGTCGTTGGTCTCTTGGTAAGCATGTAACTGCTTGCTGTCTCCAAGAATTAGCTGTTCATCCGCCATCTTGATAGCAGCCTCGTCGATGCTGCGAAGCGATTGTGTGCCCAAGGCACTGTCCCGAGTCCATTCGAAGCGACGCCAAACGAATTTTCCTTCCTCAAAGTCGTACGTCTGTCCATCGTCAAGGTACAGGCTTCCCTCGGCCTGGACATTCGCCGATCCACTCTTGCCCGTACGCTGCTGCTTGTCCAGAGCGACCAGGAGTGTGAAAGGATCCGTGCGGCCCAGCTCGGCGGCTCTCCTGACTCGCTCCCTCAGAGGCAGAATCGATCCACCACGGTGAAGAAGCGGCAGTTGCTCGGTCAGGGGCGCAGGGACAGTGACAGTTCGACCGCGTTCAGCGCCTTGGTAGACTTGGTGAGTGAAGTAGTTGTAGTACGGTCGGTCTTCCGCCAGGTAGACCTGGACGGAATCGACGTCCTTGTCGACTGCTGGACGTACAAGCAGACCCGAGTCGCCAACATAGTACTGTCTATCAATCTCGAAACCAGCAGCGTCGTTGGGGAACATGAAGAATTGAGGTCGCAACACCGGCATACCTGTCACAGCGTTGTCCTTGAACGCTGTGTACCACATCGGAAGCATCTGGTATCGCAGTTTAATCAGGTTCCTCACCGCGCTTCGCAGAGGCTCCTCCAAAAGATACGGCTCTCGCCTCTTGGTGTCGATGTGGGCGTGCGCTCGGAAGAATGGCTCAAAGATCCCTGCCTGGTACCAACGCACGAGCATATCAGGTGGAGGATTGCCAAAAAACCCACCAATGTCCGCTCCGCAGAAGCTCATGCCGCCCATGTTGTTGGCGAGGATCATGGGAACACTCACAGCGAGGTGTTCCCATGTGCCAAGATTGTCGCCCGTCCAGATGGCGCCGTACTTTTGTGTTCCCACCCACCAGGCGCGCGAAAGGACGAAGGGTCGACGCGGCTTGCCGCCACCAAGCGAGGCGGGAACCGAGAGCTCGCGATCGCGCAGACCTCGAGCTGTCTGATTGTGGAAGAGGATGCCGTTGATGTTGTGAAGGTCTCGGTGCTCCCAGCCACCGGCATGGATGACATCCTTGGGCGAGGTGACCTCCGGGCCGTTGAAGATGGCAGGCTCGTTCATGTCGTTCCAGACAAAGACGTTGCGTGCATTGGCTCGGATCTTGCCAGTGAGTCTACTGCCTGCCAAGGAGAATTGATCGGCCCACCACTTCCAGCTGGCCGGTTCGAACATGTCGAGCCAGCTGGCACTTCCACTCCAGCACCAACCCTCGTACTCACCCTTGTGGTCTGAATCTTTGACCAGCAGCTTCTTGTCCTGAGCCTCAGAGTAGAGCCAGTAGTCGCGAGTGCGCTTCAAGTGAGGATCGATAATGATGACAAGTTTGCGGCCTTTGTCGTCAAGCGCCTTAACCATACCTTCAGGCTCCTTAAAAGCCTTTTCATCCCATACGCCATACATGTGGTCTTTGCTGTACTCAATGTCGAGCCACATGACATCCATAGGAATGTCTTCGTCGTCGAAGCGCTGACTGACATCCTTGACATCCGAGTCGGTGAGGTAATTCCATCGACACTGGTGATAGCCGATTGCAAAGTATTGTGGGAGCACCGTTCGACCAACGAGCTTTGTAAAGTGGGCCATATTGGTTTGCGCGTTCGCAGAGGTGAAGATGAAGAGATCAAGAATGCCTGATTCGGAGAGCAAGTGAGAGTAGGAGGTGATGTCTGAGGATTTGGAGGCTTTGGACTTGTGCAAGTCGATCCAGGTCTCTGCGCCATTGAGCCAAAAGACGCTGACAGCACGATCCTTGCTCTGAGCATGCAAGACAGGAACACTGCCGTACAGACTCATGGGTGAGTTGTGATCGTACTCGAAGACGTCGGTATTCATGAGTCGGTAGGGCTCGTTGAAGCGGTCCTTCTCGTCTTCAGCAGCATTGCGGCCCACGGGAGCTCTTGTCGAGCGAAGAGAGAGCGGTGAGGCATGCTCGGGAAGTCCAAATAAATGAGAGTATCCGGGGAAGGTCATGTCCAAGGCCAAAGCTTCGGGGCCCTTGGGTTTGCTGTCACGAAGAGAGGCCCAGGTCTCTTCCCACTCGCCCTGGTCCTCTTGCTCGAAGCCTGCCCATTGGGACACAAGATTTTCGCTGTACTGAGCGACGGATGAAGAGCTGAGGATAGACCTCTTGTTGCGTTGAAAGACGAGCTGCTGCACCTCTTGGTCTTCCTGCTTTACTGTCGGGAAGGGCTCTGGCTTCTTTCGGTAGTGTTCGAGATGCATGAGCCCACGGTCATTGAGGATGACTTGAACTTGACCTTCTCGCAGGATCTCGATCTTGAGGGGCGAATAAGCCAACCTGACAGACCGTGAAAGTTGCGGACCAAAGTCAACCTGAAAGCCGTCGTTGTGTGTCTCAATCTTGGTATCCGATGGCGCCGAGGCCAGGTCGGGGAGTTGCTCGATAGCCCACTTTGACGCTTCGTCGTAGCGCTTCCAGCCACCATAGCGCTGACCCACCTGATCCGCTCGCACACGAGCTGTTCCATCTTTGAAGAAGGTGAGATAAAGCTCGAACTCGATGTCAGGGTGAAGCGCAGATGCCAATGGGAGACTGATGCTGGCATTGGTGTGCACGAAGTTGGGGGTATGACTTGGAATGTAGTACGGCGAAGTAAAGGGAGTCTTGTGATCTTGTTGCCATTGCTCGACATAGTCGGACTGCCTTCGGATCCTACGACAGAAGGAGGAATCGCGGCACTTTTTGAAGTCTTTTTCTTGCACAGCCTGAGCTTGATCAGCAAGCAAGGCACCCAAGACGACCAGGCACGCACATAGCAAAGTGCGCTTCCAGTGACCCTTGACCATCATCGTAAGTAGAAAGCGCGGTGAGGCGACGTAGAGAGCATGTACCAGGGCTGAGTGGATGTGGAATGTAAGAACAAGCGGGCGTTGTTCAACGTTGTTATGGAAGGTGTTGTACAACGTTGCTATGGAAGGTGTTGGTTGCTATTCACCGTTACACACCGAGAACCTTTTGTGAAGGTGGTTCGTGCAGAGTCCAACGCTTAGTCATTTCTCGCACGACTGTAGTCCTCTCGGTCTCCCCGGGATTCGGAATTCGGGTTGCGGAATTCGGGTTTAGGCTTAACTCCGTTTTCACAGGTCAATCCCAAATTTCAAGAAGAAAAAGTTGTAATGCCTCGACTGGAAAGGCTTGGTCGTCAGTTAGCTTCTTACATCGATACCTTCCTGCTTCTACCTTACACAGATCACCCTTTCGTTGCCTTTCATAGCCCCGCTGCATCGTTCGTCCCCTTGTACCTAAGGGTGCTCTCCACAATGGTTCTCTACGTCATCGGTCTCGGACTCGCAGACGAGAATGACATCACTCTCAAAGGCTTTGAAGCCGTGAAATCCTCCGAGCGCATCTATCTTGAGAGCTACACAAGCATACTTATGGTCCCTGGGTTCAAGGAACGTCTCGAGGAGCTGTATCAAAAGTCTGTCATCCTGGCGCATCGCGAAACAGTCGAGCTCGAAGCCGAGTCGATTCTCGAAGGCGCCGCAACCTCGAACGTCGCGTTCCTTGTTGTTGGTGATCCCCTCTCAGCCACTACACACACGGACCTCATCTTGCGAGCAAGGCAGTCCTCGCCGCCCATCCCCGTCAAAATCATTCACAATGCCAGCATCATGACAGCGATTGGTTCTAGTGGCTTGGCTGGTTACAATTTTGGTCAGACAGTCAGTGTTCCTTTTTGGACTGAAGACTGGAAGCCAGACAGCTGGCTCGAACGCATCGGTGAGAATCTCCACATGGGACTCCACACGTTGGCTCTATCTGACATCAAGGTTCGAGAGCAGAGTGCAGAAGATATGAGCAGAGGCATTCTCCGCTATATGGACCCGCGCTACATGCTCATTCCCCAGCTCATTTCGCAAATCATCTCGGCAGCACAATCGCACAAGGCAGACTATCTCCACCCGGATCGCACCCTCGCTATCGCTCTATGCAGAATGGGCTCAGAACAAGAGCGCATCCTCTCTGGAACATTGCAGGAGCTGTTGGATATGGCCAATCCTACCGAGGAGGAGGCCCGTGCAGAAGTTGCTCAAGACGACGCAGACCCACTCGCAAGTGAAGCTCAACTCGACAAGAGACGTTGCGCTAGAGCCGAAGCTCGCGCCAAGAAAGCTTTCGGCGAGCCTCTGCACAGTCTCGTCATTGTCGGCAAACGCCTTCATCCTCTAGAGCGCGACTATGCTGCAAGCTATGCTTGTCCCGGAAGTCAATTCCTCCAAGTCGCCCAAGAAGTCTATGGCTGCAAGAAATAATGCCCCCTCCAGCAAAGCAGGACGACTCAAAGAATAGCCTTCTCACTAGTATCAGTCTGTAGAACCGACAATGATACCATGTCCTTGGTCCTGTCCGCGCTTACACTGTACCTCTACCCACTCTCCCTGCAAAGAAGCAACAGCATGACAAACTTTGATGCAGAAACACTTTCAAACAGACTCTCGATCTGATGCAAAATCTTGCTGTCTTATTGCAAAAGTGATTCACATTGGCCTGACATCGCGAATCGTGTCCGGCGTACCGCTACGGCGGCTTTGTGGCGATTCCAGAGAGGCAAAGTCTGACGTTCCGCTACGGAACAGCCTTGTCAATCCTGCTCTCTGTGACTTGGAAGCAGCAACGGCATTTGCCAACGACGGACGCGGACTATCTCTTCGCTCTGGTGCTTCTGCCTTCACGCCAGTTTTGGGCAGTACATCCGACTTGTTTGCTTTGCCATCAATCGTGTTCTGCCTGGCTCTGCGGAGACTTGAGCCATTACCGATGCGTCGAGGCAAAACCTTATGCCAAGCTCCGCCTTCCGATTCCGAGTCTGAGCTCGATAATCGACCATCTGCTTTTGTGATGCTTGGCAAAGACGACATCGTAGTTGCATCATGGCTTTTAAGCTGCCGTCTCTTCAAAGGGCCCTCTTCAGACTGCGCTGTTCGAGACGTCTTTGCTGGTAGGGTCGCTTCTGCTTTAGTAACTGAGTGAGCCTTTGTCGGTGAAAGAGGCCGGATTTTAGTTACACCGTCTTGACCGAGCGGTGCCTCTGACCTCGACCCGAATGTTGACTCGAAGCTGAAGAGACCAGAGCCTGATGTCTTGATGTCTCTTTCATTGTCATCCGACATGTACGCTGCGTTCTCCGATACCTCGCCATTCTCTGACCTCTCTGTCCAGTCAGATGACATTCCCGCAAAGTCGTCCAAGCCAGACAGTGCTGCTGTTCTGTTTTGCGCGGGTGTCACCAAGCGTCGGCTGCCTGTATGAACGTGCTCCTGTTTGGCGGCTGGCGAGGGCCTGTGAGCGCGTGAGATGCGACGCACCTCTCCCGGGGCAGACGAGGCAAGCAGGCCCAACTCTGGATGCAGGGCGGGTGCTCCTTTCATTCCGATCTCCCCAGCCTTGCGACGTCCGACCACAGGTCTAGCAACGGGATCTTTCTGCAGACGTCGACGATCCGCTATCCGGTCCAATGCGTCTAAGGTCTCTAGTAGTATGACCAGACGCCCTCTAGTACGAGGATGAGAGAGCATACCAACGAGAGTTTCCCCGCGCAATCGCAATCGACCCGAAAGACTGCCGACGGCCACCTTCGCTGCGGCCTTCGAATGTAGGCTCGTAGCTGCTTTTGGACTGACCACCTTGTTTACGACGTTGGGAGTGAGTGACGCGCTCTGATTCTTGCGTGCGGGAGTTACCGCTTCGGCGCTGAGACGCATGTTCTGAGTGGCGAGATCGGGGCTTGTGGCAGACCCAGGCTTAGCTTCACTCCGTCCTTGGCTTGGCGTCTCAGTCCGCAAGGGAGAAGAATGAGCCTGTCGGGCGTCAAAGCTTTGCTCCATGCGGGCAGAATCTCGCCTCGGAGAAGTGGGTAGAACCAACTTGCCGTCTGGCATGGCCTCTCGCCGCTCCGAGCTACGCCGGATCCTGGCAAAACCCGAATGCAGCAAAGGTACGGTTCTGGAACCTCTGGTCATCCCCACGAAGACAAACACGACAAGCAGCAGCACGAGCTGTGCTATGGACAGCCGTTTTTCAAGGAGAACCTCTTCTGCCAGGATGTGCACTTCGCGGAGAAGCGCTCGTCGTTCGGTATCGGCTTGTTGTCGATGGACATCAAATTCGAAAATGGCACGTTGAAGGTCGACATGCTGCCTTCTCTTGAGAGATTCAATCTGCTGCCAATTGCTCGTGTTCAAAGCGCGGAGCATATCAGACATGCGTAGTTCCTGACGCCTCTCCATACGTGCAAAGACCTCGCGCAGCATCTGTCCGCTATGTTCTATATAGCTGTGACTCAAGGTGGCGTTAGACTCGAGTGCATTCAAACGTCTGTGAATGGCGCGATAGACGGATTCAGTGCCGGGATTGCCGTGGGCTTGAGGCGTGCTAGGTGCGCGTTGGACCGAAGGCCTTCGGCCTCTGTTGACGTCCATATCTGCTTCAGCAGATGCAACGGGTTGACGCACGCCAGTTGGCGCATCTTTTAAGCTCCCATTCGTCTTGACGTGTGGGGATGGATCGGAAGCCAATTTTTGTCGTTTGAGTTGCTTGTAATGCAGGGCAGCGGTTTCTAGATGGTGGAATGGCCGAAGTTGACGTCGGAGAACAATGCATCGATCCCTACTGTACCTGTGTAAAGACGGATCATCCTCGATGGCGCATTGGGCAGTCTCGACATCGTCCACTGTGTTGCCATGACTTGAAGCAGGCGCCAACTGACTCAGCCCCAGGGGTGCTTTTCCGGGCTGAGGTGTGGCGGGCGGAGAAACAAGGTCGAGCTGAGGCGTTGCAACCTCTGTTAGCTCGGTCTCAGCAACATCATGCACGACGCTTTGGTTCTGCAGCTTCCTTTGAAAGGCTTGTTCGTGTTTACGCCAAATGTCTTCGTCTCTCGCTGTCAAATTGGCCGCATCTAGATTGACATGGGGTTCACGCAGTAATGACTCTGGTTGCGGGACGGCAGGTAGCGGATCGAGCGCTGGCACTTGAGCGTCGTCAACAGTGTTCTGGATCGCTCCGATCACCTCTGGTATAGAATCGGGGTCTGCGTCATGCGCCTCGAACTCTCTCTTGTATTCCTCCATCTCGGTAATGCCGTAGACTCGGAGCAAGCTGACAGGACAGTAGAATTCGCTACCAAAATGCTCGAGAAAGTCAATGCGCACGTATCGAAAGAAGGCTTCGGACCTTGGGGCAGAGGGTATACGGAACACTTGCTGACCTCGAACGTTTCGAGCGCGAAAGACTCCTAACTGAACCCAATCACTCTCGCGACCGGTGAGCTGACGAGCCGCGGTGACTGTGAACTTCTTGAACATGTTGCTGAAGAACTCGTAATTGGCGAGCACAATCGTGTCGATCTTGATCTCCTCGCAGAGCTCGACGATAACGAACTGACTGGCGCCCTTGACCTTACTGCTAGGCTGCGGACAGGGAGAGAGCATGTATCGGTCCTTCTTCTCGCTTAGAATGGAGCTAGCAAATTTGGCTTCTGAATTAGTTCGGTGTACGACTGCAGCGCAATCCAACGAGGCAAAGTTCCAGCGGTGCTTGAGTTTGGACAGCTGTGCACTTGTGTCGCCACTAGCAACGCTGAAACCAACTTGCTCCGCATTAGCCTGCTTTGCCACTGGCGCATCTGAACGATCTGCTGAGGATGACTGCCCGCTGGAAACATCTGTATTGGGTAACGGAGAGTCTTCTGGCGCTGTTGTTGTAGTTGAAGGCCCTCCTGGAGCTGTGCTGATGTCGCTCGGGGTCGAGAGCTGGGTGGAGGAGGTATGCAATTGCTTTTTATCCCATTCGCCATGTACGTGATCACCGTCACTACCAGTCCTCCGTGGTGTCGCGTTTGGAGAGGGTGATTGCACTTGTGTGGAAGTGTCTTGCGAAGCCTTGCGCGCAGTACTCGAGTGAAGATCTCTTACACTGGCGGAGGGATTCTGAGCATGAAGCTCCTTCCATTCGTTGAAACTCAGAAAGGCTCCTTGCTCTTGTTCGGCCGACCAGGCGTCGTATTCGCTGTTGTGAGGTGGCTCCGGGAAACGGCCCGACTTAACGTCAGCCTGCATAGGTTCTCGCTTGTCGCCATTCTTCTTTTCACGATCCGGGCCCTGAAGCGAAGTGATGAGACCAGAGGCGGGATGCCATTCGTGTCTGCCATCTCTCTGTCTCCAGAAGCCTTCATCGTTCGGCCCGGGATAAGTGGTCTCCTTTGTACCTTCATGTGCAGGAGCCTTGTCGTTGGTCGATGCGGCGGTGGTGTCACCGATTTCCGGCAGACCAAGGGAGTGAACGCTGACATCAGAGTCCGCTGCATGAATGACAACCGTACCTGAGACGGCGTAGGTGGCACTCGGTGCTTTCTGAGACGTTTGAGCATCTGTGTGAGGACGGAGCAGCGGCTCGATCTTGGGAACGTCGCAAACAAGAAGGTCGGCGGTCACCGTGGGCGCCAGGACATTCGAGTAATCCTGACTCCCATCTCCTGCGGAGGCCCCGAGCGGGCGGTTACACACGTGTTGGAAGAAGTCGGTGGATCTTCTGCAGGCGTGAGTGATGCCTACATGCGTTTCATCTGGCACTACCAGGGTGCCTTTGTAGGTCTTTTGCTGGTCGACGGCAGTGACATGGCCTTGACGGTCTTGACGAGCGGAGGTGACCTTTGATTCGGCCTTGTCTGTCTCCAGTGACGCTCCCGAATCCAAAAGGGAAAGCGTGTGGGTGGGGACGAGGAGCTGTGCTGACACGATCAAAGCCACCGGCCAAGATATCTGGATGCGCATGGCGTCGAAAGAGGGCGGTCGCTCCGACTCAGCAGTTGCCTTAGTCTGTCGAGGTCATCACAGCTTGAGGATAAGTGTTAGTGTTTGCTCGGGTGAAGAACGCTTGTTCGAGGTGGCCAAGATGGTGTTGCTGAGCTTGACGTTGAGGTGACACTAACCTTCAATTTAGCCGCCGGACTCGCTGAGAAAACTCACTTCCGCGTTCCGAGAATGTGCCAGCCTGCCTCACACGGCCGTAAGATCAGTCGATCCAGAAGATAATACAGAGGTCCTGTTAGATTTCGGGTCAGCGAGGTGGCTCGCTCGCTCAAAGGCTCCCAGCCCGCCAGCCAAGTGTCGAGTCACCTGCACAGCAGAGAGTGGCCTTGACAGGGATGGGGCCAATATGAGTGGCTTAGGAGGAACCCACATTGCGCCATGAGGTGGTGTGGGGGATGAGTGGGCCATCCCGAAGATGGTAGATGTCATAGGAGCCGGATGCACAGGAGGCGGGAAGAAGTGAAGCCATATGAAGGAGCACAGAAATCACAGGGTCGGGCTAAGTGAGAGCCTAAGGAAGAGTTTGCTGAGATCAGTAGTAGAAGTGACACTGTGGCATAACTCATTAGGATCAGTAGGAACAATGTCATTACTACAGGATTCAGTGGGAATCACAATATCACACTGAGTACAACAGATCTCACAGGAATTGGTCAGAGAGGCACCCCATTGCCGATATGGTGAGAAGAGGTCACTGAATGAGGAGACACCATCAGATGAGGCGAGGGGCCCTATGGTGATGAAGCCAGCAAAAGAAGGTGGGTGCCAAAGACAAAGAAGTGATGAAAGGGTGTGAGTTGCCACCCAGATGAAGTGGGACTGGCCCTTGACAGAGATGAAGCAGCCAGAGGCCATCTGTCAGGGGTCGTGTGCCTGAAACCTGAGATCTGTAGTAGTACTGATACTATTACCGATTCTGTTGAATTATGCAACAGTGCTAATGGTATTTCGATTCCTAGTGAAATATGTGACAGAGCCGCCTCTGTCGCTTTTCTCATTGGAATCTGTAATTGTATTATCATTATGACAGATTTCGACTGACCACTGTGGACACTCTGTCCAGAGGTAGCTCAGCACGATCAATAACGATACAACATTGGGTGAACTTTGATGTTGACACCAGTGGTCTGGTGTGAGTATGGTACTGTCAGGGGTCTCGCGCCTGAAACCCAGGTCGGTCTGTCGAGCTGCTCGGTGACCATCAAACTGTGTGACAGCTATTGTCTTGGTATCAGTCTCGGCGAGCTGTGTCGCTCTGTGACTATCAAGTTGCGCAATGACAGCAGGTGGTGTTTGTTGTATATACTTTCATAGGTTTTGGCTGACCTCTGTGGACACTCTGTTCAGGGGTAGCTCAGCACGATCAATATCAATACTAAGGTAGTGTTGACACCAAGGTCTGGTGTGAGTATTGATGATGATGAGGGTGTTGGTGGTAAGGTTGGTGGCATCAACACGAGTGTCCAGTGTGTTGACTGATGCTTGAGGTGATCCCTGGTCTGCAGTGGACTACTGCCTTCAGTTCTATCGTTATCCAGACTGCAGGTTTACTAAGAACCGCCTTCGGATGCCAGTGAGCAGTGATACAACACACGTGCTATGATGAGGAGCAATCTATTGATTACTACTATGCTGACTGAAAACTAATGTATACTTATGCTGAAGTGATAACTAGTTATGGTGTGTAGAGTGGATGGGGATCCATGCGACCACTGATGATGAGAGGGTATGCTTATATACACTCCTTGTAGTGTCGCCTGCAATGCTACTCCAGCCCTCTCTCTGCAGAGAGTACCCTCTTCATCGAGTACTGTACAAGAGGTCCCTCCAGTACCCTCCTGTCCTCCTCGAGCTATGTGTCGACTCCTTTGACACTGCTCCTCCTCCTTCGCCCGGTGACGGTTCCTCTGACTCCTATCTCTCGAGCCCCTGAGTGGTGACCATCTGCATGCTCCTTGAGCTTGGTCCTCCTCGTGGCTGTGCCTGGCCGCATATGGGCCCGGTCCTCCTTTGCATGTGAGTCTGTAGGAGTCCATGGCCTCCATGGAGACTGCACTACGACCATGCTCATCACTGGTATCGACTAGATCTCCGATACTTATGCTCCTTCCATATGAACCAGTGACCCTCCTGCTCCTTGAGCATTCAGGCCCATGACACCCAGGTGGTGGCACCACAGCGGAAGGAGTGGCCAGCATAGGCCAAGGGGGAGAGACTGGAAGTTGCAATCATCCATTGGAGTGTTGAGACAAAGGCAGAGTGAGAGAGGGGCGCAGATCTGGAAGGGCCAAGGCCAAAGAGGGGAGAGGAGGCTGGGCAGGAGAGCAAAGGGTGGAGGTGAGAGATGGGGCACTTGGGCCCACCCACAAGGGGTGACCACCTTGACACCAAGCCGGAAGGGGTCAGTCTTCAAGGCCAGGAGGGTGATGACCACATGGTCAGGTTCCAAGGCCATGCTGGCCACCCGGAGGATGACAGTTGGATTGGAGGAACATTCCCACACAAGCTCCCTGCAGCGGAGGAAGCAGGTGTCATGGAAACTGCGCAGGAAGCTCTGAATGAGGTATGAGGAGCTTTGTGCGCTCAAATTGCGAAATGAACCAGATCACAGGTTTCCAGTTGATTTCCCTGATAACAACCACATCACGCTTGTCTGGTTGATTCTACTGAAATCAACCAGAATAAGCCTACCCGGTTGATTTCACTGAATGCATCACAAGAAGCTTCCATCGAGACAGAACGAGCCAATGGACTACAAGGAAACCATGGGAGGCCGAGCAGAGAAGGCCTCCTCATCAAGGGCAAGATTAGGACGACAGGAGAGGTTTCACATGGGGGTCCGAGTTCAGCCAAGGAGAGGATCAAGCTCAGGAGCACACAGTAGGTTACCACAGAGGGGGACATGCTTGCAATCGCTTAGAGCCGGTCACAAGGCAGTCTGCATGGATGGGAATGGGACAACAAGGTTGGTCACACAATCAAGAAGAACCATCAGTTAGGGGCCAATAGAAGGGCCATGGAATGAGAGAGGAAGGGAGCTGGCCCAAAGGGACCAGCATGGGAACCATGAGGAGAAAGGACAGTGTCGAGAAGACCAAACACTCAGCTCAAAGAAGATGAGGGGACGAAGGAGGATGGGAACACTCCTTGAGAGGAGCAGGAGTGGTGTCACAGATGACACCCTCCAAACACATAAATATTACCACTTCACCATAAGCATACAAGTGGATCCTCATCCACTCTACCCTTTATCATACTACTCTTTACTTGCCTCATATTATTGCAATAGCATAGCTTTACAACAACATCTCGAACATGTATGTTGTATCACCATTGGACAACAACTGTAGGTGGTGTTCCTCAACACCTGCAGTCCAGTTCATCACTGTAGGTGGTGTTGCTCAACACTTGTGATCCAGTCAGTTACTGTAGGTGGTGTCAACACACTTGCAGTCCAGCACCTCCTGTCATCTGTAGGCGATAAACCTTATTGTGGTCCAGACAACAACAAGAGCATTTAGCATTACAAACACTCGTGCTGCAATAGGAGAGTTGTGTCTGACATCACTCTCATCCCAACGTGTTACAGACATGCTGCATAGCCTCTGAATGGAGTGTTCAAGGTGGTCAGCCAAAACCTACCAGAACTCATCTGTCTGGTTACTCTCACCCAAAACATAACAAATAAGGCTTACTCAGTTGATCTCACCGAAATCAACCAGAAGCACACAATTTGGTTTCAGGCGCGTGACCGCTTACAGCAGGCAATGGCGAGGGTAAAGGCTGCTTTGTAAACCTGGTGATCATGGGGTGGCAAGTCGGCCAAGGTGTCAATGGCAACGACGATGCAGCGGAGGAGGGGCAAGGTGATGGGCAGCTTAGGATTGGCTCTTCATGCACCATGGAGGTGTTTGTTGCCATGCAAGGTCTGCTCAAAACAGCCACAGCCAAAACCATGGAGGTTGAGGCCAAGGTTGACATGATGAGAGCAGAGATGTCCAAGTTCATGCCTGGCTGAGTGGTAGGAGTGATGCTCAGCTGACATGCTGCCAAGCCACTCAAGGAGCTGGAGGCTGAAGGCTGGAAGGCAGGGTATGTTAGGACCAAAGCTGAAGGCACAGAAGGTGCAAAAGGTGGTGATGGAGGCACCAGCACGGCCGCGGGTGCTGGCTGCAAGACCATGCCAGAGCAGAGAGGCCGCTGCTGGAGGCAAAGGAGGCCAGGGGCCGAGTGTGTGGTTGTTTGGTGCTGGCTGGGAGAACAACTGGTGGTGAGCAAGAGGGAACTGCTCGCGCAGGTGGGAGAACTGGCGTTGGGAGAGGAGGTCAGCAAGGGTGTTGTCAATGGAAGTCACACACACTGGCAAGGTGAGGTTGTGTGCAAGACAGAACCTGTAGATATTGAGGAGGAGGTGTTGAGTGAGGGGGTCTTGAGATTGTTCAGGGCAAAGCCCATGCTCGACATTCTTGTTGTCAACATGGACCACCACCATCATGGGTTGAGTCCAGTGATTGGAGAACCATCAGAGAGCTTCGATGACCACCAGAGCCTCCAGAAACCTTATATTTTTGCCACAGTGGCAACGAAGCACATCACAAGAGAAGACAGCCACCAGTGCTGCAGCTGTGCCAAGGTGGGCACTGTAGCCACGGGGGCAGGCATCATGTCATGGGCCTGAATGCTCAGGAAGCAGGAGGGCCACTGGTTCATATGGAAGGAGCACAGGTATCGGAGATCTAGTCGATACCAGTGATGGGCATGGTTGTAGTGCAGTCTCCATGGAGACCATGGACTCCTATGGACTTACATGCAAAGGAGGATCGGGCTCATATGCGAGGAGGGGCAAGCACAACCACTAGGAGGACCAAGCTCAAGGAGCATGCAGATGGTCACCACTCAGGGGCTCGAGAGATAGGAGTCACAGGAGACCGACAAGCAGGTCACTAGGAAGAGGAGCAGTGACGAAGGAGAAGGAGCAGTGTCAAAGGAGGAGGAGCAGTGTCAAAGGAGGAGGAACAGTGTCAAAGGAGTCGACACATAGCTCGAGGAGGACAGGAGGGTACTGGAGGGACCTCTTGTACAGTACTCGATGAAGAGGGTACTCTCTGCAGAGAGAGGGCTGGAGTAGCATTGCAGGCGACACTACAAGGAGTGTATATAAGCATACCCTCTCATCATCAGTGGTCGCATGGATCCCCATCCACTCTACACACCATAACTAGTTATCACTTCAGCATAAGTATACATTAGTTTTCAGTCAGCATAGTAGTAATCAATAGATTGCTCCTCATCATAGCACGTGTGTTGTATCACTGCTCACTGGCATCCGAAGGCGGTTCTTAGTAAACCTGCAGTCTGGATAACGATAGAACTGAAGGCAGTAGTCCACTGCAGACCAGGGATCACCTCAAGCATCAGTCAACACACTGGACACTCGTGTTGATGCCACCAACCTTACCACCAACACCCTCATCATCATCAATACTCACACCAGACCTTGGTGTCAACACTACCTTAGTATTGATATTGATCGTGCTGAGCTACCCCTGAACAGAGTGTCCACAGAGGTCAGCTGAAACCTATGAAAGTATATACAACAAACACCACCTGCTGTCATCGCGCAACTTGATAGTCACAGAGCGACACAGCTCGCCGAGACTGATACCAAGACAATAGCTGTCACACAGTTTGATGGTCACCGAGCAGCTCGACAGACCGACCTGGGTTTCAGGCGCAAGACCCCTGACAAACCGTTGCTGGCTGAAGGAAGAGGAGCTGTGTGACGGACACTGGCAAACAGGTGATGGGGAGGAGGAGCAGTGTCGATGGAGTCGACACCGCTCAAGGAGGACAGACAGGATAGCATAGTGAGGAGGAGGAGTCTCATTGGAGACCCCTGTGTAGTACTCGACGCGGAAGGTACTCTCTGGAGAGAGAGCAGGGGCAACGTCGCTGGCGACACTGCAAAGAGGTATATAACCATACCTTCTCATCACAAACGGTCGAGTGGATCCTCATCCACTCTACACCATATTAACTAGTATTACTTCAGCATATAAGTACTCATTAGTTTTCAGTCAGCATAGTTGTAATCAATAGATTACTTCTCATTGAAACGCGTGTGTTGTATCACTGTTTCCTGACGTCCGAAGGCAGTTCATAGTAAACCTGCGGTCTGAATACGATAGAACCGAAGGCAGTCGTCCACTGCGGTCCAGAGATCACCTCAAGCATTAGTCGACACACTGGACACTTGTGTTGACACCACCAACCTTACCACCAACCTCATCAACCTCATCATCAACAAGAACACTCACACCAGACCTTGGTGTCATCATAACCTTAGTATCGACATTAATCATGCCGAGCTACCCCTGAATGGAGTGTCCACAGAGGTCAGCCAAAACCTACGATAGTATATACAACGAACGCCACCTGTCGCCACCGCGCAACCTGATAGTCACCGAGTGACATAGCTCACCGAGACAATAGCTGTCGCGCAGTTCGATAGTCACCGAGTATCTCGACAGACCGACCTGGGTTTCAGGCGCGAGACCCCTGACAGTACCCTCTTCACCGAGTACTGTACAAGAGGTCCCTCTAGTACCCTCCTGTCCTCCTTGACACTGCTCCTCCTCCTAGTGACCTGCTTGCTGGTCTCCTATACACTGCTCCTCCTCCTTTGACCGGTGACGGTTCCTTTGACTCCTATCTCTCGAGGCCCCTGAGTGGTGACCGTCTGTATGCTCCTTGAGCTTGGTCCTCTTCGTGGCTGTGCCTGGCCCTCCTCGCATATGAGCCCAGTCCTCCTTTGCATGTAAGTCCATAGGAGTCCATGGTCTCCATGGAGACTGCACTTTTACCATGCTCACCACTGGTACCAGCTAGGTCTATGGCATCTCCTTGTCTACCAGCCTGATCTCTGATACTGGTGCTCCTTCCATATGAACCAATGACCCTCCTGCTTCCTGAGCATTCAGGCCCATGACAATATGCTGATAGCGTCACCAAGCCGTGGGGAGGTGGATCGCACCAAGCATGAAATCATGAGTAAGTGGGGGACAGAAGACAATGGCCCCATTAAAGAGTTCCTTGGTAAAAAGATCATTTGGAATAGGAGTCAAAGGAGCATGTCATTGGATTTAATGGCATACATGAAGGTGATGGTTAACAAATGGCTGGAACAGTTGTCTGAAAAGTCTTGGATACCATGCAAAGCCTAGCAGATGGAGTAAAAGGAGACAAATGTTTGCCACAGCAGAGCAAGGATTACCAGGAACTAGGCAGACAACTCCTATGGGTGTCAAACACCATGCAACCAGATATCTCCTTTATGGTTGGAACATTGGTGTGACACATGTCGATGCTGATTGAAGAGGTGTGGAAAGCAGTGATCCACATGCTTAAGTACCTGAACCAAACTAGCAAATACCGCTTACATTTAGGAGGTAGGCCACACACAAAGGACACAGCAATTGTAACCTACACTGACACCCATTGGGCCTCAGACCCCACTAACAGTTGAAGAAGCACGTCAGGGGTGATTACATACTTATATAGATGCCCAGTAAGTTGGTGATCACATGTACAAAAGTGTGTAGCTCTCTCAGCAGTGGAAGCAGAGTTTGTCGCTGCATCCAAAGCAACACAAGAAGCTCTTTTCTTCTACCTGCTATGAGACCTGGGTGTCGGCGACATCAAGCTGATTCTCTGCACAGACAGCCAAGGTTGCATACAGGTAAGTAAGGACCCAGCTAAAAGTTGAAGTTTTCGTGTGATTGATGATGATGGAAGAGAGAGAGAGAGAGAGAGCGAGGAGAAAAGGAGTCTATATATATACAAAAGAGGAGCGGCAGAGTGCCGCATCGACTGCGGAGCAAAACAAAGCATTCGTCTTGAGTAGGCCGTGACACATGCAGCCTGTGCTCGATGCTCTAGCCTTTTACTCGGCCGTAAGCACTACCTCTGCAGTTTCTATGCTTTGTGTGACTTCTATCCTCTTCAACTCCCCCCCTCAACAGCATATGTACCCTGTACATTGTGCTGTTGCTTCAAGGTATGTCCTCTGTTCTTCAATACTGTCGCGTAGCTCAGGGACTCCTTTTCGTACACCGCTGCCAGTGTTTGCAGGTGTAGCCCAGATCTTGCTTGCTGCATTGCCTGTCTCCCGATTGGCTTTGTGAGTACATCCACCAGATTTCTTGTGGTGTCCATGTACTTGATCTGCACCCTTCCCTCTTGGATGTTGTTACAGACAAAGTGATACTTGGTGTCAATGTGCTTAAGCTTCCAGTGCTGTGCTGGGTCTTTACTAACCTGTATGCAACCAGTGTTGTCTGAGTAGACCGTCGGGATGCCTATGGCAATGCCAATCGAGTGTAGTAGCTGCTTGAGGAAGAGCACCTCATGTGTTGCCTCTATGGCTGCAATGAACTCTGCCTCAACAGCGGACAATGATACACATTTTTGTGTCACTGACTTCTGGGCTACCAGGTTCCTGTACACTAACGCCACTGACCCCGACATACTCCTTCTCTGTATGGTGGCATCACTTGCCCAGTTTGCATCACTGTGCATGACCAATGGCTCTTGCGACATATTTCCCCTATAAACCAATCCAACTCCTTTTGTGCCTTCGAGGTAGCACAAGACCCATTGTGCTGCCTGATAATGCTCCTGTGATGGTTCGTGCATGTGTCTAGCAAGGACGCCTATGGTGAGGCTAAGGTCGGGCCAGGTGCTATTGGCAACCCAGAGCAGTTTGCCAACAATCACGGGGTACTCCTTCTGTTGTGCTGCACTTGTGACAAGGGTTCCCTCTGGTATGCTCTGCATTGGAACCATGGTCGGCTTGGTGCGTTTGTCCAGGTGCTTGGCCAGCACTTGGTCAATGTACCCTGACTGACCAATTGTCATGGTGTGCATCACATGGTTTCAACTGATTTTGATGCCTAGGAAGTGAGAGACCTCGCCACTATCTTCCATCTTCCATCTCTGACCGATCTGCTTCTTAACTTTTAGGACCGTTTCCAGCTGTGGTGCTATGACTAATGTATCATCGATGTAGATGACCATGATGGTCATGCCCTCGCCCTGTCCCTTGGTGTAGATGCAGGGAGCGCACTCCACCTGGAAGAATCCCATGTGTCGCAAAGACCTGTCGAACTCCTGGTTCCATTCCCACCTAGACTGCTTTAGGCCGTACAGGCCCTTGACCACCTTGTATACCTGTCCAGGTGCTACTCCTGATCCCTGCGGTGGTTTCATATAGATCGCTTCCTTTAACCTGGAGTTTAAGTAGGCCATCGTGATATCCAGTGCATGCACCTCCCAGTCGTTCTGTACTGCTAGCGCTAGGATAGCTCTGATTGCTCCGAGGGGTGCTACTGGTGAGAAGGTTTCCTGGTAGTTGATTCCCTCTCTCTGTGTGAAACCCCTCACAACCAGTCGTGCCTTGTGCTTTATGGGTACACCATCAGCATCGAGCTTTAGCCGAAGCATGACCTTAGAGTCCACAAGTGGTACTCCTGATGGGTGATTCACCACCTCCCAAGTCCCCATTGCCTTGAGTCCTTCCAGCTCTTTTCGGATTGCCTCCTTCCAGAGCTGGGCATCCTCACCATTCATTGCCTCTCCAAGTGTTGGATCCAGGTTCAGCACCGCTGTGTTGGCAGCGCCTACTGTGCTGTCCATGGCGGGCAGGAGGTCCTCCACCGCGGCCTCCGACCTGGTCTCCTCCTCGACTTCCACAGGCTTGCATGTCTCCTGCTGGCGATCACTCCACCCTTTGTCTTCATGGAACGTTGCTGAGTTGCTCCATTGAATTGACGCGGGCTGGTCCGGGTTGCAGAACTTCCATGCCTTGTGTTCGTCGTACCCGATCATAATGGCTGGTTTCGCTCTAGGTCCGTACTTACCTTGCTGATCCTTCTGTTGGATGTGGACCCATGCCAGGCACCCGAAAACTCGCAGCTGTTGGGCCAGTTTGTGCGTGGTGGTTCCATAAAAGGCCTCATGGGGAATGGTCTTGGTTGCTGACAGGGTGAGGTTCACTACGTGCACTGCTGCTGTGATTGCGTATGGCTACAACTCTCTGGGGCAAGCTCGACCAATCAGCATCGAGCACATCTTTTCTTGGACCGACCTGATTGCTCTCTCTGCTCGTCCATTCTGGACACTGATCCCCGGAATGCTCTTTTGCCACTTGAAACCCTCCTGAGTTTGCCAGTCTTCAGCTTCTAAGCTGCACCACTCTCCTCCATTGTCACTGTGGAGCATTTTGAGTTTCCTGCCTGTTGCTTGTTCCATCCTGGTGATCCACCTTCTTAGCGCCGTGAGTGTGGCACTCTTAGTGCAGAGTGGTTCCACATAGATCAGGGAGGAGAAGTCGTCCACAGCAACTACTGCATAGTGGTAGTTGGCATGGCCCTTAAGATCTGTCATCAGGTCTATGTGTACTAACTCTAGTGGCGCCTCCGCTCTCTTTGACTCCGATTGGCTCATCTGCGCTCAGGTCTGTTTCCCTTGACTGCATGTGTTGCAGTGCTTCGATTCGTGCTCCATTCTCTCATCAGTGCCGAGGTAGTGCACCCAGATTTGCCTTGTCTTATCTTGCCCTGGGTGTCCAAACCTCTCATGCCAGAGGTAGCTGTCCCAATCTCCTGTGTTCTTACTGTCCTCTGGGATGTCGTTATGTCTTCCTGTGTTCTCATTGTCCTCTGGGACGTCGTTGAGAGTCTTCTCCAGCTCCAAGGTTAGTGCTTGTCCTCGCACTTCGAAGCGGCCTTGTCTCCTATTCCTCCTAAATTGCACTTGGGTACCATCGTTCTGCTTTATGGTAGTCCCGAACTCATCAAAGGTCACTCGTGCACCATTCTCGATCAAGCCTTGTATGGACAATAAATTAGAATTAAGCTTCAGCACATAGAGCACATCCAATAGCTGGATGGTAGCCTCACCAACCCGAAGGGAGGCATCCCCTATGGCTTTTACCTGAAGCCTTTCATCCCCTGCTGTACTGATCTGACCATCCTTGCTCATTGAGGTGAGCAGAATCCTCTCATCATTTACCATATGATGGGTCGCACCTGAGTCGACAATCCAGGTGTTGCATGCTGGTCGCTCCCCTCCGTCAATCTCTAGGAAGGTGCACCCGAGTTCCTAGTGACTCGGTTCCTGTGTCGCACGAGTAGCGGGTTCACTCGTGCTCGATGTGGGGTTGTTGTTGTTTGTGCAGTTGCGAGAAATGTGATTGGGTCCTCCACAGGCGTAGCATCTTGGAGGGGCTGATGGGTTGCGTGGATTGCGCCTCCTCCTGGGCCTCTGCTCCACCTGACCGGCGGCCCCTTGCTCCGTGCTCGTAGCGACCCTGGCGGCTCCTCTGATGTGACCCGAGAGCTCATCGTCTTGCTGTTTCTTTGTGAGTGCATGGTAAGCTTCATTGTACTTACAGTCTGGTTTGGCCATCTTGAGTGCATCAACAGAGTTAGCATAGAACCAATCTTGAGCTGTGCAGCGATAAAGGGTAGACTTCTTGAGGTCTTCGTCGAATCGTTTCCCCAGGTGTGCTGCATTGTTCCAAATGGAGTCCAGTTCCTTTCCTAGTCTGACAACATCCCGATTGTACAGTCGTACGGTGTGGATGCAGTCCTGCAGGCCCACTCGCTTCACCACGTCATTCAATGTCAGTGCCTTCCTAAGCTTGGTGTAAAGCGTGCTTCCAAGTTGGACCTCCTCATCCGCACTCCTGATGGTGTATGTGTTGATGCGGCTTTCCGGACTGTGATCACAGCAAGCGTGGATGAGGCCTACCAGCGCCTTGTCCAGGTCCTCATCGTATCCCTCGCTTCCAGGTGCTATTTTGCCGTATAAGTTTTCCTTTGCATTGTGTACCTGTTGCAGACAGTCGATGAAGGTGGGCTCCCAGGTATGCCAGTTGTTATTGCTGAGCTTCTTGATGTGTGTGATGGCACTCGAGACATCCTTGGGAATCTTCTCCACCTCCCCCTTTGGAGCTTGATTGCTAATGCTGACGAGGCTCATTGCTCATATGATTGCTTCCTCTGCTGTCAATGCTGGGTTTGCCAACTGTAGAATCCTTACTACCTGCGTGAGTCAACCCTCCTTGTGACCATTGCCCACAGTGGCGGCCGCTTGATCATCATCTCTCTCCTCCCTTCCTGTCTGTCCTGCTCGTGTCGATGGAGGCATTGTACTTTCTGTCAGACTCGTCAGACTCTTGATGCGTGAGTGTCGTGTTGAACATCGTGCTGAATGTCGTCTGAATGTTGTGGGTTCGAGCCCCACATTGGGAGCCAGTTGAAGTTTTCGTGTGATTGATGATGATGGAAGAGAGAGAGAGAGCGCGAGGAGAAAAGGAGTCTATATATATACAAAAGAGGAGCGGCAGAGTGCCACATTGACTGCGGAGCAAAACAAAGCATTCGTCTTGAGTAGGTCGTGACACATGCGGCCCATGCTCGGATGCTCTAGCCTTTTACTCAGCCGTAAGCACTACCTCCGCAGTTTCTACGCTTTGTGTGACTTCTATCCTCTTCAACTCTAAACACTGGAAATTAAAACACATCAATACTTGATACTATTTCATCAGAGATCATGTACAGGAGGACGAGATAAGGATCAAATACATTGGGACCACCAACAATGTTGCAGACATTCTCACAAAACCGCTAAAGGGACTGGAAACATCTAGGTTAGTGTCATGGGCCTGGGTGTGCAGAAAGAAGGAAGAACCGAAGTTCATATGAAGGCAGCGCAAGAATCGAGGGATCGGGCAGACTGTAGGATTTGCAGCAGAGTTCACCAAGATCGGCAGTAGAATCAGCTCTATGACAGATCTCAGTGAAATTGGCATGAGCATTGTTGATATCACGAATCCCGCCAGAATCTGCAGTAAGCATGATCGTGTGGCAGATTCCATGGAGATCAGTGATAAGGAGATTTGTACAATGATTCACATGCAGGATGGACCAAGCTCACATATGAAGGGGAACAAGCTCTGCCGGGCCGAGGACCAAGTCTTGCCAAGATGGGGACCAAGCTCAGCGACACGCAGACAGGTTACTGTTCAGGGGCTCAGGAGATAGTGGATAAGAGAACTGTTGCCAATTGAAGGAAGGGGAACTGCGTAACAGAAACCGGCAAACAGGTCATGGGGAGGAGCAGTGTCGTGTCAGGGGTCTCGCGCCTGAAACCCAGGCCGGTCTGTCGAGATACTCGGTGACTATCGAACTGCGCGACAGCTATTGTCTTGGTGAGCTACATCGCTCGGTGACTATCAGATTGTGCGGTGGCAACGGGTGGCATTTGTTGTATATACTATTGTAGGTTTCGGCTGACCTCTGTGGACACTCTGTTCAGGGGTAGCTCGGCACAATCGATGTTGATACTAAGGTTATGATGACACCAAGGTCTGGTGTGAGTGTTCTTGTTGATGATGAGGTTGGTGGTAAGGTTGGTGGCATCAACACGAGTGTCCAGTGTGTCGACTAATGCTTGAGGTGATCCTCGGTCTGCAGTGGACTACTGCCTTCAGTTATATCGTTATCCAGACTGCAGGTTTACTAAGAACCGCCTTCGGACACCAGTGAGCAGTGATACAACACACGCGCTACGATGAGGAGCAATCTATTGATTACTACTATGCTGACTGAAACTAATGTATACTTATGCTGAAGTGATAACTAGTTATGGTGTGTAGAGTGGATGGGGATCCACGCAACCACTGATGATGAGAGGGTATGCTTATATACACTCCTTGTAGTGTCGCCTGCAATGCTACTCCGGTCCTCTCTCTGCAGAGAGTACCCTCTTCATCGAGTACTGTACAAGAGGTACCTCCAGTACCCTCCTGTCCTCCTCGAGCTATGTGTCGACTCCTTCGACACTGCTCCTCCTTCTTTGACTCTACTCCTCCTCCTTCGACACTGCTCCTCCTCCTTTGACACTGCTCCTCCTCCTTCGACACTGCTCCTCTTCCTAGTGACCTGCTTGTCGGTCTCCTATGACTCCTATCTCTCAAGCCCCTGAGTGGTGACCGTCTGCATGCTCCTTGAGCTTGGTCCTCCTCGTGGTTGTGCTTGCCCCTCCTCGCATATGAGCCTGGTCCTCCTTTGCATGTAAGTCCGTAGGAGTCCATGGTCTCCATGGAGACTGCACTACAACCATGCTCATCACTGGTATTGACTAGATCTCCGATACCTGTGCTCCTTCCATATGAACCAGTGACCCTCCTGCTTCCTGAGCATTCAGGCCCATGACATGTCGATGGAGTCGACACAACTCAGGGAGGACAGGAGCGACGAGGCTCGACGAGGAGGAGGAGTCTCATTGGAGACTCCTGTACAGTACTCGACAAAGAAGGTACTCTCTTAAGAGAGTGCAGGAGCAGTGTCGCTGGCGACACTGCGAAAAGGTATATAACCATACCTTCTCGTCGCAAATGGTCGAGTGGATCCCCATCCACTTTACACCATATAAACTAGTGTTACTTCAGAAGCATAAGTACATTAGTTTTCAGTCAGCATAGTAGTAATCAATAGATTGCTCCTCATTGTAGCGCATGTGTTGTATCACCACTCACTGATGTCTGAAGGTGGTTCATAGCAAACCAGTGGTCCGGATTAGATAGAACTGAAGGCAGTCGTCCACTGCATTCTGGGGATCACCTCAAGCAATAGTCAATACACTGGACACTCGTGTTGACATCACCAAGTATCACACTCACACCAGACCTTTGGTGTCATCATCAAAGTTCACCCAATGTCATATTGTTGTTGATCGTGCCGAGCTACCTCTGGACAGAGTGTCCACAGCGGTTAGTCAAAATCTTCAATAGCATCACTACAACTACAGATTTGAACAAGAGAAGTGATAGAGACGGCTCTCTCACATATTTCACTAAGAATCGAAATACCACTAGTGTTGTTGCATAACTCGACAAAATTGGTGATAGTATCGATACTACTACCGATCTCAGGTTTCAGGTGCATGACCGCTGACAGTTAGCTTACACAATAGGATTGATAATGCCGGCAAAAGGGGGAGTGGAAGAAACACCAGAATTACTAACATGCAGGAAGGCCAAGTGGCCGACAGACCAATTCCCAGCATGCATAGCAAACCGTGTGGCAACCAATTAGGAAGTGCTCATGAAAGGGAAACACTGAGGCACAATGTGATAAACACAACTCATGGACAACTCATAAGAGAACGATAGAAGATCACATAGACAGGACAAAGGTAAATATACAGGCAATCCTGTAGTAGTATCTCATTGAAATAATAAGCATTGCCCTTACGATACACTTGTGTAAAGTGAAGCTAGAACATAGCTCAGACACAACGGTGTTAGCATAGCTTCAAGTCAGCCTTTTCAATAGATTCTGGGTTTCAGGCATACAACCGCTGACAGAATCCTCGCGCCACAAGCCTGGCCTTGAACTTCATAGGCACCAGATTTGTATCTGTCTTGTGTTGGAGATTGCGATCCAGTCCGATCCCTGGGTGACATAAATCAGATCTGTGAGGGATCGGGCAGAGGAGGTTCGGTCAGCAATCAGGTAAGATAGATCTGATTGGGATCAGGTGAGGCCAACCTGATCGGGGATCAAGCTGAGCTGATACAAGTCAGAGATCAGATACAACCATGTCCCACTTGTTGTTATACATTGTCATTAGGTAAGGATGCCCACAGTCGGGCATGTGCCACACATTTGTATATATATCTAGCAGGAGCTTGAGGCTTCGGCCACATTCGCTTGATTAGTCAAATTTTTTGCTCTTTAGCTTGAACACCGTACTTAGGCCATCGTTCACCACTGAGTGTCGACACCCGTATTCTTTCATTATTTTAACAAATGACGGAGTGTGACAGCGAGTGGTACTTAGCGGTACCCAATTCCTTACTGTATCTGCCCCGCCCGATCTCCGCTCAGATCGGCTCTATGTCATCTTTTAGGATTTTACTGGATTGTAACCTTCAGCAAAATATTCTCGACTTGTTCAAAACATGCAGACTCGAATTTTGATATTCTTCAGCGTGTGCAAAATAAGACAACGGGAAATAGAATTGTCAGCATGTCAGCGGTCTGATCAAAGGAGACAAGCTGCGGAAGACAAACGCATCCGAAGTGTCGAGCACACTATGATTTCGTTGACTCAACAAATTTTATACACTGCATTCGAAAATTCTGGAAAAATGCATGCCATGATTACGATGAGCATTATTTTTGCAAGCGAAACCAGCTTTTTTGGTGCCACAGTCAGCTTAATTTCTTTCCTTTGCTGAAGGATACGATCCAGCAAAATGACAGTGGAAGAATAAGCCGATACAATAAGGGGTCCGGCATAGCAGATACGAAAAGAAATCGGGCATTGCCTGGTCCCGCTCGTCGTCGCCCTTTGTCATTAAGAGGCACATGATAAAAGATTAAAGGATGATGAATGATTGAAGGAGAACGGATGTCGACACTCAGCGATCGACGTCAATCAGAGCACAGTGCAACTGCTATTTAGGGCAAAAACACTATACCCAATTGACTAAAAGAACTTGGTGAGAGCCTAGAGCTCTCAGCTTGATATACAGCTCGCGCATAAACTGTCCCACGATTTCAGATGTCACCACACATCACTCCAATGCTCAATAGCCATATGTCTTATTGCCACACTGTCTTATATCGTCTGAAAGCTCTGCTTCTTCTCTCCAAGACTGTGTGATTGATGTTGACAATGCATGAGAAAATTGTGATTCAAAAAAGGGTCGAGAACAATTTTAGTCATGCTAGAATTGGTAAACATATTTGATTGTTTGATTCGTTTTGACGATGAACATCGCAAAAAATGTGCGTGATTCGAAAACTTGTTTATAACATTTGTGGATACTGAAGGTTACGATCCAGCAAGACGTTAAAAGTGACATAAGGCGATATGATAAAAGATCGGGCCGAGCCGATCTAAGCGGAGAATAGGTACGGCTTAGTCCCGCTTGTTGTCACACTCCGTCATTAAGAAGGACGCTCTCACCTTTGGCATGTGCCGCTACTGTGTCTATATATCGAGGGGAGAGCTCAAGGCTACCACCATGTTCCTTTAAGTCAATCGACTATAGTGTTTCTGCCCCAATACCTGTATTGAAAGAATAAAAGAATACGGGTGTCGACAACATTCTAAGCACAGTGTTCAGGTTATTGAGCAAAAACACTATATTATATTGACCTAGAGAAAGAATGTTGTTGGAGCCTCGAGCTCTCCGCTTGATATATATACAAGTGACAGCACATACCCAGGGATGGGCACATCCTCCTTAATGACAAAGTACGACAACGAGTAGGACACAGTTGTACCCGATCCCTCACTTGTATCGGCTTTGCCCAATCCCGGATCAGATTGGCTCCGCCCGATTCCCTATCAAATCAGATCTATGTCATACTTTAGTGTCATACTTTAGCGTCTTACTGGATCGTAATCTTCAGCATACTGTGCTTTGACTGAGATTGACGGCTGAACGTCGACAACCGTCCTCCTTCTATTATTTTCTCAGGTTATGAGCCCAAGTCAGTACATTATTTTCAAGTAGATACCTTACCATGTCGGACCACGACTTTTCCGCATACGAGGACTTCATTCAGATGATAGAGGGCCTCATCTCTTGCCTTCCGGACATGCTTCAAAGCTGTTTCCATAGGGTTCTAATCAGCAAGACCTATCTCTCATCTGCTTCCCAAGATCAAAGCGGTCACAGAATGGCCCAGGTCATGGGTTGCAAAATAGAGGTGGCTGGCGCGCTCTATCATGTGTTGAAACAAGAGTGACACTTGGCGACAGAGATCGGGAAATATCAGTCTGAGTACGGTGTTCGAGCTAAAGAGCAAAACATTATACTAAATTGACATAGGAAAGAATGTGGCAGGAGCCTTGAGTTCCCTGCTAGATATATATGTCACAGGGTCTGCACAGAAGGTCCTGCGCAGAAGATCTGAAGCAGGTATCGGGTGGCGAAGTTCGGGTCGGGCATGTTGTGCGCACAAATTGTGAAATCAACCACAGCATGGGTTTCTGGTTGGTCTTGCCAAAAAGGATCAGAACAAGCCCATTCAGTAGGTTTCACCAAACGTGCTGCAGAAGGCTTCCATCAGTTTGGCATGGGTCGATCGTTCACAAGGAAATAACAGGAGGATTGGAAGAGGAGGTTTCCAGCACTGGAAGGAGTCATACTGAGGAGGACCGCATGCGAGGAAGGAGACCGAGCTCAGTATCATGCAGTTGGTTACAACACAGGGGGACGTGCTCACAGCTGTCATGGGACCGGAAGGATGTGCAGAAAGAACTGGAGTCATATGAAGTGACCATGTGCAACAAATTGTGGATTGGGCTATGAGAGGTTTCTGACAGAGCTCAGTGAGATCAGTAGGATCAAAGGCTCTATGGCAGAACTTGCCAAGATCAGCAGTAGCAACACCTTACTACAAAATCCATTGGGATCAGTAGTACCATGCTTGTATAACAGATCTCATGGAAACCAATTAGGAGACACTTCTATCACTGATCCCACAATAAGAGGACAACAAGCAAGGAACAGGCTGCCAACTGATGAGGCAGGGGTCCTACACTACAATGAACTAGGTGCAAGGAGGTGGGTGCCAACATCAGGAGCAAGATGAACAGGGGTGAACACTGCCACTGGGACAAAGTGGGAACAACTCCTATCACCGAGCGACGTAGCTCACCGAGACAATAGCTGTCGCGCAGTTCGATAGTCACCAAGCATCTCGACAGACCGACCTGGGTTTCAGGCGCGAGACCCCTGACATTAGAGTGGATCGTTCAAGCAGCTCCTCACAATCACCATGATGGACCCAGACCTCAACAACAAGCTCGATAGACTACTCACTCTATTGGAAGCCCAGTTGGAGCTTACCAGGCAGAGTCAACGAGAGGAACGACTACAACGAGCTCATCTGAGTAGAGAGGAGACTATTGACCTCTCACACTCAGAGGAACAAGCAGGAGGAGATGAGTCTATGCTAGGAGACCCCCATACTCCTACTCTGGCTCCACAACCAAGACAATCTGTCTCATTTGCAGACATAGATGATCAAGAAGACATCAACTACGAGAAGTATGCTTCACCCACTGGACCAAGATATGTCAAGTCCAGGGTAGACCCATACAACAAGAGCAGGACAGAGCCCTACATTCTTGATCAGGAGGAAGACTCTAGCATCATGGCAGAGCTTAATCGATCAAAGCCCATCACCACCCCCTTTCCAAAGTTCAATCCCTGAGATGTGGAGATCTTCATTCTAGAAGCCGAAGCATGGTTTAAGTTCAACCAGGTATATGAGCAATCTAGGATGATCAATCACATGGGTGCTCAACTAGAAGGGACTGCATGGGAATGGTGGACCTCCAAGCTCCATATTGATAGAGCTAGAGAAGGAAGGTTGTTCAATGATTAGCACTACTTCACAGAGAGACTGTCAGAGCAGTTCAACCCACACAATGCTAGGATGGAGGCATACAACAAGTTGCTAGCTCTCAGGCTCACAAGTGATGCTCCTGGTGCCGCCACATGTCATGTAGAGCGGTTCAGAGACTTGGAGGGTCAGGTCAACCTAGATGACAACAAGCTAGTGATTGATCTCTTCTGAGGTAGTCTCACTCACAGCATACAGGAGAAGTTCGAGAGGAACCCACCTGGGAAGAGATGGGAGTGGTACCAAGAGGTCAAGGAGATCAATCAACAGAGGATACTGCTACAGCAATCCTCAACTAGACACTCACTCCTGAACGCCACGTCACCTCCACTAAGAACTGGGTCTCGGCCAATTCAAAGTTCAATCCCCATTCATCAACCCACTCAACCTTATCCAGCTCGATCACCAGCACAAGCAACTACACAAAACCTAAATCAACCAACTAACCAACTCCTTCCCCATCAAGCCACCCAGATCTCGAAGCAAGGAAGCCCTGCTCCATCAGGTAACAACACCTGTCATGTATGCAAAGGTATTGGCCACTGGGCTAGAGACTGCCCTAGCAGGAGGGTAGATTCCCTGGGCTCACGACCCATGGGCCCCAAGGTCATGGTCACCACAGCAGACCCTTTCGAAGAAAACATCGACTCAGAAGATGGCCAATCAGGCGGCACAGAGACGGGTGAGCCCAAGGACTTGGACCTCAGCTCTTACCAGCAGACCATGGTCACCGATCATGAGGAGGAGGAGCATGATGATGGCGATGACAAGGGAAATGTCAGTGGGGTGATGCACTGATGGCGTGCATTGCTCTATAAACCTCCTCGCCATCACTCTGTATATACCAAGATTGCCAAGTATGTTTCTCTACCAGTGGAGGCAAAGCAGTGTTGGAGCTCTCTGGAATGGTCCAAGACCATCCTGCTTGGATACTAGCTGATACCAGTGCTGGTTTGTCCATAGTCTCAGATTCTTTCATTAGTAAGTACCAAATACCCACAAAACCCACAAAAACAAGATCAATCCATGGTGTCACTGGACACCAACTCTCCATCAATAGTTCTGTGAGCATGCAGGTATCTATTGGTACCCACAATCTGGGGGTGGTCAAAGCTTCAGTGGCCGACACTGCTGACTATGATCTCAACCTGGGGTTCATTGAGCTACAGAGGCTCAAACCCACCATACAATGGGACACAGGCCAGCTTGAGTTCGAGACTCAGGAGCAGGACTGACCCCCAAAGAGACCCCCTGAGGCAACAAGATCAGGGGACTTACCCATAAGGAGACCAACCCTTCATGGAAACAAGTTTGTCTCAGCAGAGCACATACTACAAGCAGCTCTGGAAGATGGACCCATAGGGTTCATGCTGTTGGAGGAGCCCCTGTCATCACTCCTGGCCTTTGGCTTCATACCCACAGGCGCAGACAAAGGAGTAGAGATGGAGGTAGAGGTGGACAAGGTGGTGACGGCTGCAGATATACCAAAGCCATACCAACACCTGTGAGATGTGTTCAATGAAGTGGAAGCAGACAAGCTGCCCCATCATACAGAGCATGATCTCCACCTCGAGTTGGTGGAAGGAGGTCAACCACCTCAGGGGCCCCTATACCTTAAGGGACCCAAGGAGATGTCCAAGTTGAGAAGGTACCTAGATGAGAACCTTGAGAAGGGGTTCATTAGACCATCAAAGAGCCTGGCATGATCACCAGTGCTCTTTGTACCAAAGAAGGATGGAGGTCTCAGGCTCTGTGTGGACTACTGGGGTCTCAACGAGATCACTGTCAAGAACAGGGCCCCATTGCCCCTCATTGAGGAGCAGCTGTTCTTACTCCGGAAGGCAAGGATCTATACCAAGCTGGACCTTAGAGCAGCATACAACCTCATCCGGATTGCTAAAGGAGATGAATGGAAGACGGCCTTTGGCACTCAGCTGGGACTCTATGAGTACCTAGTGATGCCCTTCGGCCTAGCCAATGCTCCAGCTCACTTCCAGTCATTCATCAATGGTATCTTCCTAGATATCATTGGGGTATATGTAGTGGTATACCTTGATGACTTCCTGATCTTCAGTGACAATGAAGAGAGACATGTGGAGCATGTCACTGAGGTCCTCACTTGGTTAAGGAACAACAGGCTCTTTGCCAAGCTGTCGAAGTGCAAGTTCCACACCAGGACAGTCGAGTTCTTGGTTACATCATCAAGCCGACGGGTATAGAGATGGACCCAGAAAAGGTGCGTGTCAGGGGTCTCGCGCCTGAAACCCAGGTCGGTCTGTCGAGATGCTCGGTGACTATCGAACTGCGCGACAGCTATTGTCTCGGTGAGCTACGTTGCTTGGTGACTATCAGATTGCGTGGTGGCGACGGGTGGCATTCATTGTATATACTATTGTAGGTTTCGGCTGACCTCTGTGGACACTCCGTTCAGGGGTAGCTCAGCACGATCGATGTCGATACTAAGGTTATGATGACACCAAGGTCTGGTGTGAGTGCTGATGGTGATGAGGTTGTTGGTGTTGGTGGTGTCAAAACGAGTGCCCAGTGTGTTGACTGATGCTTGAGGTGATCCCCGGACTGCAGTGGACTACTGTCTTTGGTTCTATCTTAATCCAGACAGCTGGTTTGCTATGAACCGCCTTCGGACGTCAGTGAGTGGTGATACAACACACGCACTACAATGAGGAGCAACCTTGATGGATTGCTACTATGCTGACTGAAACTAATGTATACTTATGCTGAAGTGATAACTAGTTATGGTGTGTAGAGTGGATGAGGATCCACTCAACCACTGATGATGAGAGGGTGTGCTTATATACACTCCTTGTAGTGTCGCCTGCGATGCTACTCTGGTCCTGTCTCTGCAGAGAGTACCCTCTTCATCGAGTACTGTACAAGAGGTCCCTTCAGTACCCTCCTGTCCTCCTCGAGCTATGTGTCGACTCCTTTGACACTGCTCCTCCTCCCTTGACCTGCCTGTCGGTCTCCTATGACTCCTATCTCTCGAGCCCCTGAGTGGTGACTGTCTGCCTGCTCCTTGAGCTTGGTCCTCCTCGTGGCTGTGCTGGTGATCGCCTGCATGCTCTTTGAGCTTGGTCCTCCTTTGCATGTAAGTCCATAGGAGTCCATGGTCTCCATGGAGACTGCACTACCACCATGCTCATCATTGGTATCGACTAGATCTCTGATACCTGTGCTCCTTCCATATGAACCAGTGACCCTCCTGCTTCCTGAGCATTCAGGCCCATGACACTATCCCCCTCTTAAGAGCCGAGCTCCATCGAGGCATGCTCTTTGTCTGGTTCATGCTGACTCCTCCTCTCCTCACTACTTCTTCGACAACATCATCAACATTACCCTTCCTTCTCTTAACCTTCTCTCAACGTCATGCCCCTTCTTCTCCCTCTCTCTGCTCCTCCTGCTCTCTACTTACTCCATCGTAAGGGCGGGGGCCATTAATACGGAATCGTCGCCCGAGCATGCAGTTAGAACTGATTCTGCTGAAATCGGTAATATCATGTTTGTGTCATAGGCCTGGATGCGCAGAGCGAAGGAAGGCCGAAGTTCATATGAAGGTAGCGCAGGAATCGTGGAATCAGGCAGATCTCAAGAATTGCAGAAGAATTCAGTGAGATCGGTAATAGACATGGTTCTCGTGCAGATTTCACCAAGACATGCACGAACACGGTCGATATCACGAATCCCATCGAAATCTGTAGGAAGCATGATCTTGTGGCAGATTCTGCAGAGATCTGTGACAAGGATGTCCATACGACAACTCACATGCAGGCTGAGGCTGAGCCTGCGTACGAGAGGGGACCAAGCTCTACTGGGCCGAGGACCAAGCTTTGCCAAGAGAGGGAGCGAGCCCAGCAACACGTGGTCGGTTACCACTCAGGGGCAAAAGGATAGGAGGTACGAGAAGCCATCTCCGGTTAAAGGAAGGACAACAGTGAGGAAGACACCAGCAAGTAAGGCAAAAGGAGAAGGAGCAGTGTTGATAAAGTTGACACAGCTCGAGAGGAACAGCTCAGTAAGGGGAGGAGTCTCTTCGAAGACTCTTGTAAAGTACTCAACGCAGAAGGTACACTCTGGAGAGGGAGCAGGAGCAGTGTCGCTGGCGACGCTATGAAGTGGTATAAAGCCATACCTTCGCGTTGGGTGTACGAGTGGAGCCTCATCCACTCTACACCATACAACTAGTCATAACTTTAGCATAAGTATCATTAGTTTCTCAGTCAGCATAGCGGCAATCAATAGATTGCCTCTCATTGAAGCGTGTGTGTTGTATCACCACTCACTGACATCCGAAGGCAGTTCATAGTAAACCTGCGGTCTGGATATGATAGAACCGAAGGCAGTCGTCCACTGCAGTCCAGAGATCACCTCAAGCATTAGTCGACACACTGGACACTCGTGTCAACACCACCAATCAATACTCACACCAGCCCATTGGTGTCAATACCAAGTTCACATATAAGTCATATCGTATTTGATCATGCTGAGCTACCTCTGGACAGAGTGTCCACAGCGGTTAGTCGAAATCTGTCATAGCGACAATACAACTACAGATTCCAACAAGAAAAGTGACAGAGGCAGCACTGTCGCATAATTCACTAGGAATCGAAATACCATTAGCACTGTCGCATAACTCGACAGAATCGGTAGTAGTATCAGTACTACTACAGATTTCAGGTTTCAGGCGTGCGACCGCTGATAGTCTGCTATGACATTTCCTGCCGAAATCTGCTGCAACTTGTTTCTTGTCGCGATTTCGTCTTCGGTCTTTTCAAACATGTGTGAGGGCAATAGTTGCCAAACATTGTGCTCTTGTTCTTCACTGGCCGGTTGCATATCAGCATGCCTGGTGAGAGCGTCAGGCTCACCACCCTGATCTCCCGGTCTGTATTGTAGCACGAAGTCGAAATTGGCTAACAATACTGCCCATCTTGCCTGTCGACCCATGATATGATGTTGTGACTTGAAATATTTGAGTGCTTCATGGTCCGTGAGAATGACTAGCTGACTAGGAAGCCCTGCTAGCATGTGTCGCCACTGAGTGAGGCAGGCGACTACTGCTAGGAGCTCCTTGTCATGGATCTCGTAGTTCTTCTCAGCTGATGACATCTTTCTTGAGTAAAACGCTACTGGGTGCCAACAGCTCTCGTGCTCTTGTTTGAGCACTCCAGCGATGGCAAAGTTGCTTGCGTCTGTTTCCAACCTCATAGGGAGGTGATAATCAAAGTGTCGAAGCACTCCCACCATCTTGAATGCTTGAATGAGTTTATGGAAAGCTTGCTGAGCTTCTTCCAGCTACTCAAGCTTCTTGAAGCATTCGGTCTGTTTCACCAGTGATGTTAGGGGTTTGGCAATTCAGGCGAAGTGAGCAATGAATCGCCTATAGAAGTTGGCAAAGCCAAGAAATCTCTGGATATCATGGATAGATTCCGGCAATGGCCACTCTTTGATTGTTTGTACCTTCTTGGGGTCCATCTCTACCCCAGTGGGTTTGATGATGTACCGCAGAAACTCGACCGTCGTGGTGTGGAACTCACACTTCGACAGTTTAGCAAACAGCCGATACAATCTTAACCTTTTAAGAACTTCAATGACATGAAGTATGTGTACCTCCTCCATGTCACTGAATATAAGGAAATCATCTAAGTATACAACAACATATACTCCAATGATGTCCCGGAAAATGTCGTTGATGTATGACTGGAAATGAGCTGGTGCATTTGCCAGCCCAAATGGCATCACCAGGTACTCATATAGTCCCAATTGTGTGCCAAACACTGTTTTCCATTCGTCCCCTCTTGCAATGCGAATGAGGTTGTATGCAGCTCGAAGATCTAGTTTAGAATAGATCTTCGCCTTTCGGAGTAGGAACAGCTGCTCCTCAATGAGCAGCAACAGTGCCCAGTTCTTGATGGTAATCTCGTTTAGTCCCCGATAGTCTACACAAAGTCTGAGTCCTCCATCCTTCTTAGGTACAAATAGCACTGGTGACCTTGCTGGACTCTTGGATGGTCGTATGAACCCCTTCGTGAGGTTCTCGTCCAGATACTTCCTCAATTCAGACATTTCTTTGGGTCCCTTGAGATACAACGGCCCTTGAGGCGGGTGACTCCCTTCTACTAATTCGAGGTGGAGATCATGTTTGGTATGCTGGGGAAGCTTGTCCGCTTCCACCTCATCGAACACATCCCAGAGATGTTGGTACGGCTGCAGTATGTCCTCTGCTGTTACCTCCTTCTCGATCTCAACCTCCATTTCTACTCCTCAATCGGCGCCAGTAGGAACAAAACCAAAAGCCAGGAGTGAGTCAGGTGGTACTTCCAATAGCATGAACCCTATGGGTCCGTCCTCTAATGCTGCCTGAAGCAAGCGCTTTGCTGAGACGAACTCATTACCATGCATGGTTGGTTGTGTCATTTTTTCGTCATAGGAGGCCGTTGCCACAGATTTCATTGAAATCTGTGATAAGCTGTCTCTTGTGACGAGCCCGTGTTTTTTCTTGCTTGTTGTCGCGGTTTTCGTCGAATTCTGTGATAGGCTCACTACTATGACAGATTTTGACAATTTCGAATGTAAACCCTTGGTTGCAGCTGCCTCAGGGGGCTGCTCCGGGGTTTGGTTGTGGTCCTGGGACTGGAAGTCCAGTTGGCCTGTATCCCACTGTATGGTGGGCTTGAGCCTCCTGAGCTTGGTGAACCCCAAGATGAGGTCATAGTCAGCGGTGTCGGCCACCGACACTTCGACTACACCTAGTCTGTGTTTACCAATAGTCACTTGAACGTTCGTGGTGCTATTGATAATGAGCTGGTGTCTGGTGACACCATGAATTGATCTTGTTTTTGAGGGTTTTGTGGGTATTTGGTACTTACTGATAAACAAATCTGAAACTATGGACAAGCCAGCACTGGTGTCGGCGAGTATGCGAGCAGGATGGTCTTGTACCATCCCTGTAAGCTCTAATACTGCATTTCCTTTGCTGGTAGAGAAACATATCTGACAATCTTGATATATACACAACGATGGCGAGGAGGTTTGTAGAGCCATGCACACCATCAGTGCATTGCTCCACTGATGTTTCCCTCTTCGGCATCATCCTGAGGCTCCTCCTGATCAGTGTCATTAGGAGCCTGGTATTGACTGAGGTCTAGCTCATCGGGATTGCTCGTTTCAGTGCTACCCGTATGACCATCTCCTGAGTTGGTGGCCCCTTCTTCAAAGGGGTCCTCTGTGGCTACCATTACTCTTGGACCTGAGGGTCATGGGCCCAGGAGGTCTGGTTTCTTGCTTGGGCAGTCCCTGGCCCAATGTCCGACACCCTTGCAGATGTGGCAAGTGTTATTGCCTGGTACCATCAGGTTCCCTTGTTTCGGGCCCGGTACAAATGGTTGTGACAGCAGCTGATTGGTTGGCCGGTTCAGATTTCCTGCCATTGTTTGTGCTGGCAGTCGTGCAGAGTTGCTTGGTTGCCAAATGGGGAATGAACTTTGAGCAGGTGGTTTTGGCCATATTCCTGGGTTTGAATGGGGGAGTCCAGCACTTGGGTGTCTGGAGGAGGACTGCTGTAATAGCATCCTCTGTTGGTCGATGTCCTCAACTTCCTGATACCATTCCCATCTCCTTGCAGGCGGGTTATGCTCAAACTTCTCTTGCAGACTCTGTGTGAGACTGCCTCTGAACAAGTCAATGATGAGCTCGTTGTCTTCTAAATTGACTTGCCCTTCCAGATCTCGGAAACGTTCCACATGACATGTGGCTGCACCAGGTGCATTGCTAGTGAGCTTGAGAGCCAACAACTTGTTGTAGGCTTCCATTCGAGCATTCTTAGGATTGAACTGCTCCATCAGTCACTCTGTGAAGTAGTGCCAATCATGGAATAACCTTCCTTCATGAGCTCTGTCGATATGGATCTTGGAGATCCACCACTCACGTGCGTTCCCTTCCAATTGAGAGCCCATGTGATTGATCATCCTTGTTTGCTCATAAAACTGATTGAACTTAAACCATGCTTTGGCTTCTAGAATGAAGATCTCCACATCTTGGGGATTGAACTTTGGAAAGGGTGTGGTGATTGGCTTTGATTGCGGAAGGTTCACCATCATGCTGGCATCTTCCTCAGAGTCCAGAACATAGGGTTCCGTCCTGGTCCTATTGTACGGATCCAACCTAGGTTTGAGGTACTTCGGCCCAGTGGGTGAAGTGTACTTCTCATAATTAACATTGTCCTGTTCTCCTGCATCAATGAACGAGACAGATTGTCTGGGTTGTGATGCTGGTGTAGGAGTTTGTGGGTCTCCCATCATGGATTCGTTGCCTCCTGCCTGATCTTCTGATGGTGAGAACTCGATCATCTCTTCTCTGCTAAGGTTGGCTCGGTGAAGTCGATTGTTTCGCTGGTTCAACTTGGCAAGCTCAAGTTGAGCTTCCATTAAGGCTAGTAGCCTCTCGAGCTTCTCGTTGAGGTTGTTGAATTCTTGTTCCGCCATGGTGATCATGGGGTGCTGCTTGAACGATCCACTCTAATGTCAGCGGTCACGCGCCTGAAACCTGAAATCTGTAGTAGTACTGATACTACTACTGATTCTGTCGAGTTATGTGACAGCGCTAATGGTATTTCGATTCTTAGTGAATTATGCAACAGAGCCGTCTCTGTCACTTTTCTTGTTGGAATCTGTAGTTGTATTGTCGTTATGACAGATTTCGACTAACCACTGTGGACACTCTGTCCAGAGGTAGCTCGGCATGATCAAATACGATATGACTTATATGTGAACTTGGTATTGACACCAATGGGCTGGTGCGAGTATTGATTGGTGGCGTCGACATGAGTGTCCAGTGTGTTGACTAATGCTTGAGGTGATCTCTGGACCACAGTGGACGACTGCCTTTGGTTCTATCGTATTCAGACCACAGGTTTACTATGAACTGCCTTCGGACGTCAGGAAACAGTGATACAACACACGTGTTTCAATGAGAAGTAATCTATTGATTACTACTATGCTGACTGTGAACTAATGGTACTTATTCTGGAAGTAATACTAGCTATATGGTGTGTAGAGTGGATGGGGATCCACTCGACCATTTGTGATGAGAAGGTATGGTTATATGCCCCTTTGCAGTGTTGCCAGCGATGTTGCCCCTGCTCTCTCTCCAGAGAGTACCTCCTGCATCGAGTACTACACAGGAGTCTTTGATGAGACTCCTCTGTCCTACTATGCTACCCCATCTGACTTCCTTGAGCTGTGTCGACTCCATCGACACTGCTCTTTTCTCCTCATGTTCCCTTTGCCAGTGTCCATTACACAGCTCTCTTCCCTTGGACTGGTGATGATTCTATGTTCCTCCTATCCTGTGTGCCCCTGAGTGGTAACTGACTGCACGATGCTGAGCTTGGTCCCCCTCTTGGCACGGCTTGGTTTCCGGCCTGGTGGAGCTTGGTCCTCCTCAGGCTCGAGCTTGATCTCGACCTGCATGTGAATCATCGTACCGATGACTTTGTCACTGATCTCCATGGACTCCGCCTCAAGGTCATGCTTGCTGCAGATTCCAGTGAGAATCGTGATACCAATATCGTTTCATGCCGATTTCGTTGAGATCTGCCATAGAGCTGATTCTACTGCCGATCTCGGTGAACTCTGCCACAAACCTTATGTTCTGCCCGATCCCACGATTCTTGCGCTACCTTCATATCATTTCGGCCTTCCCTCGCTCTGCGCATCTTAGGCCCATGACAGACGCCACCAACCCCATCAACCTCATCAATCATAACCTTTGTATTGATATTGATCGTGCTGAGCTACCCCTGAACGGAGTGTCCACAGAGGTCAGCCGAAACCTACAATAGTATACACAATGAACACCACCCACTGTCATCACACAACTCGATAGTTGCCGAGCGATGTAGCTCGCCGAGACTGATATCAAGACAATAGCTGTCACACAGTTTGATAGTCACCGAGCAGCTCGACAGACCGACCTGGGTTTCAGGCGCGAGACCCCTGACACAGTTGAGGTTGGCTACCGACCCAGATGCACATGGGTTAGTCGCTGGAAAAACACTTGAGAAGACATCAACAACATGGTTCCGACGCTCCGTTCCGGCCGTTTCAGCATCCAGGTATGGGCCGGCATTGCATACAACCTTAAAACCCTGTTGATTGTGCTCCCATTGGCTCCAAGAAAGAAGCAGCCAGGGTTGGCTAATAAATGGGATCCCGCTGAGAACCTCACAGCTGTCAGATATTGTGATTGGATCATTGATGGCCTGCTCTGGACACCATAACTGCTGTTAGTGCATACCCTGACAGCCTGTTGGTTGTTGAAGATGGCAGCAGCTGTCATCAGGCTGCTATCTGCAGGCAATGACAGGCCGAATACCACATTAAGATGCAGGAACACCTGCTGGCTTTGCCAGACCTTAACCCTATTGAGAACATATGGTATGTGTTCAAAAACTTGCTTGGTAAGCATTTGCTGGTTCCAAAAACCCGGGATGAGCTTGCCAGAGCTGCAGAAGAAGTGTGGAACACCCAGATCATGCTCGAACATATCAAACCTGTGATTGAGTTGATGGAGCATTGTGTGGAGCAAGTGCTTACTAAACATGGAGGTCTGCTCAAGTATTAGTCGGCTCTGAGACTCACTGCAATTGAAAGCCCTTCTTCCGAGCTTGCTCACTGTGTGTTTTGCTCAGTCTGACACTTATGAGAGATCACTCCTCCAAGCAGATGGAAGGTATGCTATGGGATGGTTGATTTATTGTCTATTGGACCCTGTGCCCAAACTTTGGACAGGGACTGTACACGCATGCATAGAATGCTGGGGAGATATATATACTTGTCGTCGTTTTGCCGGCCAGGTTGGAGCGGCGTGTGTGTCAAGCGATCATTAGGATGGCTTGCAGGCAGTATTATCATCCAGGATTTCCTCAGGCACAGTTTGGTCTGCCTTCAGCGCGACGGGCATGCGATGAGCCATGTGAACGGCGTTGAGGATGGAGAAGAATGAGATTTGCAGAAGCTCAAAGGGGCATGACGAAAGATGTGGTATTAGCATGATACAGAACCCAAGCAATGCACGACTTTGTCAAGCCGGCGTGAAGATGAAGTGTGGTATGAAGGAAAGCGGAGAGGCAAGGTATTAGAGCAGGGGAGAGGAGAGAGGTAGGATGTAGAATCCGAGAGAAGTGGCTTACTGCTTGTCGATAGAGCCTGCAGAGGATTCTTGGGTGTCTGCGGACAGACGTCTCATGCCAGCAAGTTCGTCGCTGACGCAGTTCTGTTTGTCGTTGAGTTTGCGATCTTTGATGAAGAGGCCGATGACAAGAGGAGGGACGGACAAGACGATAGCAACAATCAGAAGGATGTGCATGTAGTCGTTGTAGGCGTTGATCAGTCCGATCCTTTCAGGGGAGCCCATGGGATAGACATTGGCGTAAGAAAAGGGACTGGCAAAGATTTTGCCTCGAGTAGCAGCGTCAAGCATGGGAAGGTGCTTGTCCAAGTAACGAGGGAAAGTGTTGGTCTGAACTGCACCGACGACGGCGTTACCACAGGCACCTCCAATCTCGGTGAGCAGGAGGAAGTAAGCGGTAACTGTGGCGACGTCCTGGTGTCGAACGCTAACCTGAGCAGCGACCTGAAGGGTGATGCCGAGGAAACCACCACCAAGACCCTGAAGAACCTGAGGGAAGACAGCCTGAACGTTGCTAGATCCAGCTGCACGGTACTTGAACATGAGTCCGATACCAAGCATTCGAATAGCAGCACCAGCAACAAGGACCCACTTGTAGTTCTTGGCGCCGAGCGAGATGAAACCGGCCGCAATACCGAAAACGGTAAGGCAAAGAGACTGTGTGTTTGAAAAGTAAAGAGCATCTTCGGAACCGTAGTCCATGACAATCATACTCCAAACATAGGCAGGGACCCATGAGGAATAGAAGCTGAAGAAGTCAAAGAAGCCAATAGCAGTGGCAAAGTGGACCTCCTTGTTAAGCCTCCATCGCCTGTTGAGGATAGGCTTGGGGGCAAAAACCTCCCAAACGCAAAAGGCAATGATCATAAGACCACCAAGAACGAGCATGGCAATGATCCAGCCAGTCTGCCAGCCGTTTGTCTGCAGCTTGGCCAGGTTGAGGGGCAGGAGGAACATGAGGAAACCACCGCAAATGAGAAAGAGACCAAGAGCGTCGATATCAACCAAGAAAGTGCCAACGGTCGTCATAAAAGACATGGACTTGTAGGGGTGGGCGGGGATGAGACCTTTATCCTTTGCCCTTCTCTGGTTGATGGCGAGAGCGAGGATGATCGAGATGGCAGCAACGGGGGCGCAGATGCTGAAGAAACCGGGACCCCAGCGCCAGTTAGCAGCCTGGAGCTTGGCTGTGATCTTTGGTGCGACGGCGAAGTTGATCACGTAAGGCAAACTGACGAGACCGATGGAAACGCCTCGCCACTTGGTAGAGATGTAGTCGGCAAGAACGATCTGCTGCATGATCTGGACGCCAGTGTTACCGATGGCATAAAGGACAGTTCCACCAGCGAGATCGCGAGTGGTTTGGGAAACAGCAACGATGATAAAACCGATGATCCAGAAAACAAGAGAGATCGAGTAGGCCTGAGCGCGACCGAAGACATCTGCGAGCTTGGCGATAGGGAACTTGCCGACAGCGATGAGAACAGCCTGAACGACAGTGACTGAGGTGTAAGCACCATAGTCGTTGAACTCGGTCGTGGCAGAGGTCTGCCAAGCGTACATGGTGTTGTTGTCGAGACCAGCGATATAGGCGACTAGGGCAATGCCCAAGATGCCGACCCAGAGGGTCCAGTCAGCTACACTTCGACCAGCTTCAGCGGCAAGCACACCGATTTGTTTCTCGCCAGAGAGGTGCTTTTCCTCGACACGACTGGCATCCCAGTGAGCGTCGCGCTCGACGTGCTCGACGTCGGTAGTCTGCGACATGATTGTTATCGTAGAGGGATGTGGAAAGGGGGGACCGGAACGTGATCCTGTGGAAGCTTTGGAAGGGAGGTGTCGAAGAAAAAAGACAAAAGAAGGGGGAAACTTTGTTATCAGATGAAGAGTATTAAATAGAGCACGAGCTTGCGAATCTGATAGCATGTGGTGTGAAGAAGGACCGCGCTAGGAAGGGAAGCGAGAAAGGAGGCGAGCTCGTGTGGGCCTAGGCGAGGATGCGAGGGTGGCGGCCAAGAGAAGCTGATGATGGATGGCTCGCTCTCTGTGCAAGGGAATCAAGGCGGGACACCGGAGAAGTTCGGGTGAACTCAGGCACACCGAGGCGGACTGGAATGGCTTGTCCAAGTTTCACACACCGTCCTGCATACGGACGCATGGAGGGATTCTTTGCCGCGAGAAGTGCCAACGGCCAGGCAGCGCGAGCCAATGAGATGGAGCCAAGGCCATGAGACTGACGACCAAGCCGACTTGTGTAACCTTGCGTAACCATGTGTCAGACGAGACTGTGCGGCAAGAAAAACAATGACGTATAAGCGAACTCGGGTTTTTCATACGCTATTCTTGTGTCACTTACTGCCCAGTGCCAGTGTGCAGTGTGGGAGTTGATCAGATTGAGCCCATCTGATAAGGCCAAAACCGGCAAAAATTGAGGAAAATGGAATGAAAAAAGAAAAACAAAAACGAAAACAAAAACAAAACCACGGCCGACAAGCTTCCGTACTGTGAAAAAATTTCATCCGGGCGAGAAGTTCGGGCATAAGAGTTTTGCCAAGAACGAGCTGGCTTGAATTTGTTGCAGATTGCTTTCGGATCAGATAAAAAAACAAAAAACAAAAAAGAGAAAAAAAAATCAAAAATCAGGCGAATAATTCTGCGTAACCACGCGTGCCATGTTTTGCTTCCACAGTGTATCGTAGCATTCCAGCCACCTTTTGAGCTACGCAAGCTCTTAGAAGAGCGCTAATATGTAGGTTAATTAGTTCTTTGGGATGCGAGGGCTCCACCAGTTGCAATGCCCCTTGGCTCTGGCCATTGTTCCCATCTGCAAGCCTAAAAATTTATCAGAGCCCGCTTCAATCTGCGCTCCTTCGACCCTTGCGGCGCGGGATTGAGTGCGGACTTTGTGTGCCCACCAATCGCATGTGTTCTTGGCCTTCTGTGTGACTTCGGTTCTTCTTGTGTCTCGGCATTGGTGGTAAAAGAGCACCTGATGGCAAGACCCAATTCGCCTCTTTTGGCGCGACAATGACAGCCAACTGGTCGATTGATCTCTAGCCTGAGAAACTTGCACCACCTCGAAACCAAACCGACATGTCTGTGCACCGCTGCAGACCACATCTCCCAAGCGAAAGTTTGGTCTTGTGGTACAATGCAAAGCCGAACCGAGCTATGGCAGTTGTTGCGCGACAAGTTGCATGAGAAAAAACTAGGTAGAGCGAGTGAATGAGTTTGATTGCGCGTGCTGGTACAGTGTAATATAGACTATTGCAACAAGGCAGTCTCGTTGAGCGCTTCCGCCTCTCGCATGTTGATCTCGCTTTCAAGTGTCTCGCACTCTTCCTGCAGAGCATTCCTCTCGTCTTGGAGCGACTTGTATGTGCTTTGAGCTAATCCTTCCCGATGTGCCAAGCGATCGACCTCTTTGCGCAGCGAGTCTAGACGTTCCAGCTTGCCTCGCTCTTCTTCCCGACCAAGACGCTCAAATGTCTCGCGCGAGATTGCCGCCTCTTCTAAGGCCTTGAACTGCTGCTGGGCCGATGAGCAAAGCGCCTCGCTTCTCGCCTTGTAACCAGCCAAGATTTTCATGAGCACTTTCTCACCTTTCGACGCTTGCGAAGCAGCTTCCTCCATCTTTTGCCGCACTAGTGTCAAGTCTTGGATCAGCTTTGACTTGTCGCTCCTCTCATCTGCCCACCTCTGCTTCAAGGCTGCCTCCAAGTGGTTTAGAGCCTCCTCGTCATCATCCAGCGAAGCGCCTAGGATTCGTTGCATCGCCTCCTCGTTTGCGCCTGGGAAACCTAGCTGGTTGGCCAACTCTACACGCATCAGCTCCCTCGCCGCAGCCAGCGAGGCATCTGAGAGAGCGTCAAGTTGCACCGACTCTGGTTGAGGATGTTTACCTCCAGGAATCGGATGCATGTTGGCATCGTGATGCAGAAGCCTTGCCGTCTGCTGAGCTACCAGAATCTCTACGCGATCACGGTAATCTCTCTCAATCTGCTTGGTCAAGCGAGCCAGATGGACCTCTGCCGGTCGTGGAAGGTTGCGTCGCACCACTTGGCTCCGTCTCGCCTCGGCCTTTGCCTCTTGCTCAGCTGCTTCACGTGCGATTCTTGTCTCTCGTTCCGCTGCGTCTTGCTCGCTCAGAGGAATGTCATGCTCAGATCTGCTTGAGCCTACTTGGGCTTCAGAATCTTGCTCATCTACAACAATGTCGAAATCGTTCTTGGGCGCTGGCAAAGAGCAGAGACCTTGCCTGAGATGAGACTGGGCTGTGTGGCGCGCACGCCTGAGATCTCCTGGCGTCTCGTATCCCGCTGAGCCTCTCTGCTGGACATTGAGTGCCAGATTGTCGCGCAACGGTGTCCTTTCAGGTGTACTAGCGTCGGCAATGGATCGGTTAGGCCCTTGCAGCTGGGTACTGCTTCCGTTGCTGAGGCCAGGAGTGAGAAGCGGATTTGGCGTTTGGACCACGAAAGATGCGCGAGTCTGATCAGTGGCTGATTGGCAAGATGGCAAGTCGGCGTTGGCATCGCCGAGAAGAGGGGTTTGTGTCGAAGAGATGAGGCCAAGATTGCGCGCTTCTCTCATCACTGCATCCTCGTCAGCTGCGACCTGGGGTGTGCGAGCAGTTTGGGCCGAATCGAGTGCCGGGTATTTTTCGAGAAGGCCTCCCGTGGCGTCGGTGGAGCCTTGTTGCACCAGCGAGTGCGCGCGCTCGGCCGCCTGAGCAATCTTGACGATGGCTTCCAACTCATCTTGACCGACTTGTGCTGCAGGGAGGTTGAGCTTGCGTCTTTTGGTGATTTGCTCGGCTTGCTTGAGCTTACGGATCTGGTGCTCGTTTCGATCTGCAATTGCTGCTTTAGCCTGCTCGTTCTTCTCCTCGGCTTGCCTCTGACGTTTGTTCTTGGTCGGGTCGTGAGGAGCTGAGTGCCTGCTATTGAGCTCCTGCAACGTCTTTCCTACTGGAGCCTTGTAGGATTTGGAAGCTTCTAGGCTTGTGTCGTAGAAACCAGGAAGGGGCTTCTTCTCGTAGGGGATGTCGGCATTGTAATCGATTGCGCCTTTGTTAGGCTTTTGCTTGATGGTGATGCCGGCTGCTTTGAGCTCTCTGCGCTTCTGAAGCATGGCGAGACGACGCGCTTCTTCAAGTGCACGCTCTCGGGCTTTGCGCTTGGCTTTCTTGCCCTGTGTGTTGGCGAGACGAGCACGGGCTTCGGATAGCATTTCCATTTCGTCTTGGTCCATGTCGATGGGATCAGGCCTTGCTGGTTTTGTTTCGGGATCCGGGTCGATCTCGCCCGGTCGAAGACGACGAACATGATCAGCGCTAGGTACGGCCTCGCCAGTGCCAGTGAGAGGGAGAGAGCTAGATGCTGCTTGGTTGTCCTGGGCCTCTGCTTGATCGAGAAGCCTTTGGTATCGCTCGAGACACTGATTCGCGGTTCGTCCGACGAGAGGGGCTATTGTGCGCCACTGAGTGGGCATGAGTTTGGCGAGGTGGAGAAGCTTGTGATCTTGCTCTCTGGACCATTCGGTCTTTTTGATGGATGGATCGAGCCATTCGTACCATCTTGCCTTGCACTGTTTTGGAGTTTTGCGGACCAAGAGTGAAGAGATACGGGCCCATTGATTCTTACCATACTTGGAGATAGCAGCTTTAAGAATCTCGTCTTCGGTGTTCTTCCAGACACCACCCTTGATAATGACGCGAACCATGGTGGACGCTGACCTGAAAGACTTGTCCTTTGAGCTGTGTAGGTGTGGGTGTATAGACAATGTCAGGCTTTGAAGCGCTTATAGCCTCGTGTGGCTATAATGCGGTATGATAGGAATGATTGCTTCGAGAAAGGCTGCGTGTGGTCTTGAGCTAGGATGATCAAGAGGAGGAGAATGTCGAACCCGTGCAAGTTTGCGAAGAGCTGATGAAAAGGCAAGCGTGATGGAAAAAGCTGAGTTGTATTATGTAATACTGCATCAGCATCGGAAAGCGACGGTTCCAAGATCGGAAAATCGGGCTCTGAAAAAACCCCGATGCCAGGCGCTTCCAATAGGGCATTCTACTATTCTAACATTCTCCTTTCGCTCCAAATTTCGCACAGGGCTAGGATGAAGATTGACGAGTGAGGACGCTTTCGTGCGTAAAAGACGAGGCAGACGATGGATATGGATTTGCTTTGCAGGCGAGCGGTGACTCTTACTGGAATGCTATTGTGAGAGAGAAGCCAAGGCAAAGGCGCTATCAAAAGGATGAGTCGGCCGTATGAAAGGTAAAGCTGACATAATCCGCCCAACTCGAACGACTCTTGGAAAGGAATAAGCCAGTTGAAAAGTTGTAATCCGCACAACGACGACACGCTTGTCCATCTGGAATGTATTCACAAACGAATTCAATGAGAGGCAGTCTCGAGGCTACAATTTGAAATGTGCATTACAGATCCGAGTTCTATTCGAGAGGGACTAAGAAGAGAATCTGTATTCATCCATATTCATACTCCATTTTAATCCACTTGTATTCATCGGAATAATAATAATAATTTTAATTCAATTCTGGTTACAAGGCGGTGAAACGGAAATACAACTTTTTGACAAGCCAAGTGCATCAACGGCCAAGGCTGAGTTCAGAATTGGATGAGAAAGGCACATTGACAGAGGCGCCAGAGAGAGAGCCTTGTTAAGCGCCACCCCCTCGCCTTGCGCTCTCACTCTCACTTGTTTCATCGCTACCACCACGATCATCTCCATCAACCACCACCTTCCTCCTCCTCCTCCTCCTCTTCCTTCTTCTTCCTCTTCTCCACATCTTGCTGCATTCCATCGTCTCGTCTAGTCGCATCTTTATCGTCTGCGCTGCTGCTCATTGCATTCCATTCACTTCATTTCACCTACTTCATTGCGCTCAGTTCGCCATCTCTTCATCTCCAGCCCATCTCATTACGTAGTCCAGCTTGAAGCTTGGAAGCCACCAAATCCCACCTCTCGCCCTTTGACGCCACTAGTGCCGCGCATATAGCCATCGAGTCTCGTTTCGGACCGATTCTTTCATCAGCCTCGACTCCATTAACTCAATCCTTCCAATCCCTTCTAACCCCCACTTGCCGCTGCTGATTGACCGGCTTCATCAGCTTCCTGCTCCCTTCTTTCCACACTCTCATCTCCTTTCCATTCGCCTGGAGCGAATACTACTTGCCCTCTCCTCTTGCCTTGTACTCTGGTAGTCAAAGCGAGCTAGGCTTACATCTCCCTCTCACCCCTTGCATATCTATCATCTCTTCTCTTTCTTTCCCAATCTACCACCAGCTTCTCCTCAACACCATGTCCAACAATTCGCCTTGCTTCTCATCGCCCCCTAGCGCCCAGTCTATCTCCGCCTCTTGCTCATCTCCGCGTGCTCCATCCTGGCCTCCTACAGACGCCTCCCATCACATTGGCATGTCTCCTAACTTTGTTGACCCTCACGTTTCTGCAAAACATGCAAGCTCGGCTGGCTTCCAGCCTATGTTGGCCGGCAGCCTATCTGGTCCCTTTGTTCCCAACCCCCGCATGGAGGCTCTCGCCAACTCTGCCTCTATGCTCGTGCAACCTGGCATGTATGGCGCACAGCATCTCAACTCGTTCTGGAAGCCTAGCCCATCCAGCCACATGATCAAGATGGAGTCTGGCGCCGACCTCTTTCCTCCCAACATGCCTTCCGACTTTTCTTCTTTCCCTGACTCCCAGCCTATGGTCTCCAGCATGAGTCTGCCTACCTACGCTATCCATGCTCTCGACAGCCGATTCACCTTGTCTGATGCTGAATCCCTTTGCTCGCTCCCATCTCCCAGCTCCACATCCGAGGCATCTTCGAGACCCGCTTCTGTCAAGCGCAAGGCAATCACCGATGCTTCACTCGACGCTACTTTGGCCGTCGCCACGGACCATGCTAAAGCTAACAAGAAGTTTTCCAAGCAGTCTGGCCAGCGACGCCCTCCACCTTCGGCATATCACGTCACCGAGTCGGGCAAGCCCTTCCCCGTCATTGATACCTCGGCCAAGCATTCCAGCCTCTTTGTCCCTCCCGACACCTCGGGTCTTACCAAGCGCGAGGCTCGTCTTGTCAAGAACCGTGCCGCTGCTTTCCTCTCCCGACAGCGCAAGCGTGAACAGTTTGAAGAGATGCAGATCAAGTGCAAGGCTATCTCGATGCTTGTTTGGCACATGTGGGAGACCATCGCTGGTCCCGACGCCGGATCCGAGCTCATCGAGTCGACTCGGTTCGCTTCGCTTCTTGCCAACCAAGACCCCGCGGCCCGTCTTTGCCTCGAGGAGGTCATCTCGAAAAAGGGAGCTTCCATCGCTCCTATTGCCGACGAAGCAGAGGGAACTCCTGCACCCGAGTCGCAGCCTATGCGCCCTGCTTCCACTGGGCCTGTCTCGACAACTCAGAAGGAGGCTGACAACACCTCTGCTGAGCTCGAGCGCACTCGATCCGATCTCGCTGCTTGCCTGCAGCGTGAAAGTGAGCTCCTCTCGCAGCTTGACGCGCTCCGCGCCAGCGCTGCTGCTATGCCCCTTACCAACATGCCCGTTGCAGATATGAATGACTCGCAGAACTGGAACAACGCCGGTATGGACGCTAGTAACATGAGTGTCCCATCGATGGCTTTCAGGGGAATTCAGGGCGCTGAGCTTCCACTCTTTATGCCTGAATCGCCCTTGTCCAAGTTCACCTTGGGCGATGCCACCAACGCTGGCATGTTGCTCGACGCTTCGCACGCCGGCTTCGACCTTTCCAAGACTCCCACCCTGGCCATGTTCTCGGAGAATGCTCTGCGCAACCGATCTGCCCAGCAACAGCTTGGCAACGACAAGGCTTCCGGTTCAGGCATGGGTCTCGGTCTCGACTACCGATTCCCTTGCGCTTCCGCTCCCTCCTCTCCCTCTACAGCATCGTCATGTTCGATGGAGAGCAGCCAGTCTCGACACCACGGCTTGATCGTGGCCAGCAACAAGAACAGCAGCAGTGATGGCAATGGCAATGGCAAAGCACCTAGCACCCTTGCTTCGGCCTTGCTCCTTGCTGGTATGCCGTTGATGGATGCCGGCCCCACCGCTAAGGAGCTCACTGCTACTGCTGCTGCTGCTGCTGCCGGTCGCAAGGATGCTCGTGCTGCTCGTCGGGTGAACTGCAAGGCTAAGGCGGTTGCTCGTGCTTCAGCTTGCGCTGTTGCTCGAGACAACAACGCTGGTCAGCCATCTTCGCATCTCTCGGACGACGATTTGCTGATGGAGATGGGACTTGACTCTGCTTCGCTCTCGGAAGCCGAGGATGATGAGCACGTCGATATCAAGCCTTGCACCTCGACATCGAACTTGCAGTCTGCAACATGGGCAAGCACCATCTCTTGCGCATAGTTGCGATGCATCCCAATCCTCATCTCAGCATTTAACGACAACTTGTAACGCCCCCCAGAGTCTCGCTCTCGCCGAGACTGACGACCAGGGATCCTTTGTATCATCATTATAACCTCGCATCTTGTTCTTTCCTTGTTTTCTGGCGCTCAAGTATCGGTTTCGGAACTGTATTCTCCCTCTGTCTCCTGGCCGCTTTTTGTTTTGTTTTGTTTTGTTTTTGTTTTTGTTTTTTCTCTATGCATGTACGCTCCAACGCTCCAGGATGGTTTGCATCGTTGATCCGTTGCTATTACAAGTGCACCCACGAGCTGGTCTCTGGTTAGGGCTGACGTTGCATCGCATCGCATCTCCGACTGAGGGTTAAGGTTGGGAGTTTCATGTCTTTGCAACCTTGGTTTTGGGCTGTTCGGATTTAATTTGTTTGGTTGGATGTGGAAGGAGGAGAGGTGGGATTTTACTGTGGCATGTTTTGTGTACATTTTTTTTTGAATTTTTTGGTTTTTCAGTTTCAATCTCAGTGTGTCGTTTGGGTTGTGTTCAGTTTGGTTTTGCAATGGGCTGTGCTGCGGTGTGCTTGAATATGGAATGCGTTGCATTTCAGAGGTGTATTGTTTCTTACCCATGCTGTTTGTGGCTAGGGTTAATCGAGGTCGAGTTAGGATTGGTCGTCATCGTCGTCGTCACTAACAGGCACATGTTTTTCTCTAAGCTTTGCTTTATCAGCTTTGCGTTTCTGAGTGAGTTCTTCAAGAAGCACAAGCAGGTCTTCGTTTTCCCTACTGATTTCTTCTTTCTCCCTATTCGCTTTTTCCAATTCCCTCCCTTGCTCGCCTTCCCATAGCGACGAGGTGTTGGATTGCATACATTGCTTGAGTTTCTTCTCAACCTCGCTGAGCTTGGTTTGGAGTTGTTCATTTTGCTTGTTGCAAGTACAGAGTTGTGTGGTTTGGTCGGCGCAAACAAGGTCTCGCTCTGCTTTGGCAGCGACCGCCTGGGACTGCAACTGGTGCAGCCTGCTTTGCAAGACTCTCTTCTCATCGGTGGTGCTTTGCGATGCTGCGAGTTTCGCTTCGAGGTCTGAAATTTCTCTTGCTCTTGACTCTGCCAGGTCTCTTGCCTCTAGGAGTTCTTTTATCCCAATGCCGCCCGAAGCAGTAGAGGAGGTGGTGGTGGTGACAAGTTGGTCATATTTCTTCTTTAATTCTTCGTTGGTCTTCTGCAAAGCCATGAATTCCTTTTTCGACGTTTTTCCAGCTGAACTTGACGCGATTTGCGAGGTTAGTTGTAACACCTTTGCGCGACACTCTTGCTCGTTCTGGCTCGCCTCTTGCAAAAGCTTTACTAAGTCATGATTCCTATTTTGCTCCTCTGCCAAACTTGCTGCATGTGTAGACTTGAGTTCTTTCATCTCCGCCTTTAGAGCTTCCAGCTGCGTGGTTGAGGAGGCGAGTTCTTGCTTGGTCTTTGTAAGTTGGCTTTGCAGTTGCTCGAGTTGTTTTGTGTGAGTGTAGCAGAGTTGGTCTTTTCGTTTTTCGAGCATTTCAATCTCGCGTGTTTGTTTAGCGACTCTATCTCGAAGCGCTTCTGTTTGTCGCTGTGCGTCGAGTAGTTCCACTGGCATCGCAGCTTCCCTTGCTGAACTACTTGCCGGATCAACAGTAATCGATCTAGAGATGAGCGTAGAGTTGAGCCGCCAAAACTCAACGAAACTCCAATCGAACCATAAGCCTGCTCTACGCCGTTTGGAGAGATGGCCAAGTCCGTTGACTTCCAGATCTTTATCTGCTGCTTCTTCGTCCCTCTTAACCTTCTCTTCGCTCTTTGCTCCATCATCAGTCGAGGGATGGGAGGCCGAGGCGGAAGCAGCAGCAGCAGCAGCAGCAGCGAGAGCTTGTGCAGCAGCAGCCTTTGCTTCAGCCTGTTGTTTGGCCCTCAGTTCGTGGGCTTCGGTTTGTTCTTCTACGAAAATAAGCTTTTCCAGAATATCAGGTGTAACTTGGCGGAATCGGACATCGTCGGAAATGCGAGCGATTCGAACAGCGAATTGGTCTGCACCGATACGTGAATGAAGGATAGGATGCATCGTCGCACGAGTGACGGCGACTTTGCCAGGGTCCGTATCGAATTCGTAGGCGACACCCAACAGAAACGCTGCTAAACCTTGAATGAGTGGGTCGACACCTGAAGACTGGGCTACGGGTTGGATGACAGCTTGCAGGGTAGCCGATTCAGAGAGGAAATCCCTCACGCTCAACGGCGATTCGTGTAACCAGATGGAGAGCAAGACTAGATATCCCACCATGATTCGAGTCCAATCCGCAGCGCAATAGGAATGCGAGGAGACGGTGGAACCCAATGCCGAAGCACGTTCTTTTCGGACTGCATCCGCCAATTCTCGCTCGGATAAGGTGAGGTTTGCTACGAGAACTTGGATGAGAGAAGAGGGCGCATCTTCATCATCATTGTCGTCGTCGTCATTATCGCCTTGTTTTTCTGCACCGACGTGCTTGACAACTTTGCCATCCGGGTCGATGGCGATGGAGCGAGCGGCTGATTTGGCTGTCTCACTCCCGCGTAGGAGGTAGGAGAAGAGCATTGTTGAAATGAGGTGTATGTACGCATCGGCGTGGTCGGATGTGGCTGTGATTGATGGGTTTTGTGTTATGCCTTCGAAGAGGATCTTTCCAGCGGTTGAAGCTGCGGATGCTGTTGCGTTATCCTCCTCCGCAGCCGCTTGGGGAAGGATACCGTTAACGATAGAGAGACGAGCTTCCATATTATCAGCCACATAAGAACGGAAGCAGGCGATAGCAGCACCTCTTAAGCCCAAACCACCTTTGGCACCGGAAGTGCCAATTGCAGTCTCCACAAGACACACCGCTGCGGGACGAGGATGCAATGTAGTAAAAGAAGGTTCCTGGGAAGCAAAAGTAGGGTCTTGCCCAAGCTGCTGTTCTCCGCCATGCTGAGCCTCGATTGGTGTCTCTGGCTTAGGCGGCAAGAGGACCTTGACCGGCTGTACCAGCAAACTCGAAAGCAAATCCTGATTTGCCCTCGAACTCTGCATCAAGGAGGCTAAAAGATGCAAGGCCTGCGCCTTCAAACTAGGGGGTGCCGTCGAACCAAGCGCAAGGTGAATCAAACACTTTGTCATCCCGCACTGCAACAGGGCAGCTTGGTTTGCACGTCGTCCCTCGGCCTGACCTGCAATCAAGAGTGCGGCGATATCAAGCACAATCTTGGCATTGACGACTTTCTGCTGGTCCCAATCTTGAAAGCAGAAAGCTTCCAACTGACGTGCGTATTCGTGGTCGGCATGCTTGGATGGCAACTCGTTGTTCGCTGGAGCGGGTGGGTAGAATAGTAGAGGTGCGAGCATCGGGATGGAGAGGGTTTCGCGGAAGTAGTTCTGGTTGGAGACGTTGTATCGCAAGAGGGCTTCGAGGCCTTCAAGGGCATCTTGGACAATGATACCGCCTTCGATCCTACCTTGGGCGGCACATACGTCAAGGAGTTTTTCGAATGCGCCTTCGAAAGCGACAAGTTTTTGGATGTCTGCGTTGGCATAGACGAGATGGGGGAGGAGCAAGAGTGCTTCGTTGCGGACGATCTCTGCGGATGAACCAGCGCCTTCTGCTAGACATTCGAGGATGGCGCCACATCCTCCTGGCGCCACGAGGACATGATCTTGAACTCTGTGCGGACGGTTGCGAAGCAGAGAGCCAAGAAGTTGAAGCGATGCAAAGCGAGTGTAGAAAGAGCGATGGGGAGCAAGAAGCGGCAAGAGACAGTGCAAAGTCCCAGGCTCTTGGAGAAAGATGTCGGTGTGCTGCAATCCCGAAGGTGGGCCTTGATTTTGCTGTTTTCGCCTGTTCTGCGCTTGAGCTTGGGTTTGCGCAGATGCTTGTGGCATAGCAGCAGCTTGTTCCGTAACAGCAGCTTGTGGCATAGCAGCAGCATCTGGCGACTGAACCTCGCAAAGGATGATAGAGCACTCGATCAAGGCTCTTGCTGTGTCCTCATCCTTTGCATCTCTTTGCAAGGATTTGAGCAAGGCGGGAAGGGCATATTGACCAACAGCTCTGTTGTGATCTCTGCTAAGACCTTTGAGGGCGAGTACGGCTGCTCTGCGATCTTCTATGGAGAGCTGATACTCGTCTGCTTTGATAAGACGGTCTGCAAGGGTTTGGATGGTGTTGATGGCGGATTGGTTGCCTCCGCCTGGTTTGGCGAGGTTGGAGTACTGTTGCCGGAGGATGTTTAAGCCGTGCAGCATGGTGGGGGGAAGAACCTAGCTGCGACAACCTTGTAGTGACGGTGGTGAGAAGGAAAAGAGGAACCAAGACAAGTGTGAGCAAGTGTTGCAACGACACGGCTGTCAATTCTCCAAATCGCTTGGTCCGTGCAGCTGCATTTCCACGTCGTCGATCCATCCTATCGCGATTTCACCTCCCCGATTTCCCAATTTTCCCGATTTACCGATTCACCCACCGATCTCCACCGATCTTGAGGCGCTGATCGGGATTTGGATTCAAGAGGAACAGACACTTGGCACACATAGAGATGGCATCGTTGGATGTCTTGAACAGGATACGATCTCGACAATGATTCAATATACGAGCAGCAGCAGTAGCAGCAGGAGGAGAAGCAGCAACAGCAACAACAGCATCACAGCTTTCGAGGGTGTGTGTATATATACATAATGACGAGAAAAATGCAAAGAGAGACTAGCAGAGATAGCAAGAGAAGGGAAAGGAGGATAGTGCAAGCTTAGAGCTCCATATCGGCATTTGTGGCAGTACTTTGTGCTGGAGAAGCCGGAAGCAGCGCCTGTCTCAAGCCAGATCGGTTGGCGAAAAGAGCTGTAGGCTTGGCCTTGATGTGATGCTTCCTCTTTGCCAAGTTGAGTTTCGAGGTGACTGGGCTGAGCTGTGCGTCGGTGGGAGAGTAGAAGCTGTTTGCTGCAGCAGCACGAGCTGCCAGGGGGGCTGTGGCTTTGCGATGACCCTCCTCTTCGGTGAGGCAAGAGATTTTGCCGTCTTGGACTTTGCGCTTGATGACGACGAGGGAGTGGACGCTTTTCACCACATCAGAGTCGGCAGATGAGAGGCTCAGCATCTGGTCCAGTACGATAGTGCGCGGTGGCAGGGACTCGGGTGTGACAAGCAGCCGTTGGCGGAGGGTGCGCTGGGTGTAGGGGCCGAGCAGGTCGCAGAATTTCGACTTGATGCCCTTCGGTCCGACAACTACGTCACCGGTGGGGAGTGTGAGGATAGCTTCGTTGGCGAAGATAGAGAGGCAGGCATCGCTGGGCGAGGCAGAGGTGTAGAGCTGTTGCAGCAAAAGGAGAAGCATCCTTGGCTTAGTCAATGGCTACCAGTATATTATGTTGGTCTGGTATGCGGTCCAACTTACTTGGTCAAGGCACTCAAGCAGGTTAGCTTCGTCGTCCTTAGCTTGACGTTCAGGGAGGAGCTTCGAGTGCTCGGGAGCAAGCCCGGCAGCGTTGAGTCTTTTGTTGGATCCGTGGAACATACTTGACGAGTGATGACGAGGAAGCTGGTGTATCTATCGGTTGGCTTTGCTTTGTCCTGTGCGTTGCTGTAATTGATGCTGATCCAGAAGAACAGTGGTCGAGGTGATGATGCTGGATCTTGAGGACGTCGTAGCTGGTGATGATGATGATGAGGAGGAGGAGGAGGAGGAGGAGGAGGAGGAGAAGAAGGACAAGTGCAGAGCATGAGGACTCTTTTATTCCAACACTACTTGCGCAAGGAGGAGAACAGTAGATTCTATCCTATCCCACGCCTGGACCAGCGAAAAGGGCACCCAGATGGACCCTGAACATTGCAAACCAACCCAAAGAGGCAACCCACGCATTCACACACCCAACACACTTTGAGCGATGAGATGCAAAGATGCTGCACAACGACCAAAGTGTGGTTGGTTGGGATAGGTTCTATCCTTCCCGCTTGCCGTTTGCAGCGCTTTTCTCCGCTGCTTCTCGCACGATCTACTCTTGAGCTTCGTCTCCAGCTAGCCATTTGGGTCCAGTAGGAAGCAGTGCAGTCAATGTCTCTTTACCCTCGAGCATCGTGGAGGCATACAATGTGAATGTAAGAGATATTCTTCAAGCCCATATGGGGAATGGTATTGTCAAAAACAAAACACATACGCGCACATCGCGCCAAACGTGTCGCGCGTTTTGCATTACGTGCCCCGCGCGGCGTCACGTGGGTGTTTTCTTTTCTTTTTCTATTCCAATGTCAGATCGACTGATTTTAACATTGGTCTGGTTCCGCTGCAAAAAGTGTCACTTTACGCTTCTCGCACATAACCTTGTTCACCTTTAGGAGATGCTTGTTAGGCTTAGGGTTAGTGTCCACGGCCATGTCAAGTCTGCAATCATGGCCTTTTCCCACGACGCTACCAAGATGGCATTGTACGATTTCCAATAGGTCGGTATCAGACTGGTCGTCCAAGACCTGGCCAAGTTGCTAACAACCTCTATCCCCTGCTCGCCTTCTAAGCTCGAGGGTGCAGGAGGAAAAAGTTGTTGAGAACATACCACAACTTGCTGCGCAACAGTCTTGCAGAAGCTGCCGAGTAGGAACATTGGATGCGCGTTTGGCAATTAGCATTGGTCGCTTGGCTGACCTTCTTAGCAGGCTCGAGTCAAGGTTTTTTGGGCAAATGTCCAATGGTTGACGCACAGAGTTGAGCGATCAAGTCTGGGTTGAGAATGTCACAAGTCGGTGGGTGTGTGCGATGCAAGCTCAGAAGTAGTCTCACACAAGGAGGAATAGAAGACACCGATGCCATTGTCAGGTAGTGTGCGAGAGAGAGAGAGAGAGAGAGAGGATGCTGCAATGTTTGAGGTTCAGTTTTGTGCAATTGCCCTGGTAAAGCGTGCGCATGATGATGGCCTCAATCCTTTCTCTTCTTCTTCGGCCTCTCCTCCCCCGCCTCCTCAAAGCCACGATGATCATCGTCATCATCGGAACCGGAATCGCCTTCGGACGGCGAACCACCATCGGATTCCGAGTCGGCTGCAAAATCTGCATCCTCCTCACTATCCTCATCCTCCCCTTCCCCGCCTCCTCCACCCATATCCTCCTCGTCATCGCTCAACAACCCCGCCGCGGCGGCTGCCGCCAATCCACCCGTCTCTTCCGCCATCTCATTCTTAATCCTCACCTTCCTTTCGGCCAACCATGCCTTCAACCTATCCAACTCCTCCCTCGAGATCGACTGGAAAGTGTGATCCGTGCCGCCCTTGGTGGCCACCCTCAAGTCAAACGTCTTGGACGAAGCAACAGCTCCACCGACACGCGAGAGGATGGCTTGGTGAATCTCCGAGTACGGAACGTAGACAGGTTGCTTCGAGACCCAGAGCAACGACTTTTCGAGTGGGTAGAGGTTGCCGTCTGCTGCTTTGAGGTTGCACTTGATGCTCGTCTGACCGGAGGAGGACTCAAAATCCGTAGGCGTAGCCACTTTCTGGCCGGATAGCACTTTGAAGATGTTGGTCACGATACGGAAAGTGGGTTCTTCGTAACGCTTTTTCAGCTTGCCATCGTACTTGTCTTGGATCGTTTGTTGGTCGAGATTGAGTTCTGCATCCATCTCTTCTTCGCGTGGGAATTGGAGGACTAGATATGGGTAACGCGTCTGACCCTGACGAATGGATGGATCGAGACCGATGACGAGCATAACGTGGATCTCGTCCGACTTGGGCAGGAGGAAGAGCTTGTTCATGGAGCTATAAAGGATCTTGTAATCGTACGTCTTTCCGCGCAGACGGATGAAAGTGTTGAAAACATCGATATCGTAACGTCCACGAGGTGTGAGGACGAGAACCTCTTTGAAGACGACGATCGAGTCGCCAGCAACCTGACCAATATGGGCTTTCGATTTGAGCGCTTCGTGGAAAGCCTCTGCTGCTGTCTCTTGATTGTTATCATCGCCATCGGCTGCACTCGCCGCATCGCTTCCATCCTCCTTGGCAGCTTGACCAGGAAGATAAAGCCTCATCTCGACAAGCTGATCGCCCTTGTTACCGTTCGACTTGGTTGCATTGGCGCCCGGCTGCTGCTGTTCGGGATTTAAAAACTCCATGGAAACCTCTGTCTTTGCAATATTACTATTTGCCAGATGCGAGAGTGGAAGCTCAAACGCCAACTTGTCCCGGACCAAGAATTGAACGTCATGGTTGCTCATCTTTGCCTGACCCCAATTCCAACCTGTGGTAGAAACCTCTTGTGTCTCGAGGCTCCTGTTGAAGTACTGACGAATGTGAGTGGAGAGACGTTCGAAGTCTTGACGAGTGAAACCGTCAAAGTTGGAGCGGCGTGGATTGACCTGTGCTGGGCAAGGTATTTCGCGGTCTTTGTTGAGATGGATAGCGAGTTGGTAGTTTCGTGCCACACGAATCCACTGAAAGGACGCCATCTGATCGGCAGGGATGGTGATGGTGCCACCTTCTCCGACAGAAGGTTTCCAACCCAGACCGCCCTGCGACATTCTCAACTTGCCTGGGGTGGTATCGAGACCATGGAAGATGTTCTCCCACTGTATTGTGCCGGACATGTTGTGCTGTGCTGTGCTGTGCTGCAATGCGATGTATCGCACTTTGCCGTTTCGAATGGGAGAAAGGAGCGATCAAAGCGTGAGGAAATGTGTCCGTGGTGGCGAACAAGAGAAGGGGGCTCATAGGCGACACGAGAAGGCAAGATGAAAAGCAGCAGAGAGAAGCGCATCTGGATCAGTCCGAGTTCCGAGATTTTATTTTATGAAAAGCGGATGTTACGCCGAGCAAAACAAACATTTACCTCCGCTGCCAATCCCTCGCACGGATCAACACTTGATTGTCCCAGCCAGAAAGACACAACCGAGTATGAGCATTCTTGTCCCCCTTGCGCTTTCCCTATCTTTGCTTCCCCCCATCACTTGCTTCCCCCCATCACTTGCTTCCCCCCATCACTTGCTTCCCCCCATCACTTGCTTCCCCCCATCACTTGCTTCCCCCCATCACCGCGCCCAGCTTTGCTGCCATGAGCCGCTTCGTTCGACCGTCCAAGTACCGACACGTCTATCCCAACGTCGCGAAAAAGGAGGCCTGTTATGAAAACGTCAAGGTTTCCAACAATGCTTGGGATACCAATCTCATCTCTGCCAATGGCACCTACATTTCCATCAATTGGAATGCTTCCGGAGGAGGCGCTTTCGCCGTTCTCCCCATCAATCGTCCTGGCAAGCTTCCGGATATCTACCCTCTTTGCCGTGGCCACACCGCCGCTGTGCTGGATACAGCCTTGAATCCTTTTCAAGACAACCTTGTCGCTTCCGCCTCCGACGACGGAACAATCGGGCTCTGGAAGATCGAGGATTGCAACTACGATCAGCTCGAGTGGAGTGATAAGGAACGAGAGCGGAATGGAGGTGTAAAAGACTTTGAACCTCTTGCCAGGATTTCCGGTGGTGGGAGGAAAGTAGGGCAGGTAGTTTGGCATCCCACGGCTTCGAATCTCCTTGCCGCCGCCACCGCCGATCATGTGGTCAAGTTGTTCGATGTCAGCCACGCTTCCACCGCTTGCTCTTCTCCCAGTATAGCTTTGCGTGGCTTTACCGATACGATCCAGTCGCTTGACTGGGATTGGTGTGGAACTACGCTGATTGCTACCTCGCGCGATCGTAAGATCCGAACTTTCGATCCACGTCAAGGCGAACGTCCCGTTCAGATCGCCGATTCTCATGGTGGCATCAAAGGTGCCCGTGTCATCTGGTGCGGTGATAAGGATCGTGCCATCTCCACCGGCTTTTCCAAGATGTCTGATCGTCAGATGTTTTTGTGGGACACTAATAATCTTGCCTCTGGTCCGCTCAAACAGATCACTCTGGATGCTTCGAGTGGGATCATCATGCCTTTTTGGTCGGATAACAACATTGTCTTCCTCGCTGGAAAGGGCGATGGCAACATCCGATACTACGAGTTGGAGAAGGACGAGCTTCATTACTTGACCGAGAGTAAAAGCTCCGAGCCTCAGAGAGGACTTACCTTTGTGCCGAGGAGGTTTTTAAATACCGAAGAAAACGAAATCGCAAAGGCCTACAAGATCACTGGCACTACCATCCAGCCAGTTTCGTTTTGCGTTCCCAGGAAAGCCGAGAGTTTCCAAAGCGATATCTTTCCCCCGGCCCCTAGCAATGTCGCCAGTTTGACGGCTAAGGACTTTTTCCAGGGCAAGAGGGGCAAGAGGATGATGGTCAGTCTCGAAACTGGCGAGCGGGTGCACAGTAGTGACAGTGTTCCCGAGACAACTGTTGCCAAGAGTACCGCCGCTGAAGCACAAACTTGTCTTGCAGATTTTGCATCGAACCCCACGCCTACCACGATTGCTACGACTACAGCTATGGCTAGTGCCACTTCTAATGACACCCCCACCACCCCCCCCACCACCACCAACAACAGTGGAGCACAAGTAGAAGATCTAAAGAAGCAGATCGAGAAATTGCGAAGAGCAGTAGAAGAAAGAGATACGCAAATCCGACATCTCGAACAAGAAAACGAAACTCTCAAGGCAAACCAAGAGAAAGTCAGAGAGGCACTGCTGAACTCGCTCTAAGCCTGCTTTGCTCTCCTTGCCTGGCTCGTGCGGCTCTGTAGGAAGAAATACTATGTATTGATTGAAAGTAGGGGCCCATGTACTATTGTGATGGGGCTCTCGACTAGGAAAGTGTATGAGAGGGTTTGAAGTATTTCTCTCGATACCACTTTAGTTCAGCAATGCTTGCTTTGATATCGCTTAGAGCTCTGTGGTTTGCTTGGTCAGTGGCTTTTTCTTTTGCTTGTCCCGGCCACATTGCTTGCGGGCCGTACCATCTTTTGACGAGTTCCTTTATGCTACTGACATCTACGATTCTGTAATGCAGATGGCGCACAAGTTCTGGCATTTCCTTGACGAGAAACACTTTATCAGCGTGCACCGTGTTCCCCGCTAAGCAGGCAGAGTTTGCAAGCGGAACCCTGTCTCTTACATAAGCTAGCATCGCTGTCCTGACATCCGCATGCGGATGGGAGTAGGGTGCGGGAGAGGAGCAGGCGAGAGTCAGGCCTGAAGATGCATGTTGCGTGCGACACCAATCGTTCATCCAATCGAGGATCGACGACGGCGTAGAAATGACATAGCTAACGCCATCATCGATCGGGTTCAATTCACCATCCGTGATGATACAGGCGATCTCCAGCAGTCTATCGCCCGCTTCCACGTTGAGACCAGTCATTTCGCAGTCTATCCAGACAAGAGGAAGCCAAGATGCGTCGAGCTGCGAGGCTGCACGAGGCGGGGGGATGGGAGAAAGCGAGGCAGGCTCCGGAAGCGAAGGCGAGGTTCGAGTCGACATACCGAAAAGGTTGGCCTTGAAGAGCGAAGCCAAGCTAAGATGCCGTGGCTTGGACAGGGCGATGGTAGTGCGAGTGGCAAGGCGATCGAAGGCGGTGGTGGCAATGAGACAGGCTGAAATGATGGTAACAGTTGCGCTCTTGTTTCGAGAGCGAGAGCGAGAGCGAGAGAGAAAACCAAGTAGCAAGGCGATGGTGGAGGAGAGATGAGCAAGAAAGGTGTGATGATGATGATGATGAGGAGGAGGAGGCGAGTCAAAGTGAAAGAGGACCGTGCGCAGGAGACCCTTATTAAATATTCGCCGCCTTGTCCGCACGAAATGTAGAATAAATTAAATCCCAGTGACCAGGTAAAATGATTTCCTCTTAAAAAAGCAAAAAAAACCAGCTTACATAAGCTTCGCCAAGTGTAAACAAAACCGAGTTCTCTCCACAACAGTGAAAGTATGTGAGCACTAGTTCGATCTCACACCTCCACCCCCTTTTCTCACTCGGATCCATAGCAAGCTTCTGAGGCCAGTCCCGCATATCGGCATGCGTCAGGCCCGATCATCGCCATAGGCTTCGGCACACCGGCTATCTGATACCCGAGGTGGAGAAGATAGGTGCCACATGTCATGGGACCAGATGTGCAGGAAGCAGGAAGAACCAAAGTCATATGAGGAGAAGCGCAGGAATCATAGGAACGGGCAAAATAAGGGTTACGGCAGTGTTCATCGAGATCTGTAGTAGAAGTGGTTCTATGACAGATCTCACCCCAAATCTGCACAAGCGGGAGGTTACTATGAATCCTGCCAAAATTGGTAGTATCTTGGTCATAGGATAGATCTTGCTGGAGCTTGCGAGATCACACTGATTCTCACAGGTCACAACAGGACAAGACATCATGGACAGTGGGTCTGCCACCCTGATGAAACAGGGGGCTGACCCAACATTGAATTCAGAATATGAAAGTGGGTGAGATGAGACAGGGAGGCGAGTTGCCACCCAGATGAAGTGAAAAGGACCCCTGTCGATGATGAAGCAGCAAAAGATTTGCCATCTGCATAAGGTGAGATGAGCAATGTCTACAGACCGCATTGTGAGGCAGATGGACAGGATAGGAGGGGTGAGGAGGAGAAGCAGTGTTGAAGAAACCTCCCCAGGTAGGAGCAGCATCACAGACAACATTGCAGGAGTGGATATAAAGCCATGGTCCTTGTCATAGCAAGTGAGTGGATCCCCATCCACTCTACACCATATTTTACTAGTTATAGCTTTCATATAAGTATACTTAGTAGTCCATCAACAGTAGCAATCATAAGACATTGCTCCTATCATAGCATGTGTGTTGTATCACTGCTCATTGACATTGGTCAACATTCTGAAGGCAGTTCATACTGTGGTCCAGCTCTCTCCATCATTAGAACCAAAGGCAGTCGTCCACTGCGGTCCCGGGTGTCAGCGGTCGTGTGCCTGGAACCAGAAATCTACTGGCTTGATTGATTTCAAACAGTTTCAGTGAGTGCTCTTGAGTATGCACCTGCCAGCCACTTTCACTGAGACTGCTTGAAGGGTTGTTTGTGTAAGTGGTTGCGCGCCAGAGACTTAGCTTTCGGGTGATATATTAGTAATGCTTGAGTAAGGTCTACTCAGTGTGTTCCACCTAAACATAACCAAACATTGCCATCTGGGGGGTCTTGGCTGACTGCCTTGAACACTCTGTTCAGAGGTTGTGCAGCACAAATGGTGATCGTGATGAGAGAGTAAAACTCCCTCTCTTACAGTATGAGTGTTCGTAGTACTGCTGATAATGCTCTTCGACGCTGTCTGGACCACGATATGCTGGTCGCCTACAGAGGACGGGAGTTACTGGACCGCAGGTGGAGATCCCCACCTACAATAACTGACTGGACCGCAGGTGTCAAGCAACACCACCTTCAGCAAGGGTACTGGACCACAAGTGTCAAAGGACACCGCCTACAGTGAGGGTACTGGACTGCAAGTGTCGAAGGACACCACCTACAGTTGACATCTAACGGTAATACGACACACACGTTGAGAGTTGGTGCAAGAGTGTTGCTATTGCAATGAAATGTAACAAGAAAGTATAGTATAGTATGTTATAGTATAGAGTGGATGCCCCCATTCACTTGTATGCTGTGGTAGAGTGGGAGTATTTATGTGTTTGGTTGGTGTTGCCCACCACACCTATCCTGCTCCTCCTGAGAGGCCTTTGTCCCCTGTTCGACATTGTTCTTGCTCTACTGGCATCAATCCCATTGAGACTGCGCTCCTACCGTTTGCACGGCGTAAGGGTTATGCAACACTGTGTCAGGGGTCGTGCACCTGAAACCTGAGATCTGTAGTAGTACTGATACTACTACCGATTCTGTCGAGTTATATGACAGCACTAATGGTATTTCAATTCTTAGTGAATTATGCAACAGAGCTGTCTCTGTCACTTTTCTTGTTGGAATCTGTAGTTGTATTGTCGTTATGACAGATTTCGACTGACTGCTGTGGACACTCTGTCCAGAGGTAGCTCGGCATGATCAAATACGATACAACTCTAATTGAACTTGATGTTGACACCAATGATCTGGTGTGAGTATTGATTGATGATGTCAGCACAAGTGTCCAGTGTGCTGACTAACACTTGAGGTGATCCCCAGACCGCAGTGGATGACTGCCTTCGATTCTATCATTATCTGGACCACTGGTTTGCTAAAAACCGCCTTCAGATGTCAGTGAGCAGTGATACAACACACGCGCTTCAATGAGAAGTAACCTATTGATTACGACTATGCTGAAGTAATACTAGTTAATATGGTGTAGAGTGGATGAGGATCCACTTGACCAGTGGCAACGAGAAAGTATGGTTATATACCTCTTCACAGCATCGCCAGCAACACTGCTCCTGCTCTCTCTCCAGAGAGTACCTTCTTTTTCGAGTACTGTCCAGGGGTCTCCGATGAGACTCCTCCTCCTTATCAAGCCTTGTCACTCCTGTCTTCTTGAGCTGTGTCGACTCCATCGACACTGCTCATCCTCCTCCTGACCTGTTCACCAGTGTCCATCACACAGCTCCTCTTCCTTCAACTGGCAATGATTCTCTTATTCCCTATCTCCTGAGCCCCTGAGCGGTAACCTGCCTGCATGTCACTGGGCTTGGTCCCCTTCATATGTGAGCTTGGTCCATCCTGCATGTGAATTGCTGTGTGGACATCTTTATTACTGATCTCCACGGAATCTGCCTTACAATCATGCTTACTACAGATCTTGGTGGGATTCGTGATATCGGCTTTGTTCATGCAGGTTTCGGTAAGATCTGTCATTGAATCGTATCTACTACCGATCTCACTGAATTCTTCTGCAATTCCTGCAATCTTCCCGATTCCTGCACTGCCTTCATATGAACTGACGGTTCTTCTTGCTTCCTGCGCACCCCGGCCCATGACAATACTGAGTCTCCTAGTACTTGCTTGTATCAGCCGACTTTGTTGAGGCATGCTGATCTGTCTGATTCTGACCAATCTCCGATGAGATTGATCTGAGATCCAGGGTTTGATCGATCTCGTAATCGGATGCGCTGCCCGCCCGATTTACCTCGTTGTTCCCCGATGGTCCAGCGCCGATCGATCTGGCATGCCCTTCATGTACTGCTCTGTTGCGCAACCTTCATATACTGCCATTGATCAATTTGGCGCACTATTTTGCGCTATCCTGCTGACCCTGTGACAGTTTGTTTGACAAGTTTCAGCTAACTGCTGTGAACACTCAGTTCAGTGGTAATGTGGCACAGTCAGTTCCTATTTGTTGCAGAACACTTAGTATATGGGGTGATAGTCTGTTGGCTTGACATGAGTGTTTGAGGTGTTGATGATCAGATGGCAAATTGGTGAGAGAAGCCTGGACTGCAGTATGAGTACTGCCTTTGGTGAGATAGTTATCTGGACTGCAGTAACTACTGCCTACAGACGACATCAGTGAGGGGTGATACAACACACCTGCTTGGATTAGTAGCAATGGCCTGTGATTGCACTATGTGATGGAACAACTAAGTATACATTACAGTAGATATGACAGGGGGTGTATATATACCTTTGTACCATGGTGTTGACTTCACCATGGCCTCCCTCCTTGCAGGGGTGTAGCCTCTCTGTTCACCCTTGTCTATCTGGCTTCTACTACATTCCTGTCCTTCCTGCTCCTACTCCTCTTGCTGAGGTGGTGATCCTCCTATGCTGACTTGATTGTGCTCAGGGGTTTCCTCCCACCTCATCAGGTGGTGAGTTCTCTTGTCCCCTGTTCCCAGTGGCTGGTGCTATGGTCTTGATGGAGCATCCTCATCTTGTTGTGGGGGTGATTGATCCACTTGATCTTGGGCCAGTCTTGGTGAAACTTCCCATGTCCCACTGTCTCGACTGTTCTTGATGAGGTTTCACCCCAGCTTGCTGTCCAACCATTCTGGATGAGATTGGTTGGAGGCCCAGGGTCTCAACCAGTCTGGCTTCGTGTGCATGGATCAATCTATGACAGACTCAAGTGAGTAAAGTCATAGAAGGCTTCTACAACAGTTCTTGACAGGAAGAATCAAACACAGCTGTTTACCAGAGATCTTGATACAATCAGTAGTAGTTCCAATTCTACTACAGATATGAGGTTTCAGATGCGAGACCGCTGATGCCTGCGAAACTGGTGGAGGGGCAGCCTCTTTCTGGACAGTTTCAGTGAAACTGCTCAGGAGCATCCAACTCAAGCAGTGTCAGTGAGATTTACCAGAACCCATTGACTCGGCGAATTTGGCATTCTGTGCGCATGGCACATTTCATGTGTCTGCGCAGAGGCTGTGACAATAGACCACTTGAGAAGGAAGAGGAAGAGCAGTGTTGCAGGTGACACTGTACAGACACACATGTATACTTTCACTTGATGATAGCATACGAGTGGAACCTCATCTGCTCTACTAGTCTTTATTGTTACTGTATCTTAGTTCTTGTCTCATCAAGAGTTGCAAACCTAGAGCATTGAAGGAGCATATTGAAATAGATTCACTGATATCAACCAGAACAACTTTTCCAATAGATTCAGGGATTTGGGCACATGACAGGTGAGCTCTAACTCCAAGCATGTAACTCTCACTGGGATCTCATCTCATACAGAGGCCAAGTTCACTTGTACATGCCAGTGCTGAAGGTGAGGATCGAGTAGGGCATGATCTGAAGATGAATTGGGGAAAGCGGATCTGATGGGAGATGGGCGACTACTGGGATCTGCTGGTTGAGATACTTGGTCATGAGGTGGAATGCTCTGGCATTCAGCCATGTACGACAAACTGTATATAGATATCAAGCGGAGAGCTCAAGGTTAGGGCTACCTTGTTCTGCAATGTCAATATAGTATAGTGTTTTAGCTGAAAAGGTTCAACATCATAGCACCTCTAAGCTACCTGGATATTGCCATCTCTAGTGTTTCCCATGTTTCAAGCTGAACCAGGGCCTTGTTTCTGTCAACACAGAGACTGGAGGTTAAACGTTCTTGTTGCTAGTACTGTTGCTGGTGTTGGGGGAATGGAAAGCGTCCAGTTGGGCAAGATTTGGTTTGAGTTGAGAAAGTGAAGTTGCCAATGCACGATCCACATGGCATCTACGTGCTCGAAGACATCTCAACATGAAGGAGCAGGAGCAGGAGAAGGAGAAGGAGCTGCACCAATCGAGTCAGAAGAGAGCGGTGCGACTTGACAAAGACAGAGAAAGCGTCGCGAAAGTTTGAAGAGCGCCAATGTCTGCGATGGCGTGAGATTGTTACGATAGCCTGGAGAGTGGAGGTAGTCGACAGTTGTCCAATGGGCCATGAGGGATAGGGATGCACTGATTGCGGTTGTATGCTGAAGCGCCAGAAAGGCGGAAGCTGCAACGACGACGCTCAACGAGGAAAGAATGCGCAACGATGGTGTTGGCGAGATGCGATTGGATGGGAGGAGCGGATGGGAGCAAGGTGTGCGCAGCCATGACGAACAATGCAAGCATAGGATGCAGATAGATGAACCGACGGCGCTGGCTATCAATGCAACACACTCGATGACATCTAGCGGCTCGATCGACCAATACAAAGACCATGCGCCAGTACATGGAACGACTGAGAAGCACAAAGACCTCGATGGAGCAAGAAAGCATGAAAGAGAGAGCGAAGGAAGGAAAATAAAAGCGCAAAGGAATGCATAACAAGGAAGAGATGCATTGTATGGCATTGTATGGCATTGTATGGCATTGTACCATCTATCCTCCTCTCGATCATCATTCACGGCGCTGCAACTCTTGCAAGGAGCAAAGCACCATCCAAGCATCCGCTTCTGATCTCCTTCTTCCTCAATAGACACGATGACTTCCACGGCCCACGTCAAACACATGGCACGCAGAGGTGGAATCATATCGACTCCTTCCTGCTCTTACTCTGCCCTTGCAAAGGCTCTTGGCACTCGTCCGCTCAGTCGGCGCACTCCTGGTCAAGCTCGAGAGTTGAGCCACTCCTGGCTTCGCTCAAGCTGGTGGCCTGCTGGAGCTGATGCTGTTGCCTCCTCATCCGCTTCCACCGTCGCTTCCACAGTCACTGCAAAGGCATTGACCTCACTCCCCTCGCCACCACGCAGCAAAACGATCGCCGACCTGGAATCGCTCAAAGCCAACAACACTCCTATCGTCTGTCTCACTGCTCATGACTTTCCCACCGCTCTCTCCATCCGTTCCTCGGACATTGATCTCTGCCTGATCGGTGACTCGCTCGCCAATGTTGCTCTCGGTTACTCCTCTACCCAGCCTCTTTCCCTAGATGCTATCATCCACCATTGCAAAGCCGTCAAACGAGGTCTCGACGCACCCCTCTTCTACGCTGCTAGCCTCCTCGAGCATGTAGACCTGCCACAACCGCCTCTTGTCATTGCAGACATGCCTTTCGGTGCCACTTTTGGCTCGCTCGATAACGCTGTAGCTGCTGTCGTTCGCCTCATCCAAGAAACCGGTGTCGACGGCGTCAAGATCGAGGGCTCCTATGAGCTTGTTCCCCTCATCAAGCGCCTTACCCACCATGGTATTCCTGTCATGGGTCATCTTGGCCTCCAACCCCAACGTGTAGCTTCCACCTCGGGCTATCGTGTCCAGGGCAAGACTGCTTACCAAGCCAAAGTCTTGCTCGACGCTTCCCTCGCTCTCCAGCAAGCAGGCTCTTTCTCCATCGTGCTGGAATGCATCCCCACCCGTGTCGGAGAGCTGATTAGCCAGCGGCTGCACATCCCAACCATTGGCATTGGTGCAGGCAGTAAGACGGATGGTCAGATCTTGGTCATGAATGATATGATTGGCGATCTCACTGGTGCTGCCCATGTCTTGGCTGCCTTGGCTCTCACTCCTTCCCAGCCGCAATCGCAAGTCAAGACAGGCCGCCAAGTGGCGACAATGCCGATCACTAGTTCGCTCACACCAACACCACCCCGATTCGTAAGAAACTTTAGTCAACCCTCAACCACTTCCATCGGCGCACTTCGAATCGCTGCTGTACAAGCCTACACCCAAGCAGTGCGCCATCGTTCTTTCCCAGACGACAACAGCGAGGCCTACAAGATGAACGCCGCTGAATGCAAGGCTTTCCTAGAACTCGCTCAATCTTAATCCTCCGCCTTGCTCACCACCCTTCACACCTCACACATCCAACTATACCTTTAGCATAAAACAACCCAACCTCTTTTCTGGCAAACGCTTTGTTTCGGTGTGACATTAGCCTATACTCGTATCCCTCTCGCGATCACTACTTGCACTTCTCTGATCCCCGCCTCCATTTCCCCTTAGGAGAAACAAAGCGTCGAACCCAATCTTCATCTTGCTCATTCCCTCCAAACTGGATTTCAAATCCACCTAGCGCTGCGTTTGCATCCGTCCCTCTTGCCACTAGGCTTCTGTTTAGTGAGCTTCCACCTTGCCCAGATGATAGTCCCGCTAGCATTTCATCCAGTTGGTTCGGCCAAGCTGCTTCTTCTACTCTATGCATGCCTCGATGGTGTGTGGGAGGCAGAGAAAGATCCACTTGGCTATAGTCTGAATCTTCTTCTTCTTCCTCTCCTTCTTCTTCCTCTCCTTCTTCTTCCTCTTCTTCCTGTTTCGTACTTTGCTTTTTGCCCATTGTAGTGGTGGTAGGATGCATTGCGAGACCATCTGCAAAGCCAAATTCGGATTCCAGCTGCCTCCGTACTTTGCTCTGTAGCCATGCCTCTCGGAAACCAACTCTTTCTCCCCCACTACACTGCTTGAATTGTAATGCATCTATCTGCGAACCAGAATGGGCAAGCATAAAGCCCAAAACAGTTTCCAAGCTTATAATCCGCTCTTCCAGTCTCGGCCTCAATCCCTGAATAGGCCCCCTCTTTCTTTCGGGTCTGTCGTAGGTACACCTTCGATCAAGTCGAGAACAGAATGTACACAGTGGTTCCAGTGCATCACAACGGTCTTTTTTGAGAAAGCATTGATCGCATGCTCGAGAGACACGTTTTCTTTTCCCATCCTTTCCACGCTTTCCCTTCTTGCTGTTATCAGCATTTGCCTTTGCGCCGGTCGTTGAGGTTGAAGCCATGCTTCGAGATGGCGATCTTGAGCGAGCAATGCTGTTTGGACGAGTGTTGCAGGAGGGTCTAGTTGAGCCAAGGTTGATGGTGTTGCCTGTTGTGTGCGGGCCCGCCATTCCCCAAAAAGAAGGAATACAATTCAAGATGACAATGAGCATATGCCATTCCAGGGACCACTATCAGGCTCTCTTACCACAGACATGTAACCGTTTTCAAATGCTTAGTTTTTCTATAGTCTGAATCCTAATGATGAGCACGTATATATACTCTATTGCTACCCTTGATCATCTCCAAGCCACATGAGTCATCTCTTCTGTAACCCCCTGTGTTGCTGTGTTCTGCAATGCCCCTGAGCCGTTGTTATGGCAAGCTTCATGTGCTTTATTGTGTTCATCACTTATGCTTGCATTCGGTCCCTTGTGTCAGGGGTCTCGCGCCTGAAACCCAGGTCGGCTCGTCGAGTTGCTCAGTGACTATCAAGTTGTGCAACAGCTATTGTCTCAATATCAATCTTGGCAAGCTGTGTTGTTCAGCAATGACTGAGTTGTGCAATGACAGTGGGTGGTGTTTGATATGTATGTATACTATTGCAGGTTTCGTCTGACCTCTGTGGACACTCTGTTCAGGGGTAACTTGACACGATCAATATCAATACAAAGGTTATGGTGACACCAAGGTCTGGTATGAGTGTTCTTGTTGGTGATGAGGTTGGTGCTGTCAACATGAGTGTCCAGTGTGTTGACTAGTACTTTGAGGTGATCCCCAGACCACAGTGGACAACTGCCTTTGGTTCTATTGTTATCCGGACCACAGGTTGCTAAGAACTGCCTTCGGACATCAGTGAGTGGTGATACAACACACACTACAATGAGGAGCAACCTTGATAGACTGCCACTATGCTGACTGAAACTAATGTATACTTATGCTGAAGTGATAACTAATTATGGTGTGTAGAGTGGATGAGGTTCCACTTGACCACTGATGATGAGAAGATATGCTTATATACACTCCTTGTAGTGTCGCCTGTGATGCTACTCTGGCCCTCTCTCTGCAGAGAGTACCCTCTTCATCGAGTACTGTACAAGAGGTCCCTCCAGTACCCTCCTGTCCTCCTCGACACTGCTCCTCCTCCTAGTGACCTGCTTTCCAGTCTCCTATACACTGCTCCTCCTCCTTCGACCAGTGACAGTTCCTCTGGCTCCTATCTCTCGAGCCCCTGAGTGGTGACTGTCTGCATGCTCCTTGAGCTTGGTCCTCCTTGTGGCTGTGCCTGGCCCTCCTCACATATGGGCCCAGTCCTCCTTTGCATGTGAGTCTGTAGGAGTCCATGGTCTCCATGGAGACTGCACTATGACCATGCTCATCACTGGTATCAACTAGATCTCTGATACCTGTGCTCCTTTTGTATGAACCAGTGACCCTCCTGCTTCCTGAGCATTCAGGCCCATGACACCGAGTTGAGACATGCAAACAGCAATGACATAGCCTGCAACTTGGTCCCAGGGGAATACCTTGGAGAGTTCTGCAATGTGTTGGTAGAAGTGGCCAAGGCTGACTGGGAGGGCATGGTTGTTGGAGCTGGAAGGCCAGAGTGACAGATAGACAATCCAGAGATGGCCAAACATGGAAAAACTCAGCACTGCTTTGATGAACTGGTGGCTGGATGTTGAGGTGGATTGGCCTTTTATCACTGAGAAACCCTCAATCATGACTGGAGCAGGTTCTTCCTGAGCCATAGTGCCTGGCCACAAAGGGTTGGTGAGCTTTGGGAGGTCATAGACACTAAGTGTGTCTTGGTGGATTTTGTCAATGACAGCCAGGGGAAATGCGATATCAGACAGGTATGCACTGAGAGGGCTGAGGTGGAGGAAAAGAAGCACTTGTGAGGGGTTGAGGTGTCAGCAGAGTGCTCGCTACCTTCTGCAAAACATCAGTGAACTTGTCTTGAAGGACAGAGTGGAGAGCAGAACAATGCGATGGCTGAGTCCAGTCCAGACGTGCACGAGTTGAAGATTCGTTGGCATTTCAATGTGGTTCACGGGGTCTAATCGATTGATGATACAGCGAAGTCATGCATAAGCAATATGCATGTGGGATACATGAATGTTGCCATAGCAACGAGTCTGGAGTGACACAGGAAGCTACAACTCAGGAGTTGACTCATTTCAGCATAGAGTGCTCATAGGTAGTGCTAAGATACATATATACATTTGCATGACTGTATCCATCCATAGTAATACAAGCCTTCAAGAAGTCATACATCTGTGAACAAGAGCTTGCTAGTAGCTCCAGGCAGCGCATTGTACTTGCAATCTTCAACTGCCTTTGCTATGAAATCACGTGATGCAAAAACGTCTTTTCGAGGTGGTTGACATCTCTCTCAGTTAAATTTAGATGTGACTAATCAGAGGCCACAGTCAGGCACTCTTGCAGTCGTATGATCTAGGTAAAAAGGCTTAGATTTTTCTGTACGGTAGCAACCATCATGTAAATATATATACATGTTCTGTGCACCTGTCTGTGCTCAATTTGACGAATCATTCCTATGTGACACGTATCCACCTTCATGAGTGTTGTCATGTCAACATGCCCCCTGCATCTTATGGTGTCAATAGTCATGTGTGGCCTGTATTAGCCCCCACTAGCTTCGTGTTCTGCTTGTCTCTCCTCGTCGCTCGATGCTTTCCCGATTTCCCGATCCCATATTTAATGTGTCACACGTTGGCGATGCCGGTGCATCTTCAAAACTCTCTCTCTCTCTCTCTCTTCTCTACCACAACATCATCCTCAACCCACGCAGTAATCGAAGAGGGAGCGGTTAACCATGTCATGGTATCAACCTTCCTCCGCACCCACGGTGGGATATTGGGGTCCGATCACATCAACTCTTCTCTGGTGCGAGTCAAAATATGCATTCTCACCATACATTGCTGAACCTGTCAACACATTTACCAATTTATTCTTCGTATCTCTCTCCCTATACGGCTTTCACACAACCCGGTCTCAGTGCCTTGCACTTCGATATTCGATCTGTCATCTCGGAGTAGCACTTGTGGGCGTTGGATCGGCCTTGTTTCATGGAACACTCAAACATGAGATGCAACTCTTGGATGAACTGCCAATGATCTACACCAGCGCAATCATGACCTATTGTCTAACCGAGACGAGTAAAGGCTATGCAAACCCACGGTTTCCACTCCTACTACCCGCAGCCTTGGTGGCCCTGACAGGCTGGATTACAGCTGTTTATCTATGGAATGGTAATCCACTTTTCCATCAGGTCGCATATGCAGCTATGCAAGTACTCTCGACTGCGAGAGTCATCTACCTGCTTCGCTCATCGAAATCACAACTCAATACCACAACCCTGGCTAAGGAGAGAAAAGAAGAGATAACAAACTTGTATATCTTTGGAACCCTAATCTTCCTCCTCGGTTTCGCCGTGTGGAACATCGATAACATCTTTTGCTACAATCTACATCAGGCCAGGAACAAGCTTGGTTATCCTTGCGCACTACTCTTGGAGGGACACGGTTGGTGGCATATTTTAACCGGTTGGGGTGCCTATTGTACCATTACCGCCGGCATTCAATTGGCGGTGGGGGAGAAGGAGCATCCTCGCAATTTTAAACAGGTCGGCCGATGGTTGCCAAGACTTGTGAGGCTCAGGCCCTACACAACCCCGTCTAAGGTGGGCCCGGGGAGGAACAAGGCAAACTAAAATGCTCACCAGTGTACATTCAGATATAGAGCACAAACAAGGTGAGAAAGGTGCAAAAACACAGTCTGAATTCGAATCAAAGTGAATGTGCGTAGTATGAGGACAAGAGGAGAAAGGGGAAAGGCGGTTTAGAGACGTCGACGAAGCAAAGCCATTGAACGACGGTGTTTGGGAGTGCCATAAAGCTCAGGACCTGGGAGTCCATTGCCGGGGAAGCCTCCAGTCTTGGTTCCACCTGGCATGCCACCCCTAGCGCCAGCTTTACTAGTGTCTCCGCCTGGGTTATCGCGCTTGCCTCCAGCAAGACCCTCGTCAACGGGACCAGCGTCGACGTCAGAATTTGAGCTACCGTAGGCTTGGTGGGAAGGGTCACTAGAGCCAGCACCGCCAGAGCCAGCACCAGCACCAGAGCCGTAGCCACCCGAGCCAGCATCACCACCGGCACCGCCAGAGCCAGCACCAGCACCAGAGCCGTAGCCACCCGAGCCAGCATCACCACCGGCACCGCCAGAGCCAGCACCAGCACCAGAGCCGTAGCCACCCGAGCCAGCATCACCACCGGCACCGCCAGAGCCAGCACCAGCACCAGAGCCGTAGCCACCCGAGCCAGCATCACCACCGGCACCGCCAGAGCCAGCACCAGCACCAGAGCCGTAGCCACCCGAGCCAGCATCACCACCAGCACCGCCAGAGCCAGCACCAGCACCAGAGCCGTAGCCACCCGAGCCAGCATCACCACCAGCACCGCCAGAGCCAGCACCAGCACCAGAGCCGTAGCCACCCGAGCCAGCATCACCACCAGCACCGCCAGAGCCAGCACCAGCACCAGAGCCGTAGCCACCCGAGCCAGCATCACCACCAGCACCGCCAGAGCCAGCACCAGCACCAGAGCCGTAGCCACCCGAGCCGGCATCACCACCAGCACCGCCAGAGCCAGCACCAGCACCAGCACCAGAGCCGTCGCCACCCGTGCCAGCATCACCACCAGCACCGCCAGAACCAGCACCAGCACCAGAGCCGTAGCCACCCGAGCCAGCATCACCACCAGAGCCAGCACCAGCACCAGCACCAGAGCCGTCGCCACCCGTGCCAGCATCACCACCAGCACCGCCAGAGCCAGCACCAGCACCAGAGCCGTAGCCACCCGTGCCAGCATCACCACCAGCACCGCCAGAGCCAGCACCAGCACCAGCACCAGAGCCGTCGCCACCCGTGCCAGCATCACCACCAGCACCGCCAGAACCAGCACCAGCACCAGAGCCGTAGCCACCCGAGCCAGCATCACCACCAGAGCCAGCACCAGCACCAGCACCAGAGCCGTCGCCACCCGTGCCAGCATCACCACCAGCACCGCCAGAGCCAGCACCAGCACCAGAGCCGTAGCCACCCGTGCCAGCATCACCACCAGCACCGCCAGAGCCAGCACCAGCACCAGCACCAGAGCCGTCGCCACCCGTGCCAGCATCACCACCAGCACCGCCAGAGCCAGCACCAGAGCCGGAGCCACCCGAGCCAGCATCACCACCAGCACCGCCAGAGCCAGCACCAGCACCAGAGCCGTAGCCACCCGAGCCAGCATCACCACCAGCACCGCCAGAGCCAGCACCAGCACCAGCACCAGAGCCGTCGCCACCCGTGCCAGCATCACCACCAGCACCGCCAGAGCCAGCACCAGCACCAGCACCAGAGCCGTCGCCACCCGTGCCAGCATCACCACCAGCACCGCCAGAGCCAGCACCAGAGCCGGAGCCACCCGAGCCAACATCAGCACCAGCACCGCCAGTGCCAGAGCCGGAGCCGCCAGTGCCATCAGAAGACGACGAGCCCTGACCACCCTTACCCAGATCGCTAAGACGTCCACCCTGAATGCCCACGGGCTTGTTACCCCACTTCTTGAAAACATCAACAAGAGCAGCAACAGCAGGTTTAGCCTTACCCTGAGCATCGAACAGCAAAGGAGCACCGGTCTTACCGTGACCAACGCCATCTACTTGCTGAGTACCGAACCAAGTGTGCGAGTCCATCAAACCCCAGAATGTAGCACCGAAAGCACCGCCTTCCAAAGCGGCCTGCATCATGGTACCGTATTGCTGAGCCTGCTTTTCGAGGTCCTGCTGGGAAGGAGGAAGGTTGATGGGAATATCGATCTCAGAAAGAACTACGGGAATAGATTCGGAAGTCCAACGTTTGATAGAAGCAAGCATGTCCTCGTACTTGTTGTTCAAACCGATGTGGAATTGAAGACCAACAATATCCACAGGAACACCTTCGGCAAGCCATTGCTTGATCGTCTTGAAAGCAAAGTCGGATTTGGGGTTCTTGCTTTCCATACCGTAATCGTTGACGATGATCTTTTGGTTAGGGCATTCCTTTTTAACGAGCTTGAGCACTTGCTTGTAACCTTCTTCACCGATCACTTCGAAGTAACCGTTCTTCTTGAAACCTTTGCCATCATCGGCGAAAACCTCGTTGAGAACGTCGATACCCCAGAAATTGGCCTCCTTGATGTACTTAGGGCACATCTTGGTGCTGACGAAATCCGTAATGGTTTTCAACATGGCTTCTTTGCTGAATGACTGTTGCATCATCTGTTCGTTCTGTTCGGCACCCCAAATGAGAGTGTGCCACTTCCATTTGATCGTGTCTTTGCCAACCACCTTTTCGACGCCGGTTCGAAGCTCGTGCCAAGAGTTTTCATTCTCGTAGATGAACTGCATCTTGAGCGAGTTGCCCGGTGTCAAGTAGGGGAAGTACTTGGTGAGAGGGACTACAAGGGGATCCTTGAGATCGCCGTTGTCGACCCCGGAGCCAATGAAGAAATCATGAGGGACAACTTTGGCAAGTTCAGCACCCGTCATGCCAGAGGCATCGGTGGCCCAGTGCATCTGACCACCTTTGGAAGTAGCCGTAGTGTCTGGAGCACCAATAGAGGCAGGGTGGGTGAGCGGGTCCATGCCTCCATTGCCAAAGCCTCCGCCGGATCCACCACCGGATCCACCACCGGATCCACCACCGGATCCACCACCGGATCCACCACCGGATCCACCACCAGCGCCACCAGCCTTGCCGCCGGGTTGACCACCGTCACGTCGAGAAAGACGGTCCGGCCGTCGGATGTTGCTGGAAGAACGACCCATGACACCGCCAGCGGTGAGCACGAGTACGAGGGCAAGCTTTGAGCTCACCATTTTGTGAGAAGAATAAGGCGAGAAGAGAGGAAGGAAGGTTAGGATGAAAGAAGAAGAAAGGCAAGACCTTAGATACTGTCTTGGAATGAGGAGACGAGGAGGAATGAGCAACAAGAGGCGTCTACGGCCTTGAGGAGGTATATTTATATCTTGCATCACTGAGGGGCCTCATCGGCAAGGAGGAGCACCTCATAACGAAAGTCGCCACAACTAGAAGCGGGATTCGTGTTACTGTAGGCACTGAGGGCAAAGCTTGTTGAGTGGCGTGTTAATGTAAAGCAACAGTGATAGGGCGTTGTGTTCGGGTGCAACGTTTTATATCAGGTGGGCGTTATCCCACTGTCACTTTGATGCAACGGTCACACTAGGGCTGATCCCACTTGAAGGACCGAAGCGAGTGTCGGTTGCAGGGTGAAACTATGGCGTCGCGGTACAACTCGGTCAGGGGCACGGATTGTCGTTCTCGAAAGGTCCATATCGGTACAACGTCAAGGAGGTTGCGAATGAGACCGGGCTGCAACCGAATGGTGGCAGCGTTGTTTTGTGCTGTGAGGAAATAAAATGTGGGGAGGTACGAGGATGCTTCCCGCCAACAAGCGGCTGACTGCAGCTCGAGGAGGCTATCGTATGCATGGTGGGCTGTTGAGCAAAGTGCACAGATGAGAGGAGGACAGACAATGGTGGTGTCAAAGACGAGATGAAGGACACCGTGCACGTCTGTCTCAATGATACCGTGTCAGCACAGCTATTTAGGGGCCATCTTCTGAAGTGCTCCTCCCTTATTGTTTTGATGATATCGTGCGGGATTGGTTGGCAGATGAGCATTCGCGAGCGTAAAGGGTGAACGGATGGTGTCAGTCAGTCCGACAGGCGATACAACAAGAGAGTGATTGGCGTCGCCACACGTCGAAAGTGCTTCGAGGATCACTCTATTTTCCAACCTTGATGCGCTTGCAGACAAGACATCCATCCAAACAGCCGCCGTATCACGCAAAGTGGCTTTCTCTCTCCCACAGTCCACTTGCACGATCAAGAGAAAGTACAGCTCCGCCTAAACTCAGCTGCCTATCACATCCAACGGTTCGATCAAGGCATCGAGAAGACAGCAAAGCGTTGAGCTTACAGTACAGTACAGTCGACTGCTATCAGCAAACCTGCATGTGTGCTGCTTCATGAGATTTTTCGTCGCTTGACAGAGCGATTTAGTTATACAATGCATCGAACAACGAAGGCGCACCGAACGACGAACGATTTTGGTCCACCAGACGATTGATTGCAGGCATTGAGAAGAAAGAGCTCATTGTTGTCCAACTCGCTTAGGAAAATGCGCATACGAGCCCGAGCTTGGCCTGGAAACTGAACGGCTATCACCCAACTGCTTCCACCAGGCGTGTCGCTCCTGTAACAACATGCTATGGTTGTCATGGTGATGGGTAGTGAATTGCTGACAATTATTCTTCCCACGCATCTGGTGTCCTGTGTCCCTGTTGGGATTTGATACATTGTCGTCAATAGTATCATTCTATCCGAGGATATGGGACTTGAGGGTGGTGCCGCATTGGTTAAGTGCATTGTATCATGCTGACATTGTATGTAATGTCTGGGATGGAGAGTTGGCTATGGTGTCTGTGCATGTGGCTGGCATTTTGTGTGGTGTTGCACCAATATTCATAACCTTGACACTCTTAGAACGTAACATGACCACAACCAACTGAAACTCGGTATATCAAAGCTGAGCTGAACTGAATGCGCACACGCCATCAAAGCTCAGCTTGGATTCGTCAACATCACCATAACCGCCACCACAACACGGTTTCTTTTGCCGCAGTCTTACGTTTACACAATATCGGCTAGCATTTAGCATGCTTGGGCTTCACCCTTCCATCATATCGTCTTTACCACCCTCGCATCCGCCAAGCTCCAGCAGCAGCAAAGCACAGTTGTCTAAGCTCGAAATCCAGATCGACAACTTACTTCCGCCCTCTCTTGATGGCAAGCAGAACGTCTCAACATCAACACCTCTTGCTCTCGACGTCTCTGCACTCTTTCATGATCGACTCACCAGCCGTTTCGAACGTACCAAATGGCCTCTGGATCGCATCCACAAGTTTCTCGATTCTTTTTTCAAATCACACCCTTATTTGCATCATCGCCACCCGCAGTCGGAGCAGGTTGCGGCTCCTACCACACCTGTCAAGCCCACTTGAGCGCTACCGCAACAAGCTCTCAACAATACCCCTCGCACTTCCAAGGCAACAGATCATCTAGCTCAGCTCGGACGTGTTGATGGTTGGAATTCTCTCACCTCCAAGCACGAATCCGTTTGCAAGACGTATGGTGTTGACGGCTTTTGCGATGATGACGACCTCTCAGCGCCGTCCAAGCGCCTTATCCAACACAAGGCTCAGCTTTGGGCAGACAGACCAGAGCTCAACAACGTATTCAACGCAAATATCGACCTGGTGTACAAGCGAAGAGCGACGAAACGGATCGCAATTGCGATGATGTTGAGAGCAACTAAGTACAAAGAAATGAGAAGCATATATATCTCTCTCCCGATGACCAGTGTGTGCGTGTGTGTGGAATGAAGTGAGGCAAGAGCTCAATAGGAACAGGAGGGTGTGTTGACGTGGATCTCAGCAACGGTGGTGGATGACGATGAGTAACGACGGTGAGCGAGGTTGGCGGAAATGTTAGAGCGAAGAGGAGAGGTCATGTGACTTGGCTCACACCTCTCCCATTTGGGCGCTTGCGTCCTTGGCTCGCCTTTCCATCCTACCACCACCACCATCACCATCCCATATCCAGCCAGCCTAGAGCGTAGTTGCCAGCGAGGCATCGGTTCAGCTCGACTTGGATCTCATCCTCGACATCACGCTCCACCTCCTTTAGACAAGCATTTCACGCCTGTCTCTCGCTCTGGCAAGCATCTCAAGCAAGGAGCAGCATATTGGATTGTATCGACAGCGCCATCGGCACACACATCATCAGCATCTTTCCAGCCACATATACAATGTTCCGTGTTCGATGACCCTCAAAGCTGTCTCGATAGGCAGCGATACACTCTCGCATCCTCTTTCTCCCTGCATTTGACAGCATTCATCGATTCATTGGTATCTACGCCAACATGTCTGGCAGCATTGCAAGTAGTCCGCGCGCTGCCGCAGCCCGCACGAAACTCAGGTCGATGGCTCGATGGTGCGGCAAGCACCTCAACTTCTTCCGAGTTCACGTTCTCGTCTTCACCTTCACACCCCTAATCGCTGCCGCTATCTTCTACGCTTGCAATGGCGAGACCCGCGTCAACTTCATCGACTGCCTCTTTGTCTGCGTCTCTGCTATGACCGTCACCGGTCTCGTCACAATCAACATCAGTACTACCAATGGTGGTCAGCAGGCCATCCTCTTCTTCCTCATGTGCATTGGCAACATCTCGGCCGTCAGTATCACCATGATCTGGATTCGTAGAAGCTTCTTCCGTAACAAGTTCGACAACGTCGTTCGTCGAAGCGCCAAAGTGCGTAAGCGTATGCACGATGTAGAGGAACAGCAACGTAGAGAGCGAAGGCACAACATTGCCAAGATCCAGCGAATGGTCGGTCTCAAGTCTTCCGACAGTGCCACTACAATCAGTAATACTGAGGACCCGGATCGCACAGAAAGCAGCTCCAGTGGCCACCAGCTCGAGCTTCGTCGTATCACTGAAAAGAACAAACAAAAGAATAGGCGCAAACACAAACCCATCCGTGCCGACATGATCCGTCGTATTGATGGTCCTGCTTTCCTCATCAATTCGGCTGGTGATCCTTCCAATACAGTGCCAGAGCCTGCTTCGCTTCTGCAGCTTGGCGAGCGACCTTCACCCATCACGCGCGGGCCAGAGCAGATCACTTCAGCTCAGCCTAGTGGAGGTGGCATCCTTACATCCGATCGAAATAGACAGGCCTCCATAACATCTGGCCAACAACAACAGCAACAGCAGCAGCCTAGCATTCGCATTTCGCTTCCTCGTGACGCTGTGAACGCTACCGACAGTGCCAGCACCAAAGACGAGGGCGCAAATCGAGTCGACTCGCCTCCACGCCGTAGACTTTCCATTCCACGATTCAGCGGACGTCATGATCCTGATGCCGACTCGGATGAAGGGCCAAGTCGACAAGAGACGCCACGCTCACCACTCCTCCGTGCACGTTTCCCGGACGACCAGGTCGCCGGACGTGCAAGACGAGGTTCCGATCCAGCCAACTCACGTCTCCGTCGTGGCTCCGACACCGGTCTCATGCATACGTACGCCAGGCATGAGAAGCCTGATATGTTTCCACGTGCTCAGACCGTCGAGTTTGCGGTGCCGAGCGATTACCGTACATCTATCGACCCGCAGTATCGCGAATCGGGCTATACAACGGGGCAGAACTTGAACAACAGCAGTGGCCTACGGCAAAGGACCACCACTTTCAACCGCACTGTCACAGGTCGATCCTACCTTTCTGGACGTCTTAGCAACGGCAGATCAGGAGTTCCGCTTGCCCGTACTCAGACCTCATCCAAGCAGCGCGGCCTTGGTGGTTTCCCGACTCCGTTCGAGATTGCTGGCATGGCTATCAAGAGAGTCGTGCCTGGTGTGCAAGAACGATTGCAGAGAACCATGACGATGCCTCGAACTGCCACCTTCACTTCGATTCGCTCGGGTGGCGGTCTTACAGAAAGTGGCGCCAAACCAGCACCCTATCTTACCTTTGACGCTACCGTTACGGGTAACTCGCGCTTCCATGCGCTCACAGAGGCACAGAGGGACGAGCTGGGAGGTGTCGAGTACCGTGCGCTCGACCTGCTTGCCAAGTTGGTACCTGCGTATTGGCTCTTTGTCAACTTGTTCATGATCACCATGGTCGCTCCTTACATCAACAGCAGAGCTTTCGCAAAGTATCAAACAGTCTTGGAAGGGCAAGAAGCCGATAGGCCCAACTACACCTGGTTCTGGTTCTTCCAAGTCATTTCGGCTTACTCGAACACGGGCATGTCGTTGATTGATACAAGTATGACTCAGTTGCAAGATGCGTACTTCCTGCTGATTCCCATGGGCTTTTTGATTTTGGCTGGAAACACTGCTTTCCCTATCCTGTTGCGATTCTTCATCTGGGTTATATCACTCTGTGTCCCTTCAGGTTCGAGGATTTACGAGACGCTTAGGTTCTTGCTCGACCATCCACGTCGATGCTTTGTCTACTTGTTTCCTTCAAGTCAGACATGGTTTTTGTTCTTTGTGTTGCTGCTGTTTAACTCGATTGATTGGCTGGCGTTTTTGATTCTGGATATTGGCAATCCGGTTATTGAATCCATTACGCTCAGCATTCGAGTCTTTGACGGTCTCTTTCAGTCGATCGCAGTACGAGCTGCAGGTTTCACGGTAGTCAGCTTGTTGGTGCTTGCACCTTCTGTTCAGTTCCTTTACGTGATCATGATGTATCTCTCCGCCTTCCCACTTGCACTTTCCGTTCGAAGCACCAACGTTTACGAAGAGAAATCGCTCGGAGTCTACGTCGATGAAGGACCAGTGGAAGCTGGTGCACCACTTGAAGAATGCAACAATGCCAAAGTTTGGGGTTCCTTCCTTGCCTCTCATGCCCGTCGACAGTTGGCGTTCGATATCTGGTGGTTAGGCTTTGCGCTTTGGCTTATTTGCATTATCGAGCGTAACGATATTCAGGATCCCAACTCGAACGGATGGTTTACTATCTTTAGCTGTTTGTTCGAGCTGACCTCGGCATATGGTACGGTTGGCTTGAGTTTGGGTACGCCTTTTGATAATTTTAGTTTGTCGGGCAGGTTTCATACGTTGTCCAAGTTGGTGGTTTGTGCGGTAATGATTAGGGGTAGACATAGAGGATTGCCTGTTGCGATTGATAGAGCTATTCTTTTACCGAGTGAATTGGAGGCGGAGGATATGTTGGATGATGACCTATCGCATATGGGTGATACGTGGGAGAGGAATGGTGCCTATCTGGCCGAACCTACGATTGCGCCTAGACCCTCGATGAATTCTGTGGGTAGGGAGAGGAGTGGTAGTAATGCAAGTGGTAGTGCGGGTGGAGCAGCAGGCGATGATCCGGATATGTCGAGTGTTAAACGCTCTGCGTCTGGAGTTTCGTTTGCGATCAACCCGCAGACTAAGATGAGGAGGAGCAGTATACCTCCCACAGCTATGGAGTCATTGCCGCCTAAGCAGTTGGCAGAAGCTGCTGCGGGGGGTGAGTCAAGGAGGAGCTTTACACTCACCCTTCCGCCAAGCAGTTTGCCTCTACATCATGGTGGGGCAGCACACGTTGCACAGAGTACAGGAGTGTTGGGGCCCATGATGGCCTCATCGCCGGGACATTTGACTGCGATAGACGAGATGCCTAGTGGACTTGGAGCTACACCGTTGAGCGAGAGTAGAGCCGAGTCGCCAGCAGGGCAGGGAGATGAGCCGCCTAGTTTCCATACCAACGCAAGCAGCGGCAGTCCGAACCCAAGTAGTGATGGAAGCATGAAGGGGAAGGAGAAGGCAGCGGAGGAGAAACAGAAGGAGAGCGAGATGGCTCAGCATGCTGGATGCTCTACTCCTAGTGGCAGGCATGATCCTCCCACTCTTGATCCGTAGCGCCACTTGTTCTCGAAAGTGATCTCATGTCCTTGACGTTTTGTTGTTTACGATATCTCATGTCTTATGGGAACGGAAATCCTACGATATCTCTCGCCCATAAGCTGTGACTGTGCCGAAAGCTGATTCGATGAATGTGTGTGTGTGTGGTATACAAGTACGAGATGCCGAAACGTTGTACGATCGAGCCAGAACAAGGCGTGTAGAGGGGAGGGTCATGCTTCGCCCTTCTTCTCCTTCTCCTTCTTCTCCTTCTCCTTCTCCTTCTTCTCCTTCTCCTTCTCCTTCTTCTCCTTCTTCTCCTTCTCCTTTTTACTCTTCTTTCTCGGCGATTCTTCCTCGGCATCATGCACAGGATCCTCGGTCGTCAAACTATCATCAAGATTTGGTGTTTCGTCATGACTCAATTCGTCTGCCTTGGAAAAAGAATCCCTTCCTTCTCCATCTCCTCCAGGCGCACCTCTCTTCTGACTCGGATCGAGTACCTCTCTTGGCGTTTCTAGTTGGTCAACTTGTTCTTGGTCGATATCAAGAGCATCTGCTGCAGTGGTAAAAGTGGTGGGGAAGAGGTTTGCAAAGATATCATGGTCTATTTTGCCCGCCAAACCGTTCATTAATCGGGTTAATTGAGCAGCGACCACTCCGCCAGTTGAAGCTGAGGAGGATGAGGAAGAAGGATCGTCGGACGAAGAAGCGGCATTTTGAGTCCCTGTACGAGCAGCATAGGCGGATAGGAAATGGGAGATGCATTCTGATACGCATTCGTGCGACCTAGATACTGGGCAATGCGTGAGGTCGAGTCTTAGGGGGAGGGGTAGTGCTGGTTCCATGATGATCTTTCTTCACCGAGAGTGTTTCGAATTCGACTTGCGCTAAGCTTTCACCAGAGTTGCTCTGGTAGGAGGAGGAAGGGAAGGTGCTTGTATGTGCAGAGATAGCTGTGTGAGGTATTGTAGCAGGGGATAGAGGTAGCATACAATGTCACAAAGGAGGTCGAGAATCCTTGATGAAGAATATGAGCGACTTGCGGAAAGTTGAAAGAGAAAAAGTTGGATTGGTAAGCGTGACCAAGCAAATATTGGTAAGCATGACCAAGCAAAGATTGGTCGCTGGAATAAAAGCCTCGCTCGTCCTCTGGCTTTTGGCCTAGCAACTACCCTTTCATCTTGCCCATCGTCTTTCGCTCTTCTCTACCAACTCGACAGCAAGCTACGCTCTGAACCAGCTCCATTCGTCCCAACATCGGCCTGCTTTTCAACCGAGACCTTTGCCTCCGCTCAGACACGGAATGACCACACGCTGAACAAGTTCCAACCACACACGCACGCACACACACCCAAACACACACACACACACACGTTGCATTCGAGAAGGGAGCATTATAATAGCTCAGAAGTATGGAGGCAATCCAAGCAGCAGCGGAAGGCACCGCAGATGCAGCCAGCGATGCGGCAGGTCAGCTTTCTGATCTGAGTCTGCTTATGGGCGGTACAGAAGCAGGATCAGGGATGTTATTAGGATCATTATCTTCCTATACAGCAGCGTTAGGGTTAGACGAAGCGTTGAAGAATGATCCACGAGCACTTTGGTCTAGCTTCGCGATGATTATTGTAAGGACCTTGCTCCCCACCACTGACATTTGGGAGGTGGAGAGTTGCTCTTGACACCTTTCTCTTCCCTCTTTCTCTTCCCTCTTTCTCGCTGTTTTCATCCCTTCTGCCTTGATCGCCTCAGGTCTCAGAAATAGGCGACAAAACATTCCTCATAGCCGCAATCCTCGCCATGCGACAATCTCGTCTCGTCGTATTCTCGGGAGCATTCGCCTCTCTGGCTGTTATGTCCCTTCTCTCCGCCCTTCTAGGCGTAATGTTCCCCTCCATCCTCCCCAAATCACTAACCAACCTCATGGCTGCAGCACTGTTCCTGCTCTTCGGTCTCAAAATTCTTCGCGATGGCCTACAAATGTCTGGCGATGAAATCAAAGAAGAATGGAAAGAAGCCGAACGAGAAATCGCACAAGAAGACACTCACGAACTCGATTCTCTTGAACATGGACATCCTACTCCCTCCCATCCTCTTCCACCCTCTTCCAAGAAGCGATCGATGGCAAGTAGAATTCGAGAAGGATCGAAAAATCTTTGCGGTTTATGTTTTAGCCCCCTCTTCGCACAAGCATTTATCCTAACTTTCTTGGGAGAGTGGGGAGATAGGAGTCAGATCGCAACAATAGCATTAGCAGCAGCACATAATGTAACATTGGTATGTGTTGGGACGATCGTCGGACACGCTTGCTGTACGAGTATGGCAGTCATTTGTGGAAGTTGGTTGGCCAAGAGGATAAGTGTTAAGCACGTTACGCTCGGTGGAGCGATGCTGTTTTTAGTTTTTGCCATGGTTTATGCTTGGGAGGCCTATGCGGAGGGGCAAGGCGGCATGGGTGAAGAGAGGTTGGTGCAGATTGCCAAAGCTGCCGTTGGCGCTCGAGGTGCTGCGGTATGAGCTTTGGCGGGACATACTGCTCGGTCTGAAGGTGGTGGAGATAAGAGCCACTCGTTAGCATTCTCACAAGCTCAGCATAGCTAGTGCTGTCTGCATACATTCTTTACTGCATCTTTGTGTCGAATGGCATTGCATACTGTTTGCATCAAGCCGAATCCTTCGTGAGCAGCGTCCAAGGGAGCATAGAGGATACGTTTGTCTCACTGATGGCTTAAGTTGCATGCCAGCGTGGAGGCCACTCCGTATCGGCTCACTGCTGATCTTCATTGCTGGCATGCGAACCTGTTCGGATGTCCAAGCTGGTGGATGAGCATTGCCCCGTTCAGTTGAAGAGGATAGAAGTCACACAAAGCGTAGAAACTGCGGAGGTAGTGCTTACGGCCGAGTAAAAGGCTAGAGCATCCGAGCACAGGCCGCATGTGTCACGACCTACTCAAGACAAATGTTTTGTTTTGCTCCGCAGTCGATGCAGCACTCTACCGCTCCTCTTTTGTATATATAGACTCCTTTTCTCCTTGCTCTCTCTCTCTCTCCCTCTTCTATCATCATCAATCACACGAAAACTTCAACTCGTTCATCAACAGAACTTGTCATGTGCTATCACAACCGTGGTAAGCAAACATATGCAAGAACCTTGCTGTGTCGCAAAGCATCAATCATTTCAGCAAGCCCAAGCTCAGCCCCAGGAAGCTCGCCTGTGATTTGCCTTGTCATCTATGCAACGCTGCAAGCTTCAAAAGCACTCAAAGAAGGTCCACAAAAAGCCTCGGTAGCTTATCAATGATCTACTTTGCCAGATGGCAAATTAACTAGCAACCTCGTCCAACATTGTTGTCATGCCAACAATCGAGGTTTGCAACAAGATACAAAGGAACAATCGAAACTTGCACCAAAACCCCCATGAGAGGCTGCTGGGTTGGGGCCAACAGTGCTTCTTATACAACCAGAAGCATATACATCAAAGACTTGCTCTCAGTGTGGCAAAGACAACCCAAGACTAGGTGCTAGTGAATGTTTCTGATGGCCAACCTGCTTCTACTTGGCCAATTGTGTCTACAATGGTGTGAAAGACAAGGATTGCAGTTGAAGATTGGAGTGCAAGTAAGAGTCCACTTTGTTGGAGCTAGGACCAAGCTTGCTTTGTACAGGTGTATGCTAACTGCAATGTTATTTCAATGGGTTGAAGCTACAAAGATGAGCATATATATATATGCATTCAGCTTGTCTTCTGAGGATGCTATGGATTGAGTCAAGTGTTACTCCTGCAGAGCTTCTAAACTGTTGCTATGTCATCCTTCATGTGTTTTGCATTTTGCATGTCTGAGTCAGCTTGGGAGTAAGCAGCTTGTGCTTTCAAAAGCTTTGGCAATGGGATAAAGTCTGGACAATTTCCGAGGTATCTTGATCTATTCCTCATACCGCTCCCTATCTCGCTTGCATCCAAGACCATTGACTAGCATCCTGCATCACATCAACACCTCTCGTCGCAACCATGTCGAAAAAGTACGATCTGATCGTCTTTGGTGCTACAGGATACACGGGTCAGTTGGTATGCCGATATCTTGTTTCCCACCCCGAATCCCATTCTTGGGCTGTAGCTGGTCGTTCTGCTTCTCGTCTTGCCTCTCTCAAGAACAACCTTTCTCTCCCTTGTTCCGTGGGGATGATTGAAGCTGAGACTTGCAACTATGCTTCTCTCGCTTCTATGAGCTCGCAAGGTCGAGTGCTGATTAACATGGTTGGACCTTACCGACCTTTCAAAGGGGATCAGGTGGTTGGAGCTTGTGTCGAGACTGGAACGCACTATGTCGACCTCTCCGGCGAGACGGGCTTTAACAGCGATATTATCCAGCAGTTCCACCTAGCAGCGCAGGCAAAGGCAGTCGTGATTTGCAACAGTGTTGGCTTCGATTCGCTTCCGTTCGATCTTAGCACCTATCTTGCAGTGCAGAAGGCGAAGCAGTTGACGGGTGGAAAGAGCCATGTGAAGCTAGCCGAGTGCGCTTATGACTTGCCAGAATCTCTCTCTGCCGGCACGTTGAGTAGTGCAATTAGTATGGCAAGCGAAAAGGAACAGATGTATGCTACTCGAGGCGATTGGCTTTCTCCCATCGCTAAACCGGCAAGTTTGCAGTTCAACACAGTGCAATGGTTCCCTCAACGTCAAAGCTGGGGTTCGCAGAACATGTTTTCCTTGCACAACACACGTATGGTCAACCGCACCTGGGGTCTGCTCCAGCACCATCACTCCCCTCAAGCTTACGGTCAAGCTTTCGTATATAAAGAGGGAAACATTGTCCCCAACAAACTCCTCGGTGTTTTGCTCGCTTACATCGGTGCTGTTTCCATCTGGCTTCTCATGAACTTGGCAGTCGTTCGTACACTGGTGGCCAAGACTATGCCGCCTAACTCGGGTCCGTCGGAGAAGAGTCTGGTCAACTCCAAGTTGAGGGTCGAGACTGTTGCGACTGCTAACGATGGGACCAAGGCGATTTGTAGGATCAAGGCAAACGGCCATGCGGGCTACTTGTTGACCGCTAGGATGATTGTGGAGACTGCATTGACCATCATTGATGACAAGAGCAACAAGACCAATCCTTTCGAGAAGGCTCAGGTGGAGGGTGGAGCGTTGACACCTGCCTTGGTCGGGGCTGAGAGGTTGGCGGAGAGGTTGGTCAAGTACAGTCAGTTTGAGATCACGACCGAGCCTTTCCAGGATGGTCAGGTCAACAAGTCAAAGTGAAGCACGAGTCAGGGCTCAAGTCGCTTGACCTGTGTTCCCATGTGATTCTGCTCTTCCTCCAACCCTAACTCCCTCCGCACTCCAAGGCCCGCCCATACTGTAGCTTTCCATGCGCGAGGTGTCATATGCTTTCTCCGTCTTTCCTGGAAGGTGTTGCGAGTGGAAAGAATGCGAGCTGCTTGCTTTGAGACGATGAGAGAATACACGTACACTAGACTCGAAAACCAGAATCGAATCCAAGACCCGTCACAATAGTATTAAGCCAATCAATGCCAAGGCTTCGGTGAATGTCAGCTTTCATCAACTTCAGAGCACAACTTCGACCTCCATATTGTACTTTTCAGCAGCGCGGTACTCCTTGAGCCTCTTGGTGCGCTCCGAATCATCCGAGTGGATTGGAGATGAGCCGATATCCTTTCTCCATCTCTCCCCGTCATCAGAGATGGCACGCTTCTTCCTCTTCTTAGAAGTCGACTTTGCCTTGGTGTTTCTCTTGACCGTCCTACTTCGAGGTGCTTCATCTGAATCGTCATGAATCACAAAGCTGGCTTCTAGAGTTGATCCCTTTCTCTTCCGAGCATTGCCCTTGCTATCAGCCTTTGCTTTTGAAGAAGCTGAAACCTTTGTCAAAGACTTGGCAGACTTGCTTGTGTGCGTGCCCTTCCGCTTGTTGACGGAAGCTGGAGACTTGCTTTCGATAACGTGGCGCTTACGAGAAGGCAGCAGACCGAGGATGTCGTCCATGCCGAGTTTCTTTGCCGCAGGAGAAGCTGCTGCATTCTTGCTCGTCCTGGTAGTGCGCGGCGACGATGGAGCTGACGAGGGGGCCGGCGACCAAGAGTCTTGTGCTGCAAACTTGTTGAGAATGCCTTGCTCCTTCTTCTCGTTCCTCTTTAACGGAATACCAGAGGTTGCCTTTTTCGCTTTGGCTGCCCTTTCGCTGCGCATGCGGGTGGAAGGAGGGGCAGTCGACATGGGCGAGTGCTCATCGCCTGCGTCTGCAGTGGTAGCAGCTATTCTCTGTGGCTTCGTGCGTGATCGAATTACGCGAGGCTCCAATTTGTCGGCTTCATCAACTTTCTGCTGTTCCTCAGAGGGAGTGAGACTAGCCGCGACTTGTGCTTCCGCCTCGGTGTCTATTTCGGTTTCTTCCTGCGGTGCTGCATGGAGCTTGTGCTTTCCGAGAGGCACGGCGTCATCAAGGGGCGCCGTCAAAGACGATCGATCCTGACGAGGCGGAGGAGACGACATGTGTGCAAAAGCTTTCTCGGCCAAGCGTCGATCGTCGCTCGTGCTGAAAGGATCGGTTGGAAGGTCAAGGTCGCTATCATCCTGCTCTGATCTTGCTTGGCTTTTCTCGTCAAAGGGGAGCTGCGTGCTGCGCTGCCTCGCGTGGGGCATCGCTGTGAGGAAGCCAAACAGCTCGTCATCATCATCAGCACTCCTCTCAAATTGCTGAGCACCTGCATCAAAGGTAGCGCTTTTGTGCTCGTCAGGCCAAGAATCGGCGTTGCTGATATCGTCGCTGTCATCTCTTTTGCCGCTGTCATCTCTTTTGCCGCTGTCATCTCTTTTGCCGCTGTCATCTCTTTTGCCGCTGTCATCTCCTTTGCCGCTGTCATCTTCTTTGCGAGCGCGACTTTCACCTCGATGGTGTCCTGCGGCCTTCCACTCCACGACTTTGGACACACCTCGGTCTTGGTAGTCATGCAGCTGCTGAACGGATGTTATCAAGGGCGCAGCTCGACGCGCCACTCCGGGCGAAGGAATTTCGCTGGAACGGTCGGAATTAGCGGCGAACAGGTCGTCAAGGTTCGGCCCCGCGCTTTGCAGGTGAACATCATCTTCATCGTCACGATCGCGAAGTGCTTTGCGCTTTTGCGAGATGGGTGTCGAATGCGTCGGCTGTTCGTTCTCCACCGCGCGCAGAACTCGAGTACGAGTGCGTGTAGACTGTATGTTGCCGACTGCTGCTGCTCGCCTAGCTGCTGGAAGAGGCACGTTCTCTTTGTCCGAGGAGCCATGCGAGACTGTTCCAGCAACATCAGAGTCTTGGTTCTTGGAGCTTGGGCCTGGTTTGCGCCTGCCTTTCTTTGTCGTGGCTGCGACAACGAGAGGCTTAGTCTGCGGTACGGTGTCGACATCAAAGTATTCGAGATCATCACTGTCGAGACTTGGAGAGAGACGGGTCAGCACGTCTTGCGATGAAAGGCGCTTTTCAGCATGCTGAGCTGCAGCCTCGATCTGAGCAGAGAGAGCATCTGCGCGAGACGATGCAATGGCGCTTGGACGAGAGGGGATTTCGATGTAAGCAAGATCTTGGGTGGGATATCTTTTGGCTCTGCTGGATGCTCTGGACGACGTGTGGACTGGCTTTGAAGGCGATGCCGTCTGCCGAGCAGCTTGCTCAGGTCTTGAATGCTGCTCTTTGCGCTTTGAGGCTGTGGACGACAGTATGCGAGACTGCTTCTGGAATTTTTTCGACGACAAGGTGCTCTGCGTTGCGAGAGGAGCGTTTCGATCAGTAAAGGGCATCCTTGGCGAGTCGCTTGTCTGAGGTGGTGGCTTGCGATCGACGAGGATGTTCCTGATGTCGCCCAGGGCGCGTCTGGTCTGGAAAAGGTTCTCGTCTGATTGCATAGGAAGGGTAGTTTTAGAGCGCGTGCTTCTAGCTGTGCCCTTTGAGCCAAGGCTCGACATGAGGGCTGAATGCTGGCGTGGCGTGAGCAGGCTCGTCGAGAGGCAAAGTAGAAACTTGATCTTGCGGTCTTACGGTGCCGTGTTCGATGGTCGGAGGTGTGGTTGTCAGGAAGCTGGAGGAAGCACTTGGAGATGTGGCGGCAAGGGGAGACGAGCTTCGGTCAAGAGGCGGCCTTTAATAGGTGATTCCGCCTGGGAGCTGGATGGTGAGGCTTGCTGAGCAAAGGAGAACTGCCTCTCTGTTGGAGCATTGAGAGTCAAGAGAGAGTAGTGAGTCAGGCTCTTCGGCCCCTCCGACTTTTGTATTTTATATATATATATATATATATATATATATTTTTTTGGGGAGTGGAGGCCTGACGGCAAAGAGTCGAGTGTCAAGCAACACCTCTCAGGACGCGCTCACATCAACTTTACGCGCTTTCTGGCTTAGCTTAACAGACACAAATCAAATCCTTTCTGGACCTCGATTGGATTGGGGATAAGTTGGCTGTTTGGGATAGCTTTGTGGTCTAGTCATGTTGCAACAGCACCTCGACCTCAGCGTCAAAGACCTCTGAGAGCTCATTCTTCAGAAGCTCGTGAAGGGTAGATGTCTCGCCTTCCTTGAGACAGAACCAGGCGTTGCTGTCTGCATGGTAGTCGAATCGCTTGGGCCCACTGAAACCAGGTGCGGGAAAGAGGAAAGAAGAAGGCATATCAGCGTCAAAGTCGATAGCACTGCTGTTGCCATGGTCCGTCGCAAGGGCTCCTGCCTTGATACGCTTACCTCTTTGGACTTGACAGCCAAATCTGCTTGTTCGGAGGCTGCTTGTTGATGACCCAAGTGCCGTGCACTCCACATCGCAAGTTCATTACGCCAGACTGTGGTTCCAGTGTTAGGGGATAGGGAGATGGCGTGATAGAAGTGGCGTGGGAAGATTTCAAGGTGTCAGCGTGTGCTGTTAGGAAAAGTACAGTGATCATGTCGGATGTGCCGATTTCTAGGCTCAGCAGGGCGAAAAAGAGAGTGATGGCTTACCGCACACTCGATATCCCATTCCGAAGCAGGAGAGCCTCTGGTGGCGCCCTTGTTGTGGGCACGAGCCTGCTCTTCCAGCGTCTCAATGTCTGCTTGTTCAAGTAGCGTTTCGAGAGTTTCGGCGAGAGAGTCCAGAACATGGTTCGAGAGCCTGTGATATTCGCTCTCTGCCAAAGGCGAGGCTGTGTACTTGGCAGTCGGATGCGCCACACTCCTTGAGACGCTGAATGATCGAGTCGGAGCTGCCGAAAGCTGGGTCAAAATGCTAGGTGATTGGCGACTTGCAACCTTCTCTGTCCAAGTGAGAGAGCGCGCTGGAACCAATCGAGCAGCAGCTGACGGCAGCAGGCCACGCTGAGCAGTTGTGCCAAGCAGCATTGGCAGCTTCATCTAGACTGTCTGGAAGGGTCTCGCAAGGTCTCGCTCGACTAGGCGTGTTGCAGCTCCAAGATGATGGTTTTCACTGTCAAACGGCGAAAGCGCGACGAAGCTCTTGAAATTGCATGTGGAGGATTCCAGCCGATCTTTGTTCCGGCCGATTGGAACAAGTGACTCGCTCTCGTCACGTCCCTTATCGGCTGATATCATAGCAACCGCCTTCATCCTTCACCCTTCATCCTTCGCCCTTCTTCCCCATCCGCTCATCTCCCTAGAAAAGGCTCCACTCTTGTCAACTCCTTCACACAGTCCTCGACATATATATCCTTCTTCGGCCATCAAAGTAGTCTTACCGCCCTAGTAAGCATGACGATCAAAGGTCTCGACGGCGCCGCAAATTCGGCAGCCGCAGCTCACAAACCGGCGCATTTCAAGCTGGAGAACGTCATCCGACCCAACATTCTCTCGCTTGAGCCTTACCGATGTGCCCGAGACGACTATCAGTCAGGTATTCTTCTCGACGCCAACGAGAACAGTCTCGGTCACTCGCTGCCCCCTAAATCGGTCATCCCTCACAACCCGGGCAGATGGAATGGTGCTACACCAGTCCAGTCTAGCGAAGCAGACGACCCGCTTTCACTCAACCGCTACCCAGATCCTGGTCTCTTTGGCATCAAGCAATCCCTCGCTGAGCTCCGCGGCCTACCGAATGACAAGTTTGTTTTCCTCGGTGTCGGCAGTGATGAAGTTCTCGATTTGATCCAGCGTGTTTGCTGCCGTCCTGGCAAGGACAAGATCTTGATCTGCCCACCAACCTACGGCATGTACAGCGTATGCGCAGCAGTCAACGATCTTGAGGTCGTCAAGGTGCCATTGATCCTCCAAGGCGGCAAGTTTGCCTTGGATGTAGAGGCAGTCAACAAAAAGCTCGGCGAGGATCGAGACATCAAGATCACCTTCATTTGCTCGCCAGGTAACCCCACGGGCACATTGATCCCACCAAGCCAAGTTAAGAAGGTGCTCGATAACGAGAAATACAAGGGCTTGGTCGTTGTCGACGAGGCATACATCGACTTTGTAGAGCAAGAGAAGTGGATGGGTAAGCGCCCCGCAGAAGAGGTGGTCAGCGCAGTAAGCTTGACTCACGAATACGAAAACGTCATGGTCACACAGACCCTCTCCAAGGCCTTCGGTCTTGCTGCTATCCGGTAAGTCTATGTCATGGCTGTTGAACACATTGTCTTGATCAGATCATGGTTGCTAACACCGCGTTTGCTATTGTGCGTCTATTCTCCTGTTTTGTTGACCGAATGGCGCTGCTACACAGTCTCGGTATTGCATTCGCTCAGCCGGCATTGGTTCAGATCATGAACAACACCAAAGCGCCTTACAACATCTCTTCGCCCACCGCCCACCTTGCCTCACTTGCCCTCTCACCTAAAGGTATCGCTCAGATGCGAGCCAAGGTCGAGAGACTGATTCGCAACCGCGACCAGCTCATCATAGACCTCAAGGCTCTCCCAGGCACTGGCGCAATATTGGGTGGCAACGATGCCAACTTTGTTCTCATTCAAATGCTCGATCTCGAGACAAGATCCAAGCCAGACAACGAGGTCGCTCAGATGGTCTACAAGCGTATGGCAGAAGAGATGGGTCTTGTAGTCCGCAACAGGGCCAAAGACCTCGGATGTGCCGGTTGCTTGAGAATCACCGTAGGAACAGAGGCGGAGAACAAGAGATGTATCGACTTGATCAGAGGTTTGCTCCAAGGTGGACTGTAGAGACGTCACTTTTGCAATACATGCGATGCGCACTTGCAGATCCTATTCTTTTGTACCTTGCATGCCAGTCATCCAGGATGTTCTTCACAGGGGTCATGATCTTCTGCTATGAAAGAAGCGTAGGATGTAAACAAGAATTGAGATTTGCTGCAAGAAGAGGTCTCTGTTTCGCACGAGACCTTCGGATTCAGGCGGGGAAAAAGGAAGAGTCAGCATTCTCTTGTTAGAAACTAAAGTCGTTTCGGTCCTGATACTGGCGATCGGGTAGAGTGTGAGTACGATGTCACTGCTAGTTAGAGACAGAAACAAATATACTCGATTGACTAATATGAATGCGGCGAGAGCCTAGTAGGAGGACATCCTATCTAATGTCGATATGCGACAACAAGTGGGAGGTAGTTGTACCCGATTTCTCTCTTCTATAGGGATGGCCCCGATTGTTCTGCTGAGATCGACTTCGCTCGATTCTCGGCTCCGATCTTGTCTCGGCTCCGATCTTTTCTCCCCGATTAACTCTTTCAGAGTCGTGCTGGATCGTCCTTTTTAGCATCTCTCAGCTTTTGACCCTTTTTTTTCCTTGGAAGCAGACGCACTGACCTCATGTTGTTGTAAAGTGACTCTTGCTTATAAACCGACTCTTGCTTCTGCTTCTGCCTTTGGAACGGTTCTATCTATTACATCAATCTCGCCAAGCCATCATCTGCGTAGAGACACAAGCTAGCTGTTGATCATGTCGTTCAACAAAAAGTCAAGCAACAAAGTATGTGGAGGAAGTCTCACCAAGTACTCCTTCATCTCCAGCTCTCTTGGCTCGCTGGAGACCAAGATCAACGTCTTCCTCCCCTCTTCGGCTGCAAAGGATGGCAAGAAAGTACCGGTGTTGTATTACCTTTCTGGCCTGTCCTGTACCGAGGACAATGCTGCCCAGAAGGGCGGCTTCTTCAACGCTGCCGAGAAGGCTCAGATTGCTCTCGTCTTTCCAGACACCAGTCCAAGGGGTGCCAACGTAGATGGTGAAGATGAGAGCTACGACTTTGGTTCCGGTGCTGGCTTCTACCTCAATGCTACTAAGGAGCCTTGGAGCAAGGCCTACAACATGTATGACTACGTTGTCAAAGAGCTTCCCAAGAAGCTTGAGGAGAACAATTTGCCTATTGTAAGTAATCGCGAGCTTCCAAACTGGAGCGAGAGACACTTGTCACCTCCAAGGCTAAACGGAGTCGAGAGACAGCGAAGCTGACATTAGACTCTTGTCTCTTGAACAATCCTTGGTGCATGGCTTTTGGCCCTTTTTTTTTGTTGTTGTCCACTTGACGATGCGGTAGGAGACGTCACGAGCATCCATCTTTGGACACTCGATGGGCGGTCATGGAGCACTTTGCCTTTACCTCAAGAATCGCTCGCAGTATCGATCAGCCTCGGCCTTCTCGGCCATCTGCAATCCTACTGCCTGTGCTTGGGGCAAGAAAGCTTTTCAGGGCTACCTCACAAACGGACTTTGTGAAGGTGAACAGTACGATGCTACGCTTCTACTCAAACAGACTTGGGAGCAGCCCAACATCCTCATCGACTCGGGCACCGCTGATGACTTTTACAAGCAGGGACAGCTTTTGCCCGAGAACTTGCAGAAGGCTGCTCAGGAGAAAGGCTTCGGCAAGGGCGTGGAGATGAGGTTGCAGGATGGCTATGACCACAGCTACTACTTCATTTCGACCTTTGCTGAGGATCATATTCAGTTCCATGCCAAGTTCCTCAATGACTGAGCATGCCAAGTTCCTCAAGGACTGAGCATGCCAAGAGCTCGATGAAATTATAAGCGACATGGCCATCTGATACCTTGTCAGCTCGAGCATGGAGGTGTGTAAGCTTCTGAGCAAGCCTTACAAGCATGGTCATGTTAAAAGTTCAAGTCGTTTGGGTCCCGATACTGGTGATCGGGGATGGTGTAAGTACGATGTCACTACTTTGTTACAGCAGAAACATATACTCAATTGACCTAAGGGATGTGGCGAGAGCCTAGTCGCTTTCTGTGAGATATATATACATGTGAGCGGCACATGCCCAAGGTGGCAGTACTGCTACTTAATCATCTAGCCTGACAACGAGCGGGACTTGGTTGTACCCGATCCTTAACAAGATCAGTTATCCCTGATCTCCGATCTCGTCGTCTTAGTGTCGTCACTGGATCGTAATCTTAAGCAGGCCAAACGGCGGAAAGGAAGGATTCTGTGTTTTATTGATTTGGGGGGGATATTGATAAATTGTTAGATCTCCGTAGTTGACAGCCACTAGACTGATCGCCGATTCGAGCTTGTTGAAATTCCTCGATCGCGCGCGCGAGGCGATTACAACCATGGACAGAATATTTGTATTCAAGATTTTCTCTCAGGCTTGAGCTCTCTCAAAAATTGATTATTATTCATTTTCCTTCCTCGCCCCTTTCTGCCAAATGCGGCTAAACGCGGTGGTGCACCCAAATAATGAAGTTATCTCTGCTTTTCTGCCTTTGCTTTCCTCGTTGTAGTGTTGCTTTTGCTTTTTTCTTTTGCTTTTTCTTTTGCTTTTGCTTTTGCTTTTTCTTTTTCTTTTTCTTTTTCTTTTCCTTTCCCCTTCCCCTTCCCTTTCCCTCTCCCTCTCCCTTATCCTCTCCCTTTCCCTTTTTTTTTTTTTTTTTTTTTTTTTTTTTTTTTTTTTTTTTTGAAAAAGCCATTCTACGCCTTATAGAAATGGTCAGCCAATTTGCGCAGGCGACACATTCTCTCAAACTCAGCCATTGATCGCTTCCTCTCTCATCACCACCTATCCGTCCTCTTCCCTCCTCTTCCTGACAAAGCTGAGGTCTTCTTCCCTTTTTTCCCCCTCCCCTTTCTCTTCCCCTCTTCGTTGCTCGTCGTCTTTCGCTTGATTCGAGGGTCACCAGTTCAGAGACGAAAGTCAGAAGAGTCTTGTTTTCCTCCTCTTCTTTCCCTTTCCGACATTTCGGCTTCGTTCGCCACTCGAGGATCCTATCATTTTCTTAGCATCTCTCTGGATCGTTCTCTTTTCCTCGCTCGATTCGATTTGTGCTTCGTCTCTCGATTTGCTTCCGACGTGGACGCTTGGTTGCCATTCTTTCAATCAGGTCTCGAGCTTCTTTGGATCGCATCGATTGCTCCTGCACCGCCTCCTCTAGCGTTCTGGAAAGGTTCTCTTTCTACCACCAACCGCGCTCTCCTTCCGAAGCGGCTCGTATAGCTGCTTTCTATCTCGACATACATCTCTGCCCATGTCGAGTGAATCCAATCCAGTGGGCAACTCTAACCACCTCGCCGCCCCTGGCCCCATCGGTGATGCCAACTCTCGTCGTCAGTCTGCAGTGAGCCTTCCCAAGCGGGCTGCCAACTCCACGCCCGTCGCCGCCATCAATTTTGGCTCAGTCCATGATCAGAACGCCATGCTCTCCTCGTCCCCCGCTGCCCAGCCTAGCTCCGGCCAGCATCTTCACGGCCAGAAGCCTACCGTTTTTGGCTCCGTAGCCGCTCACGACCCTCAGTCCAAAAAGACCACCATCGGCTTCGCTGGTTCCAAGTCTGACAACTCTAATTCCACTTCTCTTAACCCTACCCCGCCCAAGTCAATGGACTTTCAGAAGCTTTTCCAGGCTTCCAGCTCCCCTCTGCCATCTCAGCCAACTGCTTCCAATCCATCTGGAACCCCATCCCAGTCCAGCACAGCTCCCGCCTCCACCGCACCATCCGCACCATCCACACCATCCACACCACAGCCCAACGCTAGTGCACAGAACCAAGCTGGTTCTCGTCATGCCTCGTCCAACTTGAGGCCTCCATCAGCTACTTCTCACCTTCCTGGTGCCAGATCTTTTGAGCCTCAACGTTCGCCTTCCGCAAACCAGCCTCAGGCTTCTAGAATCCCCTCCCAGGCCTCACCCCACCAGCAATTCCATGCTCACCCACAAGCCGGTCCTCAACAGCCTCGCTCTCCTCACATGGCCAACGCTCTCCCCATGCAGCCTATGCAGCCTATCGGAGGTCCATGGCAGCACCAACAGCCCATGCCTTATGCTCCTCAGTACGGCTACCACCCTGGTTACGCTTATCAGCCCCTCCCTCAACACTGGCCACAGCAACAGCAGCCCGGCTACGAGATGCCCGGCACTCCTCGCTCCCCACGTCATGCCAACCTTGGTTCATCGCCCATCGGTCCCAACGCCCTTCCCGGAACCCCCAATATGGCTCCCTCCACCCCTTCGTCCGCCAGAGGTGCCAACGTGCCACCTTGCCCTTCCCCTTCCCCATCTCACAGTGGCCTCACCTCGCCTACTCACCAGCCCATCTCGCTCGGTCAGTCCCAGCCTGGTCGCCCACCAAGCTTCAGCCCTTCTTCCAGCTACGCTCACCACTCGCCTTCGCACTCTTTCAGCAACCCCATGAGCCCCGCCGCTCGTCAGTTTGAGCCACAACAGAAGCGACAGAACGCTGCCATCCGTATCGTAAACCCCGAGACGCAGGCTCCCGTCGACATCCAGAGGATCCAGAGGACGCCCTCCACTTGCCAAAAGTCCACCGCCCCTACTTCCGCAACCAGCTCACCCAGTATCTCTAGGGCCTCTCCTGCCATTGTTCAGCCTGTCCAAAGCAAGCCTGTCCGTATGGAGACCCCCGAGGCTTTCATGGCCCGCATTCACGCAAACAAGGAGGAGGCTGCCAGAAAGAAGGCTGGCCACGAGGGTGGCCCCAAAGACGCTGATGCTGAAAACAACCAGAACAGCGACAAGGATGCTGCTCCTGCTAACCAGAAGGCTGACCAAGAGGCAGCTGCCAAAAACGAGGCTCAAGAGAAGGCCTCCGCCGAACGCAAGGCTGCTGAACAAGCTCAAGCTCAAGCCAACGAGAAGGCCGAGGCTGAGAAGAAGCAACGCCAAGACAAGGAGAAGACCGAAGCCGAAGCGGAGGCTAAGGCCAAGGCTCATGCTCAGCAGAAGGCTCGAGAGGCCAAAAAAACTGAAGAAGCCAAAAAGGCTGAAGAGATCAAAAAGGCTGAAGAGGCCAAAAAGGCTGAAGAAGTCAAAAAGGCAGAAGAGGCCAAAAAGGCAGAAGAGGCCAAAAAGGCAGAAGAGGCCAAAAAGGCAGAAGAGGCCAAAAAGGCAGAAGAGGCCAAAAAGGCAGAAGAGGCCAAAAAGGCAGAAGAGGCCAAAAAGGCAGAAGAGGCCAAAAAGGCAGAAGAGGCCAAAAAGGCAGAAGAGACGGCCAAGGCCAAGGCTGACGCTGCTGCTGCTGCTACTGCTGCTGCTGCTGCCGCTACCGCCGCTGAAGCCAAGTCGTCTGCTGAAGAGGGCAAGACTAAGCCTGCTCCTATCGACACCGAGAAAGCTTCGCTCCACCAGGATGGCGACAAGGACGCAGCTGGTATGCGCAGCTCGGTCGCCGACGTTGAGCGCATGGCTCGTGAGGCTTCCTTGGTGCCTCCTTCCAGCCAGGATGCTCCCAAGACGTCTGGCCTTCCTCAGACTCCCCGCACGCCTGGTACACCTGGTTTCGCCGGTCTTCCTGCCAAGCCTCTCAGCACCATTGGCACGCCTTCCAACGGCATCAAGCTCGACGGCGAAGCAGTCGAGAAGAAGAAAAAGACTACTCCTGCCGCTTCTAGCGAATCCCAAGGCGCTGCCGCCTCGCAGCACGCTCCTGCCAACAAGGCCGAGAGCTCTTCGTCCGGCGCCTCCTCTTCATTGACCTCGGCCAAGTTCATCGACAACTTCAACAAGGTCAGCTACCCCAACAACATCAGCTCGCCCAAGTCTGAGCTCAACGAGACTGCCGAACCAGGTAAGTTCCGTTACGACCGAGACTTCCTCTTGCAATTCATGAATGTCTACACCGAAAAGCCTGCCGACCTGCCGCCATTGGCTTCCATCGGCATGGAGAGCGGCGGCACGGGCGCCAGCTCTCGTCTCAACCGACGTGCCTCGGCGATGGGCCCTCCTGCTGCTCCTGGCCGCGCTCAGGGTCTGGGAATCAGTGGCTCTTCCAGCTTCGGCGGCAAGGGCGGCATTGGCTCGTTCAGCCATCCAGGCAAGACCAGCGAGGAGCGTTTTGCCGCTGCCTCAGGTCCTCGTGGTGGCGCTATGGGTGCATTTGGTGTCATGGGCTCCTTCAACGCTGGAGTACGATCCCAGCCTCTCTCGCGAACCGGCAGCGGTAGCACTGCTTTGCCTTCGCGTGACATGATGGGCACCGGTATTCCTCAGGGTGGCCGAACCAAGAGCAACCGCGGCCGTCAACGTGATCCCAACTCGAGCCGTGGTCCTCAAGTCAACCCTCCCGAGAAGGGAGGTCCCACGATTCCTCTCGACCAGGTCGTGCCTCTGGCCAACTCGGAGAACCGATGGAGCCGAGGTGCCTCTGTCAAGGCCGACTCGCCCGAGATGGTGCAGCGAAAGGTCAAAGCTCTGCTCAACAAGCTCACCCTGGACAAGTTCGACTCGATATCCGACCAGATCCTCGAATGGGCCAACAAATCCGTGTCCGAAGACGATGGCCGAACATTGCGACAAGTCATTCAGCTCATCTTCGAAAAGGCTACCGACGAGGCTGCCTGGTCCGAGATGTACGCTCGCCTTTGCTGCAAGCTCATGGAGCAGGTCAGTCCCGAGGTCAAGGACGAGAGCCTTCGCACTTCCGATGACAAGCCCGTTGTTGGTGGTATCCTCTTCCGCAAGTACTTGCTCAACCGATGTCAGGAGGACTTTGAGCGTGGTTGGGCTCAGCGCGACACTGCCATCGCTGCTGCCAAGTCCAAGGAAGCTGAAGACAAGGCTAAAAAGGACAGCAACGACAAGGCCCAAGCCGAGACCAAGGCTGCCGAGGAGCGTGGTGAGAAGCCATCAGACGCTCCCAAAGAAGCCGAGCTTTTGTCCGACGAGTACTACGAAGCTCAGAAGGCCAAGCGACGTGGTCTTGGTTTGGTTCGATTCATTGGTGAGCTCTTCAAGCTCGGCATGTTGTCAGACCGTATTATGCATGTCTGCATCAGGAAGTTGCTCGCCAACGCCATTGACCCCGAAGAGGAGGAGATTGAGTCGCTCTGCAAGCTCATGACCACTGTCGGTAAGCTGCTCGACATCGAGAAAACACGAGGACACATGGATATCTACTTTGGTCGCATGAGGAATATGTCCATGAACGAGGCCACCATCAACTCGCGTATGCGATTCATGCTCGTCGATGTCATCGAGTTGCGAGAGTCCGGCTGGGTTCCGCGACACGACAACACTGCTCCCAAGACCATTGCACAAATTCACGCCGAGGCTGCCAAGCAGCAGCAGCAGCGCGACGCCGAGAACGCCGCACGTGCACGAGGCGGTCCCATCTCCCGTGGTGGCTCCAAGCGTGGCCAAGCTCGTGGTGATGGCCCTGATGGCTGGAGCACCGTTGGTGGTGTTGCACCTCCACCTCGTCCCAGCAAGGCTGGTGATCTTTCGCACTTTGGCAAGATCGAGCGCGGCACCTCTGGGCGACCTTTGTCGTTCGGTCCCTCGACTATGCTCGGCAGGAAGAACCCAGGCAAGGGATCCGAGGACGGCAGCCAGCCCCCTACCCGCACCAGCTCGCAGACCAACATGTTCTCCTTGCTTAACCAGGCTGGTGAGGGCGAATCTGCGCCCGCTGAGGAGCCACAGCGACCTAAGCTCAACCTTCAGCCCCGTACCAAGCCTCTGCCAGGTGACGACAAGGAGGGTGAGGGTGAAGGCGAGGGCGAGGGCGAGGGCGAGGACAAAGGCAAATCCACCGAGATGTCGGATGAAGAGGCCAAGCGCAAGATCGCTAACGACATCAAGGAGTTCCTCGAGATCAAGGACGTCAATGAGGGTGTCGAAGCCTTCAACGCTTTGCCAGCATCACGACGATCGCAGTTTGTTGACTCTATCGTCGGTTCTGCCATCGAGAAGAAGAAGGACGATGTCGCCAACGTCGCTGCCTTGTTCGCCAAGCTCAACGAAGAGGGTCACCTCGACGAGGAGACTGCGGTCAAGGGCTTCGAGCCGCACATGGAGTTCCTGGACGACGCTTCTATCGACATCCCCGCCATCTACACATTTGTCGCAGACTTGCTGGTGGGCGCCAAGGTGTCACAGGAGAAGATTGAGGAGTTGGCAGGCAAGATCGAGGGCGATGGTCTGAAAACACCCAAGGACAAGCTTCTTGAAAAGGTTGCTGCTGCTCGAGGCTAAATTCTCTCTGGCGGCGGTCAACCACCCACGCGTCGCTTTGATTCCGATCGCGTAGGTGTCGGTGTTACTCGCCTCCTCTGCAAGCTGTTCTTTGCTCGTGCGATGGTCTTCGTGTCTCGTATATATCCCTTCGTCCATCGCCGGAACAGCTCTGCAGGGTCGCCGTCGCTCGCTACCACCTCCTTCGGATGTATTTCAGCTTCAGCGGAAACGCCACCCTCTGTTCGACTATAGATCTCGGCAGGTTCTTCGACTCTCTCCTCTTTGCATGACTCCACTTCGGAAATCACTCGTCTCGTCCTCTCCTCGAATCGCATGTCTTCTTTGCTCTCGCTGCCAGGCATGGTTAACGCGAAGCTTGCTTTGCGTCCTTCTCTTTATGCTCGGCAGTAATCACACCTGCTGCTGTGATAACAAAAACACCAAACTCATATGTCAAGAACAAGTAAAAGAAAACTTCACCCATTGCTAGTCAGCCTGCCTGAGCTAGCGAGGCATGGTTGATATCATGTTGGTTCCTTTTGAAGGAAAAAAAGTTGTGTTGATTTCCCGATTTGGTTTCTATCTCCTCTTCCAAGTCTTGGAGGACCTGTGCATATCATAGTCCAAGAGTCCTACCTTGCTTTCCCACAATCATGTCTGAATTCGTCTGTGACAGTGCGACCGTTGATGCAACTGACAAGATTGCTACCGAACACGTATGTTCGCCAACAGACCTTGAGCCACGGGTCGCTTAAGGAATGCTACTCTTGGACGTCAGGCGCCGTTGAAAACTGTCAGCCAGGATAAGTGACTACCTTTGTGCTATATATAACCTCTATACAAAATAAAACCTGCATACAAGTCCTTGTTCGTCTAACGGTCAAGATACGGCTTTTTCACCAGCTCCGGTGTTCGGAACACGAGCAGCTGAGATCGGGGTTCGATTCCCCGGCAGGGAACGATATCTTTTTCTTAATATTCCTGTGTGTGTGTGTGGTGATTTATTATATTTTTGTTCCCCTCCTTTTTTAGCACTGCTCATGCTGTTATACGCATTGCTGTTGTGTTACTTGCAAATGGACGTTGTCGAAGGATGTAGTTACACGTAGTCAAGTGGGCTTGCAGCGAGACTTTGTTATTCCTCTTTTCGCTCGTGATATTTGGATGATTATTGTGATGCTGGGCAGTGATTGAGAGGTCTCGTTGAAGCGGTGAGGGATCTTGTTGCTGCGGGGCATGAGCGTTTAATCGTACACAAACCATGTTGCAGTGAATGGAAAAAGTATCACATGAGTGGAGGGTGAATGATCCACCTAGGTCTTTCTGTCTCTGTTCGGACGGCAGATGTAAATGAAGAAGCTGTTGGCAAGGGAGAAGTACTTTCCATACCGGCAAGAGCTAAGGCAGTGGACTTAGCATCATCGGACATGTTGGCTAACATATGTGCAATTTCCAAACTTGATATCATATCTCCTGTACTCCCTGACTTGTTCATCTGGAACTCTTCCTCCTTGCCTCTTGACACAGCGGTTGTTTCGGTAGTGAAAGTTGACCTTGCACAGTTGCATCGTTGAAGTTTTCCTTCAGTGGTGGTTGAGTAACGAAGAGAGGGATCAGGTGCAGTTGCACCAAGTTTGCCGTTACGTTCGAAGGCTTGTGAAATGCGCAAGAATTTAGACGAGGTCGAGTCTCGTTGATGCCGAGCAGTAGGTGTGGGATGAGATACATCCATGAGAGGATGGTCAATTGCATTCGAGGCAGAACAAGGTGGTGTAGCTTCTGAGTTAGCAATCGAGACATTCACGCCCTCTTCACGTGACGACTTGGTTAGGGTGGCGAGGATCTTGTTCGAGCTGTTTGTATTACGAAGCGCTCCGAGTCGATTTCGAAAACCGCTGTTTCGCTTATCCTCGATGGATGTCTCGTTGGTTTGAGTGATCAATGCACTCGTCGACAAGTCGTCATCGACGGTGGTCATGCGTTCAGAGTTGACGTTTGACCTGGACCCTAATGCGTCGTAGCTATCCCCGGGTATACAAGGTCGAAAGTCGTGAAGCTGTTGGACTGTTGATTCTTCCAAAGCCATGTTTCTGATGGATGGCTGTCCAGTTGAAGTTTGCCTTGTCTCAACTCTTGCAAGCGTTTGTGATGAACGCTGTTGAGCTCCTCCTCCGCAACACTGCGTTGGTGCTGCTTTCAGACAGCTGTCTACGGACAGGCTTAGTACTATTTCTGGATCTCTTTCTTCCTTTGAAGTGTCTACTTGTTGACCGTTGTTGTTCGCAAGTGGAGTCTTGCAAGCCCAGGAGGATTGCAATATTTGTACCATCAATCCGTCTGTCTCGCTGTTGGATACACCTTTGGACCTGAGCCCGATAGCTCCAGGTCTATCTCCCCACGTTGCTCTGATCTCTAGCAAGACGAGACGCTGGCAGACGACCCACATGACCGACGACCATAGCAGCATCATATCTTGCGCCCGAGCTTCGTTCCAATGGCCGATGAGGAAGCAAACGACGTTAAAGCCGGTGGAAAAGGCTAGGTACAAGACGCCGTTGGATGTCAGTCGAAAGAGGAGAGGTGTGATGCTGTTCCATTGCGAATGCATCCAACGGGCCCACCCGATGCCGCCCTTGCTCGTGTCATCCACATTGGCTCCGGGAAAGACACCGACGTCGTTGTGATGCTGCCAGAGGCGATAGGTACTCAGCACGATGACGAGCGTATCGTAGACCACCGTACCAGCATAGAACCAATAAAGTGGGAAGGATTCGTAGTTGCCCTTTTCGACGAGCACACATTCTCCATTTTCTAGCCTTTCCGACTTCATGCTGAGCACGAGTAGCGAGGAAAAGACCATGAGTGTGGTGAGAAGGAGGCCGATGATAACAATGATACGTGCATCCTTCTGCCAGATTGCAATCGTACGCCAACCCAGCACAGCTGAGACCGAGACCTGCACTAGTATTGTAGCAACCTCGCTGTATGCAATACAGTGGCCGTGCTGCCGATGCCAAGTCGAATATAGGCCGAGAGTGATGGCGATCAGTGTAGAGTATCGTATCAGTACGAAAAGTACGAGATGAGGGGCGGTCCAAGGTATTGAAAAGTAGATTTGGATTTCGGATGGCACCGTCCTGTAGCACGTCCAATTGAGCATCGACAGTGCAAGCGTCGGTCGCATGGCATCGTCATGAAGAGGCAGTATGGAGATGAGCACACATTGTTCCCTTTCTTGGCTTTGAGCAACCTTGTTGCTGCCATGTTGAACTTACATGATGTATTCCCAGCAATACAATGTCGCGGCAACAATGGCGACGTTGTTCACAAAGGCCTGTGAGTTATTCGCTCGGCGATGTCAGCATACTTTCTGTGCATGAATCGGTGATCGTCTTTCTGGAGCGTTGCTTACATCGTGCGTGTCGTAAGATGGTAGCAGGATCCCGGCTGCAACAAGGTCTTGTTTGGTGCGAGCGGTAGGAGGGGCAGTGTTGTTGCATAGCCTGGCCAGCCAATCTGCCTGTTGGTTTGCATCCGACATGGGAAGGGATCGAGCGGAACACGAAAGGCGAGGCAATAGCAGCGGTATCAGCCTATATTTGAACACAATAGACCATGATGGCTAGAAAGAAAGGGCAACCGGAGAACTCAGCAAGGAACACTTAGCGAAGCATGTCTGTTGCGACCCACATTGCTCCTAAAGCATGACGAATTCACCCACGCGGTAGACTAATCAGTACCGCCGGATGAAGTCGCACATAGAAGGTGGGGCAGGTGGGCATCATCTTTCGCAGAACAAAGCTGCTAGAGCCTTCTTTCTATCTCTATCGCTTCGGACACATTCAGAGGCCTTCAGGTTAGATGCTGCGATCTAGACACTCGACAGTAGTCCTCATATTTGGGCAGCTCAACCAACGATTCGCAAACACTTGATCATTTCGTGCTTCTTGGTGTTATGTAGGTCTCTTTGCAGAGTGGGATAATGTGCATGTTCGAACGACTGCTCAATTCACTAGCATGCATATGCACCTCGACCTCGTAGTCGAACACATCCCGAGATCGCACATGTTCGAATATGATACTCCAGTCTCTTGAGTTCATTTCGACGACTGCCATTCGTGCTCTAGAGTCCAGGCACAGTTGAATGTAGTTGATTCGGGTATAAAAGCACCATCCTTTCTCCTACCCTCATTACGGCAGCTGCAAATCAAACTGTCGCAGGCTCCCATCCCCACCATCGTCTTTGATTGTTGCTCATCTCAGCATTGACAGTTACCCTATCTCACACCCAAAGGATGCCTTCTAACCACAGAGAACGTCGATCAAACAGACTAGCAAGACATTCAGCACGCTCGAGAGCCTTCGCTTACTCTGCCATATGCCGATTGATAAACATGAACATTGACGCCATTCCCGAAGCGCCATGGAAGCAAAGAGCCAAGGTCCTTCTCAGCGCCAGTCATGATCGAGTTCAGCGACACCTTCATCACCCCTAAATTTGCCCATCCATAGCGACAATACTGTTGCGAGCATCGCGAAGCTCCATGGAAGAGTACAACTTCAACGACATGTGTATCTAGCGCATTCATAATTCAAATGTTTCAGCGTCAGATCAGTGTGGACTGTAAGAAAAGCACAGGCAAACACAAGCAAGTTCAAAGTAGCCTTACGACCGGTGTATTAAAGGAAGCGAGCATGATAAGACGACTAACTCGACTGATTTGTGTCGCTAGTAAACACAAATAGGAGGCCGAGCCAGATCGAAGCCATAAAACAAGAAGCACAGAAGTTAGGGAGAAACGATCGAAACTAGGCGAGAGAAGAGGACGGGGGGAAAGAGAAGCTAGGATGAAATGGACCGTGAGGGTAATGAGATGCTAGAACCGCTCAAAGTCGCACGGTACCTAAGGATTGGAAAGCGGTAAATATTGTTCGACTGTTAGTGAGTGAGGAGAGAAGAGAGTGGAGTAGTACGCGAAAAGAGTGTTTTGAAACAGGACGATGACCAAGACAAAAAAGAGTGTGGGATTACGACGTAAGGGCGATCGAACGACATGCCGTATCGCCGACAGTATACTGGCAACCAATGATGCCAATGCGAGTGTGAAATGCCAAAGATTGAATGTGATGCACAACCGAAAACCGAAAGCTCTAAGAAGAACTTTAAAGAACCGTTGCCGGAACCAAAGTGAAAAGCTTAGTTGATTGGGATGGAAGTACATCCAATGTTGACAAGTCCATCTTGGACAACGTTGGTGCAGCAGACTGGCGACGCCTTACAGATGCTCTGAGCCGAGATACCAAGAATGGGGATTTGCTGGCAGTTGAGACCAATGTCACCAGCGATCGAGTTGAAGCCGAGAAGGCCGGCAAGCGTCTTCTTCTTGCCCTCGTCGTTGATGATCTGGCTACAGCACTGAGCTGTACCAACCGAGCATTGACCGTTGTTGTTGTGCTCCGAAGCATTACGAGGGCGGGGTCTCTGACCTCGGCCGTTGACCAAAGGGGCACGCTTAGCCATGGCGGCATCCTCCTCCTCAGCCCATCGCTTGGCGAGGCTCTGAAGCAAGTCCATGTTTCCGACGGGAACAGAGACACCGCTCAAAGACTGACCGAGGAAAGCTGAGGGGTCGAGGGAGCCGTGGCGCTTGGTGGGGTGGATGTGTTCAGCGGTGCCGGTGAGGGCATCGACGTGGTGGGTGTCATCACCAGTGTTAGTCTTGACCAGTTCCTGTTGCAAAGCATCAATCGCGTACTGCTTTACATCCATCGCTCGGCGGGTGTTGGCGCTGTTGATAATACCGGAAAGAGCGGAAAGGGTGGCTTGAGCAGGTGCTACTTGGTGTACGTCTTTGGTCACGTTGGTCTCACCCTCGTCGAGTCTTTTGTCCGCTAACCACTTGGGAAAGGGCGGCAGCGGCAGCCTGCACAGGGATCACCTGGTTGTCGTTGACAACGGCACCGTCACGCTTGCTGGCGGCTTGGCCGTTGGCGACCTGGGAAAGGGCGGCAAGGGTGGCCTCGATGGGAGCAACCTGGTTGCTGTTGTCACCCTCCTCGTCGTTGTGGCGCTTGTCGACAGACTGGAGGTTAGCAACCTGCGAGAGGAGAGCAGCGGTCAGCTGGATGGGGAGAACCTGGTTGCCGTTTTCGACAAGGGTGCTCTCGTCGTTGTGGCGCTTGGAGCCAGCAGTCTCAAGGTTGGCAACCTGGGAGAGGAGAGCGGCGGTGGCCTGGATGGGGAGGACCTGGTTGGTGTTCTCAACCGTGTCGAACTCAGGGGCCTTGCGCTTTTGGACCTCCTGGCCGTTGGCAACGGCGGAGAGAGCGGCGAGGGTAGCCTCGATGGGGAGGAACTGAGCGTCGTTGTCAACGTCAACAGAGCGCTCAGCCTTCTGGGTGTTGAGGACCTGCGAGAGAGCAGCAATGGTGGCCTGGATAGGGAGGACCTGGTTAGTGTTCTTGACAACCCTGCCACCGTCGCTGTGGCGCTTGCTGACCTTCTGCGAGTTGAGGACTTGGGAGAGGAGGGCAGCGGTGGCCTGAACAGGAACGAATTGGGAGCTGTTCTTGACGCTGACGCCACGGCGAGACTTGTGGCTGTTGGGTACGGCGGAGAGAGCGGCGAGGGTAGCCTGGATAGGGAGAATGTGGTTGTCGTTCTTGATAATGTTGTCACGACGGAGGGCCTTCTTCTCGTTAAGGACCTGAGAGAGAGCAGCGATGGTGCCCTGGACGGGAAGGAAGTGAGCAGAGTTGTCAATCTTGACGGAGCGCTCGGCGTTGCCAACCTGCGAGAGGAGAGCGCCGGTGAGTTGTACGGGGACGACCTGGTTGGAGTTGTGGACGACGGAGCCTGCAAGGACGGGCGCAGAGAAGGCGGAGACGGCAGCAAGGGCAGCAAGGAACTGAAGGTACTTCATTGTGGAAGAGGCGTGTAGATTAGACAAGGTTGGCAAAGAGTGTAAGGGATCGTTGGAGGCTGAAGGTGAACGGTGACAAATTTGGTAGAGAAAGTGAATTGAGAAATGGGGAGCAGCAGCAGGAACGGAGCAGAGGAGGGAGGAAAAACTAGCTTGGAGGAAAAGACTGGGAAGGAGGGAGGCAAGGAGAGCATTATATATGTCTGAAGAAGAGGCCTGACAGGCGAGATGATGAGAATGGGCGTGGGGCTTAGTCTGTTGCAGAGAATAGCCATGGGTTTGCTGTGTCGAGGGCAGGGACAAGGACACCAGGACAGCGGTTGGATCCAAACATGGCAGACACGGCTGATCAAGGAGAGTGTTGACAGAGAACAGGTGCGGAAGGAAACAGAGAGGCTTGTTTTGGAAGCGTGAGGGAAAGCGAATGAGGAGAAGGATGAAAGGATGGCATTTTGAGGCGTTGGCGGCATTCGCTTAGTGAGCCGACGTTGAACCAAGTTTCGCTCAGGCATGTTTGCGGCGGAAGGCAAGCGAATGACTATCGAGGGCGGGAAGGCATGGGAAAGCTAGCGGCGAGGGAAGCAAGAGGATGGCGACAGCTGCAGAAGATTGCGAGGGAGCAGGCGGGTGCATTGCGGAAGGGAGAGATGAGGGAGAGGGGCAGGAGGACAAGGCAGAAAAGGAAGCAGTTGCCATGCATCTCTGCAGCTTCAACGGCGAGCTGGATCTGGCAAGAGGAATGATCGATTGGGGTATATCTCGTGAACGAGGTGCTAAGATGCTCGTTTCATTGCCTCGGATTGCGTGCTATTCTGGTCGCCGCTGTTGACATTAGCCAACGCTCTGTCAAATGCTGCATTGGACGGCCTTTGAAGATGATGTGTAAAGTTGGATGATGCGATCGAAGCTTGCAAGAACATCATGTGTATGCGCTTTTCGACATGATCACATGGGAACGAGGCGCCAGCATGTCGGAGGAATAGATGAAGCTCTAGCTGCACCTAGTTGACGAGGACATAGGGATGGCAAGGACTGCAGCAGACATCAAAGTGACCGGAAAGTGTGCAAAGTATGACTGCGAGGATGAGCAGCGGCTTGAACAAGCATGCGGTCCTATCGAGACGAGAGAAGCAGAAAGGATCGAATGCGAGCTCTGAGCAAGGCAAAGGTGGGGGGAATATGGACTGAGTGGCGATGAAGAAAGAAGCGACGAGGGGGGCAGACGACCGAGTTGAAATAAGAGAGCAAGGTAAGGAATGCTGAGTTGAGCTGAGTTGAGTTGTGCTGAGTTGAGTTGTGCTGAGTTGTGCTGTGCTGAGCTGAGCTGAGCTGAGCTGAGCTGAGCTGTGCTGTGCTGTGCTGTTGGTGACAAGGCAAGAAGCTCAAGGGGGCTCAGCTGCAACGCACACGGCAAAGAAGCGGCTTAATGGACGCTGCACGTCAAAATCCGCCAATCTGTCTGTCTTGGTTGAAAGCTCAACCAGCTGGTCGTCCGTCGTCGCCACTTCCATACAGTCACACATAGACTGCGCTGGAAACCCTGGAACGATCGGCATCTCCGAGAGCGTGTTGAACTCGCAAATGGCCATCGGATCGTCCGACTGCTCTCTCAAGGATCCGCGGCTGAGAAGGAGAGTTGCAATCTGCACTGCCTGCCCGCCATCAGGTATGTGCAATGCTGGCCAAGCCTGTCTACTGATTCCAGACTGAGACTGAGACGTCTGATTCTCATTTGTCACTTCTCGCACGTCAAACATGGCCAACTTGATTTTTCCCGCGCCTGATCCTTTGGTCAACGTCTTGATGCTTCGTTGGCCATCTATATCAACTCATATGAACAGCATTCTTGCTTGTGAGCTTGCCAGTCTTGTTTCTTCTATTTCTGCAGGCACATCTTTGGCTGGTCTCTATACTATTGCCCCCTCCCCGCTGCGAGTCATCCTTCTGGCACTCTTCCGACAAGCCTTTCTCACGCCATCGAACGCTCATCACGTCGAGAGCAGCCATATTGACGCAATCATTCACAGAACACAGCCGAAAGAAAAAGACAGACCCGAGTAGAGCGAACGCCAAGATGCATGGAAAGTGGAATATGCGTACATTAGTCGGATGTGGCGAGGCGGACGAGGGAGGAGGGAGGAGGGAGGAGGGAATCTTTTTTTGAACACCAGTCATCAAGACCAACACTGACTACAATGCATAGCTCGACACAAACGCAGCCTGGCCTACACGAGCCTCGAGTTCCTTTTGATTCACACTCGGCTCGAGTTCCTTTTGATTCGCACTCGACTCAAGATCGTGATCAAGAGCATACAAGTGCCAACGGTGGCCTGAGTGAGAACGATGCAAGAGACAGTGGAAATCTAGAGCAGCACTTTACAACCTCGCATCGCACCTCGCTCTGCACCTCGCTCTGCACCTCGCTCTGCACCTATCCTGATACCTGACAAAGAAGAGAGTTTAACGGCCACCGAAAGCCTTCTGCATGGAGCGCTTGAGGCGGAGCGAAGCACGGCGGTACTCGTCGGCGGAAGCCTCCTGGACCTCGAGGAGCTCGAGAGCCTTGGTAAGCTCCTGCTCGATCTGGATCTTGGCGGGGCGCTTGAGGTTGGCAGCGGGGCTCGAGATGGTCTCCTCGACAGAGTGGACGTATGCCTCGAGATCGTTCTTGGCATCGTGCTTGGCAGTGAAGTCCTTGTCGGCCTTGGAGAAGGTCTCGGCATCCTTGATCATCTGCTCAATCTCGTTTGAGCTCAGACGACCGACCGAGTTGGTGATGGTGATGTTAGCCTTGCGGCCAGTGATCTTCTCCTGGGCGGAAACCTTGAGGAGACCGTTGGCGTCAATCTCAAAGGTGGTGAGCAGCTCCGCCTGACCACGCGGTTGAGGGGGAATACCAGTCAGCTCGAACTCACCGAGGAGACGGTTGTCCTTGCACTGAGTTCGCTCACCCTCGTAAACGGGGAACGTAACCTGAGTCTGGTTGTCCTCCACCGTGGTGAAGACACGCGTCTTGTTGCAAGGAATCGGCGTGTTACGCGGAACGACAACACCAAACACGTCACCCTGCATCGCAACACCGAGCGAGAGAGGAGCAACGTCGAGGAGGAGCAGGTCGGCTGTCTTGTCGCTCGTCTGGTTGGTCAGAACAGCGGCCTGGACAGCGGCACCGTAGGCGACAGCCTCGTCCGGGTTGATCGACTTGTTCAGCTGACGACCACCGAAGAACTCGGAGATGAGCGACTGGATCTTGGGGATACGCGTCGAACCACCAACGAGAACAATGTCGTCAACCTTGTCGGCGGGGATCTTGGAGTCCTTCAGCACCTTGGCGACGGGGTCGATGGTACCCTTGAAAGCAGCGGCGTTGATCTCCTCGAAACGAGCACGCGTGATGTTGGCCTGGAAGTCAACACCCTGGAAGAGAGAGTCGACCTCGACGGTGGTCTGGGTAACCGACGAGAGAGTGCGCTTAGCACGCTCACAGGCCGAACGGAGACGACGGGTGGCACGGGCATCACCAGAGATGTCAAGCTTGTTCTTGCGCTCAAACTCCTTCTTAAAGTGGTCAAGGAGGGCGTTGTCAAAGTCCTCACCACCGAGGTGGGTGTCACCAGCGGTAGCCTTGACGGCGAAGACACCGCCAGTAATGTTAAGGAGCGAAACATCAAACGTTCCTCCTCCGAGATCGTAGATGAGTACGTTCTTCTCGGTGGACGACTTGGAGTCGAGACCGTAGGCGATGGCGGCAGCGGTGGGCTCGTTGATGATACGGAGGACATCGAGACCAGCGATGGCACCTATTGGCAGGAGAGAAGTTGAGAGAGAGAGAGAGAGAGAGAGAAAGAAAAAGAAAAACACAGTCAGAGGTGTCAGTGAGAAAAGTTGGCGTGAGAGCATCGCTGACAACATCGCTGACAACATCGCGGACAACATGCTTGCGACTTTTGCTGCTCTTGCTATTTGCTGTCCTTGTCAAGGTATCAAGCCAACTTCCATCTTCTCTGTCCTGCGTCCTGAACCATGATCTCTGGATCGGTGGCGGAATGCGCTCAGCTAGCCGTTCTTAGTAAAGTATTTTTGCTTCCGCAACGCTGGAGAGCCTCGGAATTAGCATGGAATAAATTTGTATCATCGCTGCGCAATCGTTTCGTGGCTTGCTCGCTCCTCCTCCAAGATCATATAATGAAATCCAGCAACAGCAGTAAATAAAAAGGAAAAGTGGTGGGGTTGAAAGAGAGAATACGTACCAGCATCCTTGGTGGCGAGACGCTGCGAGTCGTTGAAGTAGGCGGGGACAGTGATGACGGCCTTCTTGACCTCCTTGCCGATCTTGGCCTCGGCGATCTCCTTCATCTTGGTAAGGACCATGGAGGAGATCTCCTGGGGGGAGAACTGCTTGGTCTCACCAAGGTAGTTGACCTCAATAAAGGGAGAGCCGTCCTTGTCAATGACGGTGAAGGGCCAGTGCTGCATGTCCTTCTTGACGTCAGGGTCATCGTATCGGCGACCGATGAGACGCTTGGCGTCGAAGACGGTTTGCTTGGGGTTCATGGCGGCCTGGTTCTTGGCGGCATCACCAATGAGACGTTCGCTCTCGGTGAAAGCGACGTACGAGGGAGTGGTGCGGTTACCCTGATCGTTGGCGATGATCTCGACACGCTCGTTGACCCACCAACCAACGCAGGAGTAGGTGGTACCAAGGTCTGTGAGAGATGACAGAGGATTCATGTTCAAGAAGAAAGAGGTCAGTTTAGTGTTGCTGCTGAGGCGCCAAAATCAAGTTGCAGTGCTCGCCATGTTCCGATGAAACGACATGTACTGTGCCCATTATCTCGCCAAACAAGTTCCGCAGCAAGCTGCCTAAAAAAAAGTGGTGTGCTGATTGATGGGTGGTAGGACTATCGTGGTCAGATCTGCAAGCTTTCCAAGGCGACTCTCCTGGTGGTTGACATGGCGAGTTGCTGGGTTGCAATGTGGCGATGGAATACGTACCAATGCCGATGGCGCCCTGGTAGACGGTCTCGTCTACGGGGGTAGCGGGAACCTCGTTGGACATGATGACGAAGTTTTGTGGATGATGAGGGGGTAAGATGGGGTGATGGAGAAGGTTAGGATGAAAGGATCACGATTGAGTCTGTTGTGTGGTTGGCGCACAGTGTTTTTCCACAGACTCTGTCTCTTGTCTGTCTTTCGTGTCTTTCGTGTGTCTTTCGTGTCTTTCGTCTCTTTCGTCTGTCTTTCTCTCTCTCTCTTGTCTGTCTTTCGTCTCTCTTCTCTCTGTCTCTTGTCTTTCATCTCAAACACTTTCAGCTGAGACGAGCCTGCTTGGTAACTCGACTTTCTTCTTGATCCGAAAAGTTCTCGCCTTCCTCCAACGAAAAGATATTTTTTTTGGATTTTGGATTTTGGATTTTGGATTTTGGATTTTTGATTTTTGATTTTTGATTTTGATTTTCATTTTCCTTTTCCTTTTTCTTTTCCTTTTCCTTTTTCTTTTTCTTTTCCTTTTCCTTTTCCTTTTCCTTTTTGCAGTTCACACCTTGCCTTTCTTGAAATTCTCATTCAATTGGCCAGACGAAATTCCTGCTCCTCTTCTTCCCAGGTAATTTTTGTATTCAGATATGGCCAGCTTTGGGAATTCAACAGCGAGGGATCTGATTTCAATTTGTCGCTTCGGGTTGGACAACTTGAATACAATTTTGACTGGCTGCGGCACTGGCTTTGATTTCAACAAGTTCAGCCTCTCCAGCCTTTATTCGTGCGAGACAGTTTTGCTGCTCACCGGTTCCGAGATGTGTCCCTTTTCAAGGAGAATGTGTCAGAAAAAGTGTCGAGATCGTTAGCGGATCGCTCAAGGTTGTTAATCACTCCCTACTGCAACTTTGCCTGCTCAATACCATCAACTACAGCGCCCACCCTCACCCTCCAGATCAACAGACGTCTAGTGCAGTCAACTTCTCAACAATGGCCAGCCCAGTCGCCAGCTCTTCGAGAACAACCCTCGGCAGCTTGCTGAGGTGCTCCACATCCTCCTCCACCAGCACCTTCTCCCGAGCTTCTTTCCTTGCCCGCTCCATCTCCAGCCAAGTCCACTCCAGCACCCTTTCTGATGCGGTTGGCGCAGCTGCGGAGCCAGTAGCCATATCTGCGCCCCCATCCACAGAGTCCAACACTAGCAATGACGCTGTCGAAAAGCGTCGTCTCAGGCGCACGCTTATGGACCAGCTTTCCCACCTTGGTAGCACACAGACCCGCCCAAACTCATTCCGACCATACAAACAGCGTCTCAATCCCATCGATGCTCACAAGCTCACCTTGAAACATCTTGTCGCATCCACCGCTCAGGTCGGCCACTCGCTTTCTTCGCTCAAATCTGCCCACCAGCCCTACATTTACGGTCAGCGTCACGGTGTCGCCATTTTCGACTTGGAGCGAGCAACACTGCCAGCCTTGCGAAGGGCAGCAGCTGTAGTCAAGGCTGTAGCTGAATCTGATGGCCTCATTCTCTTTATCGGTACGCGTCCAGGGCAGCAGGCTGCAGTGTTGGCCGCTACCAAGCGTCTCGGTAGCAACGGCTTCCATGTTACTGCCGAGCGATGGATGCCAGGTGTCATCACCAACGCTCCCAAGCTTCTTGCAACAGCCATCTTGAAGTCCATCCATGACCTCGATCCTTCCGGTTCAGCCAACACCAACCGTCTCGCATCCCAGACTCTCCAGCCTGATCTCGTCATTGTTCTCAACCCTCTCGAAAACTCTTTCGCTATCCGTGAAGCTACCCAGGCCAACATCCCCACCATCGCCATCACTGACTCGGATGTCGACCCCAGATCCGTCACCTACCCTATCCCCGCCAACGACGACTCCATCCGCAGCGTCGAACTCATTATCGGTCTTCTCTCAAAAGCAGGAGAAGAAGGTCTCAGAGTCAGGGCAAAGAAGCTCGACGAGGCCGATAAGATCCAGCGCAAGGTCAACAGGACTCTTCATAGCCGTCTTGTAGGCGCCAACTTTGACCCTCGATCTCGATCTGCACCCATTCACACTCTTCCCAATTCCGAACAAGACGACAATTGATCGCATTCACATACCATCACATGCTTTACCTTTTCCGCAATAACACCAATTCATTCTCATCCCAATCTCCGCTGCCTGAGTCATCATTACGCTTTTCCCCGATCGCTGGCAAATTGGCAGCAACTCAGCCTGCGCCAACATCATAAAGATAGGATGCAGTGGTAAGATTGCAAAAAGTGAAAACATTAGCATGAATAAGGCTCCAAAGTTGATATCATCGGTACAAGTTTGCTCTGATCAGCCTGTCCACTCGCCGCCCCTGGTCAAGGAAGCAAAGTATCCACCGGCCATTGCGACGAGCGCATCATAACTCCCTTGCTCAGCGATGCCACCTTCCTTGAGCACGAGGATACGATCGCACTTCCTCATCATATCCACATTGTGTGTGATCACCAAGGTCGTCATCCTTCTTCTCCTCACCTCTGCATTTGGAGACAGCAACGTTTCCAAGATCAACTGTTGATTTGCAACGTCTAGCGCAGATGTGCATTCATCCAAGATTAAGATCGGTGCCCTTAGTCGCATTAATGCTCTTGCAATTGCAACACGCTGTGCTTGACCGCCGGAGAGCTTGCATCCCGCGCCACCGCCAACACTGGTTGCGTATCCAGCAGGAAGAGCTTGCACAAAGGAATGCGCATTGGCAGCTTGAGCAGATTGTTCGACTAATTGCATCTCCTTCTCGTCCAGAGCGGTTCGCGTGGTGGAGCAAGGAGCTTCGTCGTAGATCTTTGCGTTGGCGCCATAAGCGATATTTTCAGCGATCGAGAGGTCGAATAGGCTTGGTGTCTGACCGACCAGGCTGATGTGTTCGCGCAGCCATTGAGTGGAGAGTAGGGAGATAGGCGTGCCGTCGATAAGGATCTTGCCGGAGCTTGGTTCATAGAGTCGTTCAAGCAGAGCTGCGATAGTGCTTTTACCGCAACCAGATGCGCCGACAATCGCGACGCATTCACCAGGACCAACGTTGAACTGTACCTCATTCAGTACTTTGACGCTTGCTCGACCATCGTATGCAAAGGCGACATTGCGGAACTCGATTCCCCCTTTGATGTCTGTCGTCAGCTGTCCATTCGCTTCTGTACGTACTACCTTGGCATCCGAAAGCTTCAGAAGTCGATCGAGATCCGCAAGCGCCTTCATACTCTTCGACAAGCCCGGCAAGGATGTTAACATCTGCGCCGCAAATGTCACAGCAAAGATGATCAGGTTGAACACCTGCATCATCCGCTTAAAATCGTACTCCCCCGAAATCATCAGCTTGGCACCAAAAAAGAAGATCATCGCCTCTGCAATGTACGTCAGCGCCTCGCTCAATCCATGTCCAAAGCCCGAGAAAACAGAGGATCGCATTCCACACCGTTGTGCATCAGCTACAGCAAGCTGATACATCCGATCAAAAACTGTCTCGAGACCCATCGATCGAATGCTGCGGATGTGAGAGACCATGCTATGAAACTGCTCCGACACAGTCTCGCGCTTGAGCTTGTTGCGCGCTTCGTAGAAGCTGATCACGCGAGATTGAACCAAGGTTGCAGCGAGGAAGACAGGGCCAAAAGTAACACCTGCAAGTGTGAGCTTCCAGCCGACGACCATGGCCCAGACGATACCGAGTGTGATCATAGAAGTGATCAGAGCGAGCTGGCCGATGATGGAGCCGACAAGGTTGCGCGCATCGTCTCCGTCCTTAACAATGCTCTGACAGATTCGAGCTGCTGAGTTGTTGCGTTTATCGAAGAAGGTTCGGTCTTGAGCTACGACGTTGCTGTAGGAACAGCGGCGGAGACGGTAGAGCCATTCGTCGGCCAAGACCTCCATGAGGAGGTAGCGGATGAAGGAGAAGATGCCTTGAAGGAGAGCGATTAGCAATACGAGAAGAGACCATTTGAGCACCGTACTGTTTTGATCCGGTCGACCCATCGTGGACAAAAGCTGAGCCAGGATGTAGGAGAAGATCGGGGTGAGTGTACCCGTCATCACACACATAACGATACCCACTAGCAGCCAGGCTCGGCTGGGCACTGTTCGCCAAAGGATGCTCCATACTTGACGAACGGTCGGTACCTTTGTACGCGCGCTCTCGTCTGATATGCTGACGGATGTCTGTCCGCTCTTGGTGACAAGTGCGGACGAAGGATCGAAAGATTCAAGGCGAGCGTCCCATCGCTTCCTCTCCACTGCAGGGCGTTGAGCGCGACGATTGCTAGCAGTGGATCCACTAGCTTTGAGCGCCTCAGCATCTTCCAAGTAGTTATGCACCGCCTGTCTCTCAGCCAGACGCAGCGGCTTGAGATGTGAAGGCGCAGTATCGAGCTTTTGCGAGATGATCAAGGATAGATGCTCGGAGAGGATGCCACCTTCTCGTTCCCAACCGAGCATTGACTTGTACTTTATCCATCTTGGTCGGCTGTATGGCTCATCGCGGCTCTGTTCTAGACGGTTGCTGATTTGTTGCATCACCTCTCCCTCATGCTTTTCTTGGGCATTGTTGCTAAGATGTCGCTGCTGCGCCGACATCCGACTAAAAGCTCCTTCTTTGGCTTCAAGATCAGATCTGTATCCTTGCTGCACGACCGAACCGTTCTCGAGGAGGTAAAGGAAGTCTTCCTTTTCGATTTGAGAGAGATCGTGAGTGATGATGATGGTGGTCTTGCCTCTACGCCATGTTTTGATGGCTTCATGGACGAGGTGTGTTGTTGTTGGATCCAGCGCTGATGTGGCTTCGTCGAGGATGAGAATCGATGAATCTTGAAGTCTTGCTCTTGCGATTGCTAGCCGTTGCCTTTGACCACCAGACAATGCTGTGCCTCTTGCGCCTAGCATCGTTTCATATCCTTCAGGCAGATCTCGTACGAACTCGTGCAGCAGGGCCAACCGGCAGGCTGATTCAATCGACTCTCTCGACACAACAGGAACGCCAGTCTCGGCTGCCACTTGCAGGTTCTTATCCTGCTTCCCAACGAGACCGAGAGCAACATTTTCATGGACGTTCATATCAAAGATGATCGGATCCTGACTAACCGCGCCTATATGTTGCCTGCACCAGTGAGGATCCAGATACTCGATGGTTTGATCGTCGATCTGGATCGTGCCCTTTGTCGGCTCGTACAAACGCAGCAAGAGATGCGCGATGGTACTTTTCCCACTACCACTGCCACCGACGACATAAGTCATCTCAGCCGGTGGGAAGTAGAGATCGACATCCTTGAGCACGCAAGTATCTGGACGGGAAGGGTAGCTGAAGCTAACATTTTGAAGATGCACTTCACCCTGACAGCTTACTGGAGCGATACGGCGCAGACCTTGTACGCCACGTCTCGCAGCTCGCGCAGTATGAGCGAGTGGTTTGGAACGGTAGGTGAACTTGTCCGGGCTGTGAATGCCCGGTGAAGGTGTGGAAGGGATGTGTTCGATTGACATGGGTACTGCTTTTGCTCGTCGCATGTCGTAGTCGAAGATTGATGTTGTTGCCAATCCAGCGTCGCATGTGGGAGATGCAATGCTGCTGATTGGTGCCTTGTCGTCACTGTAGTCTGAGCTTCGGTTCGAGTTGGTGATAGGCGAGGATATGCGGGTGGCCTTGCTATGGTCAGCTTGGGATGTTACATCTGGCGAGTTGATGAGATTGATCAAGTTCGCAGCGCCGATCTTGCCCTTATCGATAAAGGACAGAACTTGTACAATCTCGTTGAGCGCTCCAGAAACGAGCAAGCTGGACATGAAAACGGTCATCACCTGCCCTGGCGTCAACTTTGCTTTTGACACCAGATGACTGCCGAACCAAAAGCCTTGTACAAAGGTGGCAAAGACCATTGCTGCAGTGATACCGAATCGTATCGCCCACCACAGCAGCAATCTACGGTAGGACTTGCAACCGTTCTTGAGCTCCGCTTGAAAGCGGCTAGTTTCCTTGGTCTGCGCGTTGAATGCTTTGACTGTGTTAATGGCCTCTACTACGCGTTCGACCATGGAGGTCGCGCGCGACATGCTCGTTCCTTCTCTCTGCAGCCACGGTGCGGCACCAATCTCAGTGACAATCGTAACGACTAGCACAAGAGGGATGGATGCAAGAATGACGAGGGTAAGTGACCAACTTGTGTAGAAAGCCAACACCAAGCTTGCAGTTGCTGTAGTGATGTGCTGCACAACTTCGCCGATCTCGCGAGATACGGCAACTCGGAGGTCGTCGCACTCACGAGCGACTTTAGTCATTAGACCTGCTGGAGAGATCTCGATGTGATCTTGATCGTCTTGGACTTGTTCTTGGGCGGTTTGGGCGAGACCCATACCGGTGTCGTACCAGGCCAATTTCTTGCCGATGACGCTGGCAAAGAGAGCGATTCTGACTCGGGCTGATGTTCGCTCGCCGAGGAAGATCCAGAATGAGACAGAGACGGTGCTGATGATGAACGTTGCTGCTGCTAGTCCGAGAAGGGTGTACACGGTTTCGAGAACACGGTGGAGGAAGTGATGGCTGACTGCCTGGGGTATTGTCCAAGTGGGCTGTGCGGTTGGGTTGTAGGCAGTGAAGGCGTCAAATGCCTTGCCGATGATTTTGGACATGGCTGTGGGTATGAGGCCCACTGCGATCGAGCAGAGAAGCGCTGGGATGAGGATGAGCGAGACATCTTTGGTTGAGAGGAAAGTGAACAAAAGTCGGATGGCGGGTTTGGTGCATGGCGGTGCTGACGTGGTAGCGGTCAACTTGGCTTGTCGCCTGGACGACCTTTCGCCAAACATCTTGGTAGTAGCAGCTGCAGGTCAGGCGCAAGAGAGGAGCGAGCCGGATGGATGGATCTGTGCTGTTGGATGAGAGCCAATAAAGATCCAGGTAGCGAGAAGAGATGGCAAGTAGGGATGGCGAACAGAGGTGGGCGATGCAGTCAGTTGCTGACGATTGAGCAAAGTCGGATTTGTTAATGGAGTATCGAGTGTGGCTAGGGTTCAAGATGGTGTGAGTAGGCAAGAAGAAGCGGTCAAGGCAAGGATGAGTGAGCGATAGGAAGTGTTGCCACTCCACAACGGGCTGGCATCCATCATAGCAAGACTACCAAGACCGGCGCAAGGCAAAGACCAAGGGTGAATGGACACGAGTTTCCGAAGAGACCCTACACAGTCGAGTGGGACGGCATGCACTATCGTCTGATGACTTAGAAGGCGGCATTGTTCTTTCCAAAGCTTTGCATATCCCATTTGTGTTGTTGAGCAAGTCCGTGTGAGCCTGAGAGGAGAAAGCGTAGAAGAGCTGGGGATGATGGCACAAAGGGACGTGGAAGAATGAAATAATATCTCATCTTTCCCCACGCTACAAGCCAAGAAGGGCACAAAGGATTGTGAGTGTGTCTCTGTGAAAAAGGCAGCTGCAAATTCCCTTTGTGTCAAATAACGCGGCGCGAGGCATGCATGGGAAAAGGAAAACTTATCGCGATTTAACGCATCCCGATCTATTCGAATTGTCCCGATCTACGTGTGATTTCGAAGCTTCAATTCTTGGAGAAGAGCCGAGGCAATTCCGCCTCTCTTCTTGTCCGAGTGGCATGGAAATTCTGTTCAAGTGATAGTGGACTCTTTGTGGCAGGACAGGGTTGTATTGCGTTCTCGACGTTGGTGAGCAAGTACAATGGATGGATACAATGATCGGGGCAAACCAACTGACTCGAGGACTATATATACATCTTGATACCAACACAAAGATGGGAGGAATGAGAGGCAAAGCACGAGAGCGCTTTGAATGAGGAGACCATTTTCTCTTGAGGCAGTTTGCCCCCTCGTCGAAAGGCGCCAACAAAGACGATTTGGGGGGGGGCGGCTTGTCGACTGCCTCGTCGGGTGTGCCGATCACCCCTCATCGGAGGCCGACGAAAGCCTATCAGCGTGAGAAGACTTGTCGGCTGTCGCATCGGATGCACCGATCACTTTGACTAGCCGACGGAGAACCCGACGAAAGCTTATCAGCGTGAGAACTTTCGTCGGCCGTTGCATCGGAAAGGTCGGACTGGCGACTCCTCCTTCAAATTCAACCTTGCAAAAAAGCGCAATTCCTTTTGGCAGATGCCAAACAGATGCTCTTTGCATCGATATGAACGCTAGATGTCTATCTGGAAAGCCATGCCACCTAGCAATCAAGAGGCCTGTCTGAGCTTTCGTTGTAGACGAATGGCAACAACAAACCCAAAGCCCAGAAGGTTGACACGTCCGCGGGTTAATAACAGAGCGTTGCGGCGTGTTGCCCGTTTACGCGCTAACGACCTTGACGAGTTCTCGGCAGGCTTCCTTCTGAGACTTGCTGAACGAGAGAATCATAGTGCTTAGTTGACGTTCGGCGTTGTCCTCTCCGCAAAGCAACGATGCGGCGCCTTGCATGGTCGAGGTATTCCTCGGAGCATCTCCAAATGCGGACAGAAATGTTTCACCAAGATACAGGTGCCAGAAGCCAAACCAAAGTCAAGCGGATAGAAGATTCGGTAGGCATGAAATCTTCCCAGACCCACTATCATAGCAACTCGACCCATGCACTTGAGCTCCAGAGCCACGGATGCAAGGAACAAAGCGGCGTCATAATGTAATGTGAGCGCAAGGGCGTGAATGCATGCTGCTAGGTGCCACTCAATTGGATCTGCTGCGAGGTGAGAAAGTTGAAACGACGTTGTGGAGAGGCGGGGGTGGAACTGCTCAGCCACAAAGTTCGAAAGAAGAGAGCCTCCAGCCTGAAGCGTTGCCCCAGGCGAGAAGAGTGTCTCGCAGCCAAGCATGGTCAGGCAAGGTCCTATTTTCGCAGACTGAGAGAAGCAAGCAGAGCAACGCAGAAAACCATCGAAATCGCCTTCCATCTTGAAAATCCAAAACTCGCTCCTTTTTAGTAATTGAAGATTGCAAGTAAAACACCACCGATCGGAGCTACTTGCAAGCTCAACTTCACAGGTGTATAACTTCTTGAAAAATGCTGTCTTTTCTATTAGTGAGTACTACAACATGAGCATGTATATATACTTGATCGTCACTCTTAGCACCTGCTAGGTCGTAATGAACTCCTCTTTCGTATGACCCCTGTGTTGTCACCTTCTGAGCATTGCCTTTTCCTGAGTGTTATGGTTGTATTGCTTATACATTCCACATGCACGTTGTCATGGGCCTAAGCTGCGCAGAGTGAGGGAAGGCTGAAGTCATATGAAGGTAGCGCAGGAAGCGCAGGATCGGGAAGATCGTAAGGTTTGCAGCAGAGTTCAACGAGATCGGCAGTAGAATCAGCTCTATGGCAGATCTCAGCGAAATTGGCATGAACAGCATCAATATCACGATTCTTGCCAGAATCTGCAGCAAGCACAATCCTGAGGCAGATTCCATGGAGATAAGTGACAAGGTTGTCTGTATGACAATTCACATGCATACTGAGGTTAAGCTCATGTATGAAGGGGACCAAGCTCTACTGGGCCGAGGATCAAGCCTGACCAAGAGAGGGACCGAGCTCAGCAACACGCGGTTGGTTACCACTCAGGGGCGCACAGGATAGGAGTACGAGAATAGTCACTGGTCAGAGGAAGGAGAACTGTGTGATGGACACCAGTGTCATAGGCTTGGATGCGCAGAGCGAAGGAAGGCCAAAGTTCATATGAAGGTAGCACAGGAATCGAAGAATTGGGCAGATCACAAGAATTGCAGAAGAATTCAGTGAGATTGGTAATAGATACGATTCTTGGGCAGATTCCACTGAAACATGCACGAACAAGGTCGATCTCACGAATCCTGTTGAAATCTGTAGGAAGCATGATCTTGTGGCAGATTCCATGGAGATCAGTAACAAGGACGTCCATACGATGATTCACATGCAGGAAGCGCCACACTTATACAGGAAAGGGACCAAGCTCCACTGGGCTGAGGACCCAGTCTTGCCAAGAGGGGGACCGAGCCCAACAACATGCAGTGGGTTACCACTCAGGGGGGCACACAAGATAGGAATAGAGGAGGACCATTGCCGGCCAAGGGAAGTAGAGCTGTGTAATGGACACCAGCAAAGAGAACATGAGGTGAAAGAGCAGTGTCGATGGAGTCAACACAGCTTGAGGAAGATAGACGGGATAGCATAGTGGGAGGAGTCTCATCGAAGACTCCTGTGTGGCACTCAATGCAGAAGGTACTCTCTGGAGAGAGAGCAGGAGCAGTTTCGCTGGCAACACTGCAAAGAAGTACATACCCATACCTTCTTGTTGCAAATGGTCGAGTGGGTCGGCATCCACTCTACACCATACAACTAGTATTACTTCCAGCATAAGTACCATTAGTTCACAGTCAGCATAGTAGTAATCAATAGATTACTTCTCATTGAAGTGTGTGTGTTGTATCTCACTGTTTCCTGACATTCGAAGGTGGTTCTTAGCAAACCAGCGGTCCGGTTTAAGATAGAACCAAAGGCAGTCGTCCACTGCGGTCCGGGGATCACCTCAAGCATTAGTCGACACACTGGACACTCGTGTCGACATCATCAATCAATACTCACACCAGACCATTGGTGTCAATATCAAGTTCATTATAGTCATATCGTATTTGATCATGCCAAGCTACCTCTGGATGGAGTGTCCACAGCAGTTAGTCAAAATCTGTCATAACAACAATACAACTACAGATTCCAACAAGAAAAGTGACAGAGATGGCTCTGTCACATAATTCACTAAGAATCGATATACCATTAGCGCTGTTGCATAACTCAACAGAATTGGTAGTAGTATCAGTACTACTACAGATTTCAGGTTTCAGGTGTGCGACCGCTGACAAGTGGTAACCAACCGCGTGTCGCTGAGCTCGGTCCCTCTCTTGGCCAGGCTTGATCCTCGGCCCAGTAGAGCTTGGTCCCCTTCATACATGAGCTTAACCTCAGTATGCATGTGAATCGTTGTACAGACAACCTTGTCACTTATCTCCATGGAATCTGCCTCAGGATTGTACTTGCTGCAGATTCTGGCAAGAATCATGATATTGATGCTGTTTGTGCTGATTTTGTTGAGATCTGCCATAGAGCTGATTCTACTGCCGATCTTGGTGAACTCTGCCACAAACCTTATCATCTTCCCAATCCCGCGCTTCCTGCGCTACCTTCATATGACTTCAGCCTTCCCTCACTCTGCGCAGCTTAGGCCCATGACATTACCCCCCTGTCAGGGGTCTTGCGCCTGAAACCCAGGCCGGTCTGTCGCAATATTCAGTGACTATCAAACTGCACGACAGCTATTGTATCAGTGAGCTATGTTGCTTGGTGACTATCAGAGTGCATGGTGGTGACGGGTGGTGTTCGTTGTATATACTATTGTAGGTTTCGGCTGACCTCTGTGGACACTCCGTTCAGGGGTAGCTCGGCACGATTGATGTCAATACTAAGGTTAGGATGACACCAAGGTCTGGTGTGAGTGTTGATGGTGATGAGGCTGTTGGTGTTGGTGATGGGGTTGGTGGCATCAACATGAGTGTCCAGTGTGTTGACTGATGCTTGAGGTGATCCCCAGACTGCAGTGGACTACTGCCTTTGGTTCTATCTTAAACCGGACTGCTGGTTTGCTATGAACCACCTTCGGACATCAGTGAGTGGTGATACAACACACACACTACAATGAGGAGCAACCTTGATGGATTGCTACTATGCTGACTGAAACTAATGTTTACTTATGCTGAAGTGATAACTAGTTATATGGTGTGTAGAGTGGATGGGGATCCACTCGACCACTGATGATGAGAGGGTGTGCTTATATACACTCCTTGTAGTGTCGCCTGCAATGCTACTCTGGCCCTCTCTCTGCAGAGAGTACCCTCTTCATTGAGTACTGTACAAGAGGTCCCTCCAGTACCCTCCTGTCCTCCTCAGACTATGTGTTGACCTCCTTCGACACTGCTCCTCCTCCTAGTGACCTGCTTGTCAGTTTCCTATGGCTCCTATCTCTCGAGCCCCTGAGTGGTGACCGTCTACATGCTCCTTGAGCTTGGTCCTCCTTGTGGCTGTGCTGGTGACCGTCTACATGCTCCTTGAGCTTGGTCCTCCTTTGCATGTAAGTCCGTAGGAGTCCATGGTCTCCATGGAGACTGCACTACGACCATGCTCATCACTGGTATCGACTAGATCTCCGATACCTGTACTCCTCTCATATGAACCAGTGACCCTCCTGCTTCCTGAGCATTCCGGCCCATGACACCTATCACCAACACCAACAACCTCATCATCATCAACACTCACACCAGACCTTGGTGTCATCCTAACCTTAGTATTGACATCAATCGTGCCGAGCTACCCCTGAACGGAGTGTCCACAGAGGTCAGCCGAAACCTACAATAGTATATACAACGAACACCACCCGTCACCACCATGCACTCTGATAGTCACCAAGCAACATAGCTCACTGATACAATAGCTGTCGTGCAGTTTGATAGTCACTGAATATTGCGACAGACCGGCCTGGGTTTCAGGCGCAAGACCCCTGACAGGGGGGTAATGTCATGGGCCTAAGCTGCGCAGAGTGAGGGAAGGCTGAAGTCATATGAAGGTAGCGCAGGAAGCGCGGGATTGGGAAGATGATAAGGTTTGTGGCAGAGTTCACCAAGATCGGCAGTAGAATCAGCTCTATGGCAGATCTCAACAAAATCAGCACAAACAGCATCAATATCATGATTCTTGCCAGAATCTGCAGCAAGTACAATCCTGAGGCAGATTCCATGGAGATAAGTGACAAGGTTGTCTGTACAACGATTCACATGCATACTGAGGTTAAGCTCATGTATGAAGGGGACCAAGCTCTACTGGGCCAAGGATCAAGCCTGGCCAAGAGAGGGACCGAGCTCAGCGACACGCGGTTGGTTACCACTTGTCAGCGGTCGCACACCTGAAACCTGAAATCTGTAGTAGTACTGATACTACTACCAATTCTGTTGAGTTATGCAACAGCGCTAATGGTATATCGATTCTTAGTGAATTATGTGACAGAGCCATCTCTGTCACTTTTCTTGTTGGAATCTGTAGTTGTATTGTTGTTATGACAGATTTTGACTAACTGCTGTGGACACTCCATCCAGAGGTAGCTTGGCATGATCAAATACGATATGACTATAATGAACTTGATATTGACACCAATGGTCTGGTGTGAGTATTGATTGATGATGTCGACACGAGTGTCCAGTGTGTCGACTAATGCTTGAGGTGATCCCCGGACCGCAGTGGACGACTGCCTTTGGTTCTATCTTAAACCGGACCGCTGGTTTGCTAAGAACCACCTTCGAATGTCAGGAAACAGTGAGATACAACACACACACTTCAATGAGAAGTAATCTATTGATTACTACTATGCTGACTGTGAACTAATGGTACTTATGCTGGAAGTAATACTAGTTGTATGGTGTAGAGTGGATGCCGACCCACTCGACCATTTGCAACAAGAAGGTATGGGTATGTACTTCTTTGCAGTGTTGCCAGCGAAACTGCTCCTGCTCTCTCTCCAGAGAGTACCTTCTGCATTGAGTGCCACACAGGAGTCTTCGATGAGACTCCTCCCACTATGCTATCCCGTCTATCTTCCTCAAGCTGTGTTGACTCCATCGACACTGCTCTTTCACCTCATGTTCTCTTTGCTGGTGTCCATTACACAGCTCTACTTCCCTTGGCCGGCAATGGTCCTCCTCTATTCCTATCTTGTGTGCCCCCCTGAGTGGTAACCCACTGCATGTTGTTGGGCTCGGTCCCCCTCTTGGCAAGACTGGGTCCTCAGCCCAGTGGAGCTTGGTCCCTTTCCTGTATAAGTGTGGCGCTTCCTGCATGTGAATCATCGTATGGACGTCCTTGTTACTGATCTCCATGGAATCTGCCACAAGATCATGCTTCCTACAGATTTCAACAGGATTCGTGAGATCGACCTTGTTCGTGCATGTTTCAGTGGAATCTGCCCAAGAATCGTATCTATTACCAATCTCACTGAATTCTTCTGCAATTCTTGTGATCTGCCCAATTCTTCGATTCCTGTGCTACCTTCATATGAACTTCAGCCTTCCTTCGCTCTGCGCATCCAAGCCTATGACACCACTCAGGGGCGCACAGGATAGGAGTACGAGAATAGTCACTGGTCAGAGGAAGGAGAGCTGTGTGATGGACACCGGCAGACAGTTCGATGAGGAGGAGGAGTCTTGTTGGAGACTCCTGCGAAGTACTTGACACAGAAGGAACTCTCTGGAGAGAGAGCAGGAGCAGCATTGCTGGCGACACTGCAAAGAGGTATAAAACCATACCTTCTCGTCACAAAAGGTCGAGTGGATCCTCATCCATTCTACTCACCATATAACTAGTCAATACTTCAGAAGCATAAGTACTCATTAGTTTCAGTCAGCATAGTTGCAATCAATAGATTGCCTCTCCTTGTAGCACGTGTGTTGTATCACCACTCACTGATGTCCAAAGGCGGTTCTTAGCAAACCTGTGGTCCAGATAACAATAGAACCGAAGGCAGTCATTCACTGTGGTCCGGGCATCACCTCAAGCATTAGTCGATACACTGGACACTCGTGTCGACATCATCAATCAATACTCACACCAGACCATTGGTGTCATCATCAAGTTCATTCAACAAGTATTGTATTTGATCATGCCAAGCTACCTCTGGACGGAGTGTCTGACAGTGGTCAGTCGAAATCTGCAATAGCATTATCACAACTACAGATTTGAGCAAGGAAAGTAATAGAGACAGCTCTACTGCATATTTCACTAGGAATTGTAATACCATTAGTGCTGACGCATAACTCAACAGAATCGGTAGTAGTATCAGTACTACTACAGATTTCAGGTTTCAGGTGTGCGACCCCTGACACAGATCCCAACACTGACCAAAAGAGCACTTCTGGTTTGATGGTCAAGGTATTTGGTAGTACAGTAACATGGAGCTCGCATGTCCAGAAATGTGTCGCCAGCTCAGCTGTCGAGGCTGAATACAATGCCGCATCAAGAACCGCTTGTGAAGCGCTGTTCCATAGGCCCCTCTTACAAAGCCTGGGATTTGGCGATCACATGACCATAATGCTTACAGATAATACAGGTTGCATTCAGGTGGCAAAGGACCCTGTAATACACTCCAAACTCAAGCATATTGATATGAAGTATCACCTAATCCGCAATCACGTACAGGAAGGTGAAATTGCGATCAAATATGTTAGGACAGAAGACAACACAGCTGATTTCCTCACAAAACCTGTTGCCCATAACCTGCTAGCATCCACCCACAATCGGCTAGGGATGGTCACCATCATGCTGGTCAAGAGCTCAGTTGGCGAGGAGGGGAGTTGAAGCATGTGATACCTTGGCATGGAAGTATGTGGTTGCTCAGAACATGCAACCTTTGCTGAGTGCACATCCAATCACCAACTTTGCTCACTTGGACTTGATACAGCACCCAGGCCGACTGCCAAACCTCAAGATGCCAGTCATCAACAGCCAGTGTTTTTCCTCCTCCCCTTTAGTTTCCATTCACACTCTAACCAATCAGCTCCTGGTATCATACAGGCATACAGAAGACATTGAGACATATATAAATGTTTGATTCATCATGTACTTAGGATTGACTCATTATCGCAATTGACACTTGTGATCACTGACTTTGAGGCACCTCCGATTGATCTCGACGACGCTCTTCAACATTTTTTATGGCCTTTTTCGCGCACTTGCAAAAACAGGCAACTAGCTCGGCCTACAGTGCCTGAGAAGATGTCTCACTCGACCCAAATCAGCAGTAGTCGCTTTAACTAGCCCCCCGAAGCGCTTTCTTCCTCTACCCCGCCCATGTCCAAAAAAAACAAAACCCCCCAACAACATCACAACCAAGCACAAACACAGAAGAAAGTACTTTCGGAGTAAGCAAAACGAGATTCAATACGATTATTGTGTACGATGCTTTGAGAGAAGAGAGGATGCGTCTGTGTTAAATCTGTCAAGAGGCGCGTGGGGTATCTAGCTTCACATGAAAGGACCAAAGGAAGAAACGACCTAAGGAAGGGAAAGAAGAGGAAAATTGCGATGTTGGACTAGCCAAGAGTGTGTAGAGAATGTGTCATGTTACCAAAGTGGAGATCGGTCCGGATCGTCTCGAGGCTTGCCTACGAGGCTGTGACTGAAACTTGGTGACAAGTAGAGAAGGGGGAGAGCAAGAGCAAAGATGCGATGCTGAGCAGCCAAGCTGCTGGCAGGGAGAGCGAATTATGCCAAGTGAGAAGGAGATCATGATCTCCAGCAGTTATAGGGGTGGAGGTAAGGATCAGCTGCGGTAGCATGCCCGTGGTGAGTATGGTGACCATGGTGACCAAAGGCTGATGCTGCGGGCAACTTGTAGGCCACAGTGCAAGTAGGGCTGAGATCGGAAGCCTTAGGAGCAACACCATAGTAGCGAGCCTCTTCCCACTGAGCCGAGTCAAGATCCGAAGGCGGTGTGTCGGGTGTGGTGCGACCACTGATGGTGAATCGGGATGCGTGAGGCGAGGGTGTTGCCGAAGTGGCGTTGGAAGGGGCATACGACATGGAAGAGCATACCGACGATGAAGAGATGGAAGGGGCAGGCGAGTTCGAGTAGTAGGAACGCTCGCCGTTGCAACTGCTCGACACGGACAACGAGAGGGGAAAGCTGTGGACTGGTGTCGTGTAAGGACGACATCTCTCGCGAGCGTTGTTGATAAAGGGGTGGATGAAGCTCGGTGCAGTGGCACTGCGTTCCTGGCGGTGGCTGGCGCTCTTGACCATGAGTGTGGCGGTAGGGTTGCAACTGCTGGTGGCGAGGTGACCAGTCGAGGCCGAGGCGGCAACGACGGCAGGTGCGTAGCCAGAGATGCTTGCGCGCGAGTTGAACGAGTGCCAGACGCTCGACTGTCTCGAGTGTCGACCAGAGACAATGCGCTGAGGGCCGGCAAGCGAGTCGATTGATGGCGACGAGAAGCCCGAAGACTCGAGTGCTGGTGTAGGAGGGACAGAGGACTTGGTGCTCGAGAGGCTCTCGGATCGCTCGCGATAGATATCCGAAGCACCAACGTCCATGCTGCTGCGACGAGACATGTACTCGAAGATCTTGCGGACGACGTGGTCGATGCGGCAACCGTCACAGTGCTGCTCGAGCTGGTATGTGAACATATCGAGGTCTTCGGGAGAGACGTTGACCTTGTAACCAAGATAGCCAAAGAGCTCGCGCTCCATCTGGTTGATCTCGCGCAAGCTAAAGAGACCCTGACCGACGATGGCCCAGGACTTGTTCGAATAGGTATCATCACAGCTGCTCTTGGATGCAATCATGAGAGCCGAGATGAAGAGACGGTGACCCGAAGAGCCACGGGCAGCAGGGAAGCGGATCTTGAGTCGCAACAAGAGGTACAATGCCTGGTAGGTGACGGCCTCGGGGAGACGAGTCCTGTAGAGAGCATAGGCGATGAACTCGGAAAGGCGAGGAGCAGTGTTGCGGTTGGAAGTCGGCGAGGAAGCGGTAGCCGAGGTCGAATCCAAGGGGCAAGCAAAGAGGTAGAGGATGAACCTCTCGCAAAGCTCCGAAGTTTCCCTGTAGCCATAGAAACGGTCCTGCTGTGCAGATCGGGACGAGGAAGGCTTGGTGGAAGAAGTGGAAGGCTTGGTGGAAGAAGTGGAAGGCTTGGTGGCGGCAGTGGAAGAAGACTGGGCGGTCATGTTGGACTGGTAACCGTGAGCGGCAGTGTTGTAGTTGGAAGCTACTCTGACGGCCATGGTTGCTAGAAGGCTAGGAGGTGTTATAGAAAGCGGAAGGGCTGGGTAGAAGGAAGAAGGGGGGGGGGGGGGGGGGGGAATATCGCCTGGACAATCAAAGATGAACGTGGGTGATCAAGGCTGCTGTGCACATGAACGGTGGCGGGAGTTGTACTGTACTGTAAAGGTGGAAGGAGAAGAGATGCAGTTGATGAAGGCCAAAGGAGTCGGCTTGTATAGGAGGTAGTCGGAGTGGGGGGTTGAGATGCTTATTGCTGTGACGGGGGTGAGCTCGTGTCAAAAATGCTTTTGAAGGGTTGCCGGTCTTGAAGATATGAAAGAGGCGGCTGCAAGAAGATGGGATATGGATTTTTATTCTCCGAGTCTAGAAAGTGAAAAAGGAGGGCGGCGAGGAACTGGAGAGTGAACACGTTGAGAGGTGGCCAAGGATGAGTTCGATTGTAGGGAAGATGAAGAAGAATGGTGATACCCAAGTGGAATGTTGAGATGAGGTGAAGAATGGGTGATCCGCAGAGCCGAATGTGTGTGTGAGAGAGAGGCTGCTTTTGATGTATCAAGCTCCAAGGATGAGCGAGTGGGATGCAACGGGTGGGGGGGGGGGGGGGGGGGGGGGGGGGGGGTTGGATCCGAACAAAGAGTTGCTAGTGGGAAGGGGAGAGACGAATGTAGTGCAAGACACGTTGATAGAAGGGAGGATGAAGGAGGAGGATGAAGAAGGAGGATGATGAAGGAAGCAGGAAGAGGTGGAAGAGATATATTGCTTCTGGGCAACACGCTAACAAGGCTTGGACGGCCTTTATGGAGAGAAGCTCTATGGAGAAAAGGTGCACAGGAAGACAGGCTTGCGGTTTGGGGAGAAGAGCAAGACGAGTGGCATAAACTGGCGGCAACGGCGGGTCGCCACAGGACACGACAAAGGAGAAAGGGAGAGAGATACAATCCAGGAGGACTTACGGGACCTTGTCTTTTTCTGCAATAGTGGTGATGCTCTTTCGACTGCCCCTTTTCAAGGTCACCGGCGGGGTCCTATCCAGATTCCAAGCTTGATCAAAGGGCATTTCAACTAGCGATCTTGTCAAGCGGCAAACCTGGCATTGAGCGGCGGAACAGTGTCTCGTCGCTTTTTCTTTTTCTTTTTTCTTCTTATTTAAACAACCTTTTGTTTTAATCTTGTTTTATTTTGGGTTTTCTTTTCCTCCTCACAAGTTGACTGCAATTCCGACTGTGAAGCCAGTTCCGAACAAGTTCACTGAAGGAGTTTCGAATTTCTCCAAGGCTGATTTAGAAAAAGAAATCGAATCTTTGTATGAATGAGAAAAGAAAAGACTTTTGGGGGGGAAAAAGAAAGAAAAAGAAAAAAAAATTGTGACAAAAGAATAAAAAGGGAAACTCGCATCAAACGTCCTATTTCGCCTGTTGACAGGCGGAGCTCAGCTGCCAAATCTAGCGCCGCGCACAGGGCAACTGCATCCACGCCCGGCTCTCCACCAGAGAGAGCAACGCGTCAGAGTTGGAGGCTCTTTTTCGAATTATCACAAGGAATTGAAGAAAAAACTCGATTTATTTTATCGCTCAAAACCACTTGAACGGCCAAGAGTGATTTGATTTGTCTTGCCCTCTTTTAACAAACGAAAAGAGAGGTCTGAGACAGCGCTCTCGCTCACCCTCTCGCCGACAGGGTCAAGGCGCCGAGCAGAGTTCGGCTTGCAGGAGGAAGTGAGCTATGGGCACGTCTTGGGGCCTCACCCTTTTCTCCTTTCTCTCCCTTTCGCTTACCAATCTCCAGACTTGGGCGAGGGCCGAGGGAGCCCACTTGTCCTTTGCTTCGAGGCACACGCCTCTCGACAGCAAAGAGCGTCTAAAAGCGGCTCTAGCGGCTCTCATCCGATGCCAGCAAAGCTCTATATTGGCAACCGAGCGGCTGAAAAGCAAAGGGGAATTCCTTGTTTTGGGCGCTAAAGCATCTTGCACGCCATTATGATTGGATCAACCATATCCAAATGGCCTACAGAACATGCGGCTGCCACCTGAGAACCAAATATCCAGAGCGGAGCAAATGCCAGCAGCCATAAACCAGGCCAGCCGCCTTAAGCGGAGGTCGAGCACAGGTTGCATCTGCGAGCAGCAGCTGAGTTGCAAAACCAAAACAAACCAACACACGGACAAACGCACCCTTCTTGAGAGACTAGCCAGGCCAAGGCGTATGCGTCGTTGTTGCCCAGTGCCATAGCAACTTGATTGTTGCCTCCGCTCGTAAGCATGCTTCTTGAAGCAACTTGGACAAGTTTCAACAACGATCAACCTCTCCAACTCCCTCCAACTTACACTACCAAGGTCCTCTTCAGAGGAATGTCCTAGCAGACTTTCTCTCCATAGCACTCAAAACCAACTGTCTTGGTCAATAGCTTCCAAAAAGCTGCCGAGCAGTATTCAACGGTTGTTTGCCTTGCTGTGTGCTCCCTTCGATGAGCCTTGCTCCTCTTGTTCTGACCACCTTTCCAGATCGCTTCAGTAAATCTAGCGCCCTCGCTTCCAGTCTGCTTGCAGCTCCTACAGCCTGGCCATGCAACACTAACTTTGCGCGTCTCTGCCATACTCTGTATCACTTAGCCGACAAAGCTAACCAACACCCAATTCAAGCTCCATCGCCTTTTTGCACAAGAAACAACACTGCACTAGCCGCTTGTTGCATATACACCTTCCTTGACGCCTGGACCGCTTGCAATCGCATCTCAGTCGTCTTTGTCTTGCTCTGACAGCCAATTGCTCAAACATCACCCAGTCGGCAACCCAAAAGATGCCCTCTGCTGCATCCTCTTGTACCATCGACTCGCAATGCACCTCCACGGCCAAGCGCCAAGCGACACGGCCCTTAGCGCCATCGCATCCCACTCACCCTTGAGGATCAAGCAATGCCCTGTCGCTGTGATGTCAGACAGTAGCCCTTACTGAGGATGCGAGAGCATTGTTGCTAGAACAAGTGCAGCGCATTCAATGAGTGATGCTAGTGGCCAACGAAAAGATGAGAAGCCGAGAGGAATTTGCTCTTCGGTTTTGTAGGGCGTCATTGTCCCTTGATGCATACCAAGACGAGCAAGAGAAAGAGAAATTGAAAGCATTACGACTCCTTCTCATGCTCTTCTTGTATGCAAGGCACCCAACTCGTCAAAGACTTCTTCTGACGTCCGAGTCTAGCGATTCTGAGCATTTCGCTTTACCCATCGGGACACAAGATTTCTTTTTTCTTCCGGCCCTTTGATGGCAGACACACGATAGCAATCGAGCAACGCACTACAGTATCGGCTGCACGAGCAGTTTCATCCTTGCGACGGCTTGATGTGGATGCAATCACTTTGATGGTCGGACTTTGATATTGGCGCTTTGGTGTGGAGCCAGCTCAAAACAACAGTCATTGTGGGGTGCAGAGAAAGCAAGCTAAAGAGAAGAAACGCTGGCTTGCTCGATTCGCAGCAAACATCGCTGAGAGGTGTCGCCATACGACTTTCCATTGGGCTCAATTCCAGCCAGCACTTGGACATGCAGAGAGAGCGTGAGCTAAGTGTTAGTGGTGAGGGGCAATCAAGCTAAATTGGTGGTGCACATGCTTCCTGGATGACTTTGCATCGTATTGCAATGCCTCTCATCGTCAGGTCTAAGATTCTAAGCAGGTCCCAGGCCGGATCACAGCGGTCCTATCGCTTCTTCTTGCCTCTCAGGACTTGGGATATAGGATTCATGTCGCAGAACGCGATAATGTCGCTTCCTTTGGCTGCTCCCTACGCATTGGCGAGTCAAGAAAGGTCTCTGTTGCAGAAGTCGGCAGCGTCAAGTGTGCTTCCGGCCAAAGCCTTTTCATCCTCTGCCAGCATCACCCTCCTCGCCGATCTCGTCGATTTGGATATTTCGCGGAGAGCCACCTGAGTGGACACTTCAAAGTCCGATCGAGCTCGGCAAATATTGGCATGAACGCTCGTTGTTCAAGCGTCAAAACCGTCAGCAACATGAACAAGCTTGAAAGGCTGTCGACTACCAAGTCGCTTACAGCAGAGCCTGCCATGCTTTTCGTCAGGATTCATCTGACGTTGCAACAATGACGACGATGATGGAAGGGATCTGATCAACCTGGTGCGGGAACGCGATCGCTTCCGAGATCGCAGATCTTGCCTGAAAAAGAACTCCATCCCAACCTACCAGACTGAGTTGGTAATAGTTCTTCACCGTCAGCTGCAAAAGGAAAGAAGGCAGCCAAAGCCGACCAATCATGATCCACATGCTCGAAGCGAAGCGGTGCAACAACCTTTGACCAGTTTGCAACCCAAGATGGAGGCTAAGCGAAATGCAAAAACAGTCGGTCGCAGCTCGCCTAGAGCAGCATGGAGGCCAAAATGACGCTCGATACTCAATACTCGTATTGCAAGCGAAGCCTCGCTTGTGCTAGAGGCGAGTTCAATTTTCTGCCCAAATTTTGCCCTTTTCTTTCCTTTTTCTCTCGGACGACTGTTTCATCTCCGCCTTCTTTATTTATTATGCTCACCATCTGCTTCGGCTCTCACGTCTCCGGTTCCGTTCTTCTGGGCGCTTAAATCATGCCCTTCTTCCAATGCCAATCTCAACGACGCTACACAAGCCTAGGCCAGAGAAACAGTTGCGGAAATCTCAGAACTGGCAAGAGAGAGCATTGAAATGCGAGAAGAAATGACCAAGAAAAAAAAAGAAAAAAAAAAAGAAAAAGATGAGAAAAAGGTAACCAAAAAAAAAAAAAAAAAAAAAAAAAAAAAAAAAAAAAAAGTCGAGGCGACCGGAATGTCGCCCGTTTGCACCACAAGCCCCAGGCTATCAGGGTCTCCTTACCGTCTCGTGCGATACAAATAGGACCTAACACTGACGGCCTGCCTCCTCGGATTCGTATGCGTAGCCTTCCTTGCGATGTGCTGCTTGCGTTTGGATCCAGCATCGCCACAACCTCCCTCAAGGGGCTTGGGCGAAGACCCATGAAGAGTCAGCTCTACGATGATCACAAGTGGCAGCGCAGATGCAATCAGTAGCTTAGCAATGCGCGTTCTCGTCAGCATGAGCAGCATGGGAAAGCGACATGAGAAAGTCTAAGCGAGTCGTTCTACGAACTGTTTCTAGGAGAACTATGCAGCTCGTCTAAAAAGAAGCCAATGTCGTCAACGGTCGCCATCCCAGATCCGTCTCGCGACCATCTGTTTCCCATCTCTATCATCACATTGACAAACATCGGCAATATCTTGGTGTCTTACCCGTGGTCAGCACGAAGCGATGCATGCATTGCTGGGCCCCACAAGCCGAAGCGAGATGTTCATAAACATCGCTCAGTGAAGTTACGCACAGGGGCGCTCGCGAGCTTCAAGCCTAATTCTCTTTTGCATCTCTATCATTCATTGTCGCCCAACTCTCATATAGGCCATACATACGCCTTCTTTCTCAGAAAGAGCATGTGTCCATTCTGTCGAAACCCTAGCTATGTCGACCATTCTTCTCTGTTCTGTGAAATCAGTTCAGCATTGGCGCCAAAAATTATACAACAATATCCACGCCTGTTGCTTCTCCAAACAAGCCCGTGTCGGCCGGGTTGTCAAGGATACCGTTATGCAGGATAGGGCGAGCATGGTCTCAGAATAAGGATCGCCGATACAAAAGATCGCTCAAGTGCCGAGCAAATCGCTGATCATCCTGTTATCAACCCGATCGCCACGAAATCTAACAGCCGCTGCAATCTTTTCTCTCTTTCTACTTGTCTGTCGTCCATTTCCTATAAGCCTATTACTTTGATTGGCATGGTGATCAAGAGAGATGATCGCGCTGCTGCTGATAGGGCTCCTCATTCTCGCCTGCGGCTCTGCTCCCATCTGCAAAAGTGGCTGGTCCGCGTCCGCTATGCAAGCTTCACGCAGTAGCCTCACCTTGTCCGCAATCCATACGCGCCCGAACAAGAAGCGAAACATGTTCCTATTCCGACAGCGCTTGCACCGCACAAAGACTGTCTTGGGGCCTGGCAGAGTCACAATGCAGGACCTGGCTTCTGTCCTTGTGATGCCACTGAGCTCGTAATGCTGACCATGACCATTCTAAGCTGCATCGGCAACTTCTCTCGGCACGCTAACCTCTAGTTGCTTACTTTCATTGACGTCGAGTAGAACTAAAAGCGGCAACTAGCACCAACTGGCTCCGGTTGTTGAGCAAAAGCTTGAATCTGGCCAGGGAACCGTGTCAACCGAGTCAGATCGCCGTTGCCGGCCAATCTCGATCATGCCGCGGTCTTAGTCGCGGTCTAGTCAGCGGCTCCGACATGTCAGGGGCTCAACCTACTTGAAGACGATCCAAGACGTTGCCAAGATAGTCTAAAGCTCTGACAGCAATGCCAAGGGTTACTAGTCAGGAGCATTGGTCTTTCCTTGGTTCACGTGGGCTTAGCTACCGCAGCTGATCCGACCTCCTTGTAACACGGGTCGGGCCCAATACTGGCGTCCCTAGCGCTGGCCAGGAGGCCTCATCAGAATGCCACGTGCTGACCCAGTGGCGATGGTGTGTGCCACCAGAAAGACCTCTTCACATTTCATCGTCAGACACGCAGCCACTGTCTTTGTAGCTCTTGACTGCATTTCGCAATCAGGATACATAAGCATGCCAAACAGGTGCACAAGGCGTTTGTTGTACCGCTGCTCCGACCGTAACAATGACAAGCTTGCCGAATGCAGGCACCGCCATCGTGAGAAGAATGTATCGAACAAAGGGCTCGAGTTGCATCAACCCCTCGTGGCAAAGGGACCAAGGAGCTCTACTGCAGCTCCAGCAAACAATGTCGTACTTTTGCCCAACACTGAGGTCTTTGCACTTGTCCAGGATTTCGGATCCCCTTATGTCTCGAATCCAGATGGACAAAGGAAACTGTGGAGGCAGCTTCATCAACCATTCTACGATCAGCACCCCATTTTCAAGAATCATGTCCGAGTTCTGTCCGTCTAAAGCGCTAGGATATGCAGCAACGAGGTCCAAGCTCAATGGAGAGAGCCCAAGACAATGTTGGAAGCATGCGACCGCCAAAACGAGTGACACATGGAGAACGACACATGGAGAGCAACACATCGAGAGAAAGCGACACATGGAGAGCAGGCGGTGCTTGCGTGAGAAAGAGCAGATTAAGTGCTCCTCTTTCTTTGACACGTTCCTGGTTCGAGGCGGTACCCAGAAGCAGCTCTGACTCGGTCATGTTGAGTCTTGTTGGGAGATAGCGTGGGAAACGTGCATGAGCCTGTGAGAATACGACTGTCTTGAAAGCTGTTCTAACTCTCTTTGTCGATAGCTTTCGCACTCTGCACCCATCAGCATTTTGGTAGCATCATGTGCGGGTGTCTAAATGCACCAAATCAAGTTCGCAACTGCACCGCTCTTGGCCTAGCGCTTCACCCTTGTTGGCCCGAAGCAGGTTCCTGTTGACTTTTCTTATGCAGCCTTTGGCCATTTCCGGGGTTACAGAAGTCTCCAGAGAGAGCGCCTTAGATTTGGCACGAGGCATGATGATGGTGGTCACAAAGTACAGGCAACAAATTGACTCAGCACTGCAAAATGAAATGGTACAATGACGAGATTGATCGGGTGCAGTTGCCAACTTGAGTTGATGCATTTAGACACGCAGACATGATGCTACCAAAATGCTGATGGGTGCAGAGTGCGAAAGCTATCGACAAAGAGAGTATGTACGCTTCAGCCCCGCCTTCACTTCGCTTACGTAGCATCACCAGGGCCTCTTGTCTGGTTGCATCATCAGCATGTACGACTGCTCCTTTGGCCAAGCAAGAAAGTCACCAGACTCCACCTTTGTTCGGCAAGCCTCTGACAGTTGTGGCAAAATAACTGAAACGTCTCAGTGCCACAACATCAAGGTGTGGTCGCCAGAGCCGCCAACCTGGTCTGCATTCTCAACACCCGATAGCAATCAAAATTCGGCCGCAAAGGGAGACACTCTCCAGCCAACTAGTGACGAGGCTCGAGTTGGAGCAGTGCATCGTTTTGGCATTCAGCGGAATATCTAAGATTCTCAACCTCCTCCTAACATCTGCGGCCATAGAACCTTGAAAGCACCGCATCCCGTCTGATCTGCGAAGTTAAGCAAGGTATCGCCTAGTCAGTACTGCGGTGGGGGACCACGCGGGAATCCTAGGTGCTGCAGTTCTCTTTTTCTCCTTTTTCTTGCCTTTTGGCCCAATAACGTTACTGCACTCATTCTCCATTGGCCAGCTCTTCTCTACCTGCGAAGTGATGACATGGATAGGAAGCTGAGTATTACTGACTTGATTCTAAAGACTACCTTCAGCTGGGCCCGATTTCATGACTTTCACTGGCAACTACGCGATGACCGCATTTCCCTCGTTCAAACTGGTGGATCTTCATAAAGCCTAGCAGCCCAAATGCCGACTTGTCTGAGATACTGCTGTCTGCGATACTGCTTTCTGCGATACTGCTGTCCTCTGCCTGCTCTTCGAGTAGCCTTGTGTCGGTCGACATTCCAAGGTTGCAGTAAGCTACTAACTTAAGAGCTGAGTGCGGCAGGAGAAAGGCACATCGTGATCAACTTTCCTGAGCTTGAAGAGACCCTTTCCGTCGCGTCGCATCGCGTTACTCATTCGCCCTTCAAACGCGTTCGGAGACACTTTGAGAAAAAGGCATATCTCATCATCTTGATTTGCACTGATCACCATCACCATCACCATTCGTTCTCTCTAGTCAAGCCATTATGATGATCGAACAACATGTTGATGGACTCTTGCGCCACATAGGCCTTCGAGTCGGCAAGTACTCATCCTTACACCCCGCTCAAGCAATAGACTCGAGAACCAACACTGACTTTAATCTGCTCTCTCATCTTTGGACGGCAATCACAGACCACGACTTGACTCCAGTCTCGGCATTGCTCATCGCTCTGGCCATCATTGGCTCTCTCAGCGTCGGTACGTTTGTTCTTCGTCTTGTCCATCTCTTTGCCGACGTCTATGTGCTTCCTGGCAAATCGGTCTCCAAGTTCGGTGCCAACAAGAGCGACTTCTCCAAAGCCAGCTGGGCCGTTGTCACCGGTGCCACTGACGGTATTGGTCGCGAGTTTTCGCTTCAACTCGCCAAAAAAGGCTTCAACATCCTCCTCGTCTCCCGTAGCCCCGAGAAGCTCGGTGCGGTAGCCGCCGAGATCGAAGTCGGCAGCCCCGGCGTCAAGACGAAAACCCAGGCGATCGACTTGGCCCTTGGCGACGAACGTCAATACGAAGGTCTCCAACACACCCTCAAGGACCTCAACATCGGTGTACTCGTCAACAATGTCGGAAAATCGCACAACATGCCTGTCAACTTTGCTGAAACCGCCCAAGAGGAGATGGAGGACATTATCGAGATCAACGTTCTCTCCATCCTGCGTGTTTCCCGCATGATCATCCCCGCCATGGTTCAGCGCAAACGCGGTCTCGTCTTAAACCTCGGCTCATTTGCTGGTCAGGTGACCACTCCTATGCTTGCTACCTATGCTGGTTCAAAGGCTTTCTTGGCCGCATGGTCACAGGCTCTTGGTGAAGAGTTGAGGAGAAGCAACATTACCGTTAGCTTGCTCAACACTTACTTTGTCGTTTCCAACATGTCCAAGGTTCGCAAGTCGAGCGCTATGATTCCCACGCCCAGGCAGTACGTGAGCCAGGTTCTCAAGACGATTGGTAGGAATGGAGGCGCTGTGGGAAGACCTTACACTTCGACCCCTTGGCCTATGCATGCTATTGTTGATTGGGCGACGACGTTTATTCTTCCTCGTGCCTGGCTTCTTAGCTACACTTACCGTACGTACTCTCGCCAATCGGCTGTCTATCTTTTTGTTCGGGCGCTCTACTAACTTGCATTTCGCCTGTTCCTGTCTTGTCTAACTACAGACCAGCAAGCTGCTATCCGCAAGCGTGCTATCCGTAAAGCTGAAAAGACTATCAAGTCTTCTTGATTACTTGATCGCTGTCGAATCCATCAAAGTGCTCAGAATCCTCTTGACTTTGCCAGATGCTTTCTGCAAAACATCGTGCTTTTGTATCAACTCTGTAATCATGTCAACTATCAAATCAACTTTGCTGCGAAGCTTCGGTCATCTCTGCTTGCTCAACCGATGGTAATTCTGAGCAGCTCTACACACAAGTCTCATGGACACAAGAGCGCTCAGAAAAGGCCCTTATCTCGAATGAGATGGTTGAGAATTTGCGAAATGCTTGAGGTTGCAAAGAAACAAGAAACCAAGAGCATATCTCAAGGAGTGCATCGACCAGTCCATCGAGGGTACAGAGAAGCCTCACGAACGGTCCAACGGTTGGTGAGCCATGCCAAGAAACGCTCTACACCGAGACCATAACCGCCGTGCTCGCAGGTACCGTACTTGCGCTGGTCAGTGTACCAGAAGTAAGGAGCGGCATCGATACCCTCATTCTTGTATGCCTCGAGCAATTCATGCTGATCAGCCATCCTCATAGAGCCACCGACAATCTCGCCGACACCAGGCATGAGAACGTCGACCGAATCAGTGAACTCCTCGTCACCTTGGGTACGCTTCATGTAGAAAGACTTGATCTCGCGTGGGAAGCGGCAGAGGAAGATGGGAACGTTGAGTTCGTCGGTCATCTTTCGTTCGGCAGCCTCGGCAATGTCGTCGCCGATCTTGTGAGGTTCGCCGTCCTCGTTGGGGATGTTGTGTTGGTTGAGCCACTTGATGGCCTCCTTGTAGTCCATGCGACGGAAGGGTCGCGAGGGCATCTGGAAGTTGGGGTTGAGCTGGTCGAGCAATGCCTTGGTCTTGGGATCGCCAAGAACACGCGTGAGGGTACCGCAAATGAGATGCTCAAGGTGCTGGAGCAAGTCGTCAAAGGTGATAAAGGCAAGCTCACCTTCCAAGTGAGTGTACTCGGACAAGTGTCTACGCGTGTGCGACTTTTCGGCACGGAAAGACTCCTGAATGCAGAAGACGTCACCGAGGGATGGCAGACAGGTCTCGAGATAAAGCTGTGAACTCTGAGTCAAGTAAGCGGGCTGGCCGTAGTAGTCAAAGCTGAAAAGAGTCGAACCACCCTCGACCTGTGTTTGGACCATGCAGGGAGGAGTGACCTCGGTCATGCCTTGGGCATCGAACTCGGCACGGAAAGCCTTGAGCACCTCGGAACGGACCTTGAGTACGGCAGAAGCAGTTTCACCACGAATGACAAGGTGACGGCGGTCAGCCAAGCTGTTGGGATCAGCAGTCTCGGCAACAACGTTGGTGTAAGCCTCGTCTCCACCGGGAGCCTTGCCGAGACACTTCCAGTAGTCGGCAACAAGCTCATGACCACCAGGAGCAGTCTTGCCTTCGGGAACAGCCTTGAGCTGACCCTGGATCTCGACAGTGGACTCGGTGGTGAGGGTGAGAGCATGGTAGGTAGTAGTGAGCTTGCCAGAGAGAACGACCTGCAGGTAGCCAGTACCGTCACGGAGGACGATGAAAGTCAAGTCCTTCTGGGACCGCAATCGGTGGACCCAACCGCAAACCTTGACACGCTGGTCACGGAAGTTGGCACCCTGGCTGATCTTGATCTTCTTAGCAGAGGACAAAGGCTCTTCGAGAACGACCTTCTTGCTCTCCTCGAGACGCTTCTCGTCGTTGGCGGCCTTGTCCTGTTCCTTGGCAGCTTGTTCGCTAGCCTTCCCCTTCTTCTTGAGTGCAGTGACATAGAGTTTGCTGGCCTTCTTGGCGGCGGAAGCCGAGATGGGAGCGTAGCCGTCAGCGTCAACGCCATCCTCGCCAGGTGTCGCATCAGCCTTCTTGACAAAGAGGGATGCATCCGGACCCTTGGCAAGAAGAGCAGCTAATGGCGTGGCAAAAGGTGAGCTTTTGGAACCATCTGCAGACTCGTCCTTGCCCGCCTTCTCATCAACGTAGACGGGAGTGTGGCCTCCATTGGCTTTCTTGTCCTTGTCGCCGGAGATGTGAAGAGCCTCTGCGGCCGAGGCGAAAGCGTCCTTGATTGCGGACATGGCCTGTATAGATTTGTTCTAGATGGTCGAATCTAGTGAAGGTATTCGATGGTTGATCCTTCTGAACGGTTATACGTTGTTCCTCGAGATGATGGGCCAAGGAAAGGATGGGCCAAGGAAACTGGTTAAGTTGGCAAGATAACAAGAGAATTCAAGGCAATGGACCGAGCTCAAAACGGCACGTGACCCGCAAAAAGGAGGCATGGCAGTCTGTGCTGTGCTGCTTTGGAACTTTGAGATAAATGACTCGTACGATCTGTGCCAACTGACAGCCTGCCTGCCTCCGACTTTGGGCTTCCCGATCCAGTCAAAAGAGAGCTTCTGCGGCAGATTCTTTGCCCGATTGTTTTTCCCCCGATTTCCTGTTCGGTATGGTGCTGAGCAATTTTCTCTCACTGGAATCGAATCGGGCAGCAAACTGCTATTTTTTTTTATCGAGATCAGAAAGATCAGACGCTCATGTTGAAATGTGAAGAAGTTTTGTCTCGATAACCAACGATCGGGGAGAGTCTGAGTTACGATGTCACTACTGTTTTAGGGCAGAAACATATATACTCGATTGACTAAGAGAATGTGGTGAGAGCCTAGAGCTCCTATAATAATACATCGTCGTGGCACATGCCGAAAGTGGGAGTAAAGGATCTACTATGACAACGTGTGGGACTGTGTTGCACCCGATCTGTTGCGAGATTGGTGCGAGATCGGCTTGGCTCGCTCTCTGATCTGATCGGTGAACTCACTGGCCCTTGCCCGATCTCCGATCTGACATGCCCTGCGTCGTCCTCTGTCATCGCAACTCTCCAATGAAGAAACTTTAGTCGTTTCGGTCCCGATACTGGTGATCGGGGCGAGTCTGAGTTACGATGTCACTGCTAGTTTGTACACAGAACAAAATATACTCGATTGACTAAAGAGCATTGTGAGTGTCCCCAGTTCAATATATATACAACTGTGTGATGAGCGCCGAGCGTGGGTGTATCTACGTGTGTCTTGCTTCATGATATAGTATGGCAACGAGTGGGACTGCGTTGCACCCGATCTCCAGGTTGATCTATCCCACATGATCTCCGATCGCGTTTGAAACGATTTACATAATCATGTCTCATCGTCCTCTTCATCATCCAACAGCTCAGTCCTCTCAATTCTTGCAAAGAAGACTTGGATTCTCTCTCTCAGCTTGTCTTGAGCGACTCTTCAGATGCTTTGCTTTGCTTTGTATATGAAGGTCTCAACATCCTCTCCGACAACAACTCCGCTTTCCTCGTCTACAGTCGTATGCTCGCCAAGAAGCGCAACCTCAAGGATTGGATACAGCGGGCTTCCTCCGAGCCACAACAGGAACCATACGACTCGGACGACGATCTCGCTCCTGCAAAGATGAGCGTCTCCGGTGACGAGCGAGATGCCGTCGATCCCATCCAGAGCTGGTCGGCATTTTCAGAGGCTGCTCAAATCCACCTCAATAGCACAAGCACACGAGAGCGCATCGACTTTCTTGAACGAGATGCTCTCAAGGCCGCCGAGTTGTCAGAGCTTCAACCCGTCCAAAGAGCAGAGCTTCTAACCATCATCCTTCGCACCTACGCCAAATACATCGACCGACAATCTCGACTTGCTTCCCTCAATGTCTTTTCCAAGCTCATTCAGTTCGACGAAGCTGCTGCTCCACCACAGTCAAATGGCCCCGTAGCAAAGCAGTCAAATGGCCCCGTAGCAAAGCAGTCAAAAGACCCCGTAGCAAAGCATGCTCTTGCATGGCTCAAACGAGAGTCTGAGCGCATCTGCAAAATTTCACCGAATGCATCCTCCATCACCTCTCTTGCAACCATTGCAGCTCTGCACGCCTACGTCTGTGCCCTCTACTCCACACTCTGTGCTCGCCTCATATCAGCCGGTGACAACGCACCAAATCCAGCAGCCTTGCCAACATGGGAGTCCCTCGTTCAGCTCTTGGCTATGACCTACGATGCCATTCTCGCCGACACAGCTGGAAGGAAGAGCCTCACAAAGAATGCTGTCATCCTCACAAGACGAACACTGCGAAATGCACACCCATGCCTTCCTCAACTCATGTCTACCATCTCTGCTATCTCCACTCCGGCTACTGCTCTGCGCTCTGCCTCCCTGCTCGGAGAAGCTGTTGGCGTCTGCGTAAGACTGCGAGCCGGTTCAGAGCAGGTCAAGGGTGCTCCCCATGGTATTGGCCGTGAATACGTCAAGGATGCCAAGAAGGAGATCCTCAACTTCTACAGCACTCAACTTGTCGCCTCCAAGACAGCTGTCCCTGATCATGCTCTCCGTGCGTTAGACGACTTTGTTGCGGACCAAGTCACGGAAGAAGATCTTGCATCGACACTTCGACCACAACTTCAAAAGATGCTGCTTCGCTCGCCTGAGGTCGCACTTCCCATCGCAACAAGACTCTTTGCTGCCGTCAAGGTCGACGTTGGCCCCCATGTCAAGCCTCTACTCGACCCTGTCTTTTCGGCTTCTCGTTCCACCAATGCGGCTACCAGGTCAAAGGCATCCGACTTCTTCTCGGCCCTCTCCACTCGCATTCGTGACAATGACTCCGCCAAGGCTACCGTCGTTGACGAGCTCATCGCCCTCCTCAAGGGCGGCAAGGCAGCCACACCTGAAGCGCGAACTTCCGTCTACGTCATGCTTTCCTCTGTTGCGCCAGGCGAGGTGGCCAAGAGCTCCAACATCATTCAACTTGTCTCGTCACTCCTTCCGAAAGAAGCACAAGAAGCCTCCATGCACGCAGCCCTCTCATGTATCACACATCATCTTCTCTGGCTCATCGCCGAGGCTGACACCGTGCCGCCTGCCGCTGCCTCTACTGCTCTTGCCAAGGAGATGCAGAACTCCAAAGTACCTATCAGGAAAGCTGTCTGCCTCGCCATCGGCGAGCTCTTCTGGTCCATGACCCACTCCAAGTCTGCAACAGCCGCCGTGCGCACCTTCTCCGAGTCGCTCCTCCCTGCTTTTGAGGCAAACCTCAAGAATGCTTCTACCAAACCACTCACCGCGCCCGGTGGTCCATTGGAAGGCTACATCGCAGCTGCTGTGCTGCAAGGTCGTCTCGCCAGCATCGGTTCCGACAAGATCAACAACGTCGTGCGCAAGAACGCTGCACTCGAGGGAATCCTCGTGGTTGATCCCAAGCCATCTTTCCTCCTCGCTGACAAGGTCTTCCGCAAGATTGCCACTCCCGAAGAAGAGACGTGGCTCTCGCGTGCTTTGCAAGCTATCATCGCTCGCCGTTCTAAGACTTTGGCTGCCGACAAAGCCGTACAGGTGCAGGTCGCTCTCGCTTTGATCCACCTTCTCTTCCATGCAACAGGACCCAACTCAAAGCGATCTGTCTTAGAGTTGGTGCAGGACCTTGCCCAAGTCGAGCCCATCCTCACGCATCACATCATCACCTCTGGTATCTCGGCTTTCCTTCAGCAGCCACCAGTAACCGCCAGTGCCGCTACTTTGTCATCATCCAAGCCTAATGGAGCAGCCTCAACGGCATCTGCATCTAGCTCTGCAGCCGCTGCTGAGACCGAAGACGCAAAGCCATCTGCCGAGACTCGTGCACGCGATCTTCGCCGCCTGCTGTCTGCCGCTTCCACCTTCTCCGAAGAGCTTGACACCGAGGCGAGGAAGAAGGCCCTTGTCGACACGCTCCTCCTTGCACATCACACCGACCTGCTCGACCGCGACACCTCTTGCTTCATGGACCTTACCTTCAAGGCCAAGATCCTTCCCATTGACCTCATCACATCCAAGCAGCAGGACCTTATTTCCGTCGTGCGTGCTGCCCTTGATGACGAACGCATGCGAGAGGCTGCTTTCGCTGCTCAAACAACCCTCGTTCGTCTGGCACCGGACTCAGTCATGGCCGAGCTCGTCTCTCAGGTGGAGGCAGACACGCCTTTGGACGACCTGCATGCGCTCACACAGGATGAGTTGGGCATGTGGCGCACCGAGCCAGGCAGTCTTTACATTGACGTGCTTTCCAACTCCAAGGAAGACTCGATCGACAAGAACAACAAAAATGCGAAGATGGAGCAGTGGGAGAAAGAGCTCCGTGCCGACATCGCAAAGAAGAAGGCGGCGCAGAACAAGACCCTCACCAAGGAGCAGAAGGATGCAGTTGACGCTCAGTCCAAGATCGAGGCACAAGCTCGTGCCAAGGTTGAAGAAATCCGTTCTAGATATGTGCGCTGTCTCCGTACCGTTTCGTCGATCGTTGGTGCACGCACAGAGGAGATTGAGGGCTACATGCAAACGCTTGTTAACTTTGTTCTGCGCACATTCGAGGTACCACAAGCGCGCCTCTTGTTCGAGAAGGAGGTGAAGGAGGCATTCTGGGCCCTGTCGAGCTGCTGCTCGATCCGCCTCGAGGCCTATTCGATGTTTGTTGGCGTTGCTTTGTTGCGAACGATCGACGAGAAGTTGGTCCAGGAAGACTTCCGGGTCGAACCCATCAACGAGCTCGTGCTGCGCATCCTCTACCGACTCCGCTCCTTGTCGGAGCAGTCGCCGCTGGATGCAGGCACTGTTGCTTTCATCGACCCTTTGATTGTGCGCATCGTTCGTGCCGGTGGGTTCGGCGTGGATCCTGAAGACACCGACTCGGTGCTCGAGCAGATTCAGCTTTCGCTCGACTTCATCGATTTCCACGGCTCCGCCTGTGATGACATGCGATACCCTCGCTCCTCGTTCATCGACAGCCTGGTCACTATCGTCGCTAAGCACACACAGATATCTAAGGATGCCGTCTCGGCTCTGCGTGACATCGGTGAGGCACTCAGGGCAACTGCCTTGCCTGCCGAGATCCAAAAGCTGCTCTCCAACACCATGGTGGATGAAGTCTACGTGCGTAATGGCTGTCTGCAGGCCATCCAGCCACTCGATCTTACCGACCTCGAGTTCCCCGTCGAGCTCTGGCTTGCATGCCACGACCAAGACGAGGAGAACGCGCGACTTGCTGAGAAAGCTTGGGAGGAGAACGGCTTGGACGTGCCAGAGTCGTTTGCGGATCCTTTGATTGCGCTGCTTGAGCACAAGAACGCTTACGTCCGTGACAGCTGTGCCCCTTCTCTCGCTGCAGCTACCGAGCAGCACCCAGAGCAGGTCTCTTCCGTCGTTGGAAAGCTCTGCAGCTTGTACAAGCAAAGGAACAAGGTGCTCGCTCCCGAGTACGACCGCTTTGGTATGGTCATCGAATCGACCAAGAATCGACAGGACCCATGGCAGACACGTGCTGCTGTTGCTGTGGCACTTCGTCACCTGGCTCCTTACTTGCAAGGTTCCGATGTGCCATCGTTCTTCGAGTTCATGATCGATGGTCAGGCGCTTGGAGATCGCAGCGAAGAGGTGCGACCTAGCATGCTCGAAGCTGCTACCGCTGTGATCGACTTGCACGGCAAGGAGCATCTCACCAAACTCATCACCATGTTCGAGGCCTTCTTCTGCAACTCAAGCGGATCGACCGCTGACGATGGCATCACTGAAGCTGTCGTCATTCTGCTTGGTCGCGAAGCTCGCCATCTCGACCCTAAGGACCCTCGTGTCAGCAAAGTCGTCGACCGTCTCATCGATGCTCTCAAGACTCCTTCCGAGCTGGTTCAGTCTGCTGTTGCGGACTGTCTGCCTCCACTTGTGCGGGCCATCAGCAAAGATGTGCCACGCCTCTTCGATTCCCTCTTCAAGGAGCTCTTTGATGGTGCCAAGTATGCTGGACGCCGTGGTGCCGCCTATGGTCTTGCTGGTCTCGTCATGGGTCGGGGTATCGGTAGTATCAAGGAGTTCCATGTGATGGGAAAGCTTGCTGAAGCCTTCGAGGACGCAAAGAACCCCACTCGCCGTCAGGGTGTCATGTTCGCCTATGAGACGTTGACACTCACGCTCAAGCGTCTCTTCGAGCCTTACATCATCAGTATCTTGCCGCACATGCTTGCTGGATTCGGTGATGTATCAAGCGACGTTCGTGAGGCGACACAGGACGCAGCCAAGGCGATCATGCAAAACGTCTCTGGTCACTGTGTCAAGATCATCCTCCCGACATTGCTCTCTGGTCTTGATGAGAAGCAATGGAGGACCAAGAAGGGTGCCATCGAGCTGCTTGGTGCTATGGCATACTGTGCTCCCAAGCAGCTTTCGCTCTCACTGCCGACCGTCATTCCTCGACTGAGCGAGGTGCTGATTGACTCTCACACTCAGGTCCGCACCGCGGCCAACAAGAGTCTGAAGCAGTTCGGCGAGGTCATCAATAACCCAGAAATCAAGCAGCTGGTACCAGTGCTACTCAAGGCGCTCATCGATCCCAACACCAAGACAGGTGCGGCTCTAAAGGGCGTTCTGGAGACGAGCTTCGTTCACTACATCGACTCTCCCTCGCTCGCCCTTGTCATCCCCATCATCGACCGTGGTCTCAAGGAGCGCAGTGCTACCATTCAGAAGGATGCTGCCCGGATCGTCGGCAACTTGGCTGGTCTTACCGACTCGAAAGACTTCGTGCCTTACTTGGGCAAGCTCATCCCCATGGTACGATTGGTCCTTATCTCACCGGTTCCCGAAGCACGAGCTGTGGCTGCCAAGGCGCTTGGTACTTTGGTCGAGCGTCTCGGGGAAGTGCACTTTGTCGATTTGGTCCCCTCGCTTCTTGCCGTTCTGCGATCCGAGGCTACTGGTGTCGACCGACAGGGTGCCGCTCAGGGTCTTGCCGAAGTGTTAGCAGGTCTCGGTATGGAGCGCATGGAGAACTTGCTACCAGAGATCATCAACAGTGCCTCCGACGCCAAGCCGTACGTTCGAGAAGGTCACATCTCTTTGCTCATCTACCTGCCCGCAACGTTCGGTCACCGGTTCGCTCCTCACTTGGGTCGCATCATTCCTCCCATCCTAAGTGGTATTGCGGACGAGGCGGAGACGGTGCGCGAGGCATCGATGCGTGCTGGTCGCATGATCATCGCCAACTACTCGTCCAAGGCTGTCGACTTGCTGTTGCCGCACCTCGAGACTGGTCTCTTCGACGAAACGTGGCGTATCCGAATGTCGTCGTTGCAACTCACTGCCGATCTTCTCTTCCGTCTGTCCGGTATTTCGGGCAAGAACGAGGTGGAAGAGGAAGGCATCGAAGAGGAAATGGAGCAGTCGGTCGCCAACAACTCGGTACAGCGTGCTCTCATCGAGGCTCTCGGTCAGGAGCGACGCGATCGCATCTTGGCTTCGATCTACATCGTTCGACAGGATCCCAACATTCCTGTGCGCCAAGCTGCGATTCACACATGGAAGGCATTGGTGCACAACACTCCCCGAACTGCACGAGAGGTGTTGCCTACGATGCTTGACATTCTCATCAAGTCGCTTGCATCTAACGGCGACGAGAATCGCGAGATGGCCGCCAGGACACTGGGAGAACTGGTCAAGAAGCTCGGCGAAAAGATCTTGCGCGAGACCATCCCAATCCTGCGTATGCGTGGTGCCACTTCGGAAGATGCCAAGACTCGATCGGGTGTCTGCTACGCCGTCACCGAGATCTTGGCCAACTCGACCAAGGGTCAGCTGGAAGACCACGAGGATGCCATTATTGCGGTGGTGCGTCACGCGCTTGTCGACGAATCCCAGTCTGTGCGACATGCGGCTGCTCAGGCGTTCGATGCTACACAGACCTACATCGGACCTCGTGCTATTGACGAGACGATCCCAACACTGCTCGAGGCGCTTTCGGATACAAGCGGTGGTACTTCGGAGACAGCCTTGGCTGCATTGCGCGAGGTCATGCGTGCTCGTTCGGACGTCGTCTTCCCTGTCTTGGTGCCAACGCTCATTGCTCAGCCCATCACTTCGTTCAACGCTCGCGCGTTGGCAGTGTTGGTGCGTGTCGCAGGCTCTGCACTCAACCGTCGTCTCTCCAGCATCCTCAATGCCCTCTCGAAAGCTCTCGACACGGAGAAGGACGAGACGATTCATGCCGATCTGCAAGCTGCCGTCGAGGCGCTGCTTGGCTCCGTCTCAGATGTTGACGGTCTGCACCAGACCATGCTTCTGTTGCTCGGATGGGCAGCGTCCAACACTTGGCCTCAGCAGCGCGTTGCCGGATGTGGCTTCTTCAAGGTTTTCTGCCAGGTCAAGAAGCCGTCGGTCGATGTTTGGGACTATCTTGTCGACTGGTTGCGCAAGCTCGTCTCGCTGCTCGACGACCCTGTGGCCGACGTAGTTGATGCGGCATGGGAAGCCTTGGATGCATGCCTCAAGACGGTTGGCAAGGACGAGTTCGAAGGACTCGTGGTTCCCTTGCGTCGCAGCTTGGAAAACACAGGTGCTCCAGGTCGCAAGCTCGCTGGTCTTTGCCGACCCAGAGGTGCTTCGCCCTTGGTGCCAGTGTTCCTTGCTGGTCTCATGAACGGCACTCCCGATCAAAGACAGAATGGTGCATTGGGGCTTTCGGACATTGTGGAGCGTACTCCAGCAGACGTGGTCAAGCCGTTTGTCACCTCGATGATCGGACCTCTCATCCGACTGTGTGGCGATCGTCACCCTGCTCCCGTCAAGGCTGCTATTCTTACCAGTTTGGACACGATGGTTCGACGTATTCCTGCGCTTGTACGACCTTTCTATCCTCAGCTGCAGCGTTCGTACCAGAAGGCGGTTTCGGATGGCTCGAGCGCAACTGTGCGCTCCAAGGCCGGTGTAGCACTCGGAAACTTGATGGGTCTACAAACTCGTGTTGATCCGGTGATCGTAGAGCTCGTCCAAGGCGCACGCGCGGGTCTGGGCGAAAGCAGTGGAGGAAATGCCGCAGCCAGTGCTGGTCTTGCCGGTGCTGCTGCAGGTGGTGCTACTGACCCTACTGAACTCGCCGACTCGTTTGCCCTGGCTCTTGCTCACGTGCTTTCCAACGCTCCAGCCAAGAACGTCGGCCAAGGGAGCCGCGATCAGGTGCTCGCTCTCATCGACGCCACCTTTGATGCTCGCAATGCTATCAAGGATGCATTCCGTCAAGGTATGGCTGAAGTTGTAGCTTCGCTGATCAAGCTGGATGCTGACATGGCAATGAGTGTTTTGCAGAAGCACGTTGTGGGTGGTGGATCAGACGATGTTGCGTTGCAGTCTCAGATTGTACGTGCTTGTCTTGAGAAGGATGCAGTAGCATTGCACGACTTGGAGATTGCAGATGAACTAGTGAAGGCGGTCATGTCATGGATCAGCCAAGGTTCGGCGATTTCAAGACCAGCTAAAGAGTCAAGAGACCTTATTAGGGATTCAGATGCTTGGAAGAAGGAAGCTAAGGCTGCGGATTGGATCTGATTCATTCATTCATTTATTCATTCATTCATCACATGTCGGAGTACTTTCAGTGCAGACTTCGGCTACGATCAAAAGTGTACAAACGATTCCTATAAGATCCTGCGTGCATATATCATGCTATAAAATTTGAGATGATGGTTTGGTGGTTCCATCGTCCGCAGAAGTGAGATTTGCTCGGAGGGGAAAGATTTAGGCTGAGGATCCTAGTGTTCTCGGCTTGATATATATATACATCTATGAGGTGCATGCCGAATGTGGGAGTATCCTTCTTCATGATCTAGCTTGACAACGAGCAGGACTGTGTTGTACCCGATCTCTGGACAGATCGGCTCGGACAGATCTCCGATCAGGCTTATGTCAGCTTTCATCATCATGTTGGATCGCTTCCTTGGGCAAGGATACGACGTCATTATGGCTGCGGAAAAAGGCAAATTTCGAGAACTCTCGCGTGGGCGAAGAAAAAGAACCCCGCGAATGGAGAGAGAGAGCTCGAGAGCCTTTGTGGAGGGCTGATGAGAAGAATTCAAAGGCAGCAGACGGCGTTGTGAAAATCAATCCGGTCTTTCGGTTTTGGAAGGAGCCGGAGAGGCAACTTGACCAGACTTGCATCCAATCCATCGCTCCAGTTTGTTTTGTGTGTGCAAACCATCTCAGCCAGAAACTCGAAAGCAGAGCTGTTGCTAATGAGGGAAGGGAAGCAGGCAAGATTGATGATCAGGGTAAGGAGATGCGAGAGACAGAGGCGTGAAAGGGCCAAGAGGGCAAAAAGGGGAAAAAAAGGCGGAGAATCGAGACGGTTTCGCTTCGTTGCCTTCTGCTCCACAAGCCTTTTCTGTGCCGCTTTTGGGCGCCTGTGTGAGGGTGAGCAACCTGAGAATGAACCAAGCACATCCATTCATTACTCACAGCCACCATCTCCAAGCCTTAAGGACACGAAGACCCGCAAGGATCAACTCGCAAGGATCACCTCGCAAGGCTTCAAGTAGCTGGAATCACTAGAACATCTCCCAGCTGGTATCTCAATCTCGCTTCAACAGACCGTCTGTTCACACAAGGAGCGAGTCAAGAGGCATTGACAGACTCGATAGTATTCACAACCAACTCGAAATCTTCCGTAGGCCTCACGCTCACAACAGCATATCACCATGGCGCAGAGTCAACTGGTAAGTACCACCTTTTCCAAGTGAGACGAAAGTCAAGCTAACGCTAACATCTTACCTCCCAATTTTGATCTTGACAGCCACCGTTTGCACAAGCCACAGCCGGCGCCCTCGGCTCGATCACATCCAACACTCTCATCTACCCTCTCGATCTCCTCTCCACACGATGCCAAACCCAGTCTCGTGGCCGAGACGGTAAAGGAGGCTACCAATCCATCAGCGCTGCTCTCAAAGAGATCGTCGATCAAAACAGCATCAAAGGACTCTACCAAGGTCTTGCCTCTGACACGCTCTCCAATACCTTATCCAACTTTCTCTTCTTCTACTTCCGTTCGTTCTTCATGGAATCCGTCGTCGAGCGGAAGAAGGCCAAATTGCCACCACCACCGCCTGGCGCCAAAGGAAAAGAAAAATCTGGATCGATGGTCATCACTGCTGCTGAAGACCTTGCTATCGGAGCCCTGGCAGGTGTCGTCTCGCGCTTCTTCACTACTCCGCTGTCTAATGTCACGGTGAGGATGCAGACTTCAGCCAACCCCAAGCCGAAGCCGAAGGAAGGGTTGGAGGCGGTGCAGAAGAGGAAAGAGGCAAGTGAAGTACAGCCTAGTTCAGACAGTGAATCGGACGATGAAGGAGGTTATGCGGAACCAGCGGAGATTGTGGATGTGTTGAGGCAGATCATCGCTGAAAGGGGATGGTTAGGGTTGTGGTCAGGATTTGAAACAGCGGCCATGTTGAGTATTTCGCCTGCTCTGACGTTTTATAGCACCAATGCGATATCGACGCTGCTCATTCCGAAGGACAGGAGAGAGAAACCATCTTTGTTGCAAACCTTCTTGACTTCGGCGATCGGAAACAGTATCTCAACTATCATTGTCTTCCCTCTGATCCTCTGCAAGACTAGGCTGCAGTGGAGAAGTCCGACAGGTAGGAAGATGTATAGGAACTTGCTGGACGTTTTGAGCAAGACGATCAAGAGAGGAGGACTGAAGGGTTTGTACCAAGGATTGGACTCGCAATTGATTAAAGGCTTGTTCAGTTTCGGTACTACTATGGTAAGTGCAACACTACACCACCCAGTCGAGCGTGACAGTTGCGTGAAGAAGCAAGGATCAACTGACATCTCTTCTGGTACTGTCATTGCTTGTGCACAGATGGTGAAAGCAAGAATCGAGACACTGTTCGTGATGCTGTACTTTGCGATCCGCAATCGTCGTGCTGAATTGGCTTGAATGGCTTTTGTCTTTGGGTCTATCATTGTCTTTCGCCCTTGCCATGGTTGTCATCCTTATCGCCCGACAACTAGAAGATGATGAGAGAATGTGAACAAGTATAGTCCCGATAACTGGTGATCGGGGCGAGCCTTAGCACAATCTCACTACTGCTGTTTTTAGACAGAAACGTGTATACTCAATTGACTCAAGAGAGAGAATGTGAGCCCCGCTAGATATATATACAAATGTGCGGCACATGCCTGAGGTGGGAGCACTGCTATCTCATGATCCATCTTGACAATGAGCGGCACTGTGTTATACCCGATCTCTGTGCGGAACTGGCCCCCCATGTCCCGATTACGTTTATGTCAGCACGTATCATCATATTGGATCGCTTCCTTCGGCAGATGATTGCTGAGTGCCAAATGTGCATCACGTGATTTGATTTGGAAAAAGATGACGAAATGCTGCTTCTCTGTGCCTGTCAACGGAACTTTTTAAGAGCGTCCGTGCACGATGCACGCCTCCACGCCTCCGCCTCTTGTGTGAACCTTGCTTGTAGCCTCCATCATCTTGCTCTCCTCCCTCTCTTGGCCAAAGGAAAGCCAAGATGAACGGCATCAAGAGAGACAGACCCGCTTCCACCTCGTGGTCGGATGGGCCGAATGTATTGCCTAAGCCATCTTCTGGAGCAACTGGCACAGTCGGAGCAGCCGCTGGAAAAGCACGTGCTCCGATTCAAGGCGCTCAAGAATTCGCCACTTTGGCTCGTCAGGCCACAGGATCGGGTCAAACCGGATATCCCATCCCTCAATCTCAGCCAGACACGCAAATCGCAGACTACGTGCTCGTATTCCAGCACATTTCTCGCAAACATCTCCGCTCCTCCACCAAGGTTGCCGCCTCCGAACGGACCCGAATCCGAACCGAATACGACCAACTCGTCTCCCGTATCCGATCCACCGGTCTCCGAGTGACCAGTCGAGATGGTGCAAAAGGTTCAGGTCAGATCTTGATCTTTGTCAAAGCAGACCTCCAGCTTTTGCATAGGCTGGCAAGGCAGGAGGCATTGTCGGATTACTTGCATGGCGTGCTCTCCGTTCAACCTCCTCCTCCTCGTTCTTCTAGTCTCGATCCAGGCCACAAGAAGGATGTTTCCGGCTTGCATTTGACTCCAGCGTCAAGGTTGAGGTTGCTCGACTCTTTGTTGACTCTGCCTAGCATTGCTGCTCATGCGGTGCAGAGTGCGTCTGGTAAAGCACAAGTCCCATCCGGTGCAGGCTTGCGCTTGGGCAGTTCTGAATTCCCTCATCTGCTGGATATGTCTGCTATTCACGATCCCGCTTACAACTCTGCATGGATGCAAAGATGGGCTCATATTTCACCTGCAAACATTCTAACCGGTGTTGGACTGGAAGATCTAGACTCGATCCGAGAACACTTTGGCGAAGACGTAGCTCTATATTTTGCATTCCTCAACTCTTATTTCCAAGCTCTAGCCCCCGCTTCCTTGTTGGCTGCCTCCTTCTGGTTGCTCGGACGAAGCTTCTCCCCCGTCTACAGCTTTGGCTTGGTCATTTGGAGTTGTCTTTTTGTCGAACTATGGAGGATGAAGGAGCGTAAACTTGCCGTCAGATGGGGATCCCTCGGCGTCAACACCGTTGATCGTCGTCGACATGACTTTGTCCCTCGCATCACCCGCACAGACCCCGCCACCGGGGAGCCCGAACAAGTCTTTGAATGGTGGAGACGCGAACTCCGGGTCATCCTCTCCCTTCCCGTAGTTGCACTCTTCGCCTCTCTTCTCGCCGCAACAATGACTTTGATGTTTGTAGTCGAGATCTTTGTGACACAGCTCTACCACGGATCGCTTAAGTTCGCTGTTCCTTTTATTCCAACAGCCTTGTTGGTGGTGGCGGTACCGCAGATTATGGCCGCTTGGCAAGCAACGGCGGTGGCGATTACCAAATGGGAGAACCACTACAGCGCCAAATGCTACGACTACTCTCTTACTCTCAAACGCTTTGCTATGCAGGCCATTACCGCTTACGGTGCCCTAACCCTTTCAGCATACGTATACATTCCCTTTGGAGAGGCCATCATGCAGACTATGGTCCAACGCGGCTTTTTCAAACATTCCATCCAAGAAGCGATCAGGCAGGGTAAGGTGGCCGACAAAGGTATCGATTTCCACATCAACCCCAACCGTATGCACATGCAATTATTTGCGGTTAGTGTTACCAGTCAGTTCCTCAACGCCTTTACTGAACTTGCTCTCCCAATGCTCTTGCGCAAGGTTGCCGAATGGAGAGAGGAACGAGTTGCAAAGAACGAGAGTGGGCCTTCGATTCCTCAACGACAACACTCAGCGTCTTCTTCGGGAAGTGCTACACCAGTGGAAGTGGTAGAAGAATCAGAGAAGCAATTCCTCTCCCGCGTTAGGAAGGAACTCGCATTACCACCCTACGACCTCTTCGGGGACTACGCAGAGATGGCAACACAATTCGGCTACATCACTCTCTGGTCCACCGTATGGCCTCTTTCCCCCGTCATGGGTTTCGTGAACAACTTCTTCGAACTTCGTTCCGACGCCGCCAAGATCTCCCTCAACACCCGCCGCCCTGTCCCTGTACGAGCGGAAACCATCGGACCCTGGCTCGAAACGTTGGGCTTCATTGCTTGGCTTAGCGCCCTCAACAACGCAGCACTCGTCTACCTCTTCCAGCAAAGCCAACATGCGCATTTGGACGGTCATTCCAAATACGAAACTTCCATGCGAACTCATCTTCATCCCACAAACCTCACTGTGGCACCGGCAGCGGGATCTCAATCAATGTTCAGCTTTTCGAGGTTGTTGCCAAGAAATATTCCAACTTCCGGTCCGGCGGGCGCGATTGTTGCAGCTGTGTTGGTGGCCTTGTTGGCCGAGCATGTTTATGGATTGGTTAGGATATTGGTTCGACATATTTTGGAAAGGTTGGTGTGGAGGGGAAGTAACGAGGAAATGTTGGTGAGGAGGAGAGAGTGGGTCTTGAGGGTTGAGACGTTGAAGAGTCATGCTGATGCCGAAGGGGTGGAGGAGAAGGTTAGCGAGCAGTTGAGCGTGGCGCAGGGAGAAGAGGAAGCATTTTGGAGTACAGAGAGAGATGTTGGTGCTAGTGCGATTAGAGATAGTGGTAAGACTGATTAAGACCCTGCCCTATTTAGCAAACCTTGAACCAACTTCGATGTCAGAGTGTCTAGTTCTGTTCGAGCACACTTGTCTTGTCTTTACATCGTAGTCAATCAGAATCTTTGCAACATGGCGACGTCGGTGTGTGCTGGGTGTGTGCTGGGTGTGTGCTGGAGGTGTTCTGCGACGAGACGATCTTCACTTTCATCAACCAGTGCCAAGATTCATGAAAAATGAGCATGATGGGCTTTTCAATGATTCATTCGACCTTCTCGAGTGTGAGTGGAGTGGTTGTTGTGTTGATACTGATACAAGTTCGTCTTCAATTGCGTCCTCAAGCTTTGCTCTACTGCCCGCGGCCACGCCCTCCTCGTCCACCACCTCTCCCTCCCTTCTCGCCACCATGCCCACCTCGTCCACCACCACCATGCCCACCTCTACCATACCCCCCCCTACCTTGCCCACCACCACCTCCGCCCCTGTTGTTACCCAACGAAACACCTCCGCTCAATCCACCACTACCTTGTCTCTGCTTCCTGGCTACTTCTTCTTGCTCTTTTACCTGGTCAATGACTGAGTCTGCTACCCGACAGTATTTGATCTGTATACCCAACACATCACAACATTGGAAATGAGAGAAGTTAGTCGAATGAATAGAAAGGAGAAATAGAGGGTGGAGGGGATACCTACAGTGCTTCCTCGAATATAACATTCTTTTTGCTTCCAGAACTGTTCGCCGCTCTGCAAATCCACACCCACAGAAAGAAGGATATGATGTTAGTGTAAGAAAGCTCGAGGGGGAAGTGGAGGGGAGGGTGGCGAGGGGAAGGAGACGTACAGCACTAGTTTCATATACCTCTCTGAGGGTGAGGTTCATAAAGTTGTCGCAAGCTACGAGATGTCCGTTGAATGTTGATCCATTTTTGAGTTCGACAAGCTTCAATATCGAGGTGTGCGAGGAGGAAGGTGTGCATGTGTGGTGCATTGAAGCGATCGCCACGAGTCGAGAGAAGTAGTCAGTAAGGCTGCATCGATGGATTGAGAGTAGAATACCGAAGTCAAGAGGGGCGTACCATGGGCTTGTTCTGTGCTGCGTTTAGCAGCGATAGAGGCAACTGTTCAGCGAAGAAGGTGAGGCAGAGCGAAAAGCAAAGTCAAGGGTCAGATACAACACATGGGCTTGGCGTTTCGAGTTGACGCTTTGGATAGCGCGCTTACCATTGTTTAAGTCTATAGCTGGTTCTGGTGCTGTGATCGGTATGTCTTCTGTGTGGATTGGAGGTTGACGAGTATACCGGGCTCAGTCAATTGCGGATTGACAGGAATCCAGTGGACGGTGCGAGAATGCGCTGTTGCGTGCTGCGTACAAAGCCTGGAGCGCAGTTTGTGCTGCTGTGATGTTGGTCCTCCGAAGTCGTTGTTGTTGCTGCTTGTCGAAGAAGGATGAGAACAAGGTCACGGACGAACGAAAGCGCCATGTGGATAGTGGTTTGTGCTTTCGCAACCAACTCCACCTTCTCAGCTCAACGTCCCGATCTCCCTCTTCCCACATCCCGATCCCGATTCCATTTTCTGGATCCCGATTCCATTCTCTGGATCCCGATTCCATTCTCTGGATCCCGATGAATTTTTCAAAAGAGCTGAGTCGCATGACAGGTTTCTTTACTTCTTCCATAACCATACTTTGTCTTCTCCTTCCACATATCCACCGCCATCGTTCACCCTTTCATTCCTTCCACCTAGCTCGCCACGATGTCGGCATTTCGTAACATAGACGTAAAATCACCACACATACAAGAACTTCAACAAACCATCCAAGTCGAGCTCGCAAATCGCGGGTACTCTTCCGAAGATGACCCGGTCATGGCAGAATACATCGTGGTGATGCTAGCGAATCAAAAGACAGCAGATCAGATTACGGCAGAGTTGCAGGAGCTGATAGGCGGGGAATATGATGTGAGCTTTACCGGCTGGGTTTGGGATGCTACGCAGCAGTGTTTGGATAATAGTGATGCAGCGCAGGTGCAGCAGGAAGGTGAGGCGAGTGGTAGTGCTGCTCTTGCTGCTGCTACACCAGCGGTACGAGGCGCAAGGAGTACAAGGCAGAGGAGGAGTAGGTCTCCACCATCGACTAGAGCAGCCGGGCGAGGTGGTAGAGCGGAAGAGAGGACAAGCAGGTCACCAACTGCTACGAGCTCAAAGCGGGAGGGTGCAGGAAGGCAGAGTCGAAGTCGATCACCGGCTTCCTTACCATGGCGTAGAGGAGCACTCAGACCTCGAGATTATACCGATTTGGATTCGTTCCGAAAGTCAACTTCACTACGCCGAGATGAAGATAAAGACTTTGATGGAGCAGCATTCTGGAGACAAAAGGCACAGGAGAAGAGGAGAAACCCACCACCACCCGTGGTGAGGCATGGTCCACAACAAATCTTTCAAGCTGCGTATGGTCGAGCTTTACGCAATAGCTCCAATGCAAATGCAAATGAAAATGGGAATGGCGAACGGCAACTCTTCCCTGACTCGTCAGAGCGTCTGCCAGCATACGAATCAGCTCCAGCATCGGCGGCGGGGGGAGTCAGCATCTTTGGCAGAGCAGGCATCCCTGATCCTCGTGCGCCTGCCTTCGTTCCCAACGCCTCCCTAGCCCCTTCTTCGGCATGGAATGGCACATCAATTCTGGCTAGGATAGACCCAATGCTACCGAACAACGAACCAATCCCACTTCCCACCACCACAATCACCACCTCGCAGCATTCATCAGACTTCCCAGCTGCCCCAACGGAAACCTCAACCTGTCGTTGGAACGTAGGCTGCACAAACCCTATGTGTCCCTATTCTCACGCCTCTCCCGCCAACGCTAGTCCGGGTGGAGATCCAAACGCACTCGTCCTCAGCCAGCAAAACTGTCGATATGGCGCAGGATGCACGAATAAAGATTGTACTCGGAGCCACGTTTCCCCCGCCGTAGCTAAGATTTCTGCTCACAACCCTCCACCGACTGCACCACCAGCAACAGCAACATCTACAGCGGGAGTGTTATCAATGGACACAGCTCTACCGAATGGGGCTGGATCCAGACCGTGTAAATTCGGCATAGCCTGCACTCGAGCTGATTGCTTCTTTTCTCATCCTCCTGGTCGAAGCAATGGTGGAAGTGGGGCAGTGCAGTGTAGATTCGGCTTAGGCTGTACGAGGAAGGAATGTTATTACGCTCATCCACCAGGTCAGAGAGCTGCTGATGCACAGCAGCATGGGGGAACGAGCAATAGGCTACAAGCTTTCGCGGGGGAGGATGAGGAGATGGAAGTGATCATCCCTGGCGCTGGTGCAAGTCAGCAGAGGGAAGGAACAGCTGCGTCATCTACAGTCGCTAGTACTTGGCCTGGAGTGAAGGCTTGATTTGTTTGTTGTATTCTAGCCATGAGTGTATTTATACGTACAAAGTCCAGCATGTGTGGCTGTTGTGGTTGTTAGATACATCGCCAGTCCCCTGTTTTGTGTGCTGATAGTGTGTGGTAGAGGAGGCTTTAGTCGCCAATCATCCAACCATGACTAGCTTCCCCCATTCTTCCATCAAATGACAATAGATTGTGCATTGTACATGAACATAATAGAAACTGAAGCCGTTTCGGTCCCGATACTGGCGATCGGGTAGAGTCTGAGTACGATGTCACTGCTAGTTATAGACAGAAACAAACATACTCGCATACTCGATTGACTACAGAACATCGTAAGCACCTAGCCTCTTTGATATATATACAATTGTGGGATGTGTGAGGAACGTGCGAGTATCTTGCTTCATGATATAGTATGGCAACGAGTGGGACTACGTTGGACCCGATCTCCAGACTGATCCATCCCATCCGATCGCCGATCGCGTTCAAATCAGAGTCGGATCGCTTTCTTGGTCAGAACATTGCTCCACCATCTTTGTTCCCCTACCCTTCTCCCAATCTGAGCGGAAGTGCGCTCTAGCTTCATCCTCACCTACTTTTCTTCTTGCGATTCCGTACTCGTCTCTAACTACAACACCCTCTTGACATAAGCCTACATTGAACTCACGTTCATCTTGGACATCAGTATCAAGTTTGTTTTTCGTTGTAGTATCCAATCTCCCCTCCACCTCCCCTTCCTTCACCGCTCTCTTCTGCTTTCGCAGAGGAGCAGTTCGCAACATCCACTGCAGAAAAAACCTCGCACCACACCAATCTTGCTTGCTGAACACGGACTTTACTTGCCCTGCAACCACTACCTGTATTGCATCTACAAATGCACTTCTTTCGTGTACTATTGCGAATATCACCTTCTCCTGCGCCTCGTTCAGACGGGCAAGTGACATGGTTTGTTTCGACTGCTGTTCTCGATCTTGAGAAGAAAGAAAACGAGAGTATGAGACTAGGTCGTCAAGGGTGGTTGAGGGAGAAGGTGCTAGGATCGTTTCAAACTCGATATGCAGCTGAGAGGGGGAAACGGAAAGGGTATGGCAATAAAGTGCTTTTGAACGCCGGATGAAGGAAGAGAACCATGAATCAAAGACAGAATGAGTTAGGTGTTGAGGGGATAGGTCGAAGATCAATACTCTTTGTGCTGCTGGCGAGGGGCCGGGGGGGAAGCCGAAAGAAGGCAGGGGGAATAGAGATGAAATCTGCTCTTTTTACCAAGATGCGCTGAGGAAGGCGAGAATGGTGAGAGAAATGGTGCTGGGAGGGAGCTTGATAAAGAGGAGATGCTCGTGTTAGGTGGTAGCAATAGCCGGTGCTGGAAGGCTAGGAAGCAAAGTCGAAGCGAAGACCCATGGCAAGATCGGTGAAGAGTCTGAATGGGAGGTAGCAAAGAGGATCGCAAAACCAAACATTTATAACCCAAACCAAGCAAGCGCAGGAGAAGGCCCCAACAAGCTGATTAGAGAGAGGATATGATCGTGTGGATGGTAGAAAGGGGAAGATCGATAAGGGCAGCAGCTTTCAATATACCAAGCAGTCAACTCCTTCGCTACCGCTCTGTATCAACCAAATCAGTTGCGCAGCGTCGATCAGTCCTGCTGCGCATCAATCCTTCACAACCATCTTTCGGCGCAATCGCGCAGATTCCAACCCGAAGCCCATAACATCACCACCGCAAACCTTGATCCTTTGCACTGCACCGAGCCAATCCCGATCGGCAAGAGTCAGGTAGCGATGAGTGGACAAGATCAACTCCCGCACAAGTTGCCGGAATGAGCCCAGGATCAAGCTTCGACGAACAGGCACGGCTGCTCTGGTACCTCAAATCTGATGTAGGAACCACTTCTTCTGCTTTTGTGCGGAAAAGAGAAACAGCTCTGACTTGTGTCTCACCAAGACATACAGTATATAGGACGAAGGGGGGTTGTTGGGGGGGCCGAGATCATTGTCTTTTGACTTGCTTCAGCCACCCACCTTGTTTTCTCTTACCATTCTGACCGACAAAAAGACTCGACGCGACAGGTGCGGCAGCATATGAAAGAATAGTGGGAACGAAGCCTGAAACAATGGACGGCCAAGAGATTGCTGCAGCGACTGCCTTTGCCGTTCTGGCTGTCACGACGGCCATCACATCAACTTCTGATAAAAGTGCATCTAACGAACAAGAGCCTACACCCATCCAAACCATGCAGACGTGTCCAACATTAGCGACTCGTGACGACGCAAAGGCAGTCCCCTCACTCACTCCCGAACAAGGCTCTGGATATCTCTTCCTTCCAACCCGTCTTATTATGCCCACCACACAGCCTCAAACCGAAGAAAGGGAAGTGATAGAGATAAGCGATACCGACGACGAGCCGAGTAAGAAGGGTCCTGACAGACGCAAGAAGCGAGCTGCGAGCAACCCTACCGCCGAATTGCGTCGAAGCAGGAGACGGACGGGCGAACCCAACTATGTTGAGGTGCAGCAGCGTAATAGAGAGCGCGAATCGGCGAGAGGTTCTCCCTCGAAGCGCAGTACAGGAGGGCAAGGTGGCCGTCTTTCCACTTCCGCCCGTACCCAATCCTTGCCCACAAACACCGCTCGGATCGTTCGGAACATTTTCTCTATCGACTCTTCTCCCTCCATCCCCACACTGCCTTTACAGCTCCTGCCATCCTCCTCCCAACCCTACCCCCCGCGCACTCCTTCCTCTTGCCAATACCTTCCCCAATTCCCCCCACCAGCGACCCAACCCTGCATCAGTGCCGACCTTACGCCCCAACAACGCATCACACACAACCTGCAAGCTCTTAGCCAAGCAGTCTCGGAATCCAACTCAGCCTTCGTTCGCGGTCTACAAGCCTACGATCTGGTTTCTCACGATTTAGCCTGGCTCAAGATGCGGTATTCTGGTGTGGGTGCGAGGGTCAACGACTATGCAAGGTGGTTGGCTCAGATGGCGAGGTGGGCCAACGTAAATGCACTGGGGATTCAGAATGCAATCAAGGAGGGGAGAGGCGAGGTGCCACTGACTGAGCTTCCTGAGGTGAGAGCGAGGCGGCAGGGAGGGGCGAGGGAGCTGTGAAGGCAGGGTTAGACAGACGGAAGCAAGCAGGCGTATGGGCGGTGGGAGAAGGTGTGCATTGCAAGCGCGGCGAGAAGAGAAAGAGCGGCGGTAGTTGGTAGCGAGGAAAGGGATCTACACGTGACTGAAACCAGACAGAAGGGAAGTAGAATACATGCAGAAGCGGCAGGAGTCAAACTGAAACTCGATATTGGGGTGCCCGGAGAAGTAGTAGTCGTGTGCGCCATGGAAAGACAGAGAGGAGTGGCCAAGTATAGACCTAAGTCGTACTTGAATGAAGCCATGATAATATCTTAGTATCAAAAGATCTTGACCATGTCTGGTAAGTGTAAGCCTACTCAACTTCAGCAGGCTCCGACATCTTGACAGCCTCTACGAAAGCCTTGTAATCAAACGTCTTGCCACTCTTATCCATAAAGGGTCCAGCCAACAATCTATCGATCTCCCGCTCCGTCATTTTATCACCTACTTGACTCAACCAGAACCTCAACTCCTGAGCGTCGATCTTGCCCACGTCCTTCTCGTCAAAACATTCGAATGCTTCCATTAGTACCGTTTGATCGTCCAACTCTGCCAGATGTTCTCCGAACATTGTTAGAAACTGGGTGAAATTGACACCGTTGTTGGGGGAGGAGTGTTTAAAATAAGATTCAAGTGTGGCGGGGTCGGAGGGGAGTGCGAGGTTTTGAAGCATTGTAGAGATATCGGATCGAGTGATGAGACCGTCGGAGTCGGTGTCGATCATGTTGAATGCTTCTTGGAAGCCTTGGATTTGCTTTGGGGAGAAGGCGGTGTATAGGGCGGATGAGGATTGGCGGGGATGGTTGCCGACTTTACGACCAGCAGGGTGGAAGTTGGCGGAGGAGGAGCCACCGTTGAGGAAGGCGGCTGCTGAGGAAGTTGTGCTGGCTTGAGATGACATTTTGCTGTTCGAGCGGAACTGTGGCTATGATCCTGGTTAAAGGTCGGCGGACCCAAGGTAGGAATCTTGATGGTCGCGTTGAGAGAGAGAGAGAGAGAGCTGCTGGGAGAAAGGGTAAAGTGTTGGTGTAACGCTCAGGGGTTCTCCTAAAGCGAGCCGGCGTTTTGCTCACGTGCGCTGCCAACACACAAGACCGCTTCCCCTTTTTTTTTTCTTCCCGAAATATGTAAACAACAAGCGATCTCACAATTACGATAAAAATGCACGTGCCACTCTGAGATTTTTCTTGGTCCAAGCGATCATCATTCATCCATCCTTGGCGACGCTCAACACTTGCCTCCATCAACATCTGCCTCCATCAACATCTGGCCTCAACAGACCAGCACCTCTGCAAGAACGTTACTCTCGGCCAAGAGTCTCACAGCAAGGATAGCACGAGGAGGATCGCACCAGGCTCGATGAACACCGAAGCTTACACCGGACCCCGCAACGTCGCGTTCAACTCCCACACCGAGCTCATAGCTTGTTCATCTCGCAAACCCCAAATCTAGACTCAGCACAGGGCAAGGAAACGGATGACAATGTACACTTCCGCTCAATCTCGTAACCGCAGCGGTGATGCAGCCTACGGCTTTGCTACACCAGTACGAACTCCTTCCACCTCCTACCACAACCCTTCTTCCTACTCGCAAGCATTGACACCGGCAGATGCATCCGCCAAGGCTGTCCGGTTTCAAAGTCAATCTCTTCTCCCGCAAATGCAACAACTACAACAAGTAGCACAACATCCCTCTTCCTCCACCTCCACAGCACTCACACCTAATCGCTCACCATACCAGAACGCCTCTTCCGCATCGCAAATGCAGTCTCCATCGCTGCAACACACCGCCTCTGCAACGCCAAACAGCATGACCAGCACCCGCCCCGCTCTTCCCCCTTCAGCATCATCCCCAGAGGTCTCCTCCTCATCGAGCATCGTCCTCACCCGCCGACTGAAATGGAACCTTTCCGCTCTCGCACTACTCTGGATCCTTCCTGCACTAACAACCCGTCCTCGCGACATGTATTGGGCCCTTCTCGACCAAATATACATCTGGGCCGGCGGCGAGACAGACGAGATTGTCGATCGAGTAGTAGGCTGGGTGCTTTGGGCGCTTAGCGTTGTGTTACTGTTCAACGCTGTTGAAGCTTCAGTGCTTGTTCAGCGATCTAAGGCCGCCTCTTCTGCCGCGCTAGCTCCGGCTGCTCCGCAAACGCAACAAGGTAAAGGGGCAGTGTTGGGAATCCACTCGCCACAACTAGCTAAAAGCATCAACTTTGTCGCTGCATCCAGAATGAAGGGATCGCCCAAGACTAGGATTTCGAATCTTGGTGCTGGATCTCCTATCGCCCATACTTCCTCTCCGGCTCGAGGTTCGCCAAGTGCTCCAGCGGGGGAGTCGCCGGTGGTGGACTATTCGCAATTCTCACCCTCACTCAGGCGTGCGTCTGGTCCTATCACTAACTCTTCCCCTACGAGTACTGGGTTTGGTAGTGGGAGTGGCAGTACCAGCAGTGCAGTAGGAGGCGTAGGCATGGTTGGACCACAATCATCGCCTTTAGCAGCGTTCAGAGCGAGACATTACAGCAAGGGTGGTTCACCGTCACCCTCAAGCTTGAGAGCAAGGTCGATTACTCCATCCGTGAGCAACGTCGATTTGAGCTTGGAAGCGGATGCAGGGGACGCCGATGCCGAGGAACGAGGGTTTTTGGGAGATGAAAGTTTCCAAGTTGATCGTGCACTTCGTTCTTTGCGTACTTCGTTTGGAGGTGTTTCAAGCACTCCTGCGCCTTGATTCAGATAGATGACGCACGTTGCACAATCATACATTTGCATTCTCACATCTATCTGTTGCCAAGTGGAATATACTTGTGTGGTAAAAGGGAGGGTTAGGCATCCTCGACCTCTATCTCACTCGCTTCTGCAAGGGCGATATTTTTAATCACCTCCCCACTCGCAACATTCTTGCCCGTTGGAATACCGAACCTCCTTTTCACAGCAACAACTTCAGTTGGATCACCGGTATTCTTTGTCAAATCATCGCTGATCTTCACCACTGCTCTATCCTCGACTGAATCCAGCTTGATAACTATATTCAGTGGTTTACTCTTCTCGCCATTTCCGGCCTCGGTTTCAAAATCATTTGTGAAGCTCGTACCGACACCAAAGCCAGCCCCGATTCCAATCTCTTTACTATACTCGGCCAATTGTATACATCTATCCACGTCTAGCCCATCACTGTAGATTACCACCTTTGTCTTGGGATCCACGCCGATCGATTTATACGCGGTGAGGGCTTTTTGAGCGAAAGCTTTGCTATCTCCCGAATCTTGTCGGAGTCCGCGCCAACGTTTGGCAATTTCGATCCCGGCAGGATGGGTGAGGAGGTCAGACCAGAATACGGCGGTGCTGAAGGTGTCCGTTAGGGCGATCGTTAGGTCGTGGCTGGGGCTGTTGGGGATGAAATCGGGAGGAGAGTAGACAGCGTCCCAAAGTTGAAGAGCGTGGAGGTTTACCTGGCTATAACCAGTGAGGGCGGCGATTGCCATTGTCCATTCATGAGCGACCGTTCCGATGGGCACTAGGGAGAAGAGGTGTGCGAAATGGACGTTACTGGTGCCGAGTAGCTTTCCATCGTTGGGGTTGCGGTTGGCGGAAGAGGAGGCGTCTCCAGCGATAAGTGCCTCAAGCACGCTTTTGTGCGTCTGGTAGGATCTTCTCCTCCTAGTGCCAAACTCTGAATACCTGATCCCATTCGCCTTGAGCCTCTGCGCTTTGCGCCTCGCCTTCTCATACTGCCCTTCTAGCGTCCACCTGGTGTCCACAGTGGAGAAATACACTTGAGAAACAATGGCCATGAGTGGAACTTCGTAGAAAATAACCTGTGCCCAATTCCCTTGCACTCTAATGGCCAAGTCTCCCCACTCTGTCCCCTCAGCATCGGTAGTACTCGGGATAAAATCAAGCTTGACCTGAGCTTCGGGTTGAAAACGATACTTTTCAAGGTAGTCCAAATACTCGGGACGAAGATATGGGCAGGTTTCTTCGAGCCATTTCCGCTCGGCAGGGGTGAGTGCAAGCGAAGAAAGGTTGGAGATATGGGTGCGGACAAGTTGGATGGAAGCGCGGGTGAACTTCATCGTGGAGGCGGATCGATTGGTGAATTTGTATGCTACATGGGTGGAGGGGTAGTGTTGGAGAACGGCTTGTTGCATAGTAAGCTTGTAGAGGTCCGTGTCGAGGATGGAGCGGATTGGTGCGGTTTCCGGGCCATCTTTGGTTGGAGACGACATTGTTGCGCGATGTGCTCTTCCAGGTCGGTGAAGGAAGGACGGAAGAGGCAATGGTGTGTGGCAAGGCAAGGTGGTGGAGAAAGGTGGTGGAGGTCTGACTTGGCTTCGACTCATCCAAGAGCCATCCGAATTGCGCAAGGCAAGCAATGTTAGATCGACAAAAACTTACACGCTTGGGCGAGGTCTTGAAGTTTCTTTGCAATTTTAAAGCTCGCCACCAAAAAAGTGCAAATTGGTGCGTAAGTGTTAAGTTGCAGTTGGAGTAGGCGATTTCCATTTTCCGCTTTCATCCAACTCACCAACACTGCCTTCTCCTCCTTCTCCTCCTCCTCCTCCTTCTTCTCCTCCTCCTCCTCCTCCTTGGTACGGTCAACCACCTTGTTTTCCGCACGCTTCTCTGCTAGCATTGCTACTCCGAGCCGCTTCTGGACATCGACATCGACTAAAACAACCGAACCGAACCGAACCGCACCGCACCGCAACCGCACCGCAACCGCACCGCAACCGCATCGCAAGCAATCGCCGTCACAAACCTCTCCAAGAGGCAGGCATGCGTTCTTGCCTCACCCCAACCCCGCTCGCAACATACCCCTTCAGTCAAGATGTCAAACCTATTCAATAAATACGTCCGTGTACCCACTTCCTCCTCTGCCCCTCTACCCGTCAGCTCCGCCGATACTCGCTCTTCTCCCACAACGGGCTTCGGCCGCGCCCGCACAAGATGGGCACTAATCGCAACCGCCCTCGTCACTTTGTTGCTATTCTTCGCTTTCGCATCATCCAACTCTGAGACATCTGCATCTATAAAAGCCAAGGCTGGAGAATACGCACATCGTCTTCCTTGGTCTCCTCAACCCTCCTCACCCACTTCCACCAGTTCTTCCTCTGTGCTCAATGTGGACGGAAAGGAGTTCAACCGGTGGCTCAACGGTTCAGGTCGACCCGACCTCAGATATGACTCTCCCTTCAACCCCGAAGATTTGACCCTAACAGAAGACGAATGCGATGCATTCTTCCCTGGACTATGGAAAGAAATCGATCGAAGTGTAGACTATTACACCGAACATCCCCTCACCGCTGAATATCTCGACAAGGTCTGCGACGATGGGATTTGGTCCCATGCTCGAGTCTTAATCCATAACAATCGCGTCTATCTCAAGTATTTCCAGCAATCAGCATTCACCCGCGTTAACTCGGCCTTGGCACTTTTGTTTCAGAGCGTGGTGGCGAGTAAGGAGAAGTTGCCTGATGCAGAGTTTTGTTTATCCGCCAATGATTGGGGTTCGATGGGCAAGTTTTCGCTTGACAGAGCGCCGTATCTGGAGGATTTATGGTTGATGCCTGATTACGGCTTTTATTCTTGGCCTGAACCTGGGATCGGCAGCTACACCGAACATAGGGAGAAGACGTTGGAAGTTGAAAAAGCCACACCATGGGAGAACAAGATTTCCAAACTATTCTGGCGTGGAGCAATGGGTGTTGGTACCGCCGACCGAAAAGCTCTCCTCGCTGCTGCATCCGATCATTCTTGGAACGACGTAAAACCTTTAGACTGGGGTAATCGCGACGGATTCGTGACAATGGAAGACCACTGCAAATGGAAATTCCATGCCTTTCCCGAAGGTATGACCTATTCAGGCCGTTTGCGCTATCTCCAAAACTGTCGTTCGGTCATCGTAACTCATGAACCCAGGTGGATCCAACACTGGACACATCTTTACAATCCCGACCCCACTTCTCCGGACCAGAACATAGTTTTTGTCCCAGAGTACAAAGGTGATCAACCAGGGACCCAGGTCGAAGACGACAGAGGCCAGGTATTTCGCGATACAACCTGGATGCGCTTACCCGAAGTAATGCAAGAATTGCTACGCGACGACGACAAGGCGAAAAGAATAGCAGACAACCAATGGCGTTTCTTCCGGGAGAGGTATGTTAGTCCAGCTAGTGCAGCTTGCTACTGGAGAAAAGCGATCAAAGCTTATGCGGGCGTACAGAGGTACAGTGTCAACTATACGGGCACAGAAACTAGTTATGAAAGTTTCATTCTGCTGGGCAGTAAGTTGAAGGCTATTGCTCGCTAACTCTACCTTTTACAGGATAGTAATCGTTTATGCATCTTGGTTGCAATCGCAATTGTCTTATCCGTTCCAAGTAAGGTGCGTGTTGTACCAGAGAGCACATGTGTTGAACAACTAAAGTGACAGCGAACTCAAGCATATCGTGCTCGTTCCATTCTATCCTAACCGCAAGCACAGACCCGATCGCCATCTGCACGCTCAAACGTCGAGAGATGATAAGAAACTACAATTCAAACGAGACAAAGGAATGCTATAGAAGTATAGAAAGAGCCTACAGCACCTCCACCAACGAAGATTAGAGATGCTCATCAGAAGCCTTCCTCTCCAAGTCGAACGCATCGCTCAAGTACGCCTCAACCTCGGCCTTATGAGCGACCTTGCTACCCGTTGCCACCGAACTGCTAGGAGGCCTACTTGCAAGAATCACAATATCATTCTTATGATGTTGCGTGTGTCTGCAAGCGGTCCTCAACCTGGGCTGCAAATAACTCCAAGCACCATTGTTCAACGGTTCTTCCTGACAGAAGACCAAGTCGGCGTTAGGGTACTTGTCAAGTGCTTGGACTACTGCTTCGTAGTGCAATGGTGACAACTGCTCGATCCTCGAGATAGCGACATCTTTGATGTTGTTCTCCCTTCTGTGCTTGAGGAGTTCGAAGTAGGTTTGGCCGAAAGTAAGGATATGACGTTTGATCTGGTCAGCAGGCACCAGTTGGTCCTTACCATCCGTGGCGTGAGGGTCGGGGATGAACCTCTGGAAACCAGTTCCAGGGAGCAAGTCTTCAAGATTGGATCGAGCCTCGGGATGACGCAAAAGAGATTTGGAAAAGAAGTTGACCAAAGGTTTACGGAAGTCTCTGTGAACCTGACGACGAAGAACATGGAAGTAGTTAGCCGGGGTAGTGCAGTACACTACCGCCATGTTCGAGTCTTGGTGCTGCCTATTGCTCTTCTCCGGAGTAGGGAATTTGAAAGGATGATCATCACAAAGTTGCAAGAACCTTTCAATACGAGCGCTCGAATGTTCGGGTCCCTGTCCATCATATCCATGAGGCAAGTTCAACACCAATCCAGTCCTCTGCAACCATTTCCTCTCCCCCGAGGCAATAAACTGATCAATGATGCACTGGGCGTTGTTGGCAAAGTCACCAAACTGAGCTTCCCAGATGGTCAAATTCTGAGGTGAAACTAGGGAGAAACCCAATTCGAAACCCATGCATCCGAACTCGGAAAGAGAAGAGTTGCAAACAACAAAAGGTGCCTGACCCTCACCAACATGCTGAAGAGGAGTGTAGGTGCCCTCGTTCTCCTGGTCGTGCAAAACGGCATGACGTTGAGAGAAAGTACCTCGTTCCACATCCTGTCCCGAAAGACGAACGTAGTTGCCCTCAAGAGCAAGCGAACCGAAAGCAAGAGCTTCACCCGTGCTCATATCGATGTTCTTACCCTCTTCGACCGTCTTGAATCGCGTCTTCAAGATACGGCCCAAGTTGCGGTGAACGGTGAAATCCTGAGGGTAAGACGAAACGGTCTTGCCAATGTGCTTGAGAGTCTCCTCTTTAACACCGGTATCCTTGTGATCGAGGATCTGCTCACGAAGCTCCTTTGGAGAAGGGAAACCTTCCCAGGCACTCGAGAGCCATTCGCGCTCCTCGGGCTTGTAGCTCTTGCTCTTGTCGAAAGCCCCTTCGAGCATGCTCCACACCCACTTCTGGTGCTCTTCTATGTCGGACTTGGTGAAGCTGCCTTCCTCGACAAGACGAGCGGCGTACTTGGTCAAGGTAGGGTCCTGTTTGGCGATGGCGGCGTACATCCGGGGCTGAGTGAACGAAGGCTGGTCGGTCTCGTTATGTCCGTGACGTCGGTAGCAGACAAGGTCGATGACGACATCCTTCTTGAAAGTGGCACGCCAGTCAGCAGCAAGCTGGGAAACAAATGTGACAGCCTCGACGTCGTCACCGTTGACGTGGAAGATGGGAGCATCGATCGACTTGGCAATGTCCGAAGGGTAAGGAGTGGATCGAGCGAATCGAGGGTCGGTGGTGAAACCGATCTGGTTGTTGACGACAATGTGAATCGTACCACCGGTGGCGTAGTTGGGCAAGTTGTACATACCCATGGTCTCGTAAACGACACCCTGTCCGGCGAAAGCAGCATCACCGTGCATCAAGAGAGCCATGGACGACGTGTGCTGGCTGTCCTTAGCAAAGTCTTGCAAAGCACGAGTTTTACCGAGAACGACAGGGTCCTCAGCTTCGAGATGCGAAGGGTTGGCAACGAGGGAAAGAGCCACCTTCTTGCCCGAAGGAGTAGGTCGAACGTAGTTGGCACCGAGATGGTACTTGACATCTCCTCCACCCTCTCCGTCGTCCTGCTTGCCGGCAAACTGGTGCAAGATAGCCTCGATGGGTCTGCGAATGACGTTGGCAAGCACGTTGAGACGACCACGATGGGGCATACCGATGGTGACGCTCTCGACACCGTGCTCGACAGATCGGTCGATCAAAGTCTTGACACCGGGGATGAGCGACTCACCACCCTCGAGACCGAAACGCTTCTCGTTAGGGTACTTAGAGGCAATGAAACGCTCAAACGAGTCGGACCAAATCAAACGATCGAGGATAGTGCGCTTCTCCTCGACAGAGTACTTGAAAGGCTCGGGGGTCTCGATGCGCTCACGGAGCCAGTCGCACTTTTCGCGATCAGGGATGTGAACGTACTGAACGCCGATGGGCCCACAGTACATGCGCTTGCAGGCATCGATGATCTCGCGAATGGTGAGTTCCTGAATGCCTTGGTTGACAAAGTTGGGGAGGAGACCGGGACCAAGACGCATCTTGCGGTCAAGGTCGCTCTCGGACCAACCGTAGTGCTCAATCTTGAGCTCCTCGGGGACGTTGGGGTCAATATCGGGGTCCAAGATGCCAAGCGGGTCGAGGCGGGCAATGCGGTGACCACGGACCTGGTAAGCTCGGACAAGGAGCTGAAGCTTAAGGTGGTCATCGACGGCCTGAGTGGAGCCGCTGAAGCCAGAGACATCAACAGGAGGAGCCTCCATGGGAAGAGGCATCAAGGTTGGTGGAGCACGGAAAGCTTGCTCGCTGGGAAGACCGTTTGCGAGACCGGTAAAGTAGACATGCCAAGAAGCGTGAACGGAAGAGGGGTCCTGCTTCCATCGCTTGTGCATCTCCTCGGCATAGTAGGCATTGGTGGTGTTGATGAAGGTGTCGCTGCCAGAGGGAGCGTTGGGCTGGGCAGGGGCAGGACTAGCCTGATGCTTTTGGGTAGAGGACTGGTAGTATCGAAGCGAGGCAACGTTGAGAGCGGCAGGTTTTGCAATACGAGCCGAGGCGGCGGAAGCTAGGGTGGAAGCCCTCCACGCGGCACGAGGCAAGGATGGCGAAGTGATGCTTCGCAGCATGTTTGCGAATGGAGCTTGGAGCGAGAGCAGACCAGAGAGGTGTCGCTTTCTAGCGGTGTTGCTTGTTTTTTTGTTTGTTTGTTTGTTTGTTTTTTTCCTGGAGAGTGGTAAGCAAAGATCGGTGACGACGACCAGAACGACTTGGAAGGCGACGCACCAAGAGTCGAAGCAAGCGGGAAGGATGCAGGACAAAGACGAAGCGTGAAGAAAAAGGAGAAGGTGGTGGTGAGAGGAAAGGGATGGAGTGGCGTAGGAGAAAGCAAGCAAAGGCGTCGACGAATGAGGAGACGCTTGAGTTGTGGAGAAATTCGACAACGACGAGCTCAAGCTTGCCCAGCCAAGCCCGGCCCGAGTCAGCCAAGACGTATCGTACGAATGGATAGATGCTCCTCCCCCCCCGATGGTGAGCCAAGCGGGCACGTGACCAACGGCCAACACTCCATTTCGTCGCAAGGCTTTGAGCGGAACGCGTTGTCCAGCAGCCATAACTGAGCCTTGAAAATGAGAACAGAAACTGGCGCCCGATTTGAGCCGAGAAAAGCATAGCACACCAAGAGCAGACATGGAAAAGGCCGGAGCGATAACTTGGCTCTTTTCCCAAGTCGCAACCAGGGCGAAATGTTGTTCTTAGCAACTCAATTCACCGCTCATCTGCTTCGGACAACGAGTCAGGCAGGAGTCGACCAAACTCACTCGTCCTTGCTCCGGCTCGAGAGCCCTTTGCCCCTTGGCCGCGCACCGAGACTTGCGCTCACTCTCAAACCACACAAAACGACAAACAACCGCGATGCGTTTTCACATTTAATCTTTCGATTTGGAGCCCGATCAGCTTCTTGACCAGCCTGATCTGGTTGAAGTGCAGCAGCTCAATTTGATACATACTCGCTTTGTAGTGTCTTCTGTGGCGGGGGCTAGCATTTAGCCTGCTTGGATGTCACAGGGTCTGCGCCGCGCGCCTGAGACCCGAAATCTGTGCTAAAAGTCAATTACAATCAATCTCGGCAAGATCTATTGTAACAGCCTTCTATAATTATTCTTGCTGGATCCTGTCATAGGAGCCTTCTATGACTCTTCCTGCTTGAATAGGTTGTAACTAAAGGTTATCATGATTCTTGACCTACCACTGTGGACACTCCATCCAGAGGTAGCTCAGCACAATCAAAGTCCAATAGTCTCCTGTAACTGACACCAAGGTCTGGTGCAAATGTGTTTGTCTCGACACAGGTGTCCAGTGTGTTGATGGTTTGCTTGAGTTGTGTGATCCTGTCATAGGACCGCATGTGCAGAAGTTTTACTGAGACTGGCCTGAGATGAAGCAGATCAATCGGTCCCATGATGAGATGAAGATGCTCCAGCAAGACTGTAGGGCCAGCCACTGGGAACAGGGGACAAGAGACCTCACCAACTGATGAGGTGGGAGAGTTACCCCTGAGTATGATCAAGATGGTGTAGGAGGATCACTGCCTCAGCAAGAGGAGTAGGAGCAGGAAGGACTGGGATGCAGGAGGAGCCAGATAGACAAGGGTGGACAGAGAGGCCATACTCCTGCAAGGAGGGAGGCTGTGGTGGAGTCGACACCATGGCACAAAGATATATATACACCCCTCCATCATAGTGAATGAGTGGATCTGGCATCCACTCTATTCTTAACTAAACTATACTCTACTGTAATGTATACTTAGTTGTTCCAACCCTTCAAGCAGTCTCAGTGAAAGTGGCTGACAGATGCATACTTGAGAGTGCTCACTGAAACTGGTTGAATTCAATCAAGCCAGTAGATTTCGGGTTCCAGGCACACGACCGCTGACATAGAGTGGATGAGGATCCACTTGACTACTATGAAAAAGAGAATGTATGGTTATATAGACATTCTTGCAGTGCTGCCAGCGACACTGCTCTTGCTATCAGCAAGGCGCAGCAAATCAGCAGATTCGAAAATGCAATGGCATGGTGCTCAGCAGCTGGGAGCGATTTTGAGAGTGTTAGAGCAGCACGCGCTGAACAAAGTAAAATGTGGGAGCTTTGTTCTTTGACTCGCACGAGCAAAGAGACAAGAACCGAACTGTTGGCGGCTGCTGCCGATAGGGTTACGTCATAGAGGCAAATTGCTGTTGAGATTGGAAACAGGCTAAGGAGGCTAAGAAGGCTGTGCGGAGAGGAGAGATGGAGAGCATGTAACTTGACGTGGTTGGCCTGTCTGGCAGGCGAACCTGGCGCGCTCGGCTGCCTTTTAGCGTTGGCGCGTCATTTCTGTGAAATTGCGAAATTCAGGCTGCTGTGGTGCTGAGCGTTAAGGGAGTGTGGCGAAAAGTGGCAGAGAGCTCAGCCGAAGGAATAGAGAGAGACTCTCTCATAAACCCTTGCTCTTGGCCCTCGTTTGCTCCCCTTCTTGGCGCCCTCTTATGGCTCCTTGTTCTCCTCATCATCGCCTCCGACTTCCACTTGAATACTCTCTTCCACATCTGCTTCTTTGCTTTTGCTCGACCGCCACTTTGCACATCTCCTTACCTTTCTCCACTGGATACTCTTGCCGCTTTGCGTTTCTCGGAAAACCATCGCCTGCTTCGACCTCTCTCCACATCTCTTTCCGCCACCCGCACCGTTGGCAGTTATCATCCTACTTTGCGACTGCTGCAAGATCATATATATACACCTTAACGTCCGCACGTCACGCAATTCACTGTCTCGACCTACTGCACCTTTACTTGCCACACCTTGTTGCCTTGGCTCTACATTGCATCTTCTGCTGCCTCTCTTGGCCCTTCTCAACCCGATCTCCCATCGCATACCCCGACCATATCACTCTCTCCTCTCTTCTTCAACTCGGCATCCCTTGCTTCCCGCCTTGTTCCCGGATCTGCCCTCTCTGTAGCTTTACTTTAGCCCGTCTCAATACACAGCATCATCAACACTCCTCCAGCTCCTCATGTTGTAAATCCACCCACCCATCTCCGGTCTATCTCATTAGAAAGCAAAACGATATCGACGTCATGCTACTCTTCTAATTCAAACCCTCGATAACCGCTACCACTCTGGACTTCTATCAGCTTCCCTTCCACCTATTCTCATTAGCATCGCCATCTAGCGATCACCAACAACTTTCCCAAAAACATGATGTCCACACAATTACCAGAGACCACCACCAAAGCCAAGTCTCGGCGCTCTCTTCTTCCTCCGCTCAACTTTGCATCCCCATCTTGTTCCTCTGCATCCTCTTGCTCCAACACAACCTCCTCTCATCCATCCCGACCTCCACCCATGACTTCAGCTGCCCTCTCCTCCGCCGCTGAGCCGGACTACTTTGCCTCGATCCACCTCCCAGACACAAATCCACCTAAGCCTGCAGCTGTTCAAATTGCCAGTCCCTTTGCATTTGCAACGCCCCTAGTATCTGCATCAGGCGCTCGCCCCCCACCACGAGCCAACGGTCCTGGTGCTGCTGCTCATGACGACTCGCAGGACCGCGAACAACATCCTTGGGCCAAACTGTTCCCTGAGGCTGGTATGGCGACAGCACTCCCAGATAGCTTCCTAATCGCTCCTCTAGCTCTTCCGCCCACACCAATTGCAAATCATAGCTCGGTTACCAGCAAGATGCAGCAGCAGGATGGCTCACAAAACTCCATACCCTCCGATTTCAGGCGCAATCTCAACCTACCCGCTAGACTCAACGGTAGTCTCTCTTCCAACGCCTCTTTGCCCTTGCCTCCTTGTTCATCTTCGAACAACAAAGCAAGTGCATCGAAAGAGGACCTGTCCAAGTTTAAAGCATTGGATGTCGATGGACTCGCAGAAGTGCTGTCGCCACCATCATGCAAGATGCAGCGCAAAGCTTCACCCTCGGCTTTGCAACCGGCCACACCCCAAGACGTTCTCGTGCTCGACATTCGACCCTCCACTTCTTACTCGATGGCTCGTGTTGCATCCAGCATTAACATCTGTGCACCAAGCACGCTTCTCAAACGCCCTGCTATCACCGTCGAACGCATCGAAAACGAGATGCTCGCCAGCGTCAGCGATCGTCGACATTTCATGCGATGGCGCAAAGGTCCTCTCAAGCCAAAGCCAGATGCTAAAGCTAGTCCCAAGGATCAAGCCTCGTTGGAAGCAGTACGTAAGCGGGATGCTACAATCTGTTTGCCAGACGAGCCAGGTGTCAACAAGATCATTGTGCTCGATACAGATACTTGCCGCATCGATGGCACTGGCAATGCTACAGCTGGCGGCGGTGGGCCTTGCCTTATTGGTGTGCTCAAGAAGTTCGAAGCTGCTGGTTTTGCTGGTGAGCTCTGCTGGCTCGTTGGAGGCTTCAACAAGCTTGCCCGCTCCAACAAGGCTCAACAGTTTATCGACACTGGTGTTCCCCAAAAGGGCGCCGACATTGCAATCAGTGGCCATGATCAGACGCCAAGCCAGAGTCGGCAGAATAGCAAACCACCGACCTTCAAACTGAACGGTGTCGTTGCCACTCCTTCATTCGAAAGCCCGGCTTCGAGCTACGATCAACGCAAATCCCTTGTTCAGCCTCGTGGTCTTCCTATGGAGGCATTCAACTCGCACAGTACCATCCCAGGATGGATGGGTCAGACTGGTACTTCACCAGCCAACGACCTTTCTCAGCGGAACTCGGGCGAGCACTTCCAGTTCAACTTGGCCGCTCGTCAGCAGGACGAGAGCCACAACGGCAGCAACACTCAGCATGGCGCTCAAGCAGGCGCACAAAACCGATCTTCGGCCAACTGTGCTAACCCCTTCTTTGACAACATTCGTCAGAATCGTGAACTTCAGCACGGCATCACGGAGAAGATCCCCATGGACCTGCCCCAGATGAGCGAATTGCAGGTGCAGCAGTTGCCGCCCTTCTTGCAGAAGCTGGTATACATGCCCGATGCTGATCGCGCACTCGCACTTGCTCAAGCCTTCTTCGATATTGAAAAGGCAGAGCAGAACCGTCTCATCGCGATCATGCAGCAGCATTCTGCAGAGTCTGAGCAGGATCCTCGCTCCAAGGACTTTGCCAGTGCTCAAGCCGCCGCATTGCAGAAGCGGTCTTCAGCAGAGACTGGGCGCTATCTTGACCCCAACTCGCATGCGTTCCCATTCAGCATCGCCGCAGCTCTCGAACGAGGTGCTGACAACCGATATAACAACATCTGGACTTATGAGCACAGCCGTGTTCGTCTTTCCAAGCCGCAATCAACACACGATCCCGGTTCGGACTACATCAACGGCTCCCATGTTCAGCCTTCTCGTCGGTTGGGTACCAAGCGTCGTTACATTGCAACGCAAGCACCTTTGCCGAGTACATTCGATGCATTCTGGACAGCCGTATGGGAGCAGAATAGTCGCGTCATTGTGATGCTCACTCGTGAACACGAGAGTGGACGACTGCAGAGCCACCCTTACTGGCTCAAGTCCGAGTTTGGCGACTCGATCCGTCTCACCAAGCTGGAAGAAGTCGTGCTCAATGAGGCTGGTCAACAGATGCGCCCAGAGCAGTGCGATGGCCTGCTCAACAACGAGTCGCACGACGGTAGAGCCTTGTTCCCCACCATGCCCTCGCAGCCTTCCAGCCAGCAAAAGCAGGGTGTAGATGCGTCGGACAAGAAACGTGAGCCTACAACGGTACGCAGGACCTTGTTGCTCCAGAATCTGTCTGAACCTCAATCCGCACCTCGAAGAATCGTTCAGCTGCAGTATATCGCTTGGCCCGACTACCACATCCCGGAGACGCCCGAATCGTTGCTGACGCTAATGGACATTGCCGATGGAGCACAGAACTCGGCTGATGCCGAGCTGCAGAGTTCGGTGTCACTAGGTCGAGGTGTGCCTGCTGCTGGACCTATGGTGGTGCATTGTTCTGCTGGTGTAGGTAGAACGGGAGCCTTCATTGTGATTGATGCTGCGCTTGATGTGCTTCGTCGGGCCAGGAGGAGACAGAAGTTGGGTCCTAGCAGCAACGGCAGTAGTGCTGAGCCTGCGACATGGGAGAACAACATTGTCTCGGTTACAGCTACAGGTAATAGCAGCAATGGTATTGGCGGCAACTCACCTATGGCGGATGTTGGAACCCGAGAGGTAGATATGGCACCAGTCTCGTCCCCACTTGGCGATCGATTCCCACGCACAACACGACGCAGCCTCAAACGTGAACTCTCATCTACAGGCATGGATATCGATTCTGGCAGCAACCAAGGTTCTGGCAGTGGCAGTTTCGGTCGTGACCTAAGCTCGCCATCATCCATGTTCCGTTCTCGATCCAATGAGAGCGGAAGTGGTTTGGATGCAGCTAGCAATCCCAGCAGCAGTGTTTCTAGCACCGGTAGCTCCCCTTTCCCGAGCAAGGATACACCTATGCGCACGAGTCAATCCATGCAGCAGCAGCAGCAGCAGCAGCAGCAGCAAACAACGGCGGAAGGAGGCTTTACGAATCCTTTTACAATAGCTACTTTCCGGTTCAATCCTACAGCTGCTGCTAGAGTTGATGGAGTGGGTGGGAACAATCAAGGTTCTTCCACGAGGCACCAAGGTCAGGGGAGCAGTACTGGCTCTGGCGCGACGGATCCCGCTTTCGCCCCTACTAGAGGTCAGACGCTGCAATTAGGTGGACAAGATGGCGCATGGAGACAAGCCTCTTCTCCCTTTTCCGAGGTTTCTACACCTTCGCGGCAGGATGGTGGATCTGCTCGATCTTCATTCTCCAGTGCTGCTGGGACAGGATTACATTCTCGATTCTCCTCCTCCAATGGTTTATCTCCCACTGGAGCAGGAGAGCGATCCATAGAGGAAGCACTCATGTCAGCTATGAACCCGTTCGATTTCGCCATTTCCCCACAGAGCGAGACCGGCTCTAGCGACATTCCACCCAACGCAGCGACAGCGGGGGATATATCAACCATCACGGGCAGTAACGAACCCACACCGTTCGACGCCGCCTCTTGTTGCTCCGCCGATGTATTCTTCTCGCGCCACGAAGGGTCCGAGGGAGTGTCTGCTTCCAACTCAGCCAATTCCACCTTGGCCAATTCCACCTCATCCGCTTCAGCTGAACCACATACTCGCAACACATGGATCCATTGCACTCGCGGGAACAGCAACAGCCACGGGGAAGGGCAGATGCTGGAAGCTCGCAACCATTCACAGCTGAGCGTTGCGGAGGGCGGAGCGGTAGAGCAAGTGTTGGAGAAGGGAGAAGATGTGATCAAGGCGATAGTTGAGGGTGTCAGAGAACAGAGAATGTCGTTGATTCAGACAGGAAGGCAGTTTGTATTTGTCTATAGTGCCGTGCTGGCTGGTTTGTTGCGCGATTTGAGGTGGGAGGGGGTCAACTAGATGGCATTCCCGTATCGGGATGCGAGATCTATCTGTTTTGCAATGTATTGGTACGCTTTGTTTCGCAATTCAGAATTCTTCCTTCTACTCACACGTTGATGTTTTTGATGATGGCACATTGGATTGTGCGAGGTGGTATAAAAGTACAGCAGGAAGGCTAGGAGGTCCGGGGAGGGGATTACTTGATATAACGATTCATAAACTTGCTATGAAAATCACTCCTGGTCAAATCATTAACATAGCCATTCGCAGTGCCGTTAGGCCTGCCCGTATTGCCAGCAGCCTCGGCTTGGTTCTTGAATATCACATCATGATCCCATCTTTTTCTCACCTCAAAGCCTTGCTCTACCTCTTGTCTTGTAGCTGGAGAATTGTGCGATATTGGTGCAAAGAGGGTTTCAAGGTTGAGCAGTGGGTTTCCTCGGGCGATTTCTTCCTGTCTCTTGAGTTGAGCGCTTGTTGAGTCTAGTTGAGTTTGACGTTGTTTTCCTGCTGCTCGTTCTGCTCGGATTTTTTGTAATTCACGGAGTAGAAGTGCCTGTTCGTCTTCTTCGCTCTCCTCATCACTGTCGCTATCGCTTTCTTCGGAACTTGGTGTTTCTTGATCCTCTTGTTTTGGTTTGGTTTCCCTCTCCTCCTCTTGTTCCGCTTCATCATCCGAGGAAGTTTCACTGTCGCGATCCAACTCGATAGCCCTCACAATAGCCTCCTTTCTGTTCCTCTCCTCCTCTCCCTCCCTCTCTTCTGCCTCCGCCTTTACTGTGATTGGAGCGGGGAGGGGTTCGAATCCGGATTTAGCTCTTTTGCGATTTGTAGCTTCCCATTCAGCCAGCTCCAAATCCCTCTTCAAATCTCTTCTAGCCGAGGTCGAGGCGGTAGATGAAGAGGCAACAGAAGAGGAAGAACAAGTTGGCGGAGGTTGACGAAACTTTAATTTGGTATACGAAGGAATATCCAATTTACTCGTTTGAGCACTCAGATGTGCGGTGGATTGTCTTCCTTTTGCTGGATCAAAGTTTGGTCTGTGTGCTGTTGACATTGTTGCAACTTGTTTATGCTGTAAGATGGGTCGGTGTTGGATGGGTCGGTGTTGGATGGACCTGAGGTTCGGCGAGTCGATGACACCTATTTAAGCAAGTGGTCGTGCCGTGTTAGGGGATCGCGAGTGTTAGTGATGATGATGATGGTGAGAAGCAAAGCGTGTTTGGAAACTACCGAATTGAAATCTTAAGCATCTCCAATTCAGTTGAAAAGTGGAGCAAGAAACGTCGAAATTTTTGCCGGCCGGTACGAGTTTCCCTCGTCCCGCCTTCCACATCGACACCCCGCACGGACACAAGGCGCTCTCACTTTGGACTCTTGCTTTGCTCTCGCTCTCCACCACGATCAACCTTCGAACTCGATCTGCTCAAGATGAAGTTCACCCTGCTATCCGGCGCCATCCTTTTGGCTGCTACCACAACCGCCAACTCCAGTCTTCCGGACAAACTTCAAGTAGGAGTCAAATACAGACCTACAGTATGCGAGGATAAATCTCAAGCCGGAGACCTTTTGTCTATGCATTATACTGGTACTCTCGTAAGTTACACGCCAACCTTGCAAAGGCAAGGAGCATGGTATGCTGATATATTCCGACTTTCCGGGTGTGCAGGCCGACGGTAAGAAATTCGATAGCTCTTTAGACCGGGGCCAACCTTTTGAGTTTACACGTAAGTCCCCTTGCACCTTGCCATCTCCTCACCCGATACTCATGTTTGTCTACCTCATTCACTCATACCTACATCACTCGCTTCACACCACATCCACCTTCCGCAACCCCCAAACCCAACCCAACCGCACATGCGATCGGATTTGTTGTTTGCGGGTTGAACAGTCGGAACGGGCCAAGTAATCAAAGGATGGGACAAAGGATTAAGAGATATGTGTGTCGGTGAGAAACGTAAGCTCAAAATCCCCCCCTCGGATGGATACGGGGAGAGTGGTGCTGGTGGAACTATTCCTCCCAACGCTCATTTGATCTTTGAGGTGGAACTGTTGGAGATCAAAGGGCCTAGAGCTGCTGCTTTCAAGGCTCAGAAGGGTCATGCCGACCTCTAACTCAGCACTACTGTTCTCCTATGCAATCAACACACTTCGAACTAGTTTCTTTTTGGCTTTTGCACCAACAGAATAGCAACCGTTGCCGACGGCGACGCCGACACTTGGGATGCAACTTTTTCAACTCTCAGGTGCTTTGAGCTTTGAACTCTGCAGCCACAGACTTCGACAGCGACCAAGATGGAAGTGATAATACGAATGTTTCCGTTTCCAAACCGATACAGATGAGATTGCAAAGTGCTAAAAGTCAGGGAAAATATGTCCTAGATTATCAGGCAGATCCGTCCTACTGTATTCGCCAACATCGTTCTCCGGATACCTTTCAAACTGACTACTATCTCCATCAGCGGTAACGGTGGGTAAGTAGGGAGCTGGAATCTCTCTTCTATACAACCTATCCCAATCTACCTCTGCAAACCACATGTGACCAAAGATGTCTTTACTTCCTCTATGTAGATTGCCGTACCTCTTACTTAAATCTGCCGTCAGTAGATTCTTGAGTAAATCTTTGACTCCCGTTTCAAAGTAGGGTGGATAGCGAACTTTGCAAGCGATGATTTTCTCGTAAAGCTTAATCGGGTTTCCGTCTTCGGTGAAGAATGGTGGATGACCAGCGAGCATTTCGTATAGCAGCACACCTAGTGCCCACCAGTCGACGGATTTATTGTAGCCTTTGCTGCTGACGATTTCTGGTGCGAGATAATCCGGCGTTCCGCACAACGTCCAGGTTACATCGGGCACGTACTTTGCAAATCCAAAGTCGGTGATCTTTAAATGGCCATCGGCGCCGAGTAAGATATTCTCCGGCTTTAGATCTCGATAGATGATATTGTTCTGATGCAGGTAGTCGATTGCAAGGGCTACCTCTGCAGCATAGAACTTGGCTACGGGGTGTGGAAATCTCTGACTCTTCCGGAGTAAGGTAAACAGCTCGCCACCAGGCACGTAGTCCATCACCATGTATAAAAAAGTTGAGTCCTTAAAAGTTCCCCAGAGGTTTACGAGGAATGGATGACGAACGATAGAAAGGATTGCTCGTTCGGAGTTGGTATGTTCGACCTGCTTCATCTTGACCACCTGTTCTTTGCGGAGAACCTTGATTGCGTAGAACCGATGGTTGTGACGAGAGCGCACGAGATGGACACGACCAAAAGAGCCAGTGCCCAAGGTTCGTTCTATTGCAAAGTCTGTTAATGCGTATCTACCGGATAACTTGCGTTGTTGGGCAGCAATAGCAAGGGGTAGGGAAGAGGAGGAATACGTTCCAGCTGAATTAGCCGATGCTACGTGTCCCGGCATGCCAGCTACACCTGCAGGGGTAGGTTGCTGCTTGAGTGCGGGCTGAGAGCAAGAACCAGCTGCTGCAACGGCTGCTTCATGGGTCGCCAAATAGTCGACGGTATTTTGCTTTTGCTTTTGCTGTTGCTGTTGCTGTTGCTGTTGTTGTTGCGATACGCCAGACATTTCGGCCGAGGTGGTGGGGCTGCTTTTTCGGATACACTCTGATTCAAAGACAGAGCTGGCATGCGAAGGATTTGCGAAATTGGCTTGGTTAGATGGAGCAAGAGGTGAAGCAGGCTTTCTTGGATGCTGATGGGTCGATACGAGATCGCCGGAAGCCTTTCGTTTGTGTGAGGTCACTATGGCGGATATTAGGGGAGATGCGATTCCTGGTTTCTAAGACGAACAGTTGATGATGGTAGTGGTGGTGGCGGTGGTGGTGGTGGTGGTGGTGGTGGTGGTGGTGGTGGTGGTGGTGGTGGTGGTGGTGGTGGTGGTGGTGTTGATGACTATTGGGTGCGCAGAGAGACCGAAAAAGGACGTGCACACACGGAGTAAATGGAGTAAATGCGGTCGAGTTGGACTGTGCGTTCTGGTTGTCTGTCTCTCTCTCATCTCTCATCTCTCATCTCTCATCTCTCTCCCTCTCTTTCTCTCTTTCTCTCGGCGCTTTTAGGTTTCTGTACGCCCAAACACAGCGCAGAAGCCGTTTCATTTTCACTTGATATCCACTCACAAACAATGCTCCAGGTATCATATGAAGAGCAGCAAACCAGGTCGCCGTCACGGCGCAAGGTTGCATTCTCGGCGCTGCTGTCCATCCATTCTCGCACCTGGCACAGCAGCAGTGTTTGGTTTTGAGAGCAAGACAAGAAAAGTCAGGTCGCTTGCCAGGCGTAAAGGTTTGCACACTTCGGTTTTGTTGATTGTTAGACCGTCGCAATCATACACCCGTGCAGAGAAAGAGAGAAATTCATCCTTTCCCTGCGACTCGGCTCCGGGAAATGCTTGCCGAGCCCCCTCCACACCACGCCTTGACCATCTCCTTGTCTTGCTCCTTCCCATTCGATCCGACTCTCGTCTCAACTCTATCCCCAAGAGTACCAAGAGTCAAAGCATCCCATCCATCCACCCACCGACCTACCTACCTATCTTGCCCAAAAACCATCGATACAGCATCACGTCACAAACGCAGCATCCTATCCGCCAAGATGTCCCTCCCACGTCGATCCTACGACCCACGCCGGGTCTGTCGAATCCCCCTCCCCCAACTCCCCGCATTTCTTCAAACCTCCAAACGTCAACTTGGCATCTATCTCTCTGGCGCTCTCTTCGCTCTCGGCTGGTGGTTCTTCCTCGATGCAACCATCATCTCCAACATCCGACGCAAACCCCCTCTTGACCCAACGATCCCCTTTGAACCACCAGCAACCTACATCACTTTCGCCGACTGGCTTCCCGGCCTTTGCGGCACCTTGGGTGTGATTGTAGTCAACTTGATCGATAAGCAACACTTGACCCATGTCGGTGATGCATTTAGCTTCGGTGCCAGTGCAGGCGTGTTCTCGGGTGATACCGTACAATGGAGAGCAAGGCTTTTCCTCTTTATCGGCTTCGCGCTCATGGCAGGTGGATTGGCGGGCAGCATTACCGTGTTGACGGTCAAGTATTTGGTGCCGGTGCTGCCGCAGGGGTATGAGTATTATGGAGTCGCCAACGTGGTGCAGAATGCTGCGATTATGTCTTCGACGGTGCTATTGTGGTTGAGTCAGAATACGAAGAGTGAGTACGAGTATAATCTTACTCTTTAAAGCCCGCACTAGATACCCTCTTGCTTGCTGCTCATCTCGAAGCAGCCAAGTGGCACTCAATGCCTCCAAGCGATCGACCACCAGATCGCACTCTGTCACACCTTCCAAATGCTCTGCAATGCTGCTCATGCCAGCTCACATGGCCGCCGCTACCTGTACATACACCTACCATTTCACATCCATCCTCTGGCAATACATCACGTGCTACCTATCTATGTCTGCCTACCAATGGCTAGGCGGCCTTATGCTTTGCCTCGATCTCACAAGCATACTGAGAGAGATGCTCTTGCTTCAGCATTCGTCCGACTTCCAACAACTTCGTGTTACGTCTCACCAACCCAACAAGGCCGATATTTCGGCTACATAAAATCGCCCAGTGCAGAATCTTGCTCACCACACTTCTACCATCATCTTCCAGGTCCCACCTCCCCATCATGTCCGAACCGTTGCATATCCTGATCGTAGGCGCAGGAGCAGTCGGTTGCTTCTACGCCTCCAAGCTTCAACACACCCACCAGGACCGTCGCATTGACGTTTCACTCGTTTGTCGTTCCAACTACAAAGCAATCGCTGCTAACGGTGTATCCCTCGAGACTCACTCCTTTGGCAACTATCATTTCACGCCCCATCGGGTTTTTGCTTCCATTGCCAGTGCTGGTGAAGCAGGCATTAGGTGGGATTATGTAGTGGTAACGACGAAAGCGTTGCCTGATGTGACCAATGATGCACATGATATCCGACCCCTCGTTACAAGAGGCCTCGAGGGAAGTTGTATAGTCTTAATCCAGAACGGAGTGGGGATTGAGGAGATTCATAGAGTCGAATATCCAGAGAATCCGATTGTTAGTGCCGTTACGGTCATCAGCGCAGAACAGATCAGGCATGGTGTGATTAGGCAGAATAGATGGACAAGAATCACTATGGGCACCTACACAAACGGCCAAGCTAAACCTAACTCTCTCCTCTCCGATCAAAACCTGCTGGAAAAGCTCACTTCTACCACCGACAACCACATCCGAAACTTGCTAACTTGCTTCACAGCAACAGGCATCAAAGATGCAGGATTTGCCCCCGAATTAGCACTCCAACAAACACGATGGCATAAACTATGCATCAATGCTTCTATGAACCCTTCCTCAGTCCTCTCCGGTGGTACGACCAACTCGAGGATGTCGCTCGATCCAGAACTTCGCATTCACCTTGCAAGCTGCATGGAGGAAATTTGGCAGACAGCACCCAAGATTCTGGGTATACAGTTTGACGAAAAGAAACATGCATCTCCCGAAAGCATTCTGAAAAGTACTGAGAGGAATACGGCAGGAAAGCCAAGCATGTTATTGGATTGGCAAGCGGCTAGACCAATGGAGTTGGAAGTGATTTTGGGAAACCCAATCAGGATTGCCAGACGGCAAGGCTTGGAGATGCCCAGATTGCAAAGCTTGTATGCCTTGCTCAAAATGGCCCAGGTGAGGAAGAAGGAGGATGCTCAACAGCAGCAGGCGGCGAAGCCCAAGCTGTAGCTAACTCCTTCCACTTAACACAATCCTCAGAGCAAGTGGTGAGAGAACGGTATGTGTGCGTGCGTGCGTGTGTATATATATATATATATTGCGGTCAAGTGCCGGTTATGCTGCTTTCCAACTCGTTTTCAAAGCCTCCAGTATCGCTTTCAATCCGGGGTTGGCGATTCCTAGAACCTCCTCTAGCCGCGCTATCTCCTTGTTTGCCTGGGCCTCGAGCCGTTGGAGTACGTCTGTCGTATAGTCGAACGACTTTGTTACATTTCGCATGTACGAAACGGCGTATTGTTTCGTCGCTAAATCCGTCGGCCGTTGCTTTAACACATTCAGAATCTGCCTATTCGCTCCTCCTCCCCTACCACCTGAAGTTAGGGTTGGATTGGGAACCTTTAATCCCTGCCCCTTGTCATCTCCTCCGCCAGTGGCTCCCTGCCGGACACTAGCCCTAATACTATGTATAATAGGAAAACTAAACTTCCCCTCAGTCAAATCCTCAGCAAATCCTTTGTTCTCAGCATACTTACTACTCTGCAGATTCATAAAATCGTCCAGGATCTGAAACAGCAATCCAAACAGATTCACCACTGGTATCAAATCTGGAAATCCTACCCCTCTCGCCGGTGGAGATTGTGAAAGCATCAACTTGACCGCTATCCGAAACAATCCTCCTGTTTTGTTGTTTACCATCTCCACATACTCCTCTTCGGTTGGACAGATTAGGCTGTCTCTCCAGAGTAGATCCATTCCTTGACCTCGATGGAGATTGATTAATTCGTCCACGACTAATCTCTCCACTGTTGCCCTCGCTTCCCCTGTATTCAGCGAGAGAGGTGGGCAAGAGCCCTCCTGGTGGGAACAAGGTGGTTCGTTCATGCAGAAGATCTCGCTGAACACCAAAAAGTAGACATAATTGGCGGTATTGATGGTTTGAGGTACACCGTAGATCTTGTGCGCGACGGGGATTCCACGGCGGAGATCAGAATAGTCTTCCACATCGTCCATTAGAAGGGAGGCGGTGTGGAGCATTCGAACTACGGAACAGATCGCGTCGAGTTTGCCCGTCGGCACCTGAAGCCAGACATTGAAAGCTTCGATGAGTTTGGTGCGAACTTCTTTGCCAGGGTTGGAGTCGAGGTAGGTGTACGGTTCCAGAATGGCGGATTCTTTGTCCGAGGGCCAGGTGGGTTGGGTGGAGAGATGCTTGAGCATCGAGTCATACCATTCCGCCTTGTTGCCGAGCGTGGAGGAGGGTGTTTGCGACAGGTTCGCTTGCGATGGACCTGGAGTTGGAGGCGACATTGTCGAGACGTTTCTTGGGTGTAAGTGAGAGTGGTGGTGATGAGAAGAGACGAGGCAAAGGTGTTGGTGTAAAGATGGATCATGTGGAGGAATGCTGTGCGAAAGCGGCTGCCGATCCCGAGTCTGAATCGGGTCCAATTTGAACAGCCAAGACAGCCCTTTTCCTTGCCGATTTAACGCGCAAGCCCGATCCAATGATGATGGTATGAAATTTCATTCCGACTTCCGAGAAAAAGGCATCAAATCTCAAGAAGAACATCAGCTCTTTCATTTCAAACCTGCTCGACACCATCTCTCTCTCACCTTCACCTGCACATTGCTCTCTCTCTCTCTCTCTCTCTCTCCCCCTGGTCACTTGCCATCCTCGCATAACCCCACTCACGGCAGCAATCGTCGCCAGGGCGGTTGAGACGCTCACTTTCTAGTCACAAAAGCATCGACTGCTAGCATAGACTCAATATGGACCCGACCAACCTCTTCGACACGCAATTCATCGTCAAGCAGATCGATCCAGATGGCAAGAAGTTCGATCGAGGTGGGTAGCCCTCCGCACGCCCCTGCACAGTAGTCTCATTGCCGTTGGCTCAATCTAAGCTAACCACATCTCTCTTCCATCCCTGCCTTCAATTCGTGTAGTGTCGCGAATCATCGCATCCTCCGCTTCGCTCGAAATGACTCTATCCATCGACATTGCAACCGACATCTGGCCCGTATCCGAAGGTCAACAGCTCACATTTCAACTCGCCTCCACACTCAAAAAGGACACTGCTACCGGCACTTCCAAAACCGACGCAGCCGACGGTGACACACAAGATGCAGCAGCTCAAGCAGCAGAGCGCGATGCATGGAGACTCGATCAACCCGGAAACGGCGGTATCGCGGACGATTTCGACTACGTCATGTACGGAAAGATCTACAGATACGATGAGAAGGCGGCCGATGAAGTGACGGTGTACGGGAGCTTTGGGGGGTTGATGATGGCGTTGACGGGAAACTTTAGACATATGAGCAACATTACCATTGGTAGCAATGTTTATTTGCTGATGCGCTGAAGTGCTCAGTCCACTAGCAGGATTACAGATGGTCGGTTATGGCAAGCAGGTGCGAATAGAGAGCTTTCTTCTGTGCTTTGTCGACGAAAAGGAGACTTGGAAAAGCTGTACAGGATGGTGTGCACAACGACGATACTGCTCCGATTCCGTTTCTGATCTTCTACCAAAGTTACGTTGATGGAGGCACACGCCTTTCTCGTACAGTACAGTACAGTAGCATTGTCGATGTTCAGCTCGCTCCAACTTGGTCTCTACATTGCCGTCCTCCGTCTCATCTCCTCTCCTCGCTGGTCAAATTCTTGCCTCCATTCTTTTCTTTTTGCCATCAACATTCTTGTACTTTTAGCCATGTTTCTGCCACTTTGCAGATCACAAATCCATCTCACTGCTTGCATTGATACTTGGCCTGAGGTTGCTAGCCAAGATTTAACTGTGTCAAGCCGTTGTCAACTTGCCATCGACAGAAGCATGACAGTGTTGGTATGAAGAGGCGTATTCAGGCAGTAGTGGGCACAGGGCAGAACAGAAAGCCAAGCAAATTCACTGTTTATAAGCGTTGCTGGTGCTAAATGAGGGGGAAAGAAAGAAAAGAAAAAGAAAAGGAAAAGAAAAAAGAAAAAGAAAAAGAAAAAGAAAAAAGTGTCATTTTTCTCTCCATTACTAAAGAGGACGATCCAGCACGACTCTGAAAGAGTTAATCGGGGAGAAAAGATCGGAGCCGAGACAAGATCGGAGCCGAGAATCGAACGAAGTCGATCTCAGCTGAACAATCGGGCAACCCCGATAGAAGAGAGAAATCGGGTACATCTATCTCCCACTTGTTGTCGCATATCGACATTAGATAGGATGTCCTCCTACTAGGCTCTCGCCGCATTCACATCAGTCAATTGAGTATATTTGTTTTGTTGCGACATCGTACTTAGACTCTCCCCGATCGCCAGTATCGGGACCGAAAGGACTTCAGTTTCTAACAGCGTAAGGACTGACCATCGCGACGTCACTCTCCAGAAAAGCGTTTTATGGGTTGGTAAAATTATTCTCGATTAACTTCATATGGCCCGATTTTCTGGCTAGGGTCAAGGCTGCAGGCTGAGGACCTCTCTTTGCTGGCTGTCAAACGGAGCCTTGCAGCCTGCGTCCCGATTGCAAACCGAGCGATTGCCTCCATCCTTTCAGCATCGAGGCTTGGACAGGCATAGACTTGCTCGCACTCGGCCCTTGCGCTCGTCCCAGCTCCGGTGTTTATGTCAAACAGCGTCGACACAAATTCAGACAGACAGGCTTCACAGAAAACAAAACGCTGTTGGAAGGGCCTATCATTGCTACTGCCCATTAGCATCCTACAAAGTGAAAGTCAGCCAGTCTACTGCAAAAGATCAGCATCATTGAACAGCACATTGAGCGCCTTCAATCCCTTTGCAACGCCGTAAGATGCGCTAGCCATCGTCGACTTGGTGCTCTTGTCAAATGCTTCCTGTCCTTGCATCTCGCTCAGCTTCTCGCAGTTGTCCGTCAACTGGTCCAAAATCCTCTCTCCCTCGCTCCTGCTCTTGGCTGGCAAGTTGCCCTTCGAGAAGGCTACAATCGATGAAACGATGGTAGTGATCTGAGTGAGGTTCTCGCTGAGCTGCACACCCTGCGCTCCCTCGCGGATGGCAGAGAGAAGGGCTTGGATCGAGTGCACGATAGCCTCGGTTTGCACTTCAATGTAGTTGCGCAGTTCGGACCAGTTCTCTTCACCGTTCTGGCTCTCGAATCCGCTTCCGCTCGCAGAGGTAGTCGTGTCAAGGCTGTCGTACGTTTCGGATCGCTGCACTTGGCTGTCAGACGTTCGAGCAGATGGCGATGCTGCTCCGCTGCGTGGCAACATGCCATTGACACCTTCAATCGCTGCTGTGGGCTTAGCATCCGCCATCAAACGTTTGGCACCGTGCGAGTTGTGCATCTCGGCCATCGCTGCCATGCTTGGTGTGCTTGCGTTGTCACTTGCCAACGAAGAGATCGAGGTCGTTCGACTGCGCCACTCGTTCTCACCGCTCGAGTCCTTACGGATCGTCTCGGCTTTGTACCCGATGGGCGAGTATCGACCCATGGTAGGACTGTTGCGGATGCGTGGCGAGAAGCGATCGTCGCCAGCCGCCGAGCTAGGGTTGAGACTCGCAAAGCTGTACGAGTTGGCCGTGTTGGGCGACAAAGTTGCGCTTGCCTCACGGTTGGCTGACTGTGCGTTGATATGCAACGGCTTCAGTCGTGCTGCTGCCGAAACCTCGCCGAACGTCGCCTGAAATTCGTCCGTTTCGATCTTGCTCGCCTTACGCACTTTGAGCAGCTTGACCAAATCGACAATTGTAGCAGAGACATGGCTTGCAGCGGCGTCCAACAAGCTGACCGGCGAGAGTCCATGCGAAGAGGCGTGGTTGCGGCATGCAGTCATCAGGTTGTTGAGTGTTGCCGAGCATTTGGACTTGAGTGCCATCAGCTCTTCCTGCTCTTCGGGCGACAACTCAGCCAGGTTGGCAGGGATCTGTTGGTACTTGGAAACATCGTCCGTCACCAGCGTTGTTGCCAGCACGACTGTCTTCATCGACAAAAGCACGTTGCCTGGCGTCTTGGATCGCGCCGCTGCCAACAGCTCATCGATCGAGCTCTGGAATGCTGTGAGGTTGACATCGGCAATCGCACCCTTGTCCGAAGCTGGCAAGAAGCCATCTGCTTTTGGCGGCTGAACGTACAGCTGCGATGTGGCTTTGAGATTGCGCAGTTCTGTCTTGGCTGTCTCATAGAGTCGCTTATAGTTGGCCATCTGTGCATTCAAGTCCTTGATGACGGTCACGTCGTTGTCCCTATCCGCCTGCATCTCGTCGTTGCGCGCTGAGAGATCACGAAGCTCCTCCAAGAGATTGCTCACTTCCTGCTTGAGCTCGCTCACCACCTCGACTTGCTGTGCATGCTCCTTTTGCAATGCTTCAAAGTCGGCCTGTCCGGCGATCTCGGCCTTCTGCTGCAACTCTCTCCTGATTGACTTGATCTCGGATTCCTTCTCTGTGGTGAAAGCGCGATGACGTTGGCGATCATCTTGGTGCTTCTGCTTTGCCTCTTGGAGCTCGTTGCGCAGCTGTGTTAGCTGTTTGTTGAGCTCTTCGTTGCGACCAGCCAGCTCATCGGCTTTGCGTGCGCGCGGCGCAGCTTCAGCAACCTGAGACTCGAGTGAGGTGACTTGCTGTTGCAGCTTGGCGATGCGAAGCTCGTAATCGGACCGCATCTTTTCCATCATAGCAGATGATGCATCCGTCTCCAAGGCACTGGATCGTGCCAAGCTGGGGCTTGCAATGCTACCAGCTGTATAGCCGTTAAAGAAGCCCGTACCAATGCTGCTTGCTTGACTATACATGGTGCTGCGATTGTCTGCGATGCCGTTGGCGCCATTAGATCCCATCGAGTCGCGCAAGGGTGAGGAAACGCGTTCCGAGATGTTGTCGAGGCTGCGATCAGCCGCTTTGGATCCGCTGCCCGAGTATGGCACTGTGATGTCTTCTTCGACGAGTGTGCTCTTGGCAGGAACGATGCGGTCCGAGGTGGAGGGCTGTGGTTGACCGATCGAGTCTTTGCGTTGCAATACCGCTTCTGCCTCGTCTCGCATCTGCTGTTCTCGCGCTTTGTCACGGGCGATAGCTTGGGGACGAAACTCTTGCTTGAGTTCGGGGAATCTTCGCTCGAGCTCAAAGAAGACGTCGGATGCCAGATCCTTGAATCGGTTCTTTGGCAGCGTTGCAAGCTTTTGTCTAGCCTGGTTCCTTTTCGGGTGGAACTCATCGCGCACGGCAAGGAAGGGCTGGCTGTTGCCGTCCTTTGCATTGTTCTGGCGTCGCACGAGCTCATCATAGACATCAGTGGAGAGCTCGGTAAACTGTTGCTTGCTAAGACGAGTGAGCTTTTCGCGAGCATTGGATCTTGGCGCTGTCTGTTCAACCTTGGCGAGATGACTTCGGAGGAAGCCAAGAAGCTCGACATAGTGAGAGCGACCGACACGCTTGATCTCTTCCGTGTCTGGGCGTATGCGACGATATCTCGAGCCGGATGGTTGTGACGAGGTTACAGAGGAACCAAAGGAAGCGTCGTGATTGCTGATGTTATTTGAGACGAAACGCGGACTGGAAGCCGGAGCATCCTGAAGCTGAATAGAAGGAGCTCCTTGCGGCGAAGTTGGTGGAAGCGAGTTTGAATAAGATTCGTGAGATCCAACATGGTTGGGTGGATGGAAGGCCATCGCAGATCCGTTTGAAGAGGGAGAGTAACGAGAGGATGCCATTCCTCTGCTAGCAGCGTCGATGCCATTGATATTCGGAGGTGGCGACATTGCGTTCGGGTTGAAGTGTTGGTGGGGTGGCTGAGGCGGGGGCTGCATGGGCATCATGGCGAACTGTCGCTGTTGCTACGGGATCGTCTGCCTCTGTCAAGTTTTCGGAAGAGCCGATGAGATGATTCAACTTTCGGCTGCGCCCGACGATGGCGTGAGAAAATTCAGTGTGCAATATCAGCAGTTGATAGCTTAAGCTGTTGGTGTGACCTTGAATGATCGCACTGTAAAGATGGAGAAGAAGGTGCAGATGGCGTGTGCTACCCAAGATCCTTCCTTATCGCTCTTTCCGTCGTGAGCGAATGGTGCAAAGAGCGACGTGATGGCGGCGAGGACGTGCACTGGCGGAGATGACGACGTTGCTTTGGCCGTGGCAGATGAGGTGGGATGGCGATCAATCACTGATGCTGGAACGTGATGGCCGAGGTTGAATGAGAGTTCGGTGATTGGTAGCGTGTAAATCCCTCCAGGCTGTCTGTGACTATGAAAAGGGGTTCGGACTGGAGTGAGGTTAAGGCGGCTTGAGTCGAAATGAAGTTTCGAGATGGTGAATGGAGACAGGAGCAACACTGAGATATGAAAAAGGTGCTCTCTAACGTCGATACGGCCGAAGCAAGCCAAGCGAGGAAGCGTGTGTTGATGGCAAGCAAACCTATCGAAGCTGAGGCGATGTGCTGCTGTAGACCTTGCTTAGTTCGACTGCTTCACCGCCGCTGCTGCTGTGCAAGCTAAATTTGAACAGAGGGGCAGTGCAGCGACAATGCTCTTGAATCACCGAGCACACACTCACTCACACACACATATATATGAGCGCGGCCAGCGAGAGAGAAAAAGAAAACTCTTGCTTCATAGCTCACGTTGGACCCCGGCGATCCTGCCAAGCCAAGCAAGAGTGTGAGCGAGGTGCACATAAAGTGTCTTGTCCTTTCTTTCCTTCCGTTCCTTTGATGCCGAGCACAAAAAGGGGGAGCAAAAGGGAAACAAAAGGAAAAAAGGACAAGAATCGCGCCCCGCTTTGGCGTGCTGGCATGTCTAGCAATTTGGCCGTTTTTCTCTCCAAGTGCTTCACGTGATCATCAAAAAGGCTTGCTCGACTCAACAATCGAATTGTTCCGCTTCTCCGTTCCTCATGTATATACAATTTTCAGTTACCTTTCGTGCGAGTGAGTCCAGTCGGGACTGTCGCCAACGCGTCCGACACCTACAACGCGACACCTTGACAAAACACGGCAGAAATTGCAATCGGGGATCTTGTTAAAAAGGGATCGCGATAAGCTGCCTCCACATTCTGCTCCGATCACTTGCCTGCCAACGATCACTCGACGGCAGCCAAGATTTCTGTCAAAGTGACGTTACTCATAGTTACTTCCAAACGTCTGACGCCTTGCTTCCTCGTAGCTGCAGCCGAGCATCTGACAGCTGACTCTGTCTGCCTGCCTGTCTGTCTGTCTGTCTGTCTGTCTATCCGGCAGTTCGACCGCTGCTGAAGTTATGATTCATCGAGACGCCATCGCCTAGGCCAAGAGTATCCTTTTTTGTTTGCTACACCGCGTGGCGGTGTGGACTATGAGATCACCCTGCTTCGAGGTGTTGCCCCTTACCTCTCTGCCCATCTTCCAGTCTGCCTGTCCTTCCACCTTGAGCAGCGCAAGCCAGGGCAGGGTATGATGTGATTCTCCGCCCTGCTTCCCACCTCTGCTGCGTCTGCTGTGTTCCTCCATCTAAACACCGTGACCTCCACCTAAACGCCGTGACTCTTGAGTGTCAAAGCATACTTATACCTTGAGCTCGTACCTCATCTTGCGCTCCACACCAACGACCACATACCGCTCTCACACTATCACAGGAAAGCATAACAATCATGTCGACCAACACTCAGGCTCACGACCCCACTGCTCAGGGCGCCGCCCACAAGGGCTCCGATCTCACTCCCCAGCAAAAGATCGACACCCTCCTCGAGATCACCAAGCACATCGGCACTGGTATGCTCACCTCTCGCTCTCCCGATGGCAAGCTTGCCTCTCGAGCCATGGCTCCTGCAACCACCGAAGGTCTCGTCTTCTCCTTCTACATGAACACCGATTCTGGCAAGACGGACGATATTGAATCTGACCCTCAAGTCAACGTCGCTTACTTTGACCCCAAGACCACCGACTGGATCTCCATCTCCGGTAGGGCGGTTATCAACCGTGACCCTACCAAGCTCAAGAAGCACTGGAGCAGTAGCTTGAATGCATGGTTCGATGACAAGAAGGATGGAAAGCACACTGGTGATCACAATGATCCTCGTGTTGTGCTGCTCGATGTCCAGCCTGAGGAGATCAGGATCTACAAGGCTGACGGTAAGCTTGCACAGTTGGGTCAGATGGCAAAGGCTGCAGTCAGCGGTCATACTGCTAGCCCTGGTAAGCTCCTCATCTTGACCGGCCAGGAGATTCAGCTTGCTAGCGGTGTCTACAAGCCTCAACACTAAGTGCGCAAGTTTAAGAATGTTTGTAGTTAACTTTCAATGATATCCCCCATTTGACTCGAATTGCCGATTGGCGGTTATCATGGTCTCCTGAGCTAATTTGATGTTGTGTGCTGTTCAATATTGATGCTCACTACTATACTCTCTCGTATGGTGTCAGTTGGTTCTTGCTGGCGAGCCTATTCGCCCCACAGTGCTATACTTGCTCACTGTACACGGCACGCACGGCGAATAAGTCGGTCATCTCGGACCTAGTAGACATCCCACCCTCTTCCTTCTCCCTTCATCTCCCATCCCCTCCTTCTTCTTCTTCTTCTTCACCGCCATCGTGCGCAACATCAATCATCCTGAACGACACCGCAAACATGTCATCAAACCAACACAACAATCCTCTCTCGCACTTCCAATCAGCCAACCTATTCGACGTCGCCGGCCTAGTCGCAGTCGTCACTGGCGGCAGCTCCGGTCTTGGACTCTACGCCGCCCATGCGCTCGCATCCAACGGTGCGCTAGTCTACATCCTTGGTCGACGCAAACCCCTTCTCGACACCACTGTTTCCCAGTTCCACTCTCTTCTTCCCGACCCATCCTCCCGCAAGTCTGGAGACTTGGTCGCTGTTCAAGCTGACATCACATCCAAAGAGTCACTTACTGCTGCTCGAGAGTTTATCACCACCGACCTGGCTCAGCAGGGGAAAAAAGGTATTCAGACATTGATCTGTAATGCTGGTATCGCTGGGAAATTCCTCCGTTCCTATGGTCAACATCCTCCCTCTATCCCAAACCCAAAGTCTCAGGCTGAAAAGGATAGGGAGTTTGGCGAGATAGTTGATGAGCTATGGTCGTTTAGCCAATCCGACTGCGCCGCAATACTGAACACCAATGTCACTGGAAACTATCTTACCGCTCTAGCTTTCCTACCCCTCCTCAAAGCAGGAACCTCGCCAGACTATCTCTCTCAAACAATCTTGATCTCTTCCAACGCTGCTTGGGCAAAAGTCCCACTGCTGAACCCCATCTACAACATCTCCAAAACTGCCGTCTCACATCTGGGTCAGATTCTGTCGACGATGTTTTGCGACCACGGATTGCGAACCAACATCATCGAACCAGGTCTCTATCCAAGCGACCTAACCAGTACAGAAGGAAGAGACGAAACCACAGGTCATGGAAAGCTAAGTCACACAAACGGAGCAGATATCCCAATCGGCAGGTGTGGTAAACCGCAAGAGCATGCCGGTGCGGTCTTGTATCTGGCTAGTAGAAACAGTCAATTTGCCAACGGAGCCAGGATAAGGGTCGATGGTGCGGCATTGCAGAAAGTAAGTGCCCCTTGTCCATTTGACGACCTTGTCCATATGACGAGTGCTTGTAGAGCTGACATCTCCTTTCTTTCTCTCTTTCTTTTTCTTTTACTTGATCGGCGTTTGATGCTATAGTTGCCTGCTTCTGATTGAGCAAGGATGCATTTCTACAGATCTCTTTCACAAACTAAGCTTGTAGCAGACTGTCATGCAGTTGGACTGAGCCAGTCGAATGCGAATGAGAGTCTGTTTTCGCAACTTTGCTCTTCACACTTCATCTTCACATGCTCCCAAGTGCCATATCAATCTGTGTTCAGCCCAAAACCCAAGCTTCCGGTGTTATTTGCGGCCACAGTACTATATGTGGTCTCAAGCTGTGATACCGCTCTTCTTAACCTTGCCTTTACTACCTCCTCCCGCACCACTCCCTGCACCTCCTGCAGCCATCGTTACTCCACTCAACCCCGCCGCCGCCACCTGCTGCTCCGCCTGCTGCTCCAACTTCTCCCTGTCCAACTTCTCCCTGTCCAACTTCTCCCTCTCCCTATCAATCAACCATTTCCTTTCAGTTGCCATGGTCCATATAACCCTCCGGGGCATCTTACCCGTAGGAGGAACTTTGTATCTCTGTTTCTCCTGTTCTTGATCCGGAAGAGTGTTGGCTTGCAAAACCCAATCTTTCATCTCACCCTCGCCTTCTGCCTCCTTCTCCCCATCCTCACCCTCCTCCACTCTCTCTTCCTCTTGGGCTTCCTTGGCAATGGCGAGTTCCTGAGCATATTTCGTCCTCTGTCTGTGCTCTCGCATTTTCTCCTGATAGAATCCTTGCAACAAGCCAATCTGGTCTCCAATCGCGCTTGCAACCAGCGGTATTGATTCTGGAGGTGGTGGATAAGGAAGCACGTTCTCCTTTGCCGCACTTTCCCCGCCTGCTCTAGCCAACAGAGCTGAGTTCTTCCCCCTCCCATAAAACAGTCTACTGGGAACAGTCAAGCCATTCAACCCAACCTCTCTATCCAATCCAAGTTCTTTAAACCCAAAGTAATCATCTCCCAAATCTTCAGCAAAGTTACCCGCAACCAAAGCCTCGCCATTATCCGCAAACAATGCTTCATCTTCAATCACTCCTCTACCCCGTTCGGTGGAGAGGGTAAACTGTTCTCGATAGCTCGACCTGAGTTTGCGGAGTAAGTCGGACATTTTCGATCCATACCGTTCAACGTTGTTCTTGATGTAATTTTCCAGCCCAGCAACGTCGGTTCCTTGGGTCTCTTGGAGCGTGTGAAGGATCATTTCTTCCACCGACATGCTCGTTGCGTACCTATCAGCATACAGCCTCAACATTCGACCCATATTCCCTAAAAACTCCCCCAGAGTATCAGTTAGCACATCAACCGTGGATCGATGTCCACCTTCGAACCCCTGGTGTGCGAGTATAAGCCTTACGTTGTAAGACGCATGCTCGCGCGCCGACTCCGCCGAGATACGGGTGAACGGATTTCGGATCTGCCCAAAACGCGACCAAGAAGCGTCATCTTCAGGGTCGGAAGGGTAGTCCGATTCCTCATCCGAACTCATCGAAGTGAGGTATGCAGGGATCGGTGCTTCGTTCTCGACAAAGTGGGCTAGGGTGAGGAACTTTGCATGGGTTGCTTGAACTTTGTGTAGGGTTCGAATGTTACGTGCTATTTTGCCCTGAAGTCCTTTCCGACGGGTGGCTGGGATTAGGTGGTATGCTTTTTTCCGCCGTTTCTTCTCTCTACCTCTTTCTTCGTCTTCTGCTTCTTGAACTGGAACGCGGTCGGAAGAGGGGAGGGAGGGTAAAGCACCAGTCATGAGTCGCTGTGAAGTGGTGACTGTGAACCAATCTGCTGATGCATCGAGGGGCGAGATTCCGTGCGGTGTTGTTGAAGCGGTAGTGATGGATGCAGCGTGAGATTGCGCTTGTGATTGCGACCGAGGTTCGGGCGTAGCTTTCTCCTTGCCCTTCCCTCGCTGCGGTGGTGGTGCGAAGATGGAAGAGAGTACCGTAATCAACACATGCTCTTCCTCCTCCGCATCCGCCTTAATGCTATCCATAGCTTCCAGTGGTTGCTTAGCTAGTGCGGTCATCATCGGCTTCGAACTTGGCCCAGCACCTTGCTCCACCATACTCAACCCCGCATCAATCCTCGCAAAATTCAGCATCCCCGCCGATGTCCTCACAAAGGCTTCTTGATCACCAAACTCCCCTCCTCCCTCTCTCCTCTTCTTCCTCTTCCTCTGCTCCTTTCCATCCTTCCCCACCTTTCTCCCCTCCACGCCTTGATCAACTCTAACATCCTCCACTGGCACCCCATTCATATTCATCCGCTTTCCGCTTCCCGCATTCGCACCCCACTGCCCTAAAACATCCCTAACCTCACTCTTCTCGCCAATAAACTCCAACAAATGGTTCGCCTTTTTCCGCATAAACGCCACATTCCTCCTCAATGGATGACTAGGATCGCTGTTATACGTCAGACAATTCTCCCAGATCAACTCTAAATCCGCTGCAAACTGTTTCTTTGTCTTATACTGTCCGCTCTTCACTTTTTTCTGCATAGTTCCCAAATCCATCGGATGCTTAATGACGTCGTAGTAGTCCGGTGCATCGCGCTTGGAAACTTTGGAGAGGAAAGCGGTGGAATGCTCGGTGTAGTTTTTCAGTTCGGTAATGATCCGATCGATCGATTCGAGGAATTCTTCTCGTTCATCACGACCTTTGCAGACTTGGGTGAGAAGGTCGCGCAGTTCGGAATCGGCGAGCTTGACGGAGGAGCGTTTCGCTTCGATTGCTTGGAGTAGGTATTTCATTGTGCCCGTATGAGAGGGGGTGAGGGAGCTGAAGTGAAGCTCGAGTGAGGGATCGGTTGCATGTGTCGGATGAGGATGAAATTGAGATTCCGCGATGTGTGATGGTTCGAAGCAGGGATATTGTTGTTAGAGATGATGATGGATGATAGTCAAGTGTTTGAGGACGCGGGGGAAGCAACCGAGACCGCATTGCATCGGTCTTCCGTCTTCCGAGTTCCTAGTTCCGAGTTCCACTTTTTTTGGGGGGGGGGGTTTCTTTTTTCTTTTTCGTTTGCTCCTTGTCGGATTCGACCAAATCTCGCGTCGCCATTCACCGCTGCGGCGTCCCTGACATCTGTCTATCAAACACAAAAGAAAAAACACTCATACCGACGCCTGGCAGCAGCGACCATACATCTCGTACTCATCATATCTGAATGTTGATTTCACGCTCTCAGTCTGTCGATTCATACGCTTTCAAACAAAGGGAGATTCAGTTTGCCATTGAGCAGTGCGTTCACTCCTGCGAGGACATGATCTGACCGTTAGCCTGTCCGGCTTGATGAGCTTGAGCTTCTTGCACCTTTGTTCGGTGTCTCTGTCTCTCATCGAGCTCTTGCAGTAGCTTGTCGGGGTCATCTACGACGAAGCCATGTGCGAAGGTATGTCTGAACATGTTGTTTGGGTCGACACGCTTCTTGATTTCCAACAGCCTCGTGAAGTTGTCAAGCCCGTATGCACCGATGACGCGATCCATCCTCTCGGATCTGCCCAAGAAGCAAGGATACGGCCCACCGACACTGACCTTGTTCACCACCTCGTTCAGCCAGCGCTCGACGCTTTCAATACAAGTTCGATCCTCTGCTTTGCCACTCCATTGCTGCAAGGATCCGACGGTGAACTTGGCTGCTCGTGCTTCGGGGCAGATGCAAGTCTCGTCTGCAGGACTGTCTTGCACTGCTCCACCCATGAGTTCGAAGAGCCACACTGCTCGGCTACCGAGGCTTTGGAAGTTACGAACACTCTTGGCAATCACATCATCAGTCAGTGTGGAAATGAGGTCTCCACGCACCATCCATCGTCGACCAGTGCCACCTTTGAGAACCTTTGCAACACCATCTTGCTGCGAGAGGAAGCTGCGTTCTTCCACATCCTTCAACAAGAGCCTCTCTCCAGTCCAACTGTTGATGGCTTGGACAAGTGCTTCACCATCCAATTTTGGGCCGAGGTAACAGACCTGAATGACGATGACATGCGATGTCTTGCTCGGTCCAGCAGTGAGGATGAGGTTCGTGTACAAGTTCCGTGGAAGTCCAGCCTTGAGACAGTCTCGCCAATGTCGAATGAGCGAGCTCGCCGTTGCTGGATTGAGAGGGTAGATGAGGTTGCCCGAGTAGACGGGTGGCACAGGGTACGCCTTAACGGTGAGTCGGGTGACAATGCCAAAACAAGGCGCTGCACCTCGTACAGCCCACCACAAGTCCTGCTCTTCCTGCGACTTGTGCCTGGACTCGTCATTGAGCGTCATGATCCTGCCATCCGCCAAAACCATCTCGACTTGGACAATGTTGTCGAGCGAGAGACCGTAAGCTCGCGTCAGGTATCCGAACCCACCAGTCGTCATGGCTGTCGAACCGACAGGATACGCCGAAACAGGCACGTGGTATGGCACACCATTGATAACGAGTGATGGCATAGGATCATCTTGCTCCACCTGCCCACTCTTGCCTTTGTTCTTCTCATCCATTGCAGCGAGCAAGTTACCTTGCCGTCCTGCGCGGTCTGTGAAGGCATCAAGACCTCGAATGCCTACACCCGGGCCAAATGATGCCAGTGCATATTTGTCTTTGTACACGCCGGGAGACAGGATGGCCGTTGCTTGCTGGTGAGACCCTTCCAAACGCGAATCAAAGTTAAACGGGGTCGAGGCGTCAGGAAGCTGTGGAATCGGCGATGGCGAGCCGTACTTTGGCAATGGCGACGGGATGAAGCGCGGCAAGTTGCAGCTGGGATCGTTGCTGGCATTTTGATTCACAGCCCAAGTGCTGGATGGCTATGCATCTTGCAAGTCGCTGAGCGTCGAGGCGCCAAAGTAGCCCGCGGCGCCGCTGGGTCGACCTGAATCCATCTCGTTGGACGAATCTTCGCCCGAAGAAGAGCGGCAACTGCGCGAATTGGATTGACACAGGGCAGCTTCAGGATCAGCTGCAAATGTTTTGGCGTCCCATGGCAGCGAACCAGGTGCAGTTGAAATACTCGAGATACCGGCTTCTGCACCGTCGCTTCGCCACACGAATTCACCTTGAGGAAGCTTGAGTTTCTCGTTTGAAGTGCCAGCGGGCAGTCTGTGGTTTCTGTGCCATGGTGAATGCTCTGCACTGGCACTCATGTCCCAATCATCTGGTGTTTGGCTGTTGGAGACACGGCGTCGATAGCATCCTGAATCTGAAGCTGAACCAGACCCAGATGCTGAATTTGAACGAGAGGCAGAGCGACGTTGCGATGTTGATCTGCGCCCACCCTCAGGCTTCGGCATTGAGATCAACGAGCGACGCTTGAAAGGCAGTGACTCGTCACCGACATTATCAGTAATGACGCTACCGATGGCATCTGCGTCTGTTTTGATGTCGGCATGGTCGCGGTCGCAACCTGCATTCGAAGATTTGGCGGACGACTGCTTGGAAGCCGAAGTGAAACTAGATGCGAGGTGCGAAGAGCTGCCACCACTGTTGGAGCCAGAGTTGCTAGCACCACCAGATGAATCGGATGCATTGCCCGACAGATCAGGCTGTCTGTCGACCCGGATCTTTGCGGGAAGGGGTGCAACGGATGGAAGCGAAGAGGAAGATCTGGCAGTCGGGTAGAGTGGCGCAGTATCACGCGGCTCGGAAGCGTCAAGGAAGTCACTTCTGGAAGCGGCCACACGCCGTACGTCGCTGTTGGTAAGACTAGAGGCATCAGCGTTACTTGGCTGCTCGCGTTCCTGCTCGTTATCATTGTCACGTTGGTCCTGGTGCTGATGCGTTGAACTGGCATAGGAGCTCTCGCTGTCTGCATCTGCGCCACACTCATGACTTTGATCCTGCTGGATTGATTGTGACCGCGACTTGGCATGGTTGGTTGCATCCTGCAATGCGGGATACAACAGATTGCTATCCTCCGTCCTGCGCTTTGGGGTAGATGTATACTGGGAGGCGCTGAAGTTGGCATTGTCGACATCCGAGAGCGTAGCGAGGTAGGCATCGTCCGACTCGCGTGGCTTACGCTTCAATGCATTCTTAGGAGCATCCTGCGGGTCGACATCTTCGGAGGAGTCATCCTTGAAGTTTTTGGACATGGTGGCCGGATCCTGGAGAGGGGTCGCGGATGAATTATGGTTCTGCTGAATAGTGAGTTGGTCTGCTGCACGGAGGACAGAGTCGCTGTGAAGGGAGATCGAGTTGGAGTCGGCTTGAGCGGTGATGGGATCAATTGCTGCTGATGGTGGTGGGACAGCGAAGGCCGAGGTTGGCGAGCTAGCAGATGCTGCTAATGGGGGTTGCTGCTAAGAAGACGAGGCGCTCGACGATCTGGAAGCAGCGTCAGAGCGGTTAAGGCAAAGGTTACTTGGCTGGTAAGAAGTAGCGAGCCCTGTAGAGGGAACGGTCAACGGTGATGAATCTGGTACAGCGCCAGCGCCAACTCGGGATGGTATCGAGTTGGGCACGACAAGCTTGATGTCATGCATGAGACTAGTGTCGATGACCACCTCATCCTGAATGGCCCAACCAGCAGTGGCAAAACCTCCGGATTTGATGGATGGCGAGAGACGGTGAGTAGCGCAGAACTTGACCAGAGCGGAAACGTCTTGAACATCGACAGGCATGGTGACCATCCAGCCACCCAATGGAGCAGCATCGTTAAAGATTGTGATGCTCTTAGCAAAGAGAGGTTCACCACGGATGGCGATCTGACCACGAAAGATGGTGGCAAGCTGAGCTCGCAGCGATTCGAAGTGAGCATACTTGTCCCTGACGACTTGCTTGGCCATGGGAGTTGGCTCGAGGATGTCGTATGGTGGGATGCGATCTGTCATGGTGTCGGAGGGTGGCTATAGATTGTGGGTATCAAGGACGGGTTGCGAGGATGTGATTTCGTACGGGCTGGCAGGTCAGAAGGACAAAGCCAGGGACCTGCGTGTGCAGAATGGTGCGGAGCAAGCGCAAGGCTGAAGAGACTCTTGTTGATGTGCGAGTTGGAGCCGGCTTGTTGGCAGGCGGCAACGGCGGAAGCAGTTGGGAGGTGATTGCTGGACAACGTGCTGAGCGACAGCTACTATTGGCGTAGCCGCAAGTCCGAGTGCCGAGTGATCCAGTGCGATCGGAGAGGAGCTCAGCGGAAGAGAGTAGATGTGGACTATTGGAAGCTGAGGGTCGATGAGAAGTGATCGGTTAAGGGTGAAGGTGTATGCGTTCAATACGGGTCGAGGGGAAGTAGATTTCCTGGCCGTTTGTTGTTTATGTTGCAATGATCGGTGAGAGCGGCTCAAGCTTGCAAATGTTGGAGAGGTGATGGAAATGATGATGAGAAGGTTGACAGATGAAGGCAAAGTGTGACAGTCTCGACTGTGGGGAAGAGGAGAAGGGGAAGAGGAGATAGAGAGAGAGAGGCACGGACCACATCGGGCGGGATTTTGGGAAGGAAAATCCAGCCGAGTGTGACTTCTGTGTCGACGTAACAAATGGTGAAAAAAAGAAATTCGAATCTAACATTGAGAATGCAGCGCGAAATGATGAGGTGTCGCTGCTCATTCGCAAGCTTGGCATGACGTCTCACAAGACTGAGAAAAGGCCTGCTCGAACCACCTTGTCCCACTCTTGCTTCCCCTCATTATACCACCCGTCACCAATACCATCTTCACCTTACCCTCACCTCGACCCTCACCTCGACCCTCATCTCGGCCCTCATCCCGACCCCGATCGCATTCGAATCAAGCAGGCCAAACAGGGCTCACGCACTACTCCTTGCCTGCTCTCGACACCGACACTTAACCCTCGGCCGTTGGTTGGTCTTCGCTTCATACGCCGCCGATCATGGCATCCACCGTCATGTCTTTCGCTTCTCGCCCTGGCAGCAGCACCCTCACATCTCTTTTCCTCGCGATTCTCTCCTCCCTTTTCATTTTGGCTTCATCCGTCTCAGCATCGGCCAAAAATGTCCAAATGCAAGAAATGGATTCCGACGCAATCGTCTCCCTCCGTTCCCACTCCATCTACGCACCCTACGTCGACTCCAACCTGCAAAACAAATTCTGGGATTTCGGAGCAGACGCCATCGTCGACACCAACCGACACATCCGTCTAACCCAAGACCGTTCGCACCAAATGGGTTGGCTATGGTCTCGTCTCCCTCTCACCGCCGAGAACTTTGAAATCGTATTCGAGTTCAACATCGACGGCCACGCTTCCCACGTAGCTGGAGATGGCATGGCAGTCTGGCTCACCCAAGATCGAGCAAAACCAGGGCCCGTGTTTGGAAGCATCAACTACTTCACCGGTTTAGGCATCTTTTTTGATACCTATCCCAACTCTCGACATCCCTACAGCTTCCCCAGGATCTCAGTCATGAATGCAAACGGTGTCGAGGCGTATGAGAATGACAAAGATGGTGCTAGACAGGAAGTTGCTGGCTGTTCCATCGACTATCGTAATTCCAAGGTCGCAACCAAGGGCAAACTTATCCACGTCAAAGACATCTACACAGAACTCCAAATTCACCATTCCGAATGGGACCACTGGCAATCATGCTTCAAGCTGGATAACATCACCCTGCCACTAAACCCCTATCTCGGATTCTCAGCACTCACAGGTGACGTATCAGACAACCACGACATCGTCTCAATCACCTCATCCAACCTCATCTATCGCAACCGAACCCCACAACAGCTGAGACAAGAAAAGATCAAACACTTCCCAGAAAAGTTCGGGGTCAAACCAAAAAAGAAAGCTTGGAATTTCGGCGGCAACACCAAAGGCTGGTCTAGTGATGTAAACAGTGTTGGTGGTAGTGGCAATAAGCGTCGAGCACGAGTCGGGGCAGGATTGGTGCGATTTGTCAAGGATGTGTTTGGGTTTGTGTTTTTCTTGCTGAAATGGGGTTTGGTTTTGGCGGCGGTAGGTGCGTTGGTGTTGTTGGGATTGCAGTATCGAAAGAAGCAGAATATGAAGCGGTTCTAAGCATGAATCAGCCCTTGACTTAGCATAGCACAAAAGCAATGCTTGCAAATCAAAAGCATCTCTCTCACACGCCCTTTGCAAGTTTGTGAGGATGAACAGCTTTCACTTGTACTGAATCGCTAAAGTATCAGGAGATGTATCGAGACAACAGCTGGTCCAGCGTATCCAGATCAACACTCAGAGGTTTATTCGTCAACCTCACTCCTCCTGAAGTCCTCTTTCCTCCCGCAAATTGAACACTGAGCAAACTCGGCTGAGCAAAGGATAACGTGCAAACCAATCTCTGCCCTCCTTTACCTTGCTCGACATACACCTTGGCAGATCCTTTCAGCACCTCCTCCCTCCCACTTTGGCTCGCCCTGTAGATCGAGTGTAGAGACCCTTCCCCCTCACCCCCGCTTGCTTTGCTGGTGGGAGGAGTACAAGGTACCCCATCCACCATCCTCGCTAGGCTCCTCGTCAGCTCTTCCACCGTTCCGCGCGCCGCTGGGGAGAGACAAGTTCTTGGTGTGATGGGAACTAACTTGATCCTAAGCTTGATCGCTCTTTCGCCCTGCACTCTCTCCTGTACTCCTCGTAGCACCACTCCGAGTCTGTAGACGAAAGACCAATAGTGCAGTCCAACTAGGATGGGACCGAGGCAATCCAGTTTCGATAGCGCCGCGCTCGTCGCTTTTCCTCCCGCTGCAATGCCTTTTCCTCCTCCTAATCCTGTGTCGGCCTTGGCGTTACCAGCAGAAGTGGACTTCTTCGGGACAGCAAGAGCGTTCGCTTTCAGTGCGCTGGCACGACTCGGTGCATCACATTTCCTGCCCTCCTTTGTTGCGCTCATGAATGCCATCGATTTCCTAAGCGGACCGAGTCGGAGGAAGGCTAAAAGCAGACTAGCGTGTGGTGAGTAGTTCACCTTCTTCTCCTCTTCCTCCTCCTCCTCCTTCTCCTCTTTATCTCCAGTGTCAGGATTGGTCGGCACAAGCTCGACAATAAGATCGAGTCTTTTCGTCAAAACGATGCGAACCGAAGTAGGCGTAAGTCTCACCCCAAAAGAAGGCGGTAGCAGTCGAGCCTGGGCAACAACATCTCCAAAAATCAACTCATCCGAGGCTTCCCTCGACGCCATCTGCAATTCCGAATCCAGTACCTGCCCCATAACAATCCCTCCCTCCTTCTTTTCCCCTTCCGCAGCAGCAGCATAAGGGGGGTCGCTGGACCATTGAACCTTCCCTTCCATCCCTTTACCGCCTGTTGTCGTAGAAGGCCAAAGAACAAACCTTACCCGCAATCTCCGATGCATCCGATCAGGGAAGACAAGTTTTTGTTTCACCTTGTCTACCAATCCTCCTCCTCCTCCTCCTTCTCCTCCCCCACCACTACCAGCAGACGAGGCGGGTGTATCGGCCCAGTAGGCCAGACTTCGTCGCCTCAACTCAATCGGTGCTTCTGGCGATCCGAACCCAATCCAAGCATCTCTCGCACCTTCTTCTTTGACTTTGCCGTCCGAAGTAACAACGGGTGTTCCAAAGCCTTGCAATCCCGCAGCGCCCTTCTTCTTTCCCCCTGCACCCTTTTTAGTGCCTTGGGAGCCTTCCTCCTCTTCAGTATTCGAGACACCAAATCGTTCAACATCCAACAAAGGCCGCCCTGGAGTCAAACCCCATCCTCGCCCGTGTAATCCTATCAATGCTCGCCATCGTTCTCGATTGGCGCCTTGACTCTCTCTCAACTCGTCCCCTGCACTACTCAGCAGTTCTGCTGTATTAGCGATCGCTTTTCTTTTACTTTCCAATACGATCTTAAACTCTCGCAACTTATTCAGCTTGAATCCTGCCGTGGACTCTAATTCTCGCTTCGCTTGTTTCAACCCGTAGGCTGCGCTGTTTGGGTCCTCGTCAAAATCCTCCTCTTCCTCTACTTCGCCTTCAGTGGACACATCTCGCCGAGTGGCAGTGGAAGGGTTCAAGCTTGTCCTAGAGAGCGCGATGGAGAGCGGATCTAAAATAAACTCCTCTTCACGATTGGATGGGTGTGTAAGATAACCGAAGATCCCCAACGGTGCTTTGGTTGGGTTCGGAGCGGCGGTAGTTGTTGAACCTGACCTATTCGACTGCGTTCCAAGACTCGGTGCTGGAGACCTCATCCTCCCCGCTACCGCCGCATTATTCGAACCAGAAGCAGTATTGGTGGAGCGATACTGCTTGATCAACATGCCCAACAACTGATGCGCATGGATAGAGTTGAGATACGCTACATCCAGGTTCTGTAACACTTTGCCTCTCAGTTTCACAAACTCGCTTTCCCCGATCGTACCGCCTACTGTGCCTTTGCAAGGATTCCGCAGTATCCCTTCTTCCTCTTCTTCTCCTTGTAGTTTGGGCTGATCTTCTTCATCGTCGCTTTCTTCTTCTTCAGAAGCGGGGAATTTGCGGGTGAGATCGGATGTGCGGAATTGAGAGAAATCGCCTCTTTCGGCCCAAAGCCGTCTAACATCCTCTGAAAGTTGCTGAGATGCGGGCTTGCGAGAGATGAAGATGTTGCTTCCATCCGGCAGAATGTCTGCTAGTTGTCGCTCGCGATCAAATGCTGTCGTGATAGAGGTGGATGAGTGAGGCAGGGGATTGGGATCGGTGTAGATGTGGACTGGTTCTATTGCCAGCTCTACTTCCTTGGAGGACGAGGGTATGGTGGAAGGACCTGCTTCAGAGGACGACATTGCAGCTGTCTGGATGGTGTGATGCTGAAGGGAATGTTGTTGCGGCTATGGTTTCATGCTGGCTGCCCTCTACTACGCTCTGGTGCGAAACGAGCAAGCCTTAGAGGTCGAGGATGGTGGCTTATGGTCGTGAGATGGTTGTCAAAACGACAAGTGTTGGATGCCGTTTCTTCTGTGACTGCTCCGTGCACCTCAAAAAGCGAATGAGTTTCAATTTAATTTGATTTCTTTTTCTTTTTCTTTTTCTTTCTCACTTCTCTGCTCGCTATCGGACGCATCACCACAACGACGCCATCCCATTCGGTCCTGACACAGATGTTCTCGTACTCATCGTTCCATGTGACGTCTAGTAATGCATGAGATACATATTTGAGATACAAGCTCCACCACCTGCTGCCGATCCTCTATGATTATGCCCAATCCCCGCTCCCAGTCGCAACGAGTTGCTTGGTCTCTTCCTCTGCCACCCTTCGCTCCCAAGTTCTCCTAACTTGATGCAACCCAAAACTAACCGCCGCGATCCCAGCCAAAAACACCAAATCTGCCAGCGCCAACCCAGTCGTCTGAAACACACCCTGAAATGGCGGCAGATACACCATCCCCAGCTGTGCCAGCAAACTTATACTAACTGTCAACCCTAACATCCTGTTCGCGGTGATCCCCGTATGCAGGCCTCTATTCTGAACAGCAGAAACGAGATCGAGGAATACGAAGCAGGTGAAAGTCATTGTCGAATCTCTCTGATCTGCTACCTTGCCTCCCACCGCTGCTGAGGGATCTGGTTCGATATCCGCTGGAGCCAACTCGTGAATGTATACGTAGAGTGTACCCAACACCACCATCGTCGCCGAAAACGCAATCCGATAAAAGAGCCGGCGGGTAAGAACAGGAGAGTTTTTGGCTCTGGGAGGTCTAGCCATAACACTCCTCCTATCCACCGGATCGACTCCTAAACTCTGACTCGGAGGACCATCCATCAATATATTAATAAACAGAATCTGCATCGCATTCAGCGGCAACCTCAACCCCCATGCTGTACTCAACGTAATCAACGTTAGTGCTGCGACGGCGGTGGAGAGCTGAAAGGAAAGGAAATTTTGAATATTATAAAATATCCCCTTCCCTTCCTCAACAGCGGATAAGATGGTTGCAAAGTTGTCATCGACTAGGATCACGTCTGCGGCTTCTTTTGCGACATCGGTTCCGCCTCGACCCATGGAGATACCGATATCGGCCAATTTTAGAGCGGGGGCATCGTTGACGCCGTCTCCTGTCATGGCGACAACGTGACCGCAGGATTGGAGGGCGGAGATGATCGACATTTTGTGCCGAGGGGTGGTGCGAGCGAAGACAGAGATCGTGGGGATGACTTCAACGAGGGATCGCTCGGAGAGAGTGTCGATTTGGCGACCTGTTAATACCCCCGCTGCGGTGGTGGTAGAGGAGGAGGAGCAAGTGGTGTTGGTGGAAGAAGAGGATGGCGAGAGAATGCCAAGTTGACGAGCCATAGCAACAGCCGTCACCTCGGAATCACCCGTGATCATCACCACTTGCACTCCACCCCTCGCTAACTGCGCAATTGCATCCTTCACCTCAGCTCTGGGAGGATCTTGCATCGCTTGCAAACCCGCAAAGGTCAAGCTTGCATTCGAACCAGAAGCAAATGCAACGACCCTCAACCCTTGACTCGATAACTTGATCGCCGCTTCCCCTATCTTCTTCCTCCACCCATCATCCAGTCTCACCGGTGATCCATCCGCTCCTAACACTGTACTGCTTTTCTCTAAGACAACTTCAAACGCTCCTTTCATATACACCGCCTCCCCCAATCCCCCAGTCCTACTTGCAGAGCTGGTGGCGAGAGTACCAGTGATCGTCATGAACTTTTTCTCCGAATCAAAAGCCACTTCTGAACTCCTCTTGAAGTATGGTCGTTGATCTTCCAATCCAAACACGCTCAAAACGTTGACGAGTGCAACATCCGTAGCTTGGCCAACGTTTGTGCCTAGTTCGTTTCTATGAGAGTTGTTGCAGAGATTGCCGGTCAATAGCACCTTGGACAGTGCTTGCGAGTGGCGATGGGAGATGTGCTGAGCAGCATCGATAATCCCATCTTCTGCAGTCCAGCATTTCGTGACGGTCATTTTGTTCGTTGTCAATGTGCCCGTTTTGTCCGAACATACGACGGAGACAGAACCGAGAGTTTCGACCGAGGGAAGCTTCTTTACGATCGCCTTCCTGTTCGACATCCTAAGCACCCCCAGCGCCAACGTTACCGTAACAACAATGGGCAAACCTTCAGGAATAGCAGCAACAGCCAAACTTACACCAATAGTAAACATCTCCAATGCCGGCCTCCTTTGCCATACACCCATCAAACAGATCACCGCAATAACAGCAAAACTGACCATACTCAACTTCTTGGCCAATTCATCCATACTCAACTGGAGCGGTGTTCGCTTTTGAACGACTTCATCGACCATGCTGAAGATCATGCCGAATTCGGTACTCGCGCCTGTACCAACAACGATGCCTTTTCCATGACCAGATTTGACGAGGGTTCCCATGAAGGCTATGTTCTCTCGCTCGCTGATTGACGTCACTTGCCCACTCTGGCCACTACTCGCGCTGGTGCCGTTTACCGCGTTACTTTGGGGGTGGGAGCGGGGGATGAGATCAGCATGTTTCCTCCTCGGCTTGATCTCTCCCGTCAATGTACTCTCGTCCACCTCCAAGGAGAGGCATTCTGCAATCCTTACGTCTGCTGGCACTCTATCTCCTGTTGCAAAGGTTACTATATCCCCTGGTACCAACTCGTTCGCTAGTACACTGCTTGTTACTCCATCCCTAATCAGGTGGCAGTAGTGGGGAACGAGCTTATTCAGCGCTTCTAGCGACTTTTCGGACTTTTGCTCCTGGTAAAATGCAACGCTGATCACGATAAGAATGGCAATCGTAATGCTAAGCGCATCATCAATCTGTCCGATCAATAAGCTAACCGCGGCACTGGCCAACAAAAGCAATATCAAGGGCTCTTGAAACTGGGCGAGAAACTTCTTAAACGGATCATCGCCGGCTCTTACTGCAAACTCGTTGTACCCGCCTGCCTCTCTTCTTGCTTCATGCACAAGAAGTGGTGTCAGACCAGTTTGGAGAGATGGACAGTGCAAACGCTCCAAACACTGCTCTACGCTGAGATGGGTGTACTGTGCGGAAGCTGAGACGGGGATCGAACGGGAGGGGGAGGAAGAGGCGAGGTCTATGGATGTAATTTGGCGATAGGATGCATCGAAAGCGTTGGATTTGTGCGATGCGAACTGTGGTGGTGGTGGGTAAGCACTGTGATCGGCGGTAGAGGCAGTGTTTGAGTATGGCTCGTCAGGGTTCGATCTGCGAAGGGTTGTGCTGAAAGCAAACTGATCTGCTGGTGGGAGGGTGGAGGTTGAGGGGGGTATTGGGGCTGATTGCAGGTCGTACTCCGATGAGGGTGGGAGGTGGCGGTATCGGTTTGTGCTTGCCATGATGGCAGATACTGCCGGACCCAAAGCCGTCGTTGCAAGAAGCTCGGATGGGTTTCAGTGCTTCGATGAGTGTCGACTGATTGGAAGCATTACCAACGGAGATGATCAAGATGAGAAGGTGAGAGGGTAACAAGGTGTGCTCGCACCTTGACACGACAGCAAAAACACAGAACAGAGCACATGGATGTTGGAAACTTGAGTCGTTTCGGTCCCGATACTAGCGATCGGGGAGAGTCTAAGTACGATGTCGCAACAAAACAAATATACTCAATTGACTGATGTGAATGCGGCGAGAGCCTAGTAGGAGGACATCCTATCTAATGTCGATATGCGACAACAAGTGGGAGGTAGATGTACCCGATTTCTCTCTTCTATCGGGGTTGCCCGATTGTTCAGCTGAGATCGACTTCGTTCGATTCTCGGCTCCGATCTTGTCTCGGCTCCGATCTTTTCTCCCCGATTAACTCTTTCAGAGTCGTGCTGGATCGTCCTCTTTAGCAGTCTCGTTCAAAGCGAGAGAAGAAGGCTTACGTTGCGAAAATGGAGGAAATGCGGTTAGACGACTTTCTCTCCTCCTTGGCTGTTGCCAGAGAACCGACTTACGCTTAGCTTTTTCACCTCCCATTGCGCACACACTTGGCACTGTCGCTTCCTCCGAAAGACACCGAGCCACAGAAATTGGAATAAGAGATGCGGAATGAAGCCGAACTGTCAATCTGCCCCGAAAATACAGTTGTCGGATGATCCGCTGAAAGTGTTTGTCTGATTTACTCGAGCATTGTATCGTGGGAAAATGTGAGAGCGAGTTGCGTGTGGTCACCGCAATTGACGGCTCCTCAGCCTCCACTCAGCCAACTGACGACAATAGCCAAAGCCTCCAACCAAAGCAAGGACCAACACTTGCCATTCTCTCCTCTTCTCTTGGCCATTTGCACCCTCTTGGCCTCGACATTCCTTCCGACACCACCACCACCACCACCACCACCACACCACCACCACAAGACCTGATCGAACACTACCTTCTGCTGACCTTCCAGCAGCATGGCCCCCCTAGCAAACATGGCACCTCAAAGAGATTTCATTCTCTTTGACGATCCCGCTCCGTCGACAGCAAGCCGCGACAATGCCTTGTCACCACCATCTTCCCACAGCAAAGAACTTCTTGGCATCGGCTCCTTTAGCAAGCATCGCTCGCCCAGACAATCCCCAGCTCTAGACGATGTATCAACTCCATTACCAGATACACTCGATCAAGTCGGCGGTCCTAGACGCAAACGACACAGAAGTCAAGCCTATCCTCCCTCGGCGCCACTCCCACGGCCCAGCTGCCAAGGTACCAGCGACTCTTCCGCTCAAGCATCCAACCAGCGTCTCTCACCTCCTCATCCCCCCAGCGGCAGTCTTGGTCCACCGATGCATCATCTTACCCTAGCTGATTCTACGCCAGCTTGCAAGTATCATCCCAATCCTCCTCCACCTGCCCTCACCTCGCTTGCTTCGGCTGGCATGACTCTCGAGCAACAAGAACGTGTCAAGGCACAGATCCGTGCAGAGCTTGCTGGTGTCGACACTCGTGCTTTCAAAGGTCCATTGCGAGACATTCTCCAGAAACAGGACTACACCCCTCGTCCAACTGACATGCAAACAAGCCCGCTCTCAGCATCATCTGATCCTATGCAAGCAGGTGTCGCACCTTCTTTCGCCCTCTTTCCTGACTATCATCTCGGTGATCAGTCTCAGCGTCGGTCAAGTCAGATACCCAACAAGGAGCCAGAGCAAGAGCGCATCCCTGATCAAGAGATGCCACCTCTTCACCATCGCAGCAGCGCCGACTTGCGCACACGCAGCAGTACCTTTGACAACAACTTTGCCGCCAATTCTTACCCACCTGCCCGTCACTCGCATAATTACTTGCCGGACTGGGCTCGTCAGTCGCAATCCATCCAGGGCTCTCAGATCGCCTACTCGCATCACCACCACCACCACTACCACCACCAGCAACAGCAGTCGCAACAGCAGTCCCCGCAATCGCAACACTCGCAGCAACAACGACCCAGCATGCCTCCACCCGCCATGTCGCAGAGTCAACTTGCTCAACGAGGAGGTCCCGTATCCATGGCTTCGACAGAGACTTACGGTGCTCCTGTCAGCAACTATCCGCCAGATAGGCGGCGCCCTTTGAAGCGAGAGTCGAGCGGCCTCACTGTCAGTCCACAAGAGGCATTCTTGGATTATAATGATGTCGAGAATGCCTTGTCGCATTCCGGCCTTGGAAAGATGCCTAGCCTGTTTGCAAGTGTACCGCCTGGCTTGTCGGATGCAAAAGATGGTTCAGCAAGCTATTCGGCAGGGCATACCGGCACTAACACCCCTCGAATAGGATCACAGCAGAATGTGACGCCAGCACGATCCTCGACTGGTGACGCTGCCGCTGCCTATGCTGCTCGACCTGTCCCCATGAGCCGCAACGATACAGCACGACCGCATCACTACCAGCAGAAACGACCCGGCCCCAGTGTTCACCAAAGTCCTCCCAATGGTCGCTCGCCGTATCCGAACCATAGCGATGGACGTGGATCCGTTAGCCAAGAGTCGGGCTCCCAAAGCAGTCTCTTTAGCCCCGCTGACAGTGGTGATACAATCTCGACCGACGAGGACGAGGACGAGAGGCCTTACTACCCTCCTAACATGAAGCCAAGCATGATCCGAGGCGGACCAAGCAGTCTCTACTTGAACTATCCCGTCAAGGCAGATGGCAGTGGTGCCTCTGGTTCTCCTGCGATCCCACCTCGACCTCTGTTGGGTAAAGAGCGCACTTCAAGCACTGGAAGCAGCACATGGTCGCATGTCCGCAATGAGCCATGGGCATTCCGACAGACACACACGAACCAGCCTCGCTTCTCGGACGTATCTGCTTCGAGCAGTGATTCGGAGGATGATCGTTCTGGCAGGAGGAGTGCTTATAGTCAAAGTGCCGAATATCAAGCACGACATGGTCATCCATACGCTTCCCATCCTCATCCTCATCACAGCCAGCATCACCGACACAAAGATCATCACCACCAGCACCCGCATCAGCAGCAGCCCTACGGTCAGCCCATCGGCGGTTACCCTCATTCTCGCTATTCTTCGCAGCTGGACCCTCGATCGGCTCAGACCCAAAGGCCAAGTCTAGGTCAGCATCAGTCCTCGTCTGAGTCGGTGGATGACACTAGCGATCGCAGCAGCAGACCTTATGTGCCCCTGTCAAGGCAACACATGCCTGGTGCGATGGGTGGATACGGATACATCCCAGGCAGTCAGGAGAGTGGCCTGAGTGTTGCTCCGCCCGGCGGTGGAGTTGGTGGTATGGGTGGCAGTCAAGATGAAGGAAGCATCTCGCCTAGCATCAGGTCGAGTGCTCAGACCAGCGAACGCAAGTTACAACAAGAGGTCGGAGCACCACCGCCTTTGCTTGCCGCCACTCGACAACCTGCACCCATCAGACCCGCCGCTCCGATCACACCTGCTACACCAGACTTGCCCATTAAGCAGGACCGAGTCGAAGCCAGAGGAGAAGAAGAACCATCCGAAACAGGCAACTCTGGTTCAGCAAACAGCAACGAATCTGACTACGAAGACAACTCGCCTGACTCCACCACCAAGGAAACTGCTCCTCCCAAAACTAAATCCACCAAACCCAGCGTACAGAAAGCTGCAGCTGCACCAGCCGCCGCCGATGGAACCACAAAGTGCAACTACGTCAGCCCTATCACTGGTGTCGCTTGTCAAACTGCTTTCCACCGACCGTACGATCTTGCTAGACATAGGGAAACAATTCATGCGAGAGAGGAGGCAGGCTTTATGAGAGAAGGGAAGTTGAAGTTGGAAGATTGTATAGTGTTGGGTAAAGAGGTTGATCCGAAGAAAAGTACGGCTGTTGTCGAGTGGAAGTGTAAGTCTTGTGGTGCTAATTTCTCCAGGAAGGACGCTATGTTGAGACACGAGAGGTTGAGGCATAATGGTGCCAAGTAAGCAACTATCGTTCAATGGACAACATCGCTCTCTTTGTACTTTTACATGTCATCATGGAAACTTTCAAATCGGCTCTTGCGACTGTTTCTCTGAGCGGCTCAACATGACGCTTCGAAGCAAGGATTTGTGTACGAGAATGGGCATGCAAGATGTCAAGAGAAAGGGGAAGCAAGAGAGACAGACATGAGATGCGAAAAGAAAAAGGAAAAGAAAAGAAAGAAAAAAAACCCGAAAAAGGGAAAAGAGGGAGCAACTTGTGCCTGCCTCCTAGCCGACTCGAACGACTGACCTCTTCATTACTAGTGAAGTGCTCTACCGCTGAGCTAAGGAGGCTGATGTATACCAACGAGCTTACATTGAGTTTATATACAGGCAAATTTATTGCCATCGATTCTGTATTCGTTCGAAGGCATATCTGTAAGGAACCTCGCCCACCTCGCGACGTCTTTCTAGCGATGCTGCAATTGCTGAAGCCCTTGAGTGGCATTCGGAACAGTCTTGGCCGAATCCAAGCATCGCGAAGGCCGTGTTTGGGTGCACAGAAGAAGACGGGGAAAGACAAAAAGATTTCGACCTGTGATGCGAAGGTGATCGATTAGAGGGCCTCGTCGAATAGAGAACACAAGGAAAGACTTGCCCTTGTTGCTCGCTTGTTGGGGAAGCAGGTTCAAACTTTTCCACGTCAGAAGGCCAAGCACAGCGTAAAGGGGACAGAGGCAAACCAGAGAGCAACGGCGAATCTCTGTAGTAGTGACTGGGTGCGAGTGAGTGAGCAGCGTTTTAGAAACTGTCTGTCTGGATGCGGGGGCCCAGAATGCCAACTCTTGCACTCAGAGCAGCAGTACAGTAGTAGTACCAGCAGTACAGTAGATCAGCTTGGCGTTTGTAAGTCTGCAGCCTGTCGCTCTTGTCGATGAAACTTCAGAAGGTGGATGGAAAGAAGCGAAGCACGAGCCATCTTTTTGTGCAAAATGCCATTGTCTTCCTCCACAGCCTGCTATATACTCTAGGGTGGCAACTAGTAGAGAGTCGACATCTAGCTGATCCCCTACCCCCCCTCCTTTATGTGTTTTGAACCATTCTCATCAAGGTAACTCTATCACAAACACACCCTTTCAATAGCACACAGACCTCCGTCATCATGGCAGCTGCCAACACTGCCGCCCCAGCGCCGATCGACTACACCAAAGCCACCGACGGCACTGGTGTCATCGGTGGTGATCCATGGCTTGAACCCTTCGCTGGCGCCCTTCGCGAGCGATACTCTTTCTACTCCTCCTGGCTTTCCAAGATCGCCTCCACCGAAGGCGGTTTGGAAGACTTCTCCCGATCCTACCTCAAGATGGGATTCCAAATCGACCCCAAAAGCCAATCGGTAAGCTACACAGAATGGGCGCCGAACGCTGTGGAAGCCTCCCTCATCGGTGACTTTAACAACTGGTCTCGCGACTCGCACAAGATGAACAAAGATGTCTTTGGTAAATGGCACGTTACTATCCCTCCCATCAAGTCTGGTCAATGTGCTATCCCCCACGATTCCAAGGTTAAGATCTCCATGGTCCTCCCCTCGGGCGAGAGAATCGAGAGGCTTCCTACTTGGATTCTTCGCGTTACCCAGGATCTGAAGGTCAGCCCCGTTTACGACGCTAGATTCTGGAACCCACCAGCAAACCAACGCTACAGGATCAAACACAAAGCTCCTCCCAAACCAACCAACATCAAAGTGTACGAAGCCCACGTCGGTATTGCTACCCCTGAAGCTCGCGTTGGTCAGTTCAAAGAGTTCACCAAAAACCTTCTTCCCCGAATCAAAGAGCTCGGCTATAACACCATCCAGCTGATGGCGATCCAAGAGCACGCGTACTACGCTTCGTTCGGTTACCAGGTTACCAACTTTTTCGCTGCTTCTTCTCGATACGGCAATCCTGAAGACCTCAAGGAGCTCATCGACGTCGCTCATTCCCTGGGTATTACCGTATTGCTGGACATTGTCCACTCTCACGCATGCAAGAACGTGCTTGACGGATTGAACATGTTTGACGGTACCGACCATCTTTACTTTCACCAAGGCGCCAAGGGAAGACACCAACTCTGGGATTCTCGCTTGTTCAACTACGGACATCACGAGGTCCTTCGTTTCCTCTTGAGCAACTGTTTCTTCTGGATGCAAGAGTACGGATTTGACGGCTTCCGTTTTGATGGTGTAACCTCGATGCTTTACACTCATCATGGTATCGGAACTGGATTCTCCGGTGGTTATCACGAGTATTTCGGCCCCTCGGTTGACCTTGAGGCAGTGGTATACCTTATGTTGGCCAACGATTTGATTCACAAGGTTAATCCTAACGCCATTACGATTGCAGAAGATGTGAGTGGAATGCCTGCACTTTGCAGGCCTGTTAGTGAAGGAGGCCTTGGATTCGACTACCGTCTCTCGATGGCCGTTCCTGATATGTGGATCAAGTTGTTGAAGGAGAAGAGAGATGAAGATTGGGATTTCGCAAACATCTGTTTCACCCTTACCAACCGTCGTCATCTGGAAAAGTCGATTGCTTATGCCGAATCGCACGATCAGGCTTTGGTCGGTGACAAGACGCTAGCGTTCTGGTTGATGGATAAAGAGATGTACACCAACATGTCTGATCTTACGCAACGTACTCAGGTGATCGATAGAGGTCTAGCTTTCCACAAGATGATCCGTCTCATCACTCACGCTTTGGGTGGTGAAGGATATCTCAACTTTATCGGAAACGAGTTTGGCCATCCAGAGTGGTTGGACTTCCCTCGTGAAGGCAACGCAAACTCTTTCCACTACGCTAGACGACAGTTCAACCTGGTCGACGACCCCCTCCTTCGCTACAAGTACCTCTATGCCTTCGATGCAGCCATGAACAACGCCGAGGAGAAGCACAAGTGGCTTGCTGCACCTCAAGCCTACATCTCGCTCAAACACGAGAGCGATAGAGTCATAGCATTCGAGCGCGCTGGATTGCTGTTCGTATTCAACTGGCACGCAAACACCAGCTTCACCGACTACAGGATTGGTGTCGACGTTCCAGGAAAGTACAAGGTGTTGTTGGATAGCGATGCAAACGAGTTGGGCGGTCATGGCAGAGTGCATCACAGTACCAAGTATTTCACGACGGATATGCAGTGGAACGGTAGAAGAAACTTTGTTCAACTGTACTTGCCTAGTAGAAGCGCTATTGTACTTTACAAGGCTGATTGAAGCACAACTCTCAACCCGGACTTGACTCTGTATATACTATAGCCGTTCTTCATTCAATAGCACCACAACGTGTTTTCCTCAGTAAGATCAGAAGGACTACCAAAGCATTCCTACCCTGCCTCCTGTCGTGCAATTGGGCTGAGTTTCTTGCTACCACCTTCGTACCTTGCCGCAAAAGGACAAAGATAGCTAAATTGATGGGGAAAAGCGCCGAACACCCAGATAGTTGGTCTAAATATACAAAACCTTTTCAATTCCGCACGGCAAGCGCAAAACAGGCTGTTCTTCTGCCTTCTTAGCTCAGCGGTAGAGCACTTCACTAGTAATGAAGAGGTCAGTCGTTCGAGTCGGCTAGGAGGCATTTTTTTCCCCTGACTTTTCAATTAAACAGGATCGTCCAAAAGCAAACGGCTGCCCAAGACTCGACGCAATGCCCATCAATGATCACCCCTCGTACTAGCATACTTGTCCCTAAGCTCGTGCATCCAGCCACACCACCTTCATGAACACCCGCATTGCCAGCCTGCAAATCGTACGTCAACATCTCTTGCTCCGTTGCACTTGCACTCAATCCATCGCTTACACTGGCACTCACATTGCCTCCGACAGCATTTGCCCCTCCCTTGAGTTGGCCCCTCAATCCCAACTCGGCATTCTCTACCGCGCCCAGATTATGCTCCAACCGCTGTCTCGCCGTGATATACGCTACACCCGTTCCTGCTAGCAAACCTGAAAGATAGCTCGCATTCTTGGAAAGATTCAAGGCTTTACGAGAGATGAAAGCTGAAATCACACCTCCGCCGAAACCGAGAGCAATACCGCCGAGTTGTGCGGAACGGTTGGCTACACCCACTTGGTTGACAGGGAGTGGAGGATGGATTGCAGTATCGAGCTTGCCGGCATTTCGACCGAGATTAATGGTTGTCTGAGTCGGGTAGCCGCCTGGAGAGTTAGGGTTTGGGGAGGAGACGGTGCCACCGTGATTTGCAGGTGGGTTGGCATTGGGTGCTGTAAGTGACATGATCTCGAATTTTTTGAGGACACTCGACTAGGGATGTGAGGCGTACGAAGGCTGTCCGAGGTCGCTGTAGTTGATTGAAGAGAGGGTGAGTGGGCTACGATGCAAAGTCATGCTAAGCATCTATCCAAAAATCGGCTCCTTCACCTCCACACAGAATGAGTCCCGAGTCCCGAGAAATAATTCGCTACCCAACCAAAAAGGCCAATTATTCTTAAAAAAAGGGATGGAATCAGAGGTCGCGAAAATCGTGGCATTTTCGACTTAACATAGAACTCATTTGCAGCAGCCTAGCCTTCTTCGACACAGCACATGAAACGACGAGCAAGAAGCATACGTAGGATGCATACTTGCATTCCAAGCAGGGGTATAATGTTCTATCAACATATAGTAAAAGAGGTTTCTCGCAGCCATCAGGCACCGACACGAGCAGACCTAGCAAAAATTGCCTCCTGTTCCGCCTTCTTCTGCTTCTGAATCTGTGCCTTCCTGATCACCAAACGACGGTTCAGATACTCGAACACAAACAAGCCCTGCGAGTTAGTGCCAATCTGTGTCGCTTTCTCTTTCTCATCTGCCACAGCTGGTTCTGCTGCAGCCTGTGTAGCAGTAGCTTTCGCCTCTTTGGTAGCCGCAGCAACATCAACGGCCTTCTTGTTCTTTTTGCTTTTCTTGTCTTCCTTTTCCTTTTCCTTCTTCTTTTCGTCTTCTGAAGAATCAGAGTCAGAGTTGGAGCCTCCTTCAGCTTGTAGTCGTCTGTCAACGTCCATTAGTGCAATTTCGCTTCCGCCTGGTCCAGGATATGTTTTGGATGGTGCAAGTGTTGGTGTGCATGTCCCTGACCCAACTTTCGGTGTACCAGCTGTAGAGGAGGAAGGTGTAGATGCGATACCGAGAATCTCGTTAACACTAGCGAGGTCGTTAGCAGAGACCATGCGTTTGGCACGCAGAAATTTGGCTCGATGTGCTAATCGTACCGGTCTGCCCTGTACAACGTCCTTCTTGATCTCTGCCACCGCAGATTTATCTTTCGCCAGAACAGCATCAGCGTTTGCAACTGCAGACACAGCTTCCTCTTTCTCTTTTTTCCGTCGCTTCCTCTCCTTCTCCTTCTTGCTCTTCTTGGAGGAAGAGAGATCGTCGGTTGTGGAATCGAGTTTGCGCTTCTTAGACTTGTCCTTGGACTTGTCTTTCTCCTTCTTGTCCTTCTCCTCTTTCTTGCTTTTATTGCTCTTCTTGCTCTTCTTTTCGTCCTCATAGTCAGAGGTAGAAGTAGAAGCAACGAGAGACGAAGATGACGAAGCAGTATTAGCGGCGTTGAGCCGTTCAAACAAGCTTCCCAGATCGCCGCCTCCTCCTACCCAAATATCCTTGCCGTTGGCTCTTGCTTCCCGTTCGTGTCGCTGTGCACCGATCCCTTTGTTGTCCATCTTGTAGGCTACTTTGAGATTCTCGGTCAGACCAGGCATGGTGAGACCGAGAGACTGACCGGATGCCCAGCCCATTTGTGCGAGCATGCGTTGGCCCGGTGCGGAGCTGTCGTTGAGCCATGCTGTGTTACGCGTAGTTGCGGAGCCGACGAGGCGCTGCTTCTGTTTTGGGCCTGATAGACCCATCTTTGCGGCTGTATATAGGGATGTGGAGCTAGTGATCGCCTCGAAAATCTGTCTAAGAGTCCAGAGCTGAGTATATGGGAAGGTCTCCGCCTGAAAGATACGGTGAAATGGCAAGCTGGCGAAACCAAAAAAGTCAAGAAGCTCCTTTGGCCGTGTTCCTTGGACGTTTATAAATTGAAATATTTCCTTTTTCCTTTTTCCTTTTTCCTTTTTTCTTTTTCCCTTTTTCCCTTTTTCCCTTTTTCCTTTTTTTCAGGCGCAACTTCGGGAGTCGGATTTGCTTTCAGGCCCTAAATTCGAGCCCGATGATCGGGCGACCGTCATTTCACTCTTTTTGCGCGGTTGAAGTTGGCAGTCACAGTTGATAGCGCTTAGGCCACATTGATTTGACAGCTTCTGGTAACAACTTGGCTTGGTCAACTCATCTCCGCAGTCTCTTGCTTCAATCCTTACACCTTCTCTAAAGCTCTAGCAGTATGCAGAGCGAAGCATCACGCTAATGCGCTGACACAATATGGCACGCTATCCCCTTTCCTGCTGATCCTCCTCCGTCGCCGTTGCCGAAATTGGCGCTTCCGTACCAAGAACACGAGGTCAACAGTCGCAGCTGCAGCGTTGCCAGCTGAACACAGCTGGAACGACGCTCAAGATGCCATCAGAGACCAGCAGTCCAGCGTTCCCGTCAACGGAAATCTCAGCCGCCCTCACCTCTCCCTCGTTTCACCTTCCACCCGCTGGACAAGATGGCTTCGATGCACGGAGGGCTGTCTCCGGCCCAATTGATCCGGACTACACAGCTGGTCCCAATGGGACCACTGCTCCTATCCCAATACCTTCCACGGACGCTAAAACTGTGAAGCAGCCTGTATCTCAGCGACACCCATCCAACACCTTCTATCGCTCATGTGAGATTTCGTTCATGGAGCCTGTCGGTTCCATGTCTATCAGTCCGGCCAATCGAGATGTTGTCCTAGCCGCACGTAAAGGCCTTTTCATCATTGATCTCGAGGACCCTTTTGCACCACCTCGATTCCTAGCACACATGACAACATGGGAAGCTGTTGACATTCAGTGGTCGCCTCATCCAGCGAGAAGTAATTGGGTCGCCAGTACTTCCAACCAAAAGCTCCTTATCTGGAACTTGGATCGGCCAGGTGATCCACGCGCTGCCCCACCTCTCATCAGGATGCTACATCGCGGCTCCATCCACCGCAGTTGCAGTCCAGTGGTGCCAAGCAATCCACACTTTGCAACACAACGAAGCAGCGCTTATCAGAGCATCTACAATAGTCAGAGCCTTCACTCTGGCGTTACCGGCGGCACTCGAAGCGGGTTCGGCGCTGTCTCCGCTACTTCGCCCTATGGCAACACTCCGATCTCAGCTTCGCAGTTTCAGCTAGCCACACCGAAATCCTCGGCTATTGAAAATGTCCTTCACGCGCACACACGAGCGATCACAGATATCAATTGGTCTCCCTTCCATCCAGAAGTGGTTGCTTCGAGCTCCATCGACACTTGGACTTGGGTGTGGGATCTTCGTATGAGTGGAACATCAGATGGTAGAGGACGACAGAAACCAGCACAGGGCTACTCAGCATGGAATGCAGCAGTCACACAAGTCAAGTTCAATCGTGCTAGTGAACATCGTCTCGCCTCCACATGCGATAACAAGGTTCTCATCTGGGACGACCGCAAAGGGTCGTTGCCGCTAGCTACGATTGAAGCACACGAAAGCAAGATCTACGGGATCGATTGGAGTCGGGATAGCAGTTTAGGCCTCGATAGGCTGGTAACGTGCTCACTGGACAGAACAGTCAAGTTCTGGAATTTGGGCTCGGATACTTCGCAAGCTGCAATCGGAGCGAGAGAGTTGGTTACAGAGGCTGAGTCTATCATTGAGACCAAGACGCCCGTTTGGAGAGCTCGTCATTTGCCCTTTGGTAACGGAGTCATGACCCTGCCTCAACGTGGAGATACAACGTTGAGCATGTGGGCCAAAGATCAGCCGGAGGAGCCACAGGCAACATTCGCCGGTCACACAGACATTGTCAAAGAGTACCTCTTCCGTACAAAGGGAGGACAAGATAGGGAGAGCGACGATCGACAGTTCCAGCTGATCACTTGGTCGAAGGATCAGACGCTTCGACTCTGGCCAGTCAGCGATGAGGCGACACGCAAAGTAGGTCACAAGCCAGGCGCTCCTATTCGTGTTCTGCTCACACGAGCCGATGCTCCTAACATCTCGTATCGCGACCCGCCTCTCGCATTGCCAGCTGCTGGAGAGGATGCGGCCATGATGACGAGCCAAGCTTCGGGCAGCAACATCACTTCATCGTCCATCCTGCCTCCTGAGCACGCAACCCGATCATTGCTCAGCGGAAAAGGTAGTGGCAGCAAGATCCAAGCCACCTCTCCTTACGGCTCTTCCACGTCTGGATTCCAGAACGTCATTCGCGATGGCAGAATGAGCCCACTCGCACCTTTCGGGACAAGCGCAGGCAACAAGAGGAGCCTGCATCACAGCTCGAGCCACGGTGATCTCGGGGCGGATCTCAACCCATTCGCACGTAGCCCCAGGGAAAATTTTGCCCGCTCATGGAGTCGAATGGAGGGACAGCAGGTATTCGGGAGTGGGTTCGGACGCGGTAGTACCTCACAAATGCATCAGTTGGCGCGATCGTTGCCGAAACAGGCCGGCGAACAAGGTGGAGGCCGGTTTGGGACTTGGTATCACAGCAGCTCCAAGTATGGTGGTGGGAGTGCATCGCAGCACAGTGGCGGCCACTCGTCGTTCAAGGTCCCGGCCAATCTGCGCGGCAAGTCTGTCACAGGAGCGGGACCAGCATCAAAGCAGAGGCCAGCCAATCCGCGTCGTTCTTCTGGGCGGCCGCTTCCGATTCGGGAAGAGCACCACGGAGGGTTGCACAAGCGTTCGCAAAGGCGCAGAGAGCAAGAGAGAGCAGCAAAGAGAGAGGAGCGGCGCAAGTTGGCGAAAGCGATGGATACTCGCACTGCTCGAAAGGCAGTTGGTGCAGCCATGCGACTTGATCGTGGCCGAGCAGCAGCACCTGCGGTTGACCCGATCGAATGGATTGCCAACGTGCGACTCGAAAAGGAGAACCTTTCCGAGGATCAAACCGGCGGCAAGACAAGTCAAGCTCGTGACTCTGACAGCATTTTCCCCTCTGGCTTAGGCACCAGTGTCAAGGACGCAGCCCACAGCGGCGTGGCGTTGGGTCGCGAAGGCCTTACAACTCAAGACGAAACAGACGCCGAAACAGGCTTCACAGCGCAGGGCCTCGGAGACGAGATCATAGGTATCAACCGCAAGCTTCCTCGCATCGTCTTTGAGAAAGTCGAACTTACGGGTCGCATGTGCGTGCTGACCATGTACGGACCTTGGGCAAACCACGAACCTGCCTTCCTACGCATCAAGACTAAGTTCCCTGCCAGCTACCCTCACTGTCCACCGCTGTTCGATCTGGAGAAGAGCGCGAATATCAGCCTGAAAACTAGGTCGTATCTTCTGCGCGGGTTGACTCGGTTGTCGAATAAGGCAGCCAAAACGGGGAGACCGTGTTTGGAGATCTGTGCGCGGTTCTTGATTGGCGAACCGATCAAGTCGCTCGATGAAGAAGAGAGGCATGGCGAAGATCATGAGATCGGGGGCGACTTTGCTGCTATCAGACTCGGTGATGAGGAGTCAGCTGTTTCGGATTCAGATTCAGAGCACGAGCTGTTGGCTTTCCGTTCAGCACGCATGGCAATTAGTCCGGGCGAAGCGCAGGTCAAGCTCAAGATGTCAGCAAGGAGGATGGGAGCCAGCTTTGGTCCGAACAACGAGCTGGTCGTCTTTGGCGGATCTCTCAATCACTACCGGCAGTCACGCAACTCATCGAGGCAGACTTCGCGGCAAGTCTCAAGGCAAGTCTCAAGGCAAGGGTCGCGTTCAGCGTCCCAAGCACCACCCGACAGCGCCGTAGGCAGGAGCAAGTCGATCACGGTCCTTGCTCGTGCACAGTCCAAGTCGCGATCATGCTCCGGCATCGCTGGTACGCAAGAGGACAGCGGCAGCGACGTCGGAGAGAGGAATGCAGCAAGTCGACGAAGAAATGAAGTTGACGATGGCGGAGAAGAGTCTCGCTTCCTGCGCTCTTACACTGCGTTATCGAATGCGATGTCGTCCCTGGCGCACTACTCGAGGAAAGCGAGCGAGGGTGTGACGACTGGCTACTCGGTACGCGACTCGGATGTTGTCCAGCTGATGAGCACCGACTTTTTCGCAAGACGATTGCTGCGTAAAAAGGACTTCTTTGACATCTTTGGCAACGCTACCGACAACTCGCGTGTCAAAGGTGGAGCAGCAACTCTAGGTGGCAAAGATGCGCTCTTGGCGAGGCAGAAGAACTCGTCAAGATTCTACAGTGGTAGTGGGGCTTCCACACCAGGCGCTCGACGTGGCGGCAAGGTTGGCGCTGATGTTGGTGCAGGTGGAGGCGCATTGGAGGATGAAGATGGAGGCGCATTGGAGGATGAAGGTGGAGGCGCATTGGAGGATGAAGATGGAGGCGCATTGGAGGATGAAGGTGGAGGCGCATTGGAGGATGAAGATGGAGGCGCATTGGAGGATGAAGGTGGAGGCGCATTGGAGGATGAAGATGGAGGCGCATTGGAGGATGAAGGTGGAGGCGCATTGGAGGATGAAGATGGAGGCGGCTCAGCGGATGAGCAACAAGGAGGGGGAGCGAATACATTGCATCATGCGGATCTGCTTGGATCACTCCCGGCGCCAGCAGCATTGCTTGCCTTGGACAGGCTTAAAGAGACGCGGAAGCGAAGACAGCTCGGATTGGTGACCATCTATCAATTTGTGGAGAGGGTGGCTGAGGAAGATGGATATCCTGGCCAGTCGTCAACGTCATCTGCAGGAGCGTGATGTGGCTGTTTTGACTGTATAGTATGCTTGGAGGGAGCCATGGGAGTGAAGAGTTGCGACCCCACGTTTGTCACCACCATCCTAGTGTCGCGTCTAACCAAGCGGCAGGATGGGTATGGTGAAATTGGGACTTTGAGTTCGGAGTTGCGCTGGCGGATTATTTGCAGCTCCGCAATTAGCATTTGGCGCTCCGCTGAACAGGATCGACCTGGGACCAAGCATGGGGCAGCGATGGTGAGAAGAAGCGATCTGCTGGCTCGGCTGTGGCCAAGGGGAAAGGCGAAGGGCTTTTTTGAATCTATGGTTTCATCTGACAGCGAAGCGAAGCAAGAGCGCACCTCCAAAAGCCGTCGTAGGAGTTAAAGCATGTCACTCCTAATCCGGTCTCACATTGACGCCAACTTTGCTCACTCGGATCTGCATCATGTTTCCTGGATCTGCATCATGTTTCCCGAATCAACTATCGAGAGAGGTAGCAGCGTGCCAGCTAAGTAATACCCTACCAAGTTATGAACATCGCTGGCAGTGCGAAATTGCTTTTCGGATACAGTCGAGGCGTAGAGAAACAGCGGGCGGCGATTGGAGTGGCTTTTGTGCCGATTTCCAATTTCCGATTTCCGTTGAAGGACGATGGGAAGAAAGGAGGATTTGGCCATGCTTGCAGCGCTGCTCACAGGCCAATGCAAGGAATAGGGGAGAGCGATCATTGCAGATCCGAGCGACGAAAATATGGGCAGCTTCATAGGGTGAGCTAGGAAAGATTAAGTGTGAGTGGCTGTAAAATGGAGTTGCAAGCAAGAGGTTAGGGTTAAATCAGACACCGCACCAACGCTTGCTGTCATGATGAGCTCTGACGTGCTCAAAGTATCATTACTCACCCACCTCTTGCGCTCTTCATTGCATCCATTGATGATGTCGTAGGGCGAGCCAAAGAGGCACCAACTTGTGATCGTCCATGATGCAATCTTTGATTGGAGAGAGATAGAGAGAAGGCTGAGTTGTGATTGCAAGCAGAACGGCAAGAAGCTCCTCTTCCAAGGTGATCTTAGACCAAGAAGGTGAGATGGAGGTGTGACCAACGACAGTGCTGAGAGCGTGAGAGATTTCTCTGTTTCCAGCCGAGGAGCGGAGGTCGATTATGGCGGCTATTCACTTGGGGGTTGGCAAAAGAATATGTTGCGCTGGATGTCCATGTCAGGTCAGCCGCAATTTTCAGTGCAAGACAGGCAGAGATATCTGTTTGGACCAGTGGCTGGCCAGCTCTCCTAACTTTGACGGCGCTTTCTCTTGCTCTCTCTCTCTCTGGCCCTTTCCGCCTAAAAAGCTAGTCTGCGTTGGCGCTTTTGATGCATTTTCAGCTGCACTTTTCCTCTGCATTGCGTTGGAGTGCAGTTTCAATTTTCTCCCATTTTCATCTTTTCTCGCTCATTCCACTCCACAGAGTGAAGCCACACAACCCACACAACACAAAACACACACACGCACACGCACACACACACACACACACACAACCCACAGGGGCCTTGTCTCTGAATACCTGAATAATCGCGCTCGCCTTGGCCGCTATACTCTTTTTGTGATTGCCGGGCTACACAGAGCGTTTGTGTGTGTGCTTTTGCGTGTGCTTTTGCGTGGTGCTTCTCTTTAGGCCTTTGCTTTGGATTGCCTGTCAGACCAGTTGAGGATGTTTTCGTTTATGCTTGCTTATTATTCAATCAACTTGTTTCTAAGTACATCTGCATATATATATGTGCTTGACGATCACTCCCGATGTGTGTTAGCCAATGATGAGTGGCTCTTCATGTCGCCCCTGAGTTGCCATCTCCTGCATATGAATGTGGCAATGCTTATGTGTCCCACATTTGTTGCCGCCTATGTGTGTGTTTTGTTTCATCAATGACTCACTTATTTTCCCCAGGCCCCGTGACACTCCACGGACCCTGTGGACCTAGTTGAAGTATTGACGCATTTCCCTCAACTGTATCCCTCAGTGGCAAGGCAGTAAGCTGCTGAGTCACTGTACTTTGCTTGTGATGTCAGTCCTAGCCCTTGTCGTGTGTGTCATAGTGTTTCCTTGCCTACAGGTTTGGTGAAGATATCTGCCAAGTTGTCTTTGGTCCCTATGTATTTGATTTTGACTTTTCTGTCCTGTACGTTATCCCTTATAAAGTGGTATTTGGTGTCGATATGCTTCAATTTCCAGTGTTGTGCAGGGTCTTTACTTACTTGAATGGTACCTGTATTATCTGAGAAGATTGTAGGGATACCAACATTGATCCCAATAGCCTTGAAGAGGTGTCCAAAGAAAAGTATCTCTCATGCAGCTTCTGTCGCTGCCACAAATTCTGCTTCTACTGCTGATAAGGTAGTGCAGCACTGTAGCGCCGACTTCCATGCTACCAGATTTCCATGTATAAAAACTGCTGATCCTGATGAGCTCTTGCATTGTGCCATGGCATCACTTGCCCAATTTGTGTCACTATGCACTGCTAAGAAATCTTGTTGCTTACCGCTACTGTATCGTAAGTGGACGTCCTGAGTGCTGTCCAAATATTGGAGCACTCTCTGTGCTGCGTTGTAATGCTCCTTTGATGGTTGCGTCATGTAGCGTGCCAGAACACCCATGGCTTGACTGATGTCTGGATGTGTTCTGTTTGAAAGCCATATAAGTTTACCAATGATTTGTGGGTATTCCTTTTGCTCGGCTATGCTTGCAGTTGTCTCTGGTATTGGGATGTCCTGGAGTGGTATGCTGGACTTTCTTCAGTGTTTGTCTAAGTGCTCATTTAGTAGTTGTTTGATATAGCTGGTTTGCATGAGGTCCATAGTTTTTGCCTTACGATCTCTGGAGATCTTGATCCCAAGAAAGTGTGATACGTCGCCACCCTCCTCCATCTTCCACTTTTGGCCTATCTCCCTTTTGATATGCTCGACTGTTGCTAGTTTCGGGGATATAATTAATGTATCATCAACATAGATGATTACTATTGCAAAGTTGCCCCCTTTTCCTCTGGTGTAAATACATGGTGCACAATTGAGTCTATGGAAGTTCAAACGCCACAGGAACTTATCAAACTCCATGTTCCATTCACATCCTGATTGTTTGAGTCCATACAGTCCTTTAACTACCTGATAAGCTTTTCCTTTCGGTACCTTTGCTCCTTCCAGTGGTTTCATATAGATTACGTGCTTGAGTGTGGAGTTGAGGTAGGCCATTGTGATGTCGAGTTGATGGACCTCCCAGTCACGTTCCACTGCCAGTGACAACAGGGCCCTTATTGCACTGAGTGGCACCACCAGCACAAAAGTCTCCTCAAAGTCTATGCCCTCTCATTGTGTGAATCCTCTTTCAATGAGTCTTGCTTTGTGTCGGACAGGTATTCCATCGGCATCCAATTTGAGGTGGAGGACAATTTTGGAGTCGACGAGTTTGGTCTCTGGTGGTACATCCACGATCTCCCAGGTACCCATGGCCTCGAGCCCTTCTAACTCCTTGCGTATGGCTTTGTGCCATTGTTGTGCCTCATCACTGTCAAGTGCTTCTCTCAAGGTTGGGTTGAGGTTCATGGTGGTTGTATTGGCCTCTCTGGTGATTTCTTCAATGGCATTAGTGGGTTGCGTAGCGACAACGTGTGGGGATGGGTCTTGTATGTTGGGCTCCTCTGTTTCCAGTTCAGGCTCGTGGTCCATTGTCTCTAATCTGGTTTCCTCTGCCTCTAGGTTTTCGAATCCAATCTGTGGTGGGCTCTGTACTTTGGGCCGATCATGCCAGCCCTTATCTTCATGAAATGTAACTGAGTTGCTCCATCGTATGGACAGCGTGTGCTCTGGGGTGTGGAATTTCCATCCCTTGTGCTCATCGTCATAACCAATCATGATTCCTGGTATGGCTCTTACACCATGTTTGCCTGCATGATCTTTCTTCAGGAGGTGAACCCATGCAAGGCAGCCAAAAACACACAGTTGTTTTGCCAGACCATGAGCCGACATGCGATGGAAGTCTTCGTACGGAATTCTGTTGTCATTTGCTGATGGTGTCAAATTAAGTACATGTCCAGCTGCCATGATGGTGTAGGGCCATAAACCTTTTGGCACCAATCTTTGAATGAGCATTGCTTGCATCTTTCCTTGTAGTGACCTGATGGTACACTCTGCTCTTCCATTTTGCATGCTGACATATGGGGTAGTTTTCTGCCATTTGAACCCCACTTCTTGCTTCCATTCTTCTGCTGCTAAGCTTGAGCATTCTGTTCCATTGTCACTGCAGATGCATTTTAACGTGCAATCTGTGGTTACTTCTGCCTTTTTAATCCACATCTTCAAGGTGGGGAATGCTTCTGCTTTGCTGAGGAGCAGTTTTATGAATACATATGATGAGGCATCATCTACAACTACCAGTGCATGATGGTAGTTGGGGTGACCTTGTAGGTCTGTCATTAGGTCAATGTGTATTAATTCTAGTGGTGCTTGTGCTCGTTCTGTCTTGCTGCTTGCCATTCTTGTGTGCGTTTGCTTTGCCTGACTGCAACTATTGCAGTCCTTTGCGTTGTGCTCAAGCTGTGTTTCCTTTCCTAAGTAGTGGGTTTGGATTTGTTGAGTTTTGTTTCTGCCAGGGTGGCCGAATCGTTCGTGCCATAGTTTGCTTATCATGTGGCTTGCGGGCCTTGCTGGTGTTGTGTCATCATTGATGCCCTTGAGGGGGTCATTGAGTTGTGCTGCCAGGGAGTTGCCCTGAACCTCCCATCTTTTCTGGCATTGGTTGGTCTTGCTTTTGACCATGCTTCCATCATGTTGGAGGATTGTAGCTCCAGATTCTTCAAATATTACTCATGCACCATTTTTGGTTAATGCTGGAACAGACAATAGATTCTTGCTAAGGGTGGGAACATAAAGTACATCAGAGAGGGGTATTTTAACATCACCAACTTGCAAGGTTGCATTGCCTATTGCCTGGACCTGCAATCATTCCTGCCCAGTGGTGTCTATGAATCCTTGTTTTGCTGTTGGGGCAATGAGTTTGCTTTCATAATGCACCATGTGATGTGTGGCGCTGGAGTCAAGGACCCATGTGCTGGTCAGCTTGCGATTGTTGTCGCTGTTGACAAAGAAGGTGCACCCGAGTTCCTACTCTTGCTGTGCTGAGGCCTGCTCCTGACTGTTGGTGCAGTTGATTGCAATGTGGCCCGGCTGCCTGCATTTGTAGCACTTGGCAGGCTCGCCAGGGTTTGCGGGGTCTCATCTTCCTCTGTTGTATCCTTCTTGGTTTAGAATTTGGCTGGGCCTGCTAGTTTGGCTGGTGGTGTTCTTGTTGCCGGTGAGTCTGGCTGCGGCTTGGATACGGCCTGAAAGTTCGGCTTCCTGGTGCTTCTTGGCGAGTGCATGGTAAGTGTATTTGTAGCTGCAGCCCGGCTGTGTGGCTTTAAGGGAGTCCACTGCCTGAGTGTAGAGCCAGTCATCTTTGACACAGCAATACAGGGTGGACTTCTTGAGCTTTTCATCCATACAACTGCCCAGTCTTGCAGCATTGTTCCAAATCTGATCCAATTCCTTGTCAAGATTAATGATGTTTTGGTGAACTAGTTTGATCTCATGCACTTGGTTGTGAATGGCAGAAAGTTTAACTTCATCATTGATTGTGAGTGCTGTTTTGAGTTTCTTATACAGTGTGGAACCCAGTTGTTCTTCTTCACCTTGTTCACGGATGGTGTACGTATCAATGCTGCTTTTGGGGCTGTGGTCGCATGACGACAGGATGAGGCCTAACAGGTGACTGTTTAGTTCTTCATCATAGTCCGTGTGATCACTGGGTATTTCTCCAGTGAGGATCTGCTTTGCATTCTTAATGGGCCATATGCAGTCCATAAACATGGGTTCCCAGATGGCCCAGTTATTCTCGTTGAGTTTGACGATCTGCAACACAATGCTGAGTACCGATTTGGGGATCTTTTTGGCTTGGTTTGCATTTGGCTGGAGGTTCATTACAGAAAAGGCATGCTCCAAGACTTGGTCTTCATTCCAGTCAGTGTGGACTTCTCTGATTACCTGCATGGTGCATTCAAGCAGGGCTACACTGTCTACTCTGGGTGGCATCTTGATGACGAAGTGCTTTTGAAGCTGCCAAGCTTCAGACTCTTAATCAGTTGAGGATGTTTTCGTTTATGCTTGCTTATTATTCAATCAACTTGTTTCTAAGTACATCTGCATATATATATGTGCTTGGTGATCACTCCCGATGTGTGTTAGCCAATGATGAGTGGCTCTTCATGTCGCCCCTGAGTTGCCATCTCCTGCATATGAATGTGGCAATGCTTATGTGTCCCACATTTGTTACCGCCTATGTGTGTGTTTTGTTTCATCAATGACTCGCTTATTTTCCCCGGGCCCCGTGACACTCCACGGACCCTGTGGACCTAGTTGAAGTATTGACGCGTTTCCCTTAACTAGACCAAATTCTGACGGCTGACGGTTGACGGCTGACGGCTGACCTTTTTGACATAACCACAGGAAAGATCTCCATCCGCCAGTTCATCCTCCTCTTTCTCCTCCTCTTTCTCCTCCTCAATATTATTGTCATTGTCGGCTCTTCCGTTATCATCTTCATTCATCTCCTCCTCCTTGGTTTATCCCAGGGTCTCGGTGTTTCAGCTGGGATCGCTTTCGGCTTTCATCCGCCTGTTCCGCGCTTTTCTCAACACACGGTGATTCTCTTCCGGTTGGATCTCGTCTCGCTCGCTCTTCAGCAAAGCTACTGTCTTTGCGGTGTGATTGGCTAAATCACAGGAGGCGCTCAACGCTCTGCTGTCACGCTCAGCTCTTTCCCACGCCATTCAGCTTTCGACTTGCGGGCAGACACTCCTTCGGCCATTCCGATCCGCTGACCAATCCTAGTATCACTCTTGCCAGCAGTATCGCCTTCTCTCCGGATTGCCCGGCTTCGCGTCACCTCTAGACGGCAGAGGAGGTTCCAAGTCTCTCTCGATCGATCCAGCTGAGGTCCAAGTCGGCTGATCCGCAGCTGAGCTTTCGCTGTCTTTCAGGCTCGAATCCTCACAGGCTCCAGCTTGAGCGTTGCGAGTTACTCTCTCTCTCTCTCGACTTTGGCAGGGCATACATCTTTCTTTGCCCTTCGAGAAGCAGACCGGCTCGCAACTTGCCCAAAGAGAACAGCGCTGCCCTCCTTCGGCAAGGGAACAGCGAACCCCCTCCCCCTCTCCCTCTCTCCTCAGCGCTAGCTTTGCCAAGCCTTGATGCACTGCATCAGAGCATTCCGCACCTAGCATTCATCACGCTCTGCCCCTTGGCATCGCACTTGCGTGTCAGTCACCTCTGATCGCCCGTCCCGCGCTGCAGTTGGCGCTCGTCGCAAAGCGCAAAGATCGAAATCTCCCTTGACCAACTAGATCGTGTTGGAATAGATAGCAAAATGGGCAATTGCCTTTCCTCCTCAGATCAGAAGGAGGCCAAGGACCGGAGCATGGCGATTGACAAGCAGATCGAATACGATAGTCGTCAGTTCAAGAAAGAGTGCAAGATCCTCCTCTTAGGTTCCGGCGAGTCGGGCAAGTCAACGATTGTCAAGCAGATGAAGATTATCCATCAGAATGGTTACTCCAAGGACGAGCTCTTGCTATATCGTCTTACCGTCATCAAGAATCTAGTCGACTCTGCACAAGCCATCGTGCTCGCCTTGCGAAAGTTCAAGATGGAGCCAGAGATGCCGGAAAACCGTGAAAATGTCGATGTCATCTTGCAATATAGAGTAGATGCCGATCCAGGTGCGACGCTCGATCATCCTATGGCAAGAAAGGTCGATTCCCTATGGAAGGATCCCATCATCCCAGCTATCATGGAACGCAGCAGCCAATTCTACCTCATGGACAGTGCCGCCTACTTTTTCGACAATGTCAATCGCATAGGTCAAGCAGACTACGTTCCAGACGAAAACGACGTTCTTCGCGCACGTTCCAAAACAACAGGCATCAGCGAGACTCGCTTCAACATGGGCCAGCTCTCAATACACCTCTTTGATGTTGGAGGTCAACGCTCAGAGCGCAAAAAGTGGATCCACTGCTTCGAAGCGGTCACCTCGATCATCTTTTGCGTCGCGCTAAGCGAGTACGATCAGGTCCTACTCGAAGAGAGCGGCCAAAACCGAATGGCCGAGTCTCTCGTCTTGTTCGAGTCGGTCGTCAACAGTCGATGGTTCCTGCGAACCTCGGTGATTCTCTTTCTCAATAAGATCGACATCTTCAAGCAAAAAATTCCAAAGCAACCGCTATCCAAGTACTTTCCCGAATACAGCGGCGGTCCGGACATCAACAAGGCTGCAAAGTACATTCTTTGGAGATTTACACAGACCAACAGGGCGCGGCTCAGCATCTACCCGCATTTGACCCAGGCCACCGATACCAGCAACATTCGTCTCGTATTTGCAGCCGTCAAGGAGACCATTTTGACCAACGCGCTCAAGGATAGTGGTATCTTGTAGTGCAAAAATCCTCCACACCGTTGGACGTTGAGGATAGTTTCCTATCTCACTCTCCCAAAGTTCATCCAGCACAGACAGCAGAGCGCCTCCAGCCTTTCTCCTTGAGCTCGCCGGGCAAGCAGAAGAGCACCAGTGACAACCGACCTGCCTGCCACTCTGTCGCTCCGACATATGGCGATCTATCGCTTTCCTCCTTGCATCATCCTCTCCGCCCGGCATAGCAGCGGCTCAAGTCGCACTGCGCTCGTTTGTTCGTCGTCGACAGCCATCACATTGCTGCACCATCAATACAAATCTCTTGCACTCTTTTTAACTTTCTACACTTGTTTTAATGGAAACCCTTTTTATTTGTACTCTTTCGCATCAATCGCTCTCTTTCACCATCCTTCTTGCCTCTCACTGCTCTCTCAATGTCTCTTACTCATACACAATCGCAGCACCTTGCCACCTTTACACGTCAGATAAAGTATTGCAGCAAGGATTGAGACTGATCAAAAGGATTCGTCCAGGAGGCGGGAATGATCAAGATCACTTCCACGCTCCATGTGTTAGTTGTTGATAGACATTGATTCTTAAGCTTGTCTTGACATGCAACCTTTGCTTGGCTAGCTGAGATGAGACAGATTGCTGCATTGGCATTTTACCCTTGCCTGAATGAAAAGAGGGCCAAGACACCAGCCTGACTCACCACAAACCAAGCACGCAGAGACGGTGAGAATGCGGTCCAATCATATCAGACTCAACCTACCGGTGGAAAGGCCGAGTCGAACAAGTAAACTCACATCTGCTCGATGCTGTCCAAGTTGGACGACAGCGTATAGTAGGCTTCCGCTGGGGACCTTTGGGTTGGCACCAGGTCTGACTAGCCTAACAGGAGAAGACAAGCAAGTGGCGCTAGTAATGCAATGTGGCTTAACTCGCTTTGTCATTGTACCCCAACGTGGGTTGAGCAAGACAGTGTCGCTTGTGCCCGTGGGGTGGCAAGCAAAGCTTCAACCTCGAGTCTGCTGATGCAGATATGTCGGCGTGATCAGCATCGAGGCAGCAAGGCCTGTGCAGTGAAAGCGAGGTCTACAGGCGCCTCGTAATCAAGATCTGACAGAGAGAGAAAAACGTTGACTCCTAGCTCTCCGGACTTGCAATCGCGCCGAGCCTTGTTTGCTTGACCTCCAGAAGTCTTGCTTTGTGAGATCGACATGGCAACAATAGCGACGACAGAAGAAACTCATAGCTACCCACCATCCAAATCAGCAGACAGCAGACCGTCGACCAGAATCCACTTTGGCATTGTTGCACCAAGTTTCGTTGATCTGCAAGCTTGGTTCTGCTCTTGTCGCTGTAACAGAAAACCCTTTTGCTGTCTCTCATATCGAACTTTCCATCCAAATGACGTCTTGCTATACGAGAAGCAGAGAGTAAGTTGCTTCCCCCTCCTCCTCACCCCTGCCCTCCTGCATCGATCTTGGCTGCCTCTCTTTCCCCCTCTCCTTCCAACTCCTGTCTCTTTTCGATATACCGCGCGCTCTCTTCAGCAAAACTGCATCGAAACCTTGCTGGTAGCCACCACCATTCTTTTCTACCCGACTCCAACCAGCTACCAAGCACTACTTGCCCCATCATCTCCAACCAGTGCAACCAAGCCATCGTCGCATCAGCACAACCAAACGTTTGTCTTCTAAGCGCTACGATCGACCTTGTGGCTACCGGCATTCTCGTCCCCACCGCCCATCGAACACTACTCTCCTCCATCGTCGACACCTCTCCTTCATCAGGCGCCCAGGACTCATTCTCGATTCACTCTAATCACAGATCAACCAGGCCAACGCGAATGCTGATCCACTGACATACGTCAAGTCCTACATCCTGCTTTCGAGAGCCAACATCAAGTGCTGCTCTCGTTTCAGTCCACTTTCATATCCGCAATGCGCGACCAGCACTGCCAGTGCGGCTGCGGTCTCAACGCAGCCAGCTCGAGCCGGTCCTCATATTCCCCTGTCTCATCTACTCGGACACCGAGTCGCGCACAAGTTGCTATGACGAGATCTGGCATTGCACAGCAACCTTTCTTGTCCCCGATTGCAATCCAGTCTTCCCTCGATGACGAGCAAGGTGCCCTGTCTTCACCACACGACATTACCCTCGCCGGTGGTGTTCAACTCTGCTCGCTCATTGCACCCAAGCAAAGGCCAACAAGCCCCCTTTTGCTCTTCCTCTTCATCGCTCTCATGCTGCTCACCCTCATCAGCACTGTCGCATCCTCATCGATCCCTGCTTTGGCATTTCTTCCGCAGAATAGCAACTCCTCCGCTCCTTCACAGACAACCTACACTGCTCTGCCCACCACCGCTATGCCCACCACCGCTCCGCCTCCCGCCGCAGGCGTGGACAGTCGCAAACAGCTTGCTGTAGCCGGTTCAAACTCTGCTAGTGGAACCCCCAATCGCAATGTCAATGTAGAGATCTCCCAACCCGTCATGTGTGAATACATGAACATCACCTTCGACCCAAGCCGCGGCACACCGCCTTACACCGTCATGATCAGCATCGAAGATTACTGGCCCGTCACCGTTAATCTGCCCGCCAACTACGACCATGTTACCAAGGATCTCTGGCTATACCAGTATCCCGTCCCGGCCTTCACTGGTGACACCACCAACCTATCCTTGATCGTCTCCGTCACCGACTCCACCGGTCTCATGTCCAATTCGTCCAGCTTTCTTCAAGTCAGCAACCCTAACAGTGGCGCCACTTGTCCTCCTTTCCAGTATGACGCCACCTGGTTCTTCTATACCGAACGTGCCGCATCCATATGCCAGGATTACAACATTTTTTGGAACGGAAGCTGGGCTCCTCCCGTCACTGCCATTTTCTTGCCCGAACAGGCTCCGCCCATCTACGTCCCTGCCCCGGAGAACGTGTACAGCAATATGTCCTGGAAAGCCGCCATGGAGGGAGGCACACGCTTCATCATGACCTTGGGCGACAGCCGTGCCCTTGGCGGCAACGCCGGAAGCTCACGACTCAACATTGTCGCACTCAATGAATACTTTAGCAATGCCTGTATCGCCGAAACCAACTACGAGCACCGTCTCTTCCTTCCAACCACAACTGCATCGCCTGCGACAATCTTCCCTGACGCAACATCCACTATCGCCTCCTTGACTACCAATGGCGGCATCGTTGCTACCGTCACCGTCATAGAGACCATCAAAGCTGGTCGTTACGTTCATGGCAAGAATGGCGGCCCACTATCCTCTGGCAAATACCTCATCCTGATGGTTGTCATTTTGGTGACCGTTGCATTAGCCGGCGTGGCTATTGGCTGGCTCTGTTTTCGAAGACATCAGAAACGAAAGCATAACATCAAGGCTTGGGATCTGCCCAACAACGATCCATCCACGCCTTTCAGTGCTGATCCCAACATGCCCATTGCCCCCGGTGTCTTTGGCCGTAGCGTGACTCGACACGACTCCACCTCTGCCAGCTCACGCCGAGGGCCGGACCGAAACAGTGTTTCTGGCGTTAGCAACTACGACCCCACTTGCCTCACTTGCCGACCTCTCACCCACGCCCCTTCTACACGTGCTTCGCTTCGCAGCTGGACCTCGAGCGCATTTGAGCCTTGTGGTGGTCAAGGTGGGGACCCTGACAACTATGCGTTGATGAGCACGGCCTCTGGAGGCCTTCCTGGCATTTCTCCCTCAGAAGCTCATCGCTACTCTTATGGTCTCCGTGGCGGCAGTAACAATCACGCTCGCTCTATGACCATGGGCACTTTCTCTAATGAATCTCGAGATGGCTTGTCGCCGACCGATTCAAATCCTCGCAACTTTGGATTCTATTCCGACGACCCGCCTCATCATCGCAATGGTGCCCCACCTGCCCCTTCTCGTGCGGTCAGCTCAGACGGCGCTTCCACCAAGTCCAATCGTGTCGGACCGGGTCCAACGTATCGCCCAGATGCAGCTTCTCAAGCTGCTTACCAGGATCTTCTGGCCAGCAACACTTCGCCCACCAGTGGCCTTGATCGCTCCTTTCCCTTCAGTCCTGCGCCAAGTCAAGCGGCCACTCCGCGAGGAAACGGCTGGGCTGAGATCTCGGACAACAACACGCATGGCAACAATGGCTCGCAACCGCGCCTCGTTCAACATGCCGACGCTGGCCTCTTGCTCGATGACAATGACAATGGCGATGAACTGATCAACGTTGGCACGGGCCGACTCATGGAGCTTCCCCCTCAGTACGACACCATTCATCCCAGTAGCGGCACTGGTACCCAGCAACGGCCGCTCTACGCGCAGTCACCGTCGTCGACCCGCAATGAGGGCTCGACCAACTCTCAGTCGCTTGCAAGTCAACAGAGACAGCATACTCACGGCACGATGGCATCAGTTGATATCTCGGATGCCCGCAACCGCCCAGCTGAAGTCCACGCTGCTGATCTGGTCGACCCGAACGACGACGAGTCTGATTTCTGGGCACACTGATCGGGCTTGAGCCGCACAAGCCACTCGAACACCAGGGACACTACATTCTGACTCTTCTCCCAGCTTCTCTCACATCGACGAGCGATGCTTCATACCCACGGAATGGCAACACTTTCCAGCTTTCTGCCCGTCTTCAACACTAGACCCTATTACATGTATTCTAGCTCCTTTCCACTCTTTTTTTGTATCATTCAACATTTCAATCGGACTTGCATTGCCAATAAGAGTCAGAGGTGGTCACTACGAATGCATGCCTGGGTATGAGAACCGTCACGATCGAGCACTTCTGAACGAAAGCTGGACTGGGTGTCGAGGCTAAGAAGAATCGGAAGATTGCTTGAGCACTTACGAACCACACGACTTGTGTTTCATGGTTGCCAGCAAGGCCATTATTCGTGCGTAGGCGAAATGAGGTGCTTGCACAGATGCCGCTGCAGCCGGCTGCCTAAAGCTCAAAGCTTGATGATGGTTTTCTTCTCAATCCTTGAACACCATCTCCGACACACATCCTGGGCCCCTGCAGAGATGCCTCCATCATCAAACTCAGACGTCGAACCATGGCCACCATTTACACTACCCATCACTGACCTGGTTGCGGGATCACTAGCCGGAGCAGCGCAAGTCATCATCGGCCAACCACTCGATACAGTCAAAGTGCGCTCACAGATCGCTCCTCCCGGCGCATTCTCCGGTCCGATGCAAGTCCTAACGACAACTGTCAAACAAGAAGGAACCTTAGCTCTGTACAAAGGGATGGCATCTCCACTCGCCGGAATTGCCGCACAGAACGCCCTTCTCTTCACCGCTTTTCAAGCCGCAAAACGATTCATCTCGCCAGAAACACAACGATTGAGCACTGGTCAGATAGCAGCAGCAGGTGCGATCGCAGGAGGAATAAATTCAATACTCAGTAGTCCTGTGGAAATGTTCAAGGTCAGAATGCAGGCTCAAATCACCTCTGCTTCTTCTCCAGTGCATGCCCGGAATGCGAAGAAGCTCTCTCACGTTGCAAGCGAGGTCTACTCGCAGTTTGGAGTAAAAACTGGAGTTATGAGGGGTTTCTGGGTCACAGTGATGAGGGAAGTTCCTGCCTATGCTGGCTTCTACACTGGCTTTGAGGTCTCGAAGTCGGTGTTACGCAGTAAGCTACCCTCTTGGAGCACGCAGGATGGAACAACGCTACCGATTTGGGCGCTGATGGCATCAGGAAGCATAGGCGGCATTTGCAACTGGTTGGCCTGCTATCCGTTGGACGTGATCAAAAGTAGGATCCAGCTCAGTGACAAGCCTCTGGCTCGCGGTTTCGGTGGAGTGCTAGGATTCAAGTACGTTTCAGAAGAAGCAAAATGCATTGCAAGCAAAGAAGCATTGCGGGCATTCACAGTAGGTTTAAGCCCAACATTGCTCAGAGCAATCCCTGCTGCCGCTGCTACATTCACCACATTCGAACTGGTCAAGACCGCTCTCGAGAATCCGTAGTTTCACCTGCGAATCAATAGAGAAATCACAAACGACAGCCGTGAAACTGAGTATGCGAATGCGAATGTCCATTCCGTGCGTGAGTGCTGAGTGTCTAGGAAAGGGACACAAAGTTCTCCCTCTCAACCCAACCAGTGATACCGTGTTCAGAATGGCCAAAGAGCAGCAGACCTCCTTCATGTGCGTCCGTGACGCGGAACAGATCGCCTACGCTGTACTGGACAAAAGGGAACCCGTTCTTCATTCCCCGACCTTCAGTAGTGGTGGGACTATCGGCTACTGCTGCCATTGTCCCGAACGCTGCCTGCGAAAGGGGAGGGGTAAAGTTGGTGGCGGGCTTGCTTGTTCGCTTGAGTGCGTCGACTGTTCTATCCTCTCCTGCTACAACGCTTTCCGGCATGGATGTTGGTGGGTGAACGCTCTTTGTCTCCTGCCCGGTCTCAACCTGCGACTGAACAGACGCGGAAGCAGAAGTGAACACCGCATCGGACTGACCGAAGAATCCGGAGTTGAAGCTGAGGGCAGGTAGTGTTGGAGCTGGCGCATCTTCACTGTTGCTGTTTCTCCTGTTCATCAACGGCGTGTCCTTGCTAACGGGCGTAGGCGGGTTGGAATCTTCTAAACCATCAACAAAGCTCTCCATGGCAGTATGGTCGGTCGATTGTGAGTTCTTGCGCGATCCGGCGACACTGCTTATTGCTGAACTGCTTCCCACTGAACGCAGGAGTACAATCAGACCACTTGATTTCTGGGATCGCAGCGTTGGAGGTCCGCTTCCCGATGGCAGCGAGGAGTCGATCGGTGCTGGGGATCCAAGCAGGTGCTGTTGGTGCGATTGCGGAGGGAACGACGGTCGACGTGACCCTAGAGGCGGTGTCGTGAAAGGACTCGTTCGTGCACTGACGGGGTCCAGTAGCTCTTCCGAGCCAGCAGCTGTAACCGACTCTATCTGCTGGCTCATGCTCGAAGCGTCCGGCACCTTGGATGCGAATTCCGAATCCGGCAACGCCCTGGTCGACTGCAATGGCGAAAAGTGGTTGTTGCTGACAGGACTCAAGTTGCCAACGGCCAGAAAATCGCTATCTGTGCTCATCGAAGCCGAACGCGAACGATCGTCCACAACGATGCCCGTAACGATGCCTAACGACTCAGCATAGCCAGCTACATTGCTATGCAAAGGCCAGAAGATCTTGACCGGATTCAAGTGACGCATTGACTTTTCATCCGTCTCTTCGTTGTGAGCGATGTCGGAGTTGCCTTCAGGTCCAAAGTTCTGCCAGAAGCTGATGAGCGAACGATGCACGCGAAGGTGGTAAGAAGCTTGCGTGCGAGAGAGCGACTCAATGCAGAGGTCGAGGAGCGTTTGGATGCCGTAGTTGAACTGAGGAAGTTCGTTCGTCAGCTGAGTGTGGAGGGCAATGAAAGCATTGGCACTCTCGGTGAGCTTCTTGTCGGCTGCCTTGACACCGCCGCGTGTGATCTCGGCTCTGTAGCGTGTGTAGTCCGGTTCTCTGTCATTGCGCTTTGCGATGACGGACTGAGGGAGGATGAAGAGTGCAGCAATTCTTTGCACCGCAGGCGTGAGACTGGTACGGATCTCTGAGTCCAGCTGCGACCAGTAGTCGCTCAGGAAGGTTCGTTCAATCAGATGCATGAACGCACGGAGGCGAGTCTCGGCCTCTGTACCAGCAGCCATCTCGTCAACAGCGTATGCGCGGCACCACTGGTCCAACAGCTTCAGTTGCGCCATGTGAGCTTCCTTGACGCTTAAGGACCATGCAGTGCATCGTCTGGAGAATGTAGTTGTCGCCTTCTCCAGCTGACGGAACTGTGTCACCATTGCTTTGTACTGCCCTTCGTCGGCCAGGATATCTTCTGTCGGTCCGAGAACAAGCTTTTTGACCTTCTCTTGACGACGTAGAAGCTTCTTGGTCGCTCCGTGCTGCATGCGTTGGCCGGTTGTTCGTTTCGCGGTCTTGCCGCTCACGATTTGCTCCACAAGATCTTTGCGCTTCTTGACCTCATTGATGTTGTCGGCTACTTTCTGAATCTCGACCGACGCCGCGGAGAGGCTTCCCATGTCTGGATGCTTGCTGCTGGTAGACGCCAGGATCTGCGATAGCAAAAGTGGGTACTTGAGCACGCGCTGCACTGGCTTGATGAGTAACGAAGACAAGTCCCATGCATTCGTGTACGCCCGCGCAGCCTGTGTGCATTCGGCAAGAAACGCTGTGACTTTGTGCTGAGTGCTCAAAAGCTCCTGCAACTTCGACATGGAAACCTCGTGTCGCGAGCAATATGCTGAGTAGACTTGTTCAATCCTTGGCATGAGTTTGAGGAAGGCCTGTCCGACTCGATCCGTCTCTGACTCTTCACGAACTTCACCCTGAGCAAGCAGCTGGCACGCTTCTTCAGCCGTGCCGCTGCACATCTTGCCGACAGCACTTTCGAGGATGGCGACCATCTCGTCTGCAAAGGCGGCACAAGACTCGAGCTGAGCAAACACGATGCGGACATCGCTGGCACTGAAAGGAGCATCTGGCGTGCTGGTGGTGGTTCCTTCGTTCGAACCGATGAGACCAGGCGACATCACCTCCGATGAGCTCGAGATGGACGGTGTCGTAGGCGTCGAAGAATACGGCGAGATTGCTGGACTTGGCTGGACCATTGATGGGCCTGGAGTGAGTTTAACTCTTGTCGCGGGAGACAGACGCTTGCCGTCGGTCGAGAACGACGTAGAAAAGCCTCCTGAGGAGGTCGGATGTCCGGAAAGTGCAAAGTGACTGGCATCCGAGGTCTGCGAGCTCTGCGACGACACAGTGTACATTGAAGAGCGGTTGCTCGGGTTGCTGGACGTGAGCGAGGCCGAAGATGCAGTCTGGTTGACCTGGTTGGGATTAGCTAGCGCGGAAATAGCTGTGGCATCTCCGGATGCATTTCGAAATAGCGTTCGCTGAGGTAGAGCGCCTTTGCCTGAGGGCAAGCTCGGCCCAGAGCTGAGGGTGCTCGTAGTTCCTCGCTGTTGCAAATACGGTTGCGAGGACCTGCTGTGAGTCGACGACTCGGGGGAGGCAAGCTGCGAGAAGATGCTTGCCGATCGCACGCTCAAAGGGGAGAGCGGTGCCGTGATTCCAGCTCTCAGCTTGGCTCTTGCGAGGTAGATGTCTCGAGCGACTGCAAGGTCAGACGCATAGGCTCTTTCAGTCTCGAGAAGCTCGCGCAGAGTATACCATCGCTTTACGAGTCGCTTCTGCTCTTGTGACAGATTCTCCTGTGGGATGGACCAGCTCGGCTTGACAAAGTTAGGACTTCGAGCGAGAAAGACGCCGCTGCCATTCCTTGCTGTCTGAGGCGTCAATAGGTGGGTAGAAGCAGGTGTCATCATATCTCTTGCTGTGCTTCCTGTAGACGATGCTGAACGAACGAGGCTCGCGGAGCTGGGCTGTCGACCTCCCACCGTAGCCGAGCTGTAACCGCCGGGAGTGCGGGGGTTCATGGCTGCTGCGGCACTGAGGTCAGCAACAGAAGATCGGGGACTGACTCGGTTTGTGAATTGCAGTGGCGATTGATGAGCATCGACAGCCTGTCTTAAAGCAAGTGCGGCAGCTTCGCCTTCCAAAGGTCCGTCATACAGTCTGCGAATGACGGGGCGGACGGTTGCGTCAGCTTTTTTTGATTTACTGCTGCGACCGAGACGGAAGGTGGCTGAGCTCGACATGGTTGCGTTTGTTTCGCTTCCTTCACGATTGGAGAAGTCGCGCGCAAAGGCAAACATCTTGCTGCCTGTTCCATCCTTCTTCTTGCGCATTCCAGACGATGTCTCTGAATGGAGCGAGGGCGTGGAAGCTGCAGCCTCAACGACAGATCGAAGGTCGGCCATGGAACGGGTGGCATCGCTTGCAGCGCGTTCATGCCTTCTCAAAGCCCAGCCAGCTGTCGACTCGCTCGAGGGTGCTCTGGAGAGTTGCTGCGCAGAGGCAAAGGTCGAATGCGCAGGCGATGATGCCCCACTGTGAGTGCTGTGAGACATTCCGGGCGAGCGAGATGGGATCTGTCCAAGTTGTGCACCATGTTGCCTGGCGATTTCACGCGAGCGGAAGTCGTCATCCGCAGTGTACCTCTCCGTGTGCCTCTCTGTGGACGGGAGTGTGCCCGGCTCCGAAGTGGGGGTCCTGTACTCAGCAAGGGACGGCGTTGAGCTTGAGGGTGACAGTGGTCCGATCGAGTCTCTATTTCGAGCCATTGGGCTCAAAAGTCGTTCATCCGGCTTGCTCATGGCAGGGCCGTGAACTGCACCTGTCATGTGGGCCGAGGATGGTGAATCGCCTGACACCAAAGGTGTGTTGTTGACACTGACTCCAGATGGCCTCTGCTTGCGAAGGGGGTTCTTCGGTGGAAGGCCGGGCCGCTTGGATTCGCCAGGCGAAGCTGCAAATTTTGATGATGTAGCAGCAGCAGACGGAATTCTGTTTGCCTCGAAACGTGGCGTGTTTTTGTTTTCTGGCGTGTTGTAGACGGCGCCCTCCTCCGAGATGGCATGTGCTATCATTAGAATATCTCTGAGGCTAGATAAAGAGCCGGAATAAGCATGACCGCTGTCAGCCGTCTTGGCTCTGCTTAGCCGATGTGCCACACGGTTTGCGGGGGATCCACTTGCATATGGAGATGGGCTGAACGAGGGACTGCCCTGTACGGTGACAGGCCTTCGCACCGAGCCTTGCAAAGTCGAACTGGTGGTCCTGGGCTGGATCTGAGGTACAAAAGAGTTTGCGGAACTGGAACGAGGTCGTCTGCGGGGTGAGTCTGGTACCTCGGGGGAGAGCATCGGTGACGAGATAGATCGGTCGACCGATGTGTTGGAGGGAGGTAGAATGCCGAGTTTGCTTCCACGTCCAACAGAATCGTGAAGACTGCTGCTTCTCGGGATGTGAGTTCTGGCGCCATGACCGCCTGATCGAGATGAGGGCGGACGCGGCACACTAGCAGTTTCCGCACCAGCAAGAGATCCATTCGTTTTTGATGAAGAGGATGACGAGCTCCTCCCCCTTGCAGGCTTCTGCTTCAGACCAAGACTAGAGTTTGACTGTAAGAGATTGGCTTGGCCTTCGAGGTCGCGTTCAGTGACTGGAGGTAGAAGGGCGTTGGGCGCGCTGTTACGCAGACGATCCGTTGAAGCACGAGGGACGAGAAGCGTCTGATCGCCGCTTGCATCATGGTACTGTGGCCCCCTGCGGCCGCTGACCTGCTTGTAGACGGGCACTTTCCTGGTGGAAACCTCCACGTCGGAGCCGCTCGGCGGATCAGCAGGAGACGGAGGCACGGAAGCTGATGTGGAAGCTGCAGATTCGGATGTCATCGAGGAGACAGAAGGGCGAGTCTTGAGAAAGGCCGACTTGTCCTTGAAGCGGATGGTTTTGCGGAGAAAGCTGGAGGCTCCGCTAGATTTGCGTGTGGCATCGGAACGCGGATCGGTGGCGGCGGCATCACCTGTCTCACTGGCGTCGTCACAATCGTGCCCAGAAAGGGAAGCTGCAAAACCTGGAGATGGCAAGCCTTGCTCGACAGAGTGGGTATCGCTGTGATGATCGCTGTGGGAACGCTCGGAGCGAAGAGAAGGAGGAAAGTGAGCAGACTTTGGCGACGGGGTCTCATTGCCCGAATCGGCGGAGGAAGGAGAATTGGATGCAGCTTTATCGTTCTTGAGACCAAAGATGCGGGACCTTAAGCTGAGCTTTGTGGGCACCGAGGCGTTTGGCTGGGCCTTTGTGGGTTGGCCTGTGGGTGGAGGCATGTTGGCAGCACTGGAAATATCTCCAGATGAAGAAGCAGACTGTGTGGGCGCTGGGCTCTTGCTTGGTTTGGAAGAACTGGCGCTGCTTTGTGATCGTGGCCGTGCGGCTGTTTGTGGATCGAGATGGCCAAAGCTGGCAACAGATCTGGAGCTGGAGATGGATCTAGCCTGCGAGACAACAGACGCAGCCGAGGAGGGTACTGGCTCGTAGCGAGAAGCTGAAGGCGCTCGATCATTCTGCAGGGGAGGCTGATTCTGGGATGCCAGGATGGACTGCGACGAATAGGATGACAGAGACGGCATCAAGGTAGGCACTTGGGGCTCTTGACCAGATCTGCGATGTTGAGCAGACGCTGAAGGGTGCGCAGATGTAGGATTGGTGAGGTTGCGCCTATCAGTAGCTCCGCGGTGGGATGTGGCTGGCATGGTGTTGGGAGATGTTGGAGCTGCCGGTTTGGAAGAATGAGCAGCGGACAGACCGTTGTGCTTAGAGGCGCCTTGTGGTGAGCCAAGGGCGGATGTTGAAGCAGCTTCGTTGAAAGAAGCACGAGTGGAATTGATCTGCATGCTGCCCTGATGTGACCTCCGAGGCGAGGTCAGAGGAGTCTCGGAAACAGAGTAGAAGGAGACTGGCGAAGCATTTCGCTCCCTTTCGTCATTTTGAGATGCTCGATGTGAGCGCTGTCTTGGAATGGAAGAACCAAGGTGCGAGCTGCTGCCTACAGAGCGGATCGACTCTCTGTCCGATGTGGCGCTGGCACCTGTCGCATCGGAGGCTGAGGCGAGAATGGAAGAGCGAGAGCCTCGACGATGACGTGAGGTGTCGGGAGAGAAGGCGGTTGGCGATGAGAGACCATCGGGCTCGCCGGAGGCCGAGCCCGGGACAGAAAGTAGCTGACTGCCGTAGGAAGACCTTCTAGTGGTGGGTGATGTGCTGAGTGCAGAAGGAGATAGGCTGCGCTGAGCGCGTTGACTTGCGTCGAGCCGCGGCGAACGAGAGGAGGAGGGTATGGAGCGAGGCGACGACAGATTGGCGTGGTGGCTAGCTCGGCGAGCTAGAAACGGAAAGAAGCTACAAAGAAGAGATCCGAAGCTGTCGTCCTTAGTTGATCAGGATGGACTTTATCATCGACAGGGCAGGGACCAGCGAGATATGGTTCTTGTTCAGGCGCCGGTATTGAGCGTGAGGGTATACGAGGTCTTAGATGCAAGCTGAACGGCCTTCGAAGCTGATGATATGAGATGCAAGAAGCAAGTGGGAGATAAGAGAGGAAAGGGCAGCTGGTTGATGCAGGTCGTGGGTGCGCGGATGATGATGATAGATTGAAAGTAGCAGATGCGACGATTGTCCGGGAAGGTGCGGTCAAGTGAGACACCGACGCAGAAAAGGTGGGGAGCGAGGTACAAAAAGCAGGTCCGGCAGTTCAGGCAAAGTGCCTCGACAATCTCATGATTTGCCGGCCATTCTTAACCCCTCTCGACTCAATCGCACGAAACAAAACCGAAAATGTATCAATCTAGGCCAGACGCGGATGCCTTCATGTCGGATCACGTGATGCCGAGGCCATCATGCCGATTGGGTTTATACACTTCCCGATCTGTGATCATCAGCACTCTAACAATCTTTCCCTTTTCAAATCCTTCGCGACATTGGTGACCGTCTCCTTGCCGGTCGGCGAAATGGAGATGGCGAACAAGCTCCGAAATCAGGACGGCCATTTCCAAAGATGTGCCCGTTCATGGCTACATCGACTGTGGGGCAGATGAAGCAGCGCACCCCCCGCAACTCGCAACCCCCCCGCAACTCGTGGACTGATAGGAAGCCTGAAGCGACAGATGAATCGATCCCAGATTGTGGGGTCGCTGCCCACGGCCAATAGGGATGTGATCGCCTGTCCTCTCGTTGCACTGTTCGCTCGTGCCACCCCTCCACCATGCCATTCAGAATTGCCGTCACCATTCCGATCTCGGACAGAGCTCGACAAGAAATGCCCCGACCTTGACCCCTCCCCGGACCGTGATCAGCTCGGCAGCTGCAAAGTTCCTTAGCCCAGCATGCCAAATGCCGGAAGATATTTGCGATCCCGTGTCACTGCCGCTCGACTCTGTGGGGAAACATCATGGACAGGCAAGCTGGATACAGCGATAGCAGTCAATCAGACCATTCGAGTAAACGAATCACTTGCCATCCATCTCAAACAGCCAAGAAGGCCAAACTTGGGGAAAAGCTCCGCTTGAGGTTCAAATCGCAACAGTCCATTTCGCCGAGAATGCTCCATGCCCATCTTCCTCCCTCTCTGTTGGGCCTTGTGAGCCTGCAACGCTCTATTGCAGCTCAATCGAGTTCGTAGTTGGTCGTAGCTAAGTGTCCGAAATCTCTCTATTCTTCCCTGCACACGACCAGTTTCGAGGCCTCTCCTCCCAAATCCAACCCTAACCCGGCCATATAATGCGCGTGCATTTTACAGTCTCCTTCGCTAGCTTTTTCATCCACCTCGCATGGAATCTTCTCTTCCCTTTCTTCCACCATCTCCACCATCTCGATCTTTCCGTTGCTTCTATTGATCTCGATACCCCTTCTTCCCCTTCCACGTCAAGCTTCCTCTCATTCCATAAATACTTAGGTTGATACTACCTCTCTCAACCACCAGCTCTACAACAAAACTCAGCCATCCTCCTGATCAGCTGTTCGACTACAACATGAGCGACCGCGACTCAGCATTCTCTCCTGCTGAGGAGAAGCTTCGCTCCATCGAATCCAATGAAAAGTATTCAGCCGATGCCAAGCGTCTCGCCGAGACTGGCCAGCTCAACGTAACTCGCTCCCTCGTCTCCACCGAAGGTGTCATCGATGCTGCCGAACTCGTCCAGGTCCTCGACGAGGCTGCCATCGAGGCTGCCGGCCAGGGCGAGAACAACAGTTTCTACCTCTGGGGTCTCACCTTCTTCGCTACCATCGGTGGTCTCCTCTTCGGTTACGACACTGGCGCCATCAGCTCTGTCCTTGTCCAGGTAGACACCGATCTCGACAACAAAGCCCTCGTCGACTCGGACAAGGAGTTTATCACCTCTGCTCTTACTGTCGGCGCCATTATCTCGGCTCTCGGCGCTGGTATCGTTGCCGACAAGATCGGCCGAAAATGGACCCTCGTCATCTGCGACATCATGTTTATCGTCGGCGCTCTTGTTCAGGCCGCTGCTCATTCCAAATGGACTCTCATCCCTGGACGCTTTGTGCTCGGCTTTGGAATAGGAGCGGCTTCACAGGTAGTGACAGTCTACATACAGGAGTTAGCACCCGCTCGGGCTCGTGGAAGGCTCACATGTCTTAACTCGATTGCCGTCACTGGTGGTCAGGTCATCGCATATGCAATCGGTGCTGCTTTCGAGAATGTTTCCTCCGGTTGGCGCTGGATCATCGCCCTCGGTGCCATCCCACCAATCATTCAGATCTTCGGTATCCACTTGTTCATGTCCGAGTCGCCTCGATACCTCATCAAGCAGCAAAGAGACGATGAAGCTACCCGTGCTCTCGCCCGCATCTACCCTCACGCCACATCGGCCCAGATTGACGCCAAAATCGGGGTATTGAAAAAACATATCCAGATCGAAAACACGCCCTTGTCGCGCCGCATTGCCAAGGTCTGGACTGATATCCCCACACGAAGGGCCGTCTTCCTCACCAGCATGACATTGGTGGCACAGCAACTCTGTGGCTTCAATTCTCTCATGTACTTCAGTGCTTCGCTCTTCCAGAAAGCTGGACTCCGCAACGCCACTGCAACCGGCCTAATCGTCTCGGGCACCAATTTTCTCTTCACCTTTATCCCGCTGAAATACATAGATCGGGTAGGACGTAGACGTCTCCTCCTCGTCACTATGCCATGCGTCATCATCTTCCTCGTCTGCACTGCCGGAATCTTCTACAAGATGCTGGAACCCACCAATCAGCGCTTCACCGACGGATATCCGTACCCTTCCTCACTCACCTCGGCAATGCTTGTATTCATGGTCCTCTACGTGGCCTCCTACGCTACTGGTCTTGGCAACGTTCCTTGGCAGCAGGGCGAGTTCTTCTCCACCGAGACTCGCATGATCGGCACTTCCATCTCCACCGCCGCCAACTGGTCCGGTAACCTTGTTATCTCGTCCACCTTCCTCAGTCTCATGAACGCCATTACTCCTTCCGGCGCTTTCGGTTTCTACGCTGCTCTCACCTTTGTCTTGCTTGTTCTCATCTATTTCCTTTACCCCGAGACTTCGCTGCTCTCGCTGGAGGAAGTCCGCACCACCCTCGACGGTGGCTTCAATGTCAAGAAGTCGCTCAAAGTGCGAAAGGAGAAGATCTCTCTGTGGAAGGCCCAGAAGGAAGCATCCAAGGCGGAGACGAGTGCTTAAGCGCTCAACGCTAAACTTGCTTCAATTTTTAGAGTCTCACGTTGCGTAACGAAATCATGCCATTTCACTGATGCAACAACGTGTACTATTAGCTCAAAGATATCCCAAGAGTGCAAAAGATTTCACTTTTACATGTTGAACTTTCCACATGCTGTGTCTTTCGCTTCTGACGACGGCTGATGATGAAAACGCTTGCGGTGACATTGCCGAGTCCAGCCTTGTCAAACAGCGAAGCACTGAAGTACATGAGAGAGAATCAAGAGTGCAGAGTATGCTTGCTTGCTCGTAATAGTTGTGGAACATCCAGCTTTGAGGATACCATCTGTCCATGAACTGTGCCGATCTGTATCCTTTTCCTCCCGATGTTAGGGTTGATCGGCAGGCATTTTCGGGACCTTCATTTTATGACGCGATTTATATATAATTATATAGAGACAGAAAATATCAAACTTGGCAAAGCTTGTCGCACGACATTGGCGTCATGGAACGGCAATCTTCAGTCACTATTTGCAGTGACGTCTTGCTGAATCACCGCTGCTGCACCTTGATCCGCAGTGCTCGCAGTTGTTCTCAACTTCAGTCAGCCAAGGCACTTTCCTTGCTCGCAACCGCTCCCTAATTGCAAAGGTAAGAAAGACAGTGGCTATCCTGCTCACCGTGTTACAGTTAAGATGCAGTGTACAGTCCGAGTTGTACACCAAGCTGAGTCTTCAAAGACAGATTGTGTGTATAAGGCAGCTACACGCAGCTACTGTTCTGGGAACAGAGAATAAGCCATGCAGATCCTAATGGCTTTCCAACGTCACAAGTCCTGAATCAGCCTGATGTCGTGTGTCGTATTGGAAAGACCCTTGTTGTCATCTTTGTTGTCTTCTGTGAAGTTTCAGTCGACTGTCACTCTGGTGGTCTTTCGCCTCTTCAACAATTCTTCAACAATCCTGCTGCAGCGAGTGAGTGACAAGTCCCTCAAACTGGACGAGTCGCTCCGTAAGCGACCATGTTGAATATAAGAGGGCATACAAGTTCAGGGATCTTTTGCCCCCAACAGCATACCCCTTTCCCACACATCTTCTCCGCGCCACTAGCATTATTTCAGAATGTCGAGCGAATCTATTCCCAATAAGATGCGTGCTGCCACCATCAAGGATTTTAAGAAAGGCTACGAAGTCAAGGACATCGATGTCCCCACTGATCTCGGACCCAACGACGTTCTCATCAAGATCGCCGCCGCCGGTTACTGCCACACGGACTTGCAGGTCATGGATGGTGTCTACGAGTCTCAGGGTGCAAAGCCAGGTCTGGTTGGCTCGCATGAGCCCGTCGGTACTGTAGTCAAGACTGGCTCGGACGCTGAGAAGTCGGGCATCAAAGTTGGCGACCGTGTCGGCTCAATCAACACCTACGGCTTCTGCGGCAAGTGCGACTCGTGTAAGCAGGGCCAGCAGCTTTGCGACAAGCTTCCCGGAATGCTCGGCCTTACACTCAACGGCGGCTTCTCTCAGTACATGAAGGCCGATGCTCGAGTCGTCTCCAAGATCCCCGACAGCATCCCCTTTGACCAAGCCGCCCCGCTCGTCTGCGCAGGAGCCACTGTCTACGGTGCCTTGTTGGCTGTACAACCCGAGAAGGGCCAGTGGCTTGCTATGGTCGGTATTGGCGGTCTTGGCCATCTCGGTGTGCAATACGCCAAGGCGATGGGCTGCAAGGTTGTTGCCATCGACAACCGAAAGGAGGGCATCGAGCTTGCCAACAAGGCTCCCGAAAACCTCAGACCCGACAAGACTTTTGTCATTGATACGGAAGATGCAAAGAACAAGTGCATTGAAGAGCTATCGAGCAGCTTCTACGAGACCAATCCCGGCGTCGACCGAGTTGTGATCAACACGGAGAACCGTGGCTTGATCAGGTTCAGCCAGCAGTTCCTACGAAAGGGTGGCCAGCTCGTCGATGTTGGTCTGCCTGCGGACGGCCCTTTCGAGGTGGACTCTTTCGGTTTGAACTTCAAGGAGCACACCATCCGCGGCCGTCTGATTTGCACGCCAGAGCAGTGCCAAGAAATGATTAACTTGCATGCTGAGAACGGCTGCTCTACGTTCATCGAGAAGACCTACAGCGTCGAGCAAGCCAACGAGTTGGCCGAGCACTACAAATCAAAGAAGCTGCAGGGTCGACTCTGCATGGTGTTCTAATCTAGTCGCTCATGACCTATCTGCATCCTGTAATGAGCAAGCTTTTGGGAATCTGCAACAAGCCAATTTTGCTTTTGACAGATACGAGTTCATGTCTGTGATTTGCAGCGATACAGTAGCTAATTCAAGTCATCGTCTTGGTCACGTCGCCCAGGTGATACCGCACGACTGCAACACTTTAAGATTTGAACAGCGTGAGACCGTCATTGCAATGCGAAACCGACGGAGCTTTTCTGTCGGCGAGGAAGGCGTGAGAGGAAACAAGTTCCGAGCGGGTATGAGAGAGATAGAGAGCACGCTTGGCCTGCTTCGCTCTGCATGTGGGACGATAGCAATTCCTTGCTCAGATGAGGTCTGTCGGCCGTGATTTGCAATAGACGCGGTGAACAATGCAAACAGGCAGGTCTGTGCTGAAGTGTTCTCGGCAAAGTGCGATGATCAAAGCCAACACCATCGCATCCGTGAAGTGCTGATCCTGTAGCCAAAAAGAGGTCTAGAAAAAGGATTCAGACGTTCTGCGTCTTCTAAGCCTTTTTTTTTTTTTTTTTTTTTTTTTTTTTTTCATTTTGTATTCATCTAGTCGCCAAGTTCATTTCGATCGCCTGCGAGTTGGTTTTTAGCAATTGTTTCATGTCTCAAGCCAGAAGCCACAGATAATAATGGCTTGGTGTTTTGACAGCATATTTGAATACAAGATGAGCTTCAAACTTCCATGTGTCCATTACCGCTTAAATACAACACGAGGCGCCATTCCTGGTTGCCGCTTCTGAACATCTGGCCATGTTGCACCTCTCCTTCAAGCCAAGTCTTACTCTTACCGACTCTGCAAGCGTCAAGGCTATCTGCCCGTCTCCTAGACTTGCTGCCTTCCTCTCGACGGATTCGGCTTCTAACCGGCCTCAACATGATCACACAAAGGTTGCTATTGTGCAAAACAGAGTCCCGCGTAACGTAGCAGTCTAGCCAAAGAAGGACCGTTGGGAGTCGCTCGAGGAAGCTCGTTTAACCCTGTGAACAGCACAAGAGGCCCGGATTTTGGGCGGATTTGTTGTCTAAGAATGAATTTTCGGTTCCAGCGCCAAGTCAAGTGTTGCCGTTTCCCGCGGCTTTCATGGCTTCTCTCCACTTGGGGGGTTAGGGGCCGCTGAGGCATGACGTAGCTTGCGGGACGGGATCTTCTTTCCGCAACAAACAAGCTCGTCGCTAGTTCAGGGCTGTAGCACAGCAATATTCGAACAGAGACGCTGATCATATGGCTGAGACCAGTGCACTGACCATCAATTGCAGCAGACGCTTGACGGCTAATTGTGTGTGCTCAGAGGGTTAACCAGCGCCATCGTTCTCTCTCCTTACAGCCACCAACACCTTTCACGGCAATATGGCGACGAGGAACAAGCAACCAGCAGCGTTGATCTGGCATTTGATAGCAATCTCATCTTGCATCTATGGCTTCAAGTCTCTTGACGTCTTGCCTGACTTGCTCGGCGTCAGCATGGGGAACGAGTATGGAGGTATGTCCGGACATCAAAGGCAAAAGCGATGATTTCACGGCAAAGTTCTGTTCTGACTCACCAGCGATCTTGACACTGCTCTGAATGCTGTTGTAAAGGCTTCATGCAGTTTCTGACAATGTGCGGCTTAGTAGGTACCGCAACCACCATGGGTCTGGCGCTAATTCTTGACTTGGTTGGCGGACCAGAAGGTGAGTCGATCAACGAGAGCCACGCTGGAAACAAATGGTACTGGCATCTCAACCTTTGCTGACAAGAACCGCCTGCCTCCGCCCGTTTGAACAATCCAGCCCTTTGCTGGCTCAAGGATGTACTGATGGCGGTGTCGCTGCCTGCTGAAACACTGATCACAATCATGTACTGGTCGATTGTGGCGATCAACAAGGACCTGTTGATGCAGCCGAGGAAGATCATGGATCCTGCCAACCCTGGTCAAGTGCTCCGCGAAGACAAGATTGCGGTGCCATTCTCTATCGATGCAAGCTTGCACGCTTTCCCGGGCGTATTTCTCTTGATCGACTTTTTCGTGTTCAGTCGAAGGTTGCCAAAGTCGATTCCAATCCCAGTCATGGCCGCAGTTGCGACATTCGCGTACTCGTAAGTATACAATTGTGGACATAGCTGTTGCCTCGGTTGGGCTTGCGAGCCAAAGGTCGCGTGGATTGACCATGCTGCATCCTTTTCACGTCAACAGACAATGGGCTGAAAAGTGTGCAAAGATGAACGGGCATTTCCCCTACCCTCTGCTGGACATCATGAACAGGCCTCAGCGCTTCAGGTTTTATGCTGTTTGTGGTGTGGCGGCGGCGGTCATGGGAGTGCTATTGACGAGGCTCCAAGCGAATGTCAAAGGGCTTTCTCACGGCCAAGCTGGTACACGAAATAAGGGCAAGAAGAGAGAGTAGCTTCAAGGTGAACGGATGAAACCATAGAGCTCAAGGGGGCATCCCACTCCAAGGTCCTATGACAGCTGCAAGACCATCTTTGTTCGGGCCTGTAAGCCACTTTGCTACATCACACGAATCCTGCTTTGTCTCTCTACAGCCTTGCATGGCCAATGATGATGGAACATCCCGAACGACACAATGATTGTGGGACAGTGTGTGGCGACCGTTTGCTGCGTGATTCCGAAGAAGATCGGCTATGAAGATAGAAGGCGAACGACAGGGTCGAAAGCATTCACCCGATGTCGTGTCGATATGGGTAATCGGGGTTTCTGATCACCGATTCTTTCCAAAGGATTTTGCGCTTTCAACAGCCAAACAGCTCAAATTCAAAATCGAAATTATGCAGGTGCAGCAAAAGAAGGGTCTAATTGCAACTCGAAACGCTCTCTCTCTTTTCCTTTTTCCTTTTTCCTTTTTCCTTTTTCCTTTTTCCTGTTCCCTTTTTCCTTTTTTTCTTGCCTGGCTGTGTTCCATGTTTGACACCATTTCGGTCAACTTGTTGCGCTTCGACGCGGCTTTCTTCTCATCTTTGCAAAATTGCACGCTTGAGCACTGAAATTGCGTGCTCGCTGCCAACTCTCATATACACACGCACAACGCAAAACACAACGCAACACACGCACACACAGCAAATTCACCTCACGCACGCCATCACCGACACCAAGAACGCCTTAGCATCTTCCATTCTTCTCATGGAACGGTTCAGCTTATTCAAGCCGATCTTTATCAGCGTGACTGTGTGTCACTCTCCTACCGCCTCACTGCCAAGTGTGTGAGTGCGCGCGTGTGTCGAGCAGATGCAATGCAAGTAGCAAAAGCCTCGCTAAATCATATATACTCTGACTCCATCCCCATGATCATCCTTACTTGCACCCTACAACTTGACCCATAGAAGATCACGCCAGCCATCAACCAAGAGAGCTCCTTTCTCCCTCCGCCTTCGCTCGACACGCTATTTGCTCGTCCCGCTGCTAACATGCCAGTTCAATCCCTCGACGGTGTTCCGCCCGTCAACGGCTCCGACTTTGGTCAAACTGATCTCACCAACGGTCACAGCACCAACGGTCATGCTAACGGTCACACCAACGGTCACTCTGGAAACGGCAACGGCCTCAATGGCAACGGCATCAACGCTCACCATGTCAATGGCAATGGCAGCGCCAAAGCTGGTCTCAACGTTGGCCTCTCTTCGGGCTCGCAACCCAACATCCTCTTTATTATGGCCGATCAGCTAGCTGCTCCTCAGCTGCGCATGTACAACGAAAAGTCGCAGATCCTCACTCCCAACCTGGATCGTCTCGCCCGTGATGCCGTTGTGCTCGAGTCAGCCTACTGCAACTCGCCTCTCTGCGCTCCATCCCGCATGGCTCTCGTCACGGGTCAGCTACCTTCCAAGATTGGCTCCTACGACAATGCTGCTTCCATCAGCTCCGACCTCCCCACCTATGCTCACTATCTTCGTTCTGCTGGTTATGAGACCGTCCTCGCTGGGAAGATGCACTTCATCGGTGACCAGCTCCACGGCTTCGAGAAGCGTCTCACAGCCGATATCTACCCTGGCGATTACGGATGGGCTGTTAACTGGGACCAACCCGATCGCAGGCTCGAATGGTACCATAACGCCTCTAGCATCCTCCAAGCAGGTCCATGTGTCCGCTCAAACCAGATGGACTACGACGAGGAAGTCCTCTACAAGTCGAGGCAGTATCTCTTTGACCATGCGCGTCGTCGTCGTCGTCGTGGCAACTCCACTCGTCCCTTTGCTATCACTGTCAGCTTCACCCACCCTCACGATCCTTACACAATCGAAGAGGAGTTCTGGAACTTCTACGAAAACGTCGACATCAATATGCCCGAAGTCGATATCCACCCAGACGATCAAGACCCGCACTCGAAGCGTCTTCGTCACGTGTGCGATTTGGAAGGCAGGAACTTCACTCCAGAGCAGATCAAGCGAGCCAAGCGTGCTTACTACGCTTCCGTATCTTACGTCGACACCAAGATTGGCCAGCTTCTCGAGACACTCGACAAGTGCGGCCTGCGCGACGACACCATCATCGTCTTCAGCGGTGACCACGGCGATATGCTCGGTGAGCGATCGCTCTGGTACAAGATGAGCTACTTTGAAAGCTCCGTCCGCGTTCCGCTTCTTTTCAACTACCCTAAGATGTTTTCTCCGCGACGTGTTAAAGCCAACGTTTCCACCATGGATCTGCTGCCCACCTTCTGCGATATCGTCGGTATTCCGCTGCAAAAGCAGCTTCCGCTCGACGGTATCAGCATGTTGCCCCATCTTTTGGGCCAGACCGGCCACGACACCGTCATCGCCGAGTACATGGGTGAAGGGACCGTAGCTCCTCTGTTCATGATCCGACGCGGTCCTTGGAAGTACATCACCTGTCCTGTCGACCCACCCCAGCTCTTCAACCTGTCAAAAGACCCCAAGGAGCTTGTCAACCTCGCCTCTGACCGCGACAACCTTGATGCAGAGACGCGCAAAGTGCTCGAAGGATTCGAGCACGAAGCTCTGCAGCGATGGGACGCGAACAAGATCACTGAAGAAGTTCTCATGGTCCAGCGTCGAAGGCGCTTCGTCTTCTCCAGTCTCAAGCAGGGCGCCTGGACCTCTTGGGACTACCAGGTGCCTACTGATACTCAAAACATGTACATCCGTTCCCACCTCGATCTCGACGATCTCGAGCGCATGGCTCGATTCCCACCTGTCGATGACTTTGGCAATACCATCGGCCCATCTTCAAAAGGCATCACCGCTTTTTCTGCTGCCAGACCGCAGTACGCTTGAAGCAATTCTGACACAGACTCAAGCACCACATACCCACTCCTCGAGATTCGGCTAATCGCTCCACTTGCATTCTCCAGCATTACACTCATGTTCACTTGTCCATTGTACCACTGGATCCCGGCAATCTCCATGCATTGCTTTGTCACTTGATCTTTGCTTCTTTGTTGCGCTTCGGTCCGTACTAACTTGAACGGCAGTGTCTGTCGGCCTCGACTGACAACGTGCGATCTGAGTTTCACCCCAACGCAGCGGTTGCCTGCCCAAGTCCATGCGAAGTTTGTTTTTTTCAGACTCGACCTAGGCCGAAGAATTGTCGACACTGTGGAGCAGCTCGCAAGTTGAAAGAGTTGAAGTTTTTCGTGTGATTGATGATGACGGAGCTAAGTACAGATGCGAGTCAAGAATTTTCAGATTTTCACTACTTGCGCGCACTGCTGCGCTCTCCATTCCGCAAACCCTTTTACTCGGCCGTGAACACTACCTCTATGCTTTGTGCGGCTTTATCTACTTCAACTGAAAGGCTAGGTATTCTACTTTCTGCTCCCATCGGGTTGGCTTAGACCGCTCGACTCTGTAATCACCTAGCGTCGATCAATATGCAGCTTCTTCTGAGTCCGTATCTTCCGACTCAGAATCTTCTCGACACTGTATCGAGTGAAAAGTTTCCCAATTCGATCGCAATTGCTTTGCAGCATCTTCGAGGGAAAGACCATGCAGCTGAGCAAAGTACTCGTTCGCCTGATGCAGATATCCAGGGATGCCTTTGACCGTGTGAAAGTCGCTTTCCATCAATGCTCGACTGCGGTCCGCCGCGGCCAAGCACTCCTTCGCCAAGAATTGTTTCCGGTTGATGGTAGACGAAAAGCCAATGTAAACGTTCGGATGCTTCTTCGTTATCGACTTGACCACATTGTTGTCAAGCGTGCAAGAGTGCAAAGACACCCGTATCGCACCAAAAGAGGTCGGTTCGGCGTTCCTGAGAGACGAGAGCAGGTCGACCGTCAGACCTGCTGCTTGAACTGAATGAAGCGAAATGTTGCGTCGATACTGCAAAGCCACATCGATCTGCGCCCGTAAGACCGCGAGCTGGTGTGCCTGTGGTGTCTTGAGCTTAGTGAGCTTTGGCTCGGAAGCTGGCAGATCCGGCTTTTGAGGATCATAGTTCCATGCTCGTCGTGGGATGCGAAAGGCTCGATCGATGCCAACTTCGCCCAACAGCGCACCTGGGAATCGCTCGAACTGCTCGCGAATGTCTTGACAGACGCTTTCTATCGATATTGGATCCGGTAACTGATCCCAAACGGCCTCCAGCCCCTCTTTTGCTCGGTCATTGTCCATTGAGCTGGCCGTTAAAACATTGAAGAGGTCGTGATAATGTTCTGCCTTGCTTGGAGCTGGATGGCGCAGAGAGATCTGGTGCGCGAACCACGGATGCCATCCGAAGCAGGGAACAACTTTGTCTGGATGGAGCGAGGCCAGCTTCGCAACCATGGTTTGGTCACGAGCATTAGTTGACATGCATACAAGCCGCCCAACAATGATGTTCCCTATGCGAGTGGAAAGCTCGTCAAGATTGGACGATGTGTAGGCTGCCGGATCGTCGGTGGGGTGGCAATGGGAGTCAACGAACAGCTCAGCAATCGCCGGCCTTGGTGGCCCAAAGGCGTCTACCTCGCGTCTTGCTTCGTCTCCGCTCTCTGTACACATCTTGACCACAGCTAGACGTCGCCGTCTATCCTTTGCTCGATGCGAAGTTGGTGAAACGAGGAGATAGGTGTCGTAAAGGTCGGACTTTCAGAGAGCACCGATGGGCGACGGCAATCATGCCTCCACTTGACCACATGTTTGGTTCCCAGTAAAGAAATTACAGACAGCCTGACTCACACGGCTGTATAGATTGTTGGAGATTGCGATCTAGGCCGATCTAGGGATAATGTAGATCAGAACGTAGAGGATCGGTTACAAGGGGCTGCCTGGTAGGGATGACATTCAACATGTGTTGACCCATTAATGAAAGTTGTTCATTTGGGTGCTAGGAACAATAATGTAGGTGATCCATACTCGAGTTTGCCAGTGGGTTGTGGAGATATTGTGTGATGAAGTTGGGAGCAGTAAGAGTTGGGACCTTGAAATATTGATATTTCTGGCACACAACTTAGGGTTAGGGGGTTAGGGTTAGGGTTAGGGTTAGGGTTAGGGTTAGGGTTAGGGTTAGGGTTAGGGTTAGGGTTAGGGTTAGGGTTAGGGTTAGGGTTAGGGTTAGGGTTAGGGTTAGGGTTAGGGTTAGGGTTAGGGTT